>OU343039.1:13514101-14714101 GCA_910593735.2 Ectemnius lituratus | reverse complement strand
ACTAGCTGTCTACAGCTGTCCATAAATGTTTATGGTCGCTTCGTTAATGCTTTTTTCCATGATTTATCAACGAAACGCTTTGCTTGTCTTTGTGATTCACAGTGTTCAAATACAAATTGACCCGTATTTCTCGCGCGGTATTAAAAACTTAGCTAAAACATTCGTACAAATATGACTTAAACTACTCCTGCAGCAGTAAAAAATCTAAAGAGCACATATGCACCTATTGTCCTTGGAACTTGAAATACATGCAAACGCAACGATTTAGATTGCAAGTGTAAAACTGCAAGTTATTCGCAGTAGTGATAACTTTTGACCGCAAGACCTTTCGTAATCGTTAGTATAATTAATGATCTGTAGATTATTTTCCCGATAAGGCCAACGAGACACTTATATTGACACTATTTTCCAAAGTTGATTACTCCTTTAACACATTTATAATTGGCAAAGTGCGAACGTTCCGAATACAATGAGCATTCTACTCATAGGAATATTTCTGTAAAAAATGTTGAGGCTTTACAAAGTGATAATTTATTTTCAAACAATTTGTAACCCAAGATGGTACTGGTTGTTCTTTAGAACCAAGCATCTGCACAATTTCAAAATAGCAAATATGCTTTGCATTAGTGCACTGTTCCTTGCTTCTTTCTGACAAACTCCACAAGTAAAAAGAGTCCTGGAGCACTTGTATGAACACTCAGTGAAGTGCGTGGATTTTATAGATCACATAGGTGTATAGTCTAATTGTACAGTGAGCTGCCTAACTCCAGCTGCTTGGAAAATCATTTGAGTGTGAGCTACTACATACTTAGGGTCCACTGTTCTAGCCACTTCTAATTTTAAGCACCCAACATAAACATCCGAACAGAGAGTCCAGAAGTGAGGCTCTTGTACACTGTATACCCCAGCCAATTGAGTCACCTTATTGTAACACTGGGGTAAAACATGATCTAATGCAGCGGGTTGCCTCTGCATTAGGATCTCCCAAGAGTCTTTCATTAAAGTAATTATACTTAAAACTATCAATACTGCTATAAGCATAGAGCAAATAGGGTCAGCTATCATCCAACCAAACATTTGCATCAGCACAGCTGATATTATCACACCCACAGAACCAAGAGTATCTGCGAGGATATGCAGGAATACTCCCTTCATAATTTGGGAGTTTGTGCCACTAAAGGATTGGTCAATTTCAATGTCATGATGATCGTGATGGTCATGACTGTGATTAGAATGGGAATGGCCATGGTTGCCATGAGAATGCGAGTGACCATGCCCACCACCATGCCCATGGCCATGGCCATGTTGGAAGGCATATATTCCTACTAAATTCACTATCAGTCCCAGAACAGAAACAACAAAGAGTCTCTCGTGTTTAATTTCAGGTGGTTCGATAGCTCTTTCTACTGCCTCCGACATAATAAACAAAGCAATGAAGAACAAAAGAAGGGCATTCACAAAACCACCTAACACTTCTGCTCTAACATATCCATAGGAGTATCTCTCATTAGCTCTCCACTTAGTAATAACAGAAGCAGCCAATCCAAAAAGCAATCCAGTACAGTCAAAGAACATATGGAAGCTGTCGGATATCAAGCCCAAACTGTTAGTCCAGATCCCATAGGACAATTCCACAAAGGCAAACGACAGATTGAGCATCAAGAATAGAAACAGGTTCCTGGTATTCTTGTCTGCAAACACTAGTCTCTTCCATCCTAGTAGCTTCTCTTTAATTCTGCTTCCGAGATTCCTCGAATCCTTGTGTGAAAGCGGAAGCATCTTGATTAGTAGAACAGCGACCTTCAATGGTAGAATTTGTCCTGGAACAATGGGCGAACTTGTGCTAGCTGTGCCATGCCTTCTATCCTTCCAAGTTACATATGTTACTCCAAAACTTCGCGCTCTCCATTCTTCTATCCTTCTCGTAGTGACAGACTTTCTTTTGGAACGTACATCGCCTAGATCGGCACTATATAATGGAATATACTTCGAAGTCCATGAATGACAAATATATTAAACTTAAACCGCGCATTCCTCGATCAGATTCTGACATCTGTACGTCAATAACAACACGGTGAATTCCAGAGAATAACTTAATGCAATACTCAATTAAGGGAATAAAACTATTACAAGTAATAGTGCTTTTGCCTGTGATTTCGAACAAATCATTGTTAAAGAAGTACTTACAGTAAATAATGTGCAAATCATAGAAAAGTCGGGTGACACGTATACACAACCGAACTTGAATACGGTAACCATTTTACGGATGTTACAAATGAAGTTTGCTTACTTACTTTATGAAATGACAGACCAGAGGAACACCGTGATTTAGTGGTGGGCGGCAAACTAAAATCTTGTACTTAACACATGTTTCACACGCGTTAGAAATGCGGAGGACACAACCGAGAAAACACAGGGTGCAGCGCCATGCTGAACACGCTGCAGCCACTGATCAGTGACAGACAGCTCAACATGACACCAGGTACAGCACGTGTACAACATATTTTAAGCTTATACAGACAAGTCTCATAGTTTAAAAATAGCAGCAGGTATTGGGTTAAATTTTCCTGCATTGATTAAGTCATACTTATGTAAATTTATCTATGATAAGTTTCAGAATTAAAAGCCTGTCCTCTCCTTAGTAGCAGCACGTACTTCCGATTCCAATGCCGGCAGTGCAGCGTGGCAATCTGCATTGAATGAAAAAAGAATGAGTTACAATTGTTGGCCACGCAAAGTTATGCTAAGCAAGAGGAAAATACCTTAATTAATAGAATGGACTAAAATTTTAGACTTAGCTTACTATTATCAGTTGCCGTTATATATTGAAACAAGAACAAGCAATATTTTTAAACACCGTCACCGGAAGTTAGTGGCGCAATCTTGAAGTCAGTTCATCCCGAGCAAACGGAAGTGCTTTGACTAACGTAGTGAAATAGGTGGCGTTAAAGTGATAAGAACACGGCATGGCGATCGGGCAACTTCCCTTTTCTTTCTGAGTGAACAGCCATCATGGTGAGTATTCGCTTTCCCGATTTTGGAACTTCTTTGTAGATATATGCACCGACTATCTGTGAAAAGTGGTGTTCGTTGTGCTACCCAAGTACCCCGTGAAACGTGCACAATAATTAATAAACGGTTTGCGCGTTAAATTCGCAACGTTTTGTTGCGGAAAAGTGCAACGTGATCCGTCCACATGGTGTATACGTGAGATTACCACGATATATTGCTCTGTTCGCATAGAATACATTTATAGCGTCATTGAATAAATTTTGTAATTGTGCTTCGTTTTTTTGACTGATATTGTTTCAATTCGTACCGGCATGCGAAATTGTCAAACTGTCGGAGTGACTGCGATTTGGTTAGCTTCATGTTTGTTGACACCGAGTGGCTAAGAATTCTATTCTGACTAAAAGCATACCTATGCACTAGAATTATTAAGTGCGATCGTAATTATCCACATTTACAGTGATGAACTCTACTTCGCTAGAAATTCCATGTTAGGAAAACACTGATTTAATGAGTCTGATTGTGACCACTAAGTTCACTGTACTACTGTAGTAGTTGAACATTTCTAATGAAGTGTTTTTCTATAGCCGCCCAAAAAGGACACGAAGGGGTCTTCTAAACAACCACAGAAGACCCAGAAGAAGAAGGAGGGAGGATCTGGTGGCAAGGCCAAGAAGAAGGTTTGTACTTTTAGTTTCATATATACTGGTTTTTATTTCAAGTGTTATTTGAGATATCTTAATTGATGAAATCATATAATCTTGACCAACTGTGGAAGTAAAAACTGATTTAATGAGTCTGATGAGATCATTTAAGAAATAATTGTATTAAATTCAACAGTTATGAATTTAGTCTCATACAAAACCATCTACTATTGCAGAAGTGGTCCAAAGGAAAAGTACGTGACAAGTTGAACAACCAAGTATTATTCGACAAGGCCACATATGACAAACTTCTGAAGGAAGTCCCCCAGTACAAGTTAATCACACCCTCCATTGTCAGTGAAAGGCTGAAGGTCCGTGGATCCCTTGCCAGGAGAGCACTCATTGAGTTGCAACAGAAAGGACTTATTAAACAAGTGGTACAGCATCATGCACAGCTGATTTATACGCGTACCACTAAGGGCGATGATCCTGCTGCGTAAATTATTTCTACGCAATGTATAAATACGTTTAATAAAAAATTTCTGTAAATCCATATCAAGCATTTTACATTAGATAAATTTCTAGTAAGTAGGTTTAACTAATGTGAGAGAGCTGCAAGAAATTACTGTCGATATAATGGCAAATGGCGGTTGTCTGTTGTGAAGAATGTTGCAAATGCGAGAATCGAACGATCGAGTATCTGCGATTCTTTGTTTTTTATTTGGATAATGGCCACTTTCGAATGAGACTCGGATCTTTCTCCCTGCCCCGTTTCGCACCAGGCACGAACTGATCTCAACGCCCAAAATTCTAGTGCCAGCAGCAATTTGAAATGACCGTTCGGATTCTTAACACGGGTCTATTAACGTGACGAAGATATATTTTACCGGAGAACATCATTTAGCTCCTTGGGGGAGTTAAATAGGGAGGACCGTCAAAGCAAAATTACGCGAACATTGCTCGGAGCAGACGAAGGAGAAGGATTCTTAAGGCGCGAACTCAGGCCTACAATAATACACGACTAAGAACTTGGAAGTGGAGAAAATTATTAAAAAACTTGAAGAGTGGTGCAACAAGCCGCAAGAAAAAAACGGGGACTTGACTACTTGACATTAGAGAGAAGTCCAATGAAGAGTCCTTGGTATGGCCACGCGACTCAGCCCCCGAAACTCGGAGGTGAGCGCTCTTGAGCAGCGTGGCTATCTCATTGGCAAAAAAATCGGGCAGGTAACTTTTCCTTCTCCTGTTTTCTGTTTACTTCTCTTTCTTTAACTAGGCCCTTCGCAAAAGCTTACAGAAGTGATCTTTTGCACAAATAGGGCTCATATGCAACCGTGCACTTGGCCGAATATGTCGATGGGTCGAATTCTAAGAAAATGCGGCTTGCCTGCAAGATATTTGACAAGGAGGAAGCACCGCCAGACTTTATTAGCAAATTCTTTCCCCGAGAACTCGAAATCCTGACAAAAATTACAAATCCCCATATAATTCAAGTAAGATTCCTTACTGTCCGTTCCTTAATTCCATATTACGGGGCTGTAAAACTATAGGTGCACAGTATTCTGCAACGTGGACCTCGAGTATTCATCTTCATGCGTTATGCCGACAACGGAGACCTTCTGGACTTCGTAAAACGAAACGGAGCCGTTCCGGAACAGCAGTCGAAGATCTGGTTTAGGCAAATGGCATCTGGCTTGCACTATCTGCATGGGAAGAATATCGCCCATCGCGATTTGAAATGTGAGAACATACTTCTGTCGAGGAAGTTCAATGTAAAATTGGCAGACTTCGGTTTCGCACGCTTCTGTGTGGATCACGATGGCAGAAGAGTTCTCAGTCGAACTTACTGTGGTTCTGCCGCATACGCAGCACCAGAAGTTGTTTCGGGAACGCCTTACAATCCGAAACTTGCAGACGTATGGTCGCTGGGTATAATTCTATATATCATGTTGAATGGCTCGATGCCTTTTGACGACGCAAATCTACGGAAGCTCCTAAAAGATCAGATGTCGAGAAATTGGGTGTTCCGATCTCGAGTGCGCGACACTGTCTCCAGTCTAGCGAAGAATATTGTTAAAAGTATTTTGGAGCCGGACATCACGTTAAGATTGACACTTGATAGAATTCTTGGACATGACTGGGTACGCACTTCGAAGGACAAGAGTGGATCACTAACTGGAAGGCTCGTACATTCGGCACCACCTATTCACCCTCAGGTGAGCGGATGTAGCGGTAATCTTGTTGGGGCGGGGGTAGCGGGGGGTGGGAACGTTCCCAACATCTTGAAGGGTTTGACATCCATAAAACTACAGGACGATGGTGGTCAAAGTTCCGCCGCCAGAACTACAGAAAATAGTCGAAAAGAAACTCGGTCATCTGTTGTGAAGTGAAACTTGCTCAGATTAGTAACAACTTCAACAAGACTCTACTTCTAATAAAAAGTTTCTAATTTTCCTCTATCTATACTTCGCTTTGCTACTGATTTATTGTCCATGTGTACATGGTATTTTTAACTGTACGACAATAAAGGTCCTTGCGATTTTATGACTGAAACAAAATCTAGTCCGTTCATTGGCAGACTGGTTAGATAATAATTAAGTTTATTATACAGCTAATTCCTATTAATATACAAAACTATAATTTTTTGGTTACATATACATATAACATGATCTCGTGATTAGATAATGTATAACGATACAAGTAAATATTTTTTCATATATAGTTTACATTAAAACAACAAATAATTTACACGGTTTAATGTTTACCCATGCCGCTGTCAATCTCCCTCGGTGTAGCACCTTGTGATGTTCAACGTAAATTCCGTCGAAGGAGATCAACTCGGTGGTCGGGTTATCTAGAATTACTTTATTAAAAATAGTTTTTATCGGATTGCTGGAGATAAATTATTCATGGGATATTCGGGTAGGCTTATCCATAAAAAAATACAATATGTGAGATTTCCCGAGTTAGCAGCAATGTGCTTACAAAAATGAGAGAAGTGGTTTCTTCGAGGCGGGCTCACCGACTGGCGCAATCCTTCGATAGTGCCGTGTTTATATACTCAGGTTCGCTCCATCCAACCATGCCTGTATACAGTCGATACAGGCTTCTATGTACAAGTATAATGTTAAAGTGACTAAGGTCGGGTCTAAGTATTTCTTTACAAGTGTCGGAAAACACGTGACATCGGTTATCGACTAATTCGTAATCTCATTTCGAAAAAAATCGACTGAAATGCACTCGCTTTTGTTGTGTTAGAAAGAGTTAGTCTTGTACAAGAAATTCATTTTCCTTGCGCCTCTTCAAACCCATCCTCCGGTTAATTTGTGGAACATCTCCTCGTTTAAAGTCTGATTGGCTTCTTTCGAGCGCATTGACAAAAATATATATCCGCCTATGAACTCATGAACTACTTTGCAATCTGCCGACTGGCACTCGAATATAATGTTTTCCTCTTCGAATTGCACCATCATATGCTTCACTTCCCAATTCACATTCCATGCCTGGACATATCAATAATTTTTCATTACATATCTTAATTCATACAATGTTCAATCAGATTAAGAAATATCGGAACACCACATACCTTCATTGTATTATATCTCCATGTTTTCAAATGATCTCCACTATGAAGGTCCATCCTCATCAACCTGTTATTTGCAATGCCCAGTAACTCGTCCTTGTTTTTGCCGGTGAATCTCACAATGAATAGAGAAATACCATACTCAGGAAGCGACTGCCAAGCTTTAATATAATTCAACTTCGCTTCGACGAGAGGAAGATCTTTCACATTTGCATGTGCCTCCAAAATTCTTTGTACAAGCTGTGAAAAAGGAATGAATATTATGATGCTTGCATTACAAGTGCAGCAATTTTCAAATACATCAAAAAGACATACTTTTCCTTTAAACTTCTTTGCGAATCTGGGAGCCACATAGTCATCAGGGGCAATATCTAATGCACTGGGATTAATCGCGGGTGCAGGAGCGGGTCTCTGTAACTGCAAAAATGCTATGATGCTGTTTACTTCACTCTCATATGATGCATCAGCGAGTGTACGGCCCTTGGCTGCCAATCTACAAGCAGCCATCCATTTTGCGTATTGTTGTTCCTGAAAGATTTAAGAATAAGATAAAGGAGAACGCAAAAACAATATCTTGCGAAGGTAGGCGTAAACGAAGGCGGAATCAATGCTTACCGTATCACACCTGATCCACATCTCGGTCATACCCTCGGCACTGGGCACCTCGAGTCTGATGCCATAGCGGCCTTGTGAGAGATGCACATCGGGAGTGACCTCGCAACCACGCAAATTAATTACGTAGGCCGGTGACTCTGTACCATTGGTCTCTTCCTGCGTCTTGTAAAGCCTGAGCTGAAGATCTCTACAGGTAAACCAGTATCTCTTGAAAGCTTTGAGGGTGAACCGCTTGGGCTTGAAGAAGCGCAAGTAGTCGCAGAGTTCTGGCACTTGGGTGATGTCACTGGGTCCATTGCTGATGTTGCTGCCTTCCAATGTAACTTGGAGATCGGTCAGTGCAGCATCGATGTCGTCTTCGACCGGTGACGAGGCACCGTTGCTGTCGTAATTGGGCTGAGGCACGCTCGCTTGAAGGTTCACCTGCACCTGCAAGGTCAAATGCCGATGACATTCAAGAGCTCGCTTTCTGTTCCGATCTACACTCCTTTTATCGGCAGCGTCCGCAGTCCGGACATCCCGTAGGCGTGTAGGAAAGGCGAACACGATTTCTCGGCAAGCTCGCGCGAAACCAGCAAATTAAGGATACGAGATTTGCATGCGGTATACAATGCGTGGGGTACAGCACGAGGCAACCCGATCGATGCTGACCATTCTGAACAACCACGCTCGATCTCTCCCGTGGCATAAGTGTTACAAGTAAAACAGAGACCAAATAAAATACGGCACAGGATATTTTGGTGGTTCGCGAAGAAGCGATACCGTTCTTTCGAGCGATCTCCGTTCTATTTAAGTTCTCCGCTTGCCGAGAGTAACTTCTGGTGTAAATATAGATGGGTCCAGTCTGGGCGGCAGCGGATGTTTGGATCGTGAAAACATTACCACGTAAACTACCTGACAGAAAGTCTCGAAGCGATGCGACCCCGTTAAATAGATTATTCAACACCGTTTGGAGACGAAAGCGTGCGCGTCACTCTCTAGTATTAAGCTACCTCTGGTTGAAAGAGGCTGCGTCAGAGTCATAAATAGACTAAACGTATGTACAAGGGGCGTTGCGGGTGAGAACATGATTAGATACCTGAAGAGCGGCGAACATGAGCATCTCTTCCTCGGTACAGTCGATTTCTTCAGCCAGCAGCTGCCACTTGGCCTGCTCGTAAATCATGTTGATCCTGACCGCGTCAGTTTTCGGGTTCAGGTCGTAGAACGAGTAGAACTTGAACTTTAGCCTGAGGGTATCGAATTCACGAATGCCCTGCTCCATGATTGAGAGGGAGGAGTCAAGCCATGCGACGTTCATCCTGGCACGTTCCACCAAGTTCTTCGGCCTGACTAACTTTGCCCTCACTTCCGGCGAAATCGATGAGGGACTCTGTGCTAAAGACTCCGAGAGTCCACCGTTTAATGCCTCCAGGCTCATTGTACTGTTATTTGCATTGAACGAGCCTGTACTGCCGAATCCTGACGAGTTATTGTTCCTTTTCCACGTGCCGGTTTGCTGGAAAATAAATTCGTAGATATCAACACCGAAGAACTATGCAATAAAGGGAGACACGAAGAAGTGTCTGTTGGCAAATTAGCCAGGCGAAATAAACGCTTCGAGGCGAGCTTCGAAGGCGATAATAAGGGGGCCGCGACAATATATCATAAGTCCGGCAATGCGTTTGATCGCGGATTATTTATTACCATAACAGGTCCGGCCTACCCCCGGGTATTTCGATACTATCATTCCTTGTGATCTCCGATCTTATATTTCACGCGGTGGATTTTTACTCACCGAGACTGGTGAGCTGATCGGCGTGCTGTGATTCCTGTTGTTGGGTGTGACCGGTGCACACATGAAAGGGCTGCTTTGGTCTAGGCTTCCCGTCGATCCCCTGGGACTAGAGCTCACTGGGATGAAGGTGTTCGTATCGGCTGGCACATGCCAATGGCCGTTCTTTTGGTTCTCGGTCTTTTTCTTTGCTGGCAAATCTTTCAAGTTGTATCGCAAATGGTTAGGCTCAAGGGGTTTACAGAACGATAGCTCCTCCGGATGTCGGATTCCTAAGAAGGCATAAAATATCACATACGTTTAAGACATCCTTCTGAAAGATCTTGATTACCTATTACTTTGTAATTTCCTTCATTTTACTGCAATTTGCAATGTGCTACTTTCGAAGGTTTCATCAGAAAAGATATGATATAAGAGCTATGCTAACGCCATGCCTATTTGCGAGTATGACACGATGAAGGCTATCGACGAGGTCATCTGTCGTCGCGAACATGGAGAAAAAATGACCAATGTAAGCGAAATAATCGTGGTAATTGTGAAACGCTATGTTATTTCATGGTCCAATAACGCTCGGTGGTTATTCCCGCCACAGAACCCTGCGGTGAATTTCAACAGGTGCATCTGTACTGGCGTGAAAGTGAAAAATAGCAGCTATTTCTATGGCACACTTGCTGGTAGGAAAGTTCAACACGTACGTACACGTACACGACGCACGACTCTACATAATTATCGCGGTAACCCACTTCCTTGATTAAAAAAGGCAGCCGGCAGTAGCCATGCTGAACTTCGTGCGGGACAGCACCCGCATGACCTTCGCGTGACCGGGAATTTATCCGTTTTATTTCATTAACAGCGTTAATTAATGTCGTCACGCGTTACCTACTCTTACACACGGGAGCCATGAATTTTAAGGGTGAGAAACACATGTGAGCGGAAGGCTTACCTAATTCCTTGCATAGGTTGATGACAGCGTTAAAAGTTTTCACAGAGAAATCGACTCTGCAGTCGAGGGAACGCATATCCGGCAGTTGCACCCTGAGTGTCTTGTGCATGGGCGTGAAATGAAGAAGCGCATCCGCTGCCACCCCGTATTGGTCGAGGGTGCTTCTCGTCCTTGTCAGCCAGTGATTCCTTGCCGGCCACCAGAGTGCATGATCCGACCAATCCATCGCGATGTCTGCAACAAAGATGCGTTGTCGTCAATCAGATTTGCTTGTGTTCGGTATTGGCTCGACCAGACGACTTGACCGTCCGGTTACTCGCCTTTTTATAAGTTCATTGAGAGTAATACGCGGGGTGGCCCCTGTAAAATTGACACGCTAGATTGGTCCAGGTTCGAACGAGGGCAGAGATTATTTATTTAATGCTCCTTAAAGGGAGCAGAAGCAACGTCAATTTATCAATGGAGAACCGACACCATCCATGCTACTGGACATTACAGGGTATATAGTATGGTATTGCTTTTATCGTCGGCCCCTTTGCCTCTCCTTCTCACCGATACAAGCCGCCGGAAGCAGAAAACACCCATAACTCGTCCCTCGAATAAGGGAGAGTGATATTCTGGGGGATTCGCCGCTAGATACTGGGGAATTACAGCATCCCGGTGCTGCGGATTAATCCACAGGAGCAATCTACTAATATAATTCTATTTTCTCTTTTAGCCCTAGCTATCGTCGGCAGCCCCCTAAGTGGCAATTTGCGATCCCTGTTGAAAGTTACTCGGCAGTGATAGCAGGAAGAATATTCATGGGGCTTTGCATCGGAGCGATGCGAATAAGAGAGGTTCCCGCTCCCGAAGGTCTCAAGTAGCCACAAATGTACGACTTCCCAAGGAGTCCGCGACCGCAGTCTTAAGCCGTCATCCCGGTTACACTCACGACACAATCGTCGTGAGCTAAGACGTCAGACGCACGCACGCTCGAGGTTTCTATGTTTTTCTTCGCCGTCGACGATGATACTTTAAACCTTAAACCAGTATCCGGAGTACGTACATGTGCGCGTCAGAATTTGTCGACTGTTTCCTGCGTGAGATGTGCAAGTGTGGCTTATGCTGTTCCCTTCACTCGACGACACTAGCAACCATCACCACGTGGTTCCTAGTGCGCGTCCTGTTTATACTGGATCGTCGTTTCCAACTCATATTAACTCCCCGACTATGACGCGAGAACCACATAAAATAAGTCTTGGTGTCGCGTTTCAGCCTGCTAGAAAATAATATTATCCATAGCAGCATCCCGAGGGCTCTCACTCTCCAAGAGATTCGAGTCAAGAGAGTAGGATTGATATTAGGGAAGAAGAAGTTCTTTTCACCGCTGCTGATGTACTCCACATAGGAAGGAAGGGTGAGCTATGTGGAGAGCGTATGTAGAGGTATTCTTTGCAAGAATACTTCCTCAAACGTTTGTTTCTGCAGGGTTGATCCCACGGACAAGGAGTACCGTGTCGAGCGTTGTACGATAGAAAATTCGAGTACCACCACCCTTCTTCCTCCTTTTCTTTTCGAGAGGTTTCCGACCACTCCCGTTCCTTCCCTTCGATTGTCCGCGTTACTGAGATCGGGCAGGAAGGAGCGTGCGTGCGAATGTACGAGAGAGAGAGAGCGGCTCGTGCAGAAGGAACTCTCCGGGAAAGGAGCTACAATGAGCCTTTGAGAAGACCGGGACTAAGAGAAGCGAGAGACAACGGGAGTTCGCGTAGCCACATACACATACGCGAGGGTATGCCGAGATTTTCACCGTAGGTGCTCGCCCGAGTTCGCACCCCCGTGCCTTTCTGTCCATTCTCTCGCTCGAGCGAGCCACTCCTAAGAACCCAACGTAGACTACCCCTTGTACCAAGACGTCGACAAGGGTGTCGGGTGGCTCAAGGGTTTCATCCCTCGCCGCCTCTCGAAACCAGGGAAAAACCAGTCCGTTTCTACGGATAGGGAGAGAGAACCAACCACGAAAGACGAAGCCAGTACTATGTTGGGGAAACACGCATAACGCGTACATCTACATCTACATCAACCCCATAGGAATACAGCGGCTAGGAAGAACGAGGGTAGAGAGGAATAGAGGCTTGCCTAGTGAAAAATAAATTTTCACAGCTGCCTGTGAGCAGCTCTGCCCGCTTGCTTCTTGCACGCTCGATTTAACGACTGAAGCTTCTCTTTCTCTCCCTGGAGCTCGAAATCCGTGCTGACTCTACCCCCTGAAAAATCGTTTACACTGTCCATTAGCAGGCACACATGTCCGCCACAAACGGCTCTGAGGATATGTGTTGCTGGACGTAATTATCCCGGCTGCCCGAGGGAGCCTCATGATGGACCGGTGCTCGGTCCAGAAGTCA
Source organism: Ectemnius lituratus (assembly GCA_910593735.2). NCBI lineage: Eukaryota > Metazoa > Arthropoda > Insecta > Hymenoptera > Crabronidae > Ectemnius > Ectemnius lituratus. Next base: position 14,701,146 of record OU343039.1, on the reverse strand, counting down.
CGGTTAACTACTACGCCACCCCCTTCTGGACTCGCCAGAACCAGGCTATTTCCAACTGCATACTCTGATAGCCACCGCAGCACAGACTAAAGTAAAGACACAAGCTTCACTGTCTTACTATATGCTAACTGTGGAGAGAAAGAGAAATAGTCATTTAAAATTCCAATGATATTTCACGTAGGCATTGCGTAGGATACGAAACGTTTGTGGGTGTTCGTCTGTCGACGAAGCCAGTTGAATTCAAAGGACGAAACTAGGTACCGTTAGTAAGACAATATTTCTAATAGCCAACCGACGAGTCTCACGATTTTTACACACTGCGACATCGCAGCATCGATTTCTCTAAGTCAACCAAGGAATACAGCAGACACGAGTAATTGCAATTGCGAATTCTCTGAGAGATGGAAAGACAGTCGGAATAACGTGGCCCGACTGCTCCCCACATAGCGTTGCGTGCACGATTGTGCAGCTGGGGTCTATAAATATTTCGCGTGTTTTAGGACGCACTGCGGGGCTTAGTCTCTCTTTTTTTGCTCATTGGTCTCTGAGGGTATCCTCCTACGCGAGTGTAAATGCAATCCCGGAGGGCGAAACTAAGTGGATTATTTAGAGTCGCGCAAGAAGATTCCAAGCTTGTTCCTCTTGCGAATGATATACTTTTAAGGGGCTTGGTTTGGAATCCTGAGGCTCGTGTTCATGTCCTGGACTATTATAATGGACTGGGAAGACTGAAGGGAGATGAGGGGCTAGTAGCAATGGGGACAGATGAAATTTTAGTGTGGCACATTAGGGCTTTTCAGCACTATTCGCACAGGATTTATCTCGCGTGTGTATGCCCACTCTACGGGGGCTGTTATGGCTTGTAGCTATGTTACGACACGCGGAGACGGCTACCTACGACATGTTTAGTATGCATTGTCTCCCTTTACAGCTCCTACGAAACAGGCCACTGTCCTAGGAAACACTAGCTGTCGTCAGTTGCAAAGTAGCAAGAGATCTTTCATTAAAATCGCCATGCTTTCATGCTCGGTGGAAGCGGTACAAAAGAGCAGCGCATCCTTGCATTCCAAATTAACTGGAATCTCCTTTGGACACATGGCTATCAACCCTTCCGTGAAGATTCCAAGCCGGACAAGCTGATTTCAGGATAAAGATAGACATGAACTCACGATCTTTCTTAGAACCCTTAAAAACCTTTAACTTGATCTTCTATCTTCGACATCCTAGTGACAGTTTGCTGTTGAAATGCCAGATATGAAATGGCACAGCCGAAAGAGTTGACCCTTCGCATACTGCTCGTAAAGATGCGGCACATCTGACATTTAATGAACGAGGGAGAAAGGTTGGGGGGGGGGGGCATCCAACTTGCAGGATGTCAGAGTACAGAAAGTCATGCCATAAAATACGATGCCAGACATTAAATGGCGAATGTAAATCACAGTTTCTTAGCTATTATATTTTTTCATGACGCCGCGAGACATTGCACTTTTTACGAGTGGCCGCAACGAGGATTGGAAGTCAGCGGTAACAAGCGGAGTGCTGGATCCAGGGAGAGAGAGGGAGCACGAGCGTGCCGATTCACCGGGGCAAGAAAGTGTTCTTTGCATAACAACGACGAGCCGATGTACGTACAATACACGGTATACCGCTAGGAGTGGCACGGTGACACACTAACGAGCAAAACGATCCCTCTTACATGCTACTTTATTGCCAGGCTTGCACGAGCAAGCGGAAGTGCCCTCTCCTCAGCTGTTGGACAAAAATGGCTAAGCCACCTTTTCACCGAGCTATTCTTTCTAGTCGTGACTAGAGTCGCGAAGCTTTTCAATTAGCAGGTCATTTCTACCTCTCCCAAAGGGCTCGCAATTATAATTTCATGATTGTCCACTGGAGAGAGTGGCTTAGACGTATTTCAGGATAGCAAATCGGGAGGAATGTTCGGTCGGATCGCCCTCGCCCACACTAGGAAGGCAACGACCGCGATATTTGCACGCTGCCACCTATTAATAGCCGACGAAGGCGCTCCTTCTACTTTAAAAAGTCGAATTGGCTGGTTGCGAGGGCTCCTTTACAAGGGCTGCCTACTGTTATCGTAAAGTTACGAGCGCTTGAAACATTACGCACTGCGGACGTGCGGAGGATGAACGGGAAGCGCATACGTATGTATGACGGAAGAAAGGCACGCTTCCTGGTGCTCTTTGGCACTCGAGTGGGGTCTATTTCCGTGATGCTCGCTCCTGGAACTTGGAGTGCAGGATACCAAGCGACGTACTTTGAAAGGGTTGAGTTAAGAGCTCGTAAAAGTATTCCAAAAGGAAGCAGGCTACCACCCTTTGCTACACTGGTGACTATCGGGTGTACGTTTGTCGCAGGAGAATTCCCGACTGCAGTCTTTTGCCAAAGTCGGCGCGTCGTTGGGTATTCCAGAAAGGCGGCGCCGATTTATCCCTGGAGTACCCGCAGTGCATGGATAACGAACGAGGAATTGCTGGCGGCGTGCACCTGCATTTGGTAGGGTGGAATGTGCCTCGCTCGCGAATCAATTGTTCGAGGTGCCGAATCGGTCGGCCGGCTGCCAATTCGTCGCGCCATAAGGAGTCAAGGGACTCTAAATTGGCACTAGCGTACGAGAAGAGCCGCGATCATTAAGGCTGCTTTTTGCTGAAAATTTATTGCCCTTCCTCGCATACAAGCAATACGCCACGCAACGGGGGATACGACTTTGAAAAATCCTGTTTAAATACCATCTTCTCGAACCTCGATGAAATGAAACGACAAGGGGGAAATCTTGAATCGCCTGGCTAGCCTCGTTAAATAACTCAGTGGCCATGACAGTCAGCGAATATTCACTCGGTAAAACGACACCGTGAAATTAGGACTGCTGTCGCAGTATGATTTAATATGGCCTAGTTTACACGCGGAATCGTGAGAAGTGGCATGATCGTCTCATTGTCACCCATTGCATGTCGTTGGACAGCTCATCGATGTTAACAGCTGACCGAGCAAATTCGCACGAACCTTGTTGCGAAGCATCACACCTGATTATAGTATTTATCTATCGATCGATCGGCGATCAGAATCAATAAAGACCTGCAAAGCCTGGCATTCATCGAATTAGCTCAGATATAATATTTGATTTAGTGGGGCGGCGAGATGTGGCTTATCAATTAATCTATCATGAAAAGGGGCGATGAATGAATGGGTTTATAATGCTAGTAGCCTGCGGTTTGTTTTCGGGGCGACGGGAGTGTGTGTGCGTTGAATGCTGGAATTATCTTGGTTCTAGGCGCGCCGCTCAGCCTAGCGCAGTGCATATAATATGCACGTAAATATTGAAAGGAGCGCGGGGCACGTGCGCCCTATGTAAACGTAGAGGGAATGCTTACAAGCGCTGCTCATAGTACGCAGAGCGAAGCAGAAGCAAAGTAGAGGGGAAGAGTGCCTGGCAATGGGGTGGTACAAAACCTGAGTCGCACGTGGCACGAGACATAACACCACCCCATTCAAGGACACAAGCGATTGCGGCGGAAGTCGCGATATAATATTATAATGCAATAATGGCCGCCATAACGAACCACTGCGGTGACAATGCCGCAGGAAGCACATCGGCAAAGCCACCCCACGTGCTTTCTTTCGACCAGGACTATCCTGGACTGCCATGACTGGATATACGAAAGGGGTTCCACGAGTGCGACTACCACCGTGCGGATTTGTGATTGTGTGGAGAAATGTGGGCCATTGAAAATAAAAAACGAGGGCTGGAAGGACACGTGGCAGTACGGATCCTGTCAACGAGAATTGGGGGAGTACGGCTGAACATGACAGTCCTCTTCTACGTCTAACAACTGTAGGAATTGATGAGATTCGCTAGCTAACTTTCTACTAAATGAAATAGAATGCTAAATAAATTTGTAGTGTTCAATACATATTGATTTACGCTGTGTCACTTGAAAAATATTGAGTGAATGCAGTTAGTTGTGGATACGTGTATTAGTTTTGGATGAATCGGAGATTTCGGTAAATGGAAGGTTGTCTCGCGTGCCAGTCCAGGGTTTACAGAAAGGCAGAGCACACAAACAGGCTTGTCGAACTACCCCTCGTAGCTCTCGCATTCTTTCAGCCACCCTAAGCCCGGTTTGCGCTCGTCCCTCGTTCCATCTCGGTCGAGCATTGTCAAGGCACCCTTCCGCTCTGACAAAGAGACGAGAGTACGCGCGAGAACTACTGAGACACCCACCGGCCACGGAAGGAGAACGGGAGTTTCGGCTTGGTATACCCGACGCCCCTTTGATTTCTCGGCCGATTAAGTGCGGCGCCGCGCCGCTTCTTCCTCGGCGACTTCTCGGTAGTAGTGGCTGCCGCGTTCACAAGGCCGTGAAATCAAAGTGACGACGGCAAGGAGAAACGTAGCTGTTCCCTCGACAAGTTAACGCAACGTTTCTCCTCGGTTGCAGGGTAGGATCATTTTAATCCTGACGTATCCGCGACTAACGAGCCCCCACGATCGCCCCTCACGTACAATTTTATCGCGCGACCATTGAAAGCAGGCCGCTTCGGGGGCGAGCGTGTTGCGCCGATGCCGATTACCAACGTCGGCACACCGTAAAACACAGCGTGGGACAAGTAAGGAATAGGACGAGCGAGGGAGATGCAAAGAAAATTGAATTGCAAACGAGTGGTATTCGAAGTGCTGGTAGAAAGAGAGTATGAAAGTATGGAGATGTGCTTTGGGGAATTGGAATATGCACTGTGGAATGGAAGTACTGGTTCGACGAGACAGTAGGAAATATCCTCCGCTCTTTTACCATTCGAAGAGGAAGTCAGCTGTCTTTAAAAAAAGTGGATAAAATATCGAGCCATTCGATACGGATCCCGAGGAGACGCCTATTGCTTGGTACACAACTAGATGATTCTCTTGTGTGCATGCAGATGTACACATGCAGGCATGCAGACGGTGCAGCTAGAATGCGGCAGCAAAGGTAAGCGATATGCAAATCGACAACGGACCTGTTGCACATTCTATTTAAGACCCTGCTGGCCCCTTGTCCAGCCTGGGTGTCCCATGCTCGCACTCGCACGTAATCAGCTTTTCCCAGCCAGAGAGAGAGCCGATCGAATTCCGCTCGAAATAATGACCGCCATCGCCAACGCCGAGAGAGAGAGAGAGAGAGAGAGAGAGAGAGAGAGAGAGAGAGAGAGAGAGATGTGTTGACTACTATGTGTGTCGATTATGCAACCAGCGAGCTTAGCAATACTCGGAATACGTGCTGCAAGTGCGGGCGGACCTTTCGTCGTACGATCCACGGTTTCTCTGTGTCCGGTACCCAATTACTAGTCGAAACGAGTGGCCGACTAGGCCAGTGTCGACCGTTGTCGGTCCTTAATTGTTCTAAAATAAGCACTGACGCACACCCGACGCCTTTGAGTTGCTTGGCCGTCCAAGCAGTTCGTGTGATGGTGCTCGCACTCTCCACTGCATCCTGCCAGGGCCCACTAGTAATTTAATATCTAGCCCAGCTAGAAATGTCTCTGACTCATTGATTCGCGAATATCAAACTTCATCGGTCTATCACTATAATTTAATATTGAACCCGAAGGGGTCAATGAACCTTGAATATTTAATTCTACCAAGCATGAGAACATGGACGCATATCCGTGAGAATAAGTCGGGAGAATGAAGTAAACACTTTAAATGCGTATTGCGCGAGTCATATCGTGGGGAATTACGCGTTATGTAATTCGAGAAGCGACGACACTTGCTCCCTGGGTTCGAGGAAGATGGAGCTCGCGGCTGGCGCACTCGGTGGATCCCGTATAACAAGGGTCAATTCGTTCGCTTGGCTCCGCGTTCCTCTCTATGCCGTAGCCAGTAAACAATGCAATTTATCAGGAGAGTTGGCTGTTTTACGAATCTCGTATTTGTAAGAGACGGAGAAAGCCATGGCAGTGAATCGATGATTGGTGAAATGAGTAGCCGGCATTTCTAGACTCGATGAACGAGGGTCCCTTGAATTTCAAGTGCATGTATAGCAGAGCTTGAAATAGCTTTGGTACGATTGGTGTTTATCTGGCTGGTTTGCTGGGGGGCGTGTATACGCTGGCGTATAATGGGGCACGAGTGGATAGGTATCGTTTATCGGGAATCTGGCTGCTTTCATCTGTTGCCCAGCATCCAGGTTTGGCTATGTGAGGAGAGTGCGCGAATGCACCACGCACCAACCAGCATGGTAGAAATAAGTCTGGATCGAGCCTCGTTCGAGAGACCGCTGTACCAATAGGACCATTTGTCTGTAACGCGAGACCGTGGTGTACGGGCGAGGTATAACACGATTATCAGGAGGCAACGAGATTCCCTTGGAAGTAAAAAGTAGCGATGCCACGCTCGGATAGGCGAGCGCTCGCCGTCTAACCGAAGGAGGACAACCTTCGATCTCTGATTTCAACGCACTCGCAGGGACTTTCTGCTGAGAGAAACTATGGATATCTACAAGAGTATCGTATAAACTTGTGAACATCACGGCTCCGCGTCTCCACCACTGTAAAAGTCGAGCGCGCAACAGGTGTCCGAGGAAAAATCTCTTGGCCACAATGTCGCCCGCTCTCTCGATTTATATTACTTTTCCGCGTGCTGGTCCTTCCGAGAAAACGATGAAATCGGAGACTTTATAAAGTTGCACCTGTGGATGGTTCGTTGAGGAGAAGGTTCTCTCCTCGTTCCACCTACGACTACCAAACGAGACTGGCATCGCGTAGCGAGCTAGCTGTGATGACGCTACCTGTATGGACTTCCTCCGAGGGAATGAATGAATATGTATGCTGAATTTAATTAGCGCGTCAAGGCCGCAACTGTTTCCGTTGCAAACACACGGACTATCGAGAAACCCTTTACTTTAGTATATGCCTTTCCTCATAGCGAGTTCAATCCAACGCTGAATCAAAGACTCAATTTCTCAGAAGGAACCTGTTTTATTTAAAGTTACATATCGCAAAACCTTCGTCTTCCAGGTAATAAGGAAACAACAAGAATGGCAACAATTTCATGTCAATTGTATGCATGAAGAAATTGCACTGGCAAATATCTATCTCGGCCATCCGAGTTCACGTATGTCTGTACTACATGAGGTTCACGTGGGCACTCATTGCGAGCTGATTTCTATCGGTGACACGTGTGCGCATTTTATAGGAGTGCATGGCCCGCTTCTTATAGTTCTGTGGTCCAATTTTCCTCGAAGGTACATCGAATAATTCTAGTCTCCCTGGAGGACAATCAGCCAAGCATTCTCAAGTGAAGGAATTCGCGAGTGTGGGTGGTTGGACGTGGCTTTATATCGCGCGGGATAGTTGAATCGGGTCAGGACATAGCACTCCCTTGGTTCGATATCCCATATCTACCGCGAGATCGATAGGATAGTCCTCACGAACTTCTCGAAAGAGGATACAGCCGGATTGTGCTTGGACTCGAGACAATGCAAACAGCATGAATTACAAGACAGCGAGCGGTGACCTTAAACGCCGTTGGGTTGGGCAATCGTCTCTTTTTATCCGCCTAATCCTCGGCAAGTAAAAAAGGCCCAGCCTTGAACGTGTTTTCTCGAGCGCGACGTATGTGCATTATAAATTCATCGCTCGTAGCTGGCATAATTATACCAACGTACTCTGTCATAGCTGTCCTGCATCAGGCACATTCGAGCGCGTGCTATCTGGTACATACGTGACTTTACAGATGGGCACTTCAATTCTTTCAACCGATAGGCCAGGAATATTTCACAGTCGGTAGAAATGGAAGCTAGCCATGAAAGGGTGGAAGAGAGAGAAAAAAAAGCTGAAAGTGCAGAAGGTACGAGTGACTCGAGATAACACTGCGGGAAGGGTATCGATTTGGCTGGGCTTTTGCGCGAGCGTGGTCAGATACATGCGGGTGTGTCTATCGAATTAAAGCAGTTTTAAGGATGGATCCATACGGGCATCGGCCCACACTCCAATTCAATGACCAGGAATTCATTCGTCATTGACTTAAATGGACTCTGATCTAAACACAGATTTATCACTGGCTACTAATTTCAAGTTAAGATCGACCTAGACACAGAAACTGTGTGCGCCTTGTAATCACTAATCAATGGAAATCAAGTTGAATAAACAGTGGTTAATTGGGTCAACTATGATAACTGTTTTTCTCCCTCTTGCGATGCTTGATGATAGGGCGAGCAATTTGCCCCGGTGCCATTATAGAATTTGACGCTCAATAGCTCTATATCTATAGCCGACCCATTACCAAGTGTACCATTATTCTTTCCGACAAAGATATGACTCGTACATGTGTACGTTTCCCTCCCACGTATTACCAGTCGAATGAAAGAAGAACACGTCGTGCGCAGCTGCACGTATTGGTCCGTGCTGAATGGCGTATCGGCGGAATCGAGGGATGTGCATGCCGCCTACATGAGATCAAGGGTCAAAGGAAGTGACTACACCATAATCTACCCATGGCTTCTCTCGATTAATCCATGTACTACCCATTTCAGCCATCAGATTCGAACGGTACAAGCCGTGGAATAAACTTTTTAAATAGAATCGTTCAGTGTCGTCATTGCCGCAAAAAAAAAATAAAGAAGCGAAAAGTGAAGGACACGCGGATGCGGTAAGATGACAATGACCCGTAGGGCAAGTGAACGACAATAGACACGGAATTGCACGCGTGGCAAAGAAAGAAGGGAGTGGTCAGGAGTGAGAGGAGGATGAAGAAAGGCCGAGGGAGAGAGAAACTGGCAGGGAAAGAAGAATCATGATGGGAAAGAGAACGATCTCAACCATTCCAAATGCGTTAGAGAAGGAGAGCGCACAATAAATGTCAGAACAACGACCTCACAGTTGCCCCGGCGAGCCGACGAATGTCGTGACTATATCGCGCTAGCCAAGGGAATATTCACCCTTTCTATGAATCCCAGCTAGAACGCATGATCCAGCCAGCTGGGCTTATGTCCGACTGATGCGTTTCCGGCGACGAAACGATTATATCCACGGAAGTTGGACTAATGCCACTTACTATGGCTCGATCAATCATATCGCTGAAATATGAAGGTGTCCCTTTGACGGGCTATACTACAACCGAATCTCCTGGGCACAATGCTCTTTCTCGCCCACACCAGATTCTAGTGTATTGTGGGCTCACGCAAAACGATCGATGAGACCTAGGCACAACAGGCTTGCGAGACACTTCCGCCAGATTTGTCTTATCCCGATTGAATCGCTGACTCGTCAGTCAGGGATCTGATTATATAATAGGATGACGCCGCCCGGGGTCAACTTATAAGGGACAGAGAGGGGCAGGGATTGTAGGGAAAGAGATTGTGGGATTTGTACAGACTCGTGATTCGAGAGCGATGACCCACTTTCGAAGCACTCGAAGAGCAAGGGATTTCTCGGCCAGGCATAAGACTCATAATGCTCGACACAGTGACCATACACCTTCTGCGATCACTAACGCTTGCTTCTTCTCGACTCTGACTTCCTTTCCCATCAGCTTCAGCGTCGAGTTATGGAAATCGACCGTTCACGAGAGGTCAGTCGCAAGACGACTGCCATAAAAATGTCATTCTATTCAGTCACGCGCATTTAAAAGCCGCCTCGACACCTATTCTCTCTTTAGCCATTTCGTCATCCGGTGAGCGTAGAGACGCTGTTATTTTACTGTCACTGTCGAATTTTGGCACGGACTTAATTGCGATAAATGGGATCGAGAATCGGCGAGCCAAAGAACTGGAGCATGCCGTCAGCCCGATAATTTTGGGTTTACGGCAACGCCTATGTTCCTCGCCTCCCTTCAACGAAAACTGGGTCACAAGAAACATATTTATAGAGGCCCGAAAAGGGGGTTGCTCGAGGTGGGGATAGGCGAGACACTGGAAAGATATTATTGGAGGCCATTCCTTATATTCGCGAATACGATCGCCTTCTCTTCGTTCTTCGCCAGACATTCGACCAGAGCGTACAAATGAATCACTGAACTGAAGTTTCACCCTCGTTATGGCGAGATTTGCAATCCTCATTATTCCCACCGGGAGTGTACTACCCCTCGAATGACTTCATTTACCCTGGCGAACGATTCCCTGTGAGCACCGACGTCGCCGGAAACAGGAATGGTTCCCTTAGGAAGAAATTCGGGCTTGATCAGGGAGCAAATCGATTTGAACCCCCATTGCTAGGGATCCTTGTGGGATCTCAAGCGAGGGGAAAAACAGCAGGAAAGCTATGAAGCGAGGTGCCGGCTAGTGGAAACGCTCGGGAATGAACATGTCCGATGAATATATGAAAGGTGGAAGAAGGGAACAGAAGCAGAAGGGAACGCATTAATCGGAGAACGGGAAATGCACGTGGTAATGAGGCACGACCGGCTTTGGAAGCTTCCGGGACGTCGCTCGACACCCGCGAGACTGTCTCCGTTTTGTTTCGACCGTTGTCGCTGCCACGCGGAAGAGAAGTATGTGGTGTTCGAGGGATGCGCAAGGAAGTGCATTATTGTCAGTCGCCGGTGCATTGTCGCCGAATCTGCTTTCTGCCATTTGCAGCTGGCTGCACATCGCTGCACACACAGTCGGCTGTCAGCAGTCACGTCGACGACTCGCTCTGATTCTTTCGGGCGAATGAAACTAGCATGAAAGGCGGACGGACGTACGGACACGAGAGGAAGGCGACGCCTCCGCACACCGCTGTTCGCCCTCTGATAATCGATTGGTAGTCTCTCGTTGAGGTAGCAGTGAATTTTTTTTTTCTGCCGGACCACACTACCACATACGCGCGCGCAGTTTCACTATCGTTCAATCGATATCACGGCCGATTGGGTAAACATACTCTGAGCATTGAACTCTAACCTCGGTAACATCTGATGAGAGATATACTTTGAAATCGCGTTGGTACACTTTGATGTATACTGGATCGGACGTGTATATCAGAATCGTGGGGGATTTTCAAGCGAGGCTGCTGCTAAGCTGGCTTGAAAGATACGCTTCCGATGTAAAAGGCGCGATAGCCGGAGAGCGTCCGGTTGCGGCTGGCGCCGCGGTGCCATCGTCAATGGACGCGTGACGACACTCCGATTGATATGTACTGCGATCAATATGCGTGCCGTGTTGCCGAGGTTCAAAGCACCAGCGGGCTGCTTTCACACCGCTGGATATTGCCTCGAACATATCGCCTCCATTTACCACGAGATCGCACGGATAAATGGCCGACGCAAATTGGATTACCAGACATCTGTCCGTCCGGCTAATCGCTCTTAGCTTCGAAGCGAGAATCACCGGTATCCGCAACGTCCCCTAACTTTCGAACCCTCCCACTTCACCAACTAATGGAGAACTATTAGCAGAGAGCAAAGTGCGATCAAATCCAATTGCGCGTGACCATTAATCCACAGCTTACTTCAAGAGAGAACTTTTCTCTTCTTGCGAAGCAGTGATTACACGTTGTGTACTTTTAAGTGGCGAGTTAAAGTGCCGCTTTCTCGGGAAGCGCGGAGAAACGTAGCCGGAGGAGATATATCTTAAGTGCACCAGCTATTTCCAGCGATATATCGGTAACGCTGTACCAGCACTTCTTGCTCCGTTCTCGGTGATCCCGCGCGGCAATTTGTACTGGACATGTTGTCCGCTCGGTCCAGCGACAAAAGAAACTAGCCCGGAGAGAGAGCCAGCTGAGGGTTCTTTCGGATCGAAGACTAGTCTAGACTCGCTGCTGCATCCCTTCTTCCCCGAGTATCCCAACTGGGTGGTTGGGATTTTTTTATGGCCATCCGATCATTCCGAGGGGTAGAATTCAGTTGGAAGGAGTTTCCCGGGCTCCCACATGGATATGGCAGGAGCGTGGGAGGAGTTATACGAGTAACAGAGACCAAGGGAGGATCGATCGGCGGGAAGAGTGTCGAGGAACCCTCTATTTTTGTGAGAAACCGAGGGAAACGACCGGGTATTTTATGGAGGTTGAAAATTCTTTGGAACACTGTTGCTCTTGGGTCGTCGCGGAAAGAATGAGATCGAAGGACGTTTGCGTTAACATTTATGAGAAGAGCTCGCTCGATATTCCCGTCGAGGTGAATGCCGCCGGAATGTCAAGGAGTTTACGATCCTCTTCTGGTACCTTACCGTAGCCTGTACCACTACAATCACAGTCCCATTATTTTTTATGGACGCTACACCTCTCTTAGCTGGACCAGTCGTCCTTATCTTCCGCAGGACCTTTTCCTCTCCGGGATGCGGTGTAATTTCTAAAAGAATGCGTGCTGCCAAGAATGGAATGGGTCCCAGCGTTATATTAATACGGGAGAAATCGCAAGGGGACGTTGGAACGACGAGGAAGAAGCGCGCCAACGATATCTCGACTGTGCATACGCATGCATGCATCTGCAAGGATTCCGGTGCCCTTATCGTGCGTGCACATCCTTAACGCACTGCGCTCGCAAGTATCATCGACTTCCGCTGACGTCAGATGAGTGCCCCCTTTCCCTGGAACAGCGTTTCCGCTGTGGAGAGTCACTTCAAGAGAAAGAGAGAGAGAAAGAGTGGGACGCGTGAGCAACCTGCCTAGCAGCTTGTACAGTCATCCCGGACTTCCCCCAACCGCTTCCTTTTCCAGGCATTCAAAAAATTAAGTCCATAGCCTGCCCGTTATTATGCTACATTGCTAATTACAAGTATGGAATGTGAAATTGCAACGCTTGATGTGTACCGTCGAATGTAACGCGCCAGGTCAAAGGTTCACTGTTCTGGAGCAGAGTTGATTCATTATCGCTCGAGGCTGATATTCAGCATTTTATATAAACGACAAGATCAATCTTCCTGCGGCGCGTTTGAGATGAAAGTGAGTCAGTGCTTTGTCTAGAACCTCTGAATGTCTTTGTCGAAGTTAATCTCCCGATGGGAATGTCAGAATTATTCCACGAATATTATAAGTCTGATCCCCGAAAGTATCTTTCTCAGTTATAGAGAATTCATAAATTATAGGTGCTATCAGGTAGTTAATGGTGAACGGTGTTTCTATTAATATGCGCTGGCTCCAGCAATTATACAATCTCGTTAGCATTCTTCCACACGTGGAACTTGCCCCTTCCCGATGAATGGGTGCCTTTCATCGAGCGGCCACGCGCTCTTCTTGCCTTGGTCAAATGCGTGTATCAACTATGTTAAGTGCACCCTGCGTGCACATCCATGTACATACACGCGTAGATATTTCCTTGTGTGAATCGCATGGGGAATTTTCGATGGCGCTCTCGCTGCTGCCGTTTTATCTTAGCTGCGAGAGCGCAAGTCAGTGAACGCGTTACTCTTCACTCCTTCGTCACTTGTGAGTCTTATTAACGCTAGCTACAATTTGTCGGACGAGCGGATTCTCTTTGCTTGGTGTGATACACACTCCAGGTATTTCGCAAGAATCATCAACTTCCTCATGAATCACAAGTGTGTATCACTGTTTTCACGCCTAGTCAGATCAGTAACCAGCAACGGGAATAATGACAGGCGTCAATGAAGACAACTTCATCCACTTGGAAAAAGAATGCGCAAGTGTTCGATATTATTTCAATGGTTTAAAAGGTGTGCAAAAGTCTGCCGTCCTCGGAATTTCTCACGGCCCACTTGCTGCACCGAAAGCTTGATCGTAAGTGATTACTCTGAAACCGAGATCCCCAAGTATTTCTGGATTCCAGTGACGGAATTCTTGCTGCCGTAAATCTCGGCTGGCATAATATTTATCGTGGCGGAAAGTGCGCAACACTGATGCTGCCAGAAGGAAACTCGTCTCTATAAACAATCGATATGATTTGGAATGATCCCGAAGGTCGGACCCGAATAGCCTGCCTTCGGGAAAGTCTGCCCTCGAATCCCAAACACATCGAATATTTCTGTGACTCCAGTAAGCTCGCACCAGCTTTAACTTCTCTTCGAAGATGCCAGGATATAACCGAGGAAAGTTTCGCAACTAGGAAACACATTGGTGGGGGAACTCGACGCGTGAAGAGAGGTCTAATGGACGAAGCAAATCGGTATGATCGTTATCGCCGGCCGTACTAAATCATAAACCAGTCAGTGAGCGAGACAGAGGAGAACATAGGAATAAGGGACGATGGGAGTAGGATTGCTCGAGGTCTAGCAACAGCTGTGGGTCGCGAACAAGCAATTTACGAAGGAGAGACAGAATTGCAAGGTTCTCTTCCCTTAGTAAGAACGTTGATGCAACCACAACGGATTGCCCCGATCGACTGGCAGAGTCAAGAGTAACTTATCGGCTATTACAAACGACCCTCTCTGTCTCCCTTGTCTTCCCTCCTCCATGTATCACTGCCAGCCGTCAGCCTTTCATACGCCATTCATACTTTTCCCGGACGCCGTAAGCGCGTGCTTAATTATCGCCTCCATAAATAGACAGTGGTCCCGGCTGGCGCGTGTTACGATAATTCGACACAATGCTCATTGTCCACGCGTCCCGCTGAATATTCAAGTGCACCCTTCGTTCGTTCGTTCGTCCATCGATAATTGGCTAGAGAATATCGCGGAAAAGAGGACGGTTTGTTTGCCGATGGGCAGAGTGTGGGTCCGCCATATATTTATCCAGATTGGACAAGCGGCGCTAAAGATTACGACGGTCGCATCGTCTTATCGTAGCCCAGCCGCCAGCTTTTATCGGCACCGATCGCCTAGAAGTCGATTCGGCGCTTAATCCTTCGCTTTATGAGGCGGCGCGGCTGACGAGGGCCGACACATACTACATGCTAAACACCATGAATGGGCAGGAAGGCGTCCGTCCGAGTGAATGGAGAGCGAGAGGCAAGTTTCGCCTACGCGGGAGAGCAACGCGCTCTAAGTGCTCGTTCTGCTCGTATCGAGCAGGTCCTCTCCCTGCGAGCACACGACGATACACTTGCGTTAGTTACGCGCTAGTGGAGTCTCGAAAAAGCTAGTCGATTGTGTGGGCGCCAAGTCCACCTCTCCTTTCCATACCGCTTGATCGCCCGGCAATTCTAATCTCTGACGTTGTTCCATCGACTGCCATAAATGTTCGACTCCGCAACGATAGGACGCTCGTTTCCTTTGGAAGATTGAATTTAACGAGCGGTGATATAGGAAAGTTCGAGTGCGTAACGATTCGTTTATCAATCTTCACCAAATACCTCGCGCGCTCCTCATCGAACATTCGAACTCGCACGTCCCGTCGATCGATTATTCCCTATGGCGAGGCCTTCGACGAGAGATGCTAATTAGCGAAGCGCTCACGCGCTCGATGCCGAGAACGACGACATGCATAGGCCCACACGCCCAGCCGGGGACACTAGCAAGTAGATGTACATTCCTGCGAAAAAGTTCGATAAGATAACGCGCATTCAACTACACATGACAATTACGGAACATAATATTGATACAAGCTGATAGCACTCGCATACTTTGGCGTGCTACGTGAGCACCTGAACATTAAATTGCGCTTCTCTCGAAAATGTTTGAAAATTTATTATTATCCCAAATACTTCGTAATTTCAAAGCAAAAGGTGAAGTTCTATTACTATCACTAGATTGGCGAGGGTGTAATTGGGTACCGAGGTCAGGCGTGTTTGGATAATACGTGGCCCGAATAAGTCACGCCTTCCAACCAAGCAGAAATTACTGGGGTATGAAGTATTAAGCAGGTATTTCCATGCTAATTGCAGCAGGCAGGCAAAACTCGTTCCGAGAGGTGGGAAAGGTGGCCGAAAGAATTCGCATCTGGTCGAGCGACCCACGTACACCAAAGTCCCGTCGTTAAAGTCACGATTACAAGGGCGTTTTTTCGCCGAGCGATATAATCTTGCTTTATCAGAGAGCGTTGGTATCCGTGTGTGTATTATGCACTCGAGGGCAGGAGCGATGCCGCGCAATCTGGAGTGCGTCGACGATAAAGGGTGATAGGTATATTGGAGAAAGGGGTAGAGAGAGAGAGAGAGAGAGAGAGCAGTGTGCAAACGGTGCCCGGTGATCCAGGTATGCACTCGGGCAATCTGCCAACATGCTGGGAATGCACCGAGAAACGTGTGAGCTTGTGTCCCCCACACGAGTACACGGCAATGCACTCATCGAAATTATAAGTGCATCGGGACTCCCTTTTCTCAAAGAACCGACACTGAAATACATTGGCAATCTTGGTGTTTTCTTTTCAAGATCGATCTTGAAGAATTGTTCTAATTATTGGAAGATCGAACTACCAAATGTAGTACAAATAAGATGTGGTGGTAGTGTTGATCCTTTAAGGATAACAGGTAGAGGACCGTCGATAAGATCTGTGTCAGGGTCGACCATTCGGTTATGGTTCTTGTCTGCTCTCCAAGGCTGGCCGAGATGGCATTTTACTACTGTGAAGTATTCTGTGCGATGATCGGAAGTAGAATATTTCGAGTGATGAAAGAGAAGCGGTGCCTAATATAGGACTGTTGAAGTTGAGTGTTTAACCGGTACTTATAGTCGGTATCTACAGTACTGCGACCGAAAGCCTGCAAGGTCGTTCGTGACGACGAGTCACGTATTCAAATCGGTGCGAGCGAGCAAGTCAGCAAGGCAGCCACCTCGAATTGCTGTCGCCCGATACAAAGTGCTTTTCCAACTACCGATTCCCAGCATCACATTACTCCTTTTAAAGCGATCGCGACGGTGAAATATTGCCGGCAATGTGACGCTACTCTATTCCTACGATTTTCCCTGCCTCACCATCTTGTCTGTCTATTCCTCACTGTTAGCGCGCGAGCGCGACAACATTCTCGTCTTACATTTCAGGCGTCTGCCAGTCGAACACGCAAACATTTTTTTCCAGTGATACTTTGCAATTCGACGAATCGCAATTTATTTCGAGGCACGTGAGAATGCGATGAGATTGCAATAAAGCCCGATTCATACTGTAGGTGTACGCTCTCCTCGACCCTCATGTGCGTGTTCTGTGTGTCACACCTTATGTGACTTGGACTTAAGGTCGTGCGATAGTCGGCAGACATGTTCAATGGGAGAGAACGATCCGGAGGTGGTTTTCCGCACGGCGGGACGGCAAATTGTTTATCTGGTTGCTGTGCCGTCCGACTGTGGCTACTGCCGAGTGCGGACAACTACGCTGCTGTACCCAGTAGCTGTTCCCCTGAGTGCCGCGCTTGTGTTACATCACTACTCCAATCTATCTTATGTTTTACGGCAGACTTTACTCCCGGCAAAACCGACTCTATCTTGATGGGGTAACGCGATCCACTGACACGCTTTACCCGAACAAAATACGTACTTCGGTCTCTCTTTGCCAGCGCGCGTATCAACCGCAATATTGCGCGGCCGAGTGCCGAGTAATGCCGAGCGTGGATTTTCGCAAGAGCGATCCATTGCCCCTCCGTGAAACGCGAGCTTCCGACGGTGACAGCGTGCGAGAAGATTGCACAACAGCCAATCTACCTGCGTTTCTTGCGCTCCGAACTTTCCAGGCGCCGCCACCGCCGCCGATCGGGCGAAAGGTCAGCCTGGAGAATATCGGTTCAACATTTACCAAGTTTGAGGAGAGCCCCGAGATTTATAAGTTCACCTTAACAGGTCGATACTGTATGGAATATTGACGGCAGAGGACGAATCATCATTGAGAACGATGATTCAGTCGTAAAAGATATGTTTACGCAGCGAAAATAACTTGGAAAAAATGAAACTTGAGCTGGGACTCTGGAATTTATATCATTTCGATTTATCAAGCGTTCGTCAAAGTCCTAGAACCTTCGAAAAATCAAAAATTTTTGAAACACCCTTCCCGACCATTTCAGGGTCTGGTATTTCGAACAGTGATTCAGTATTTAGCTACGAAACAGTGGTATAAATTCCAGAACCCCAGGTCAAAGTTCATTTTTTGGCCCAAAAATTCGTCAAGGGGTATACCCACAAAAATTTGCGAAAAAATGAATTTTGAGCTAGGGCTCTGGAATTTATATCACTTCTTCCTTGATGCAAGAGAACATTTCCTACCAAATTTCAGCCCCGGAAAATATCGGGAAGTATGAAAAACATAGCAAAAACCGCCTAAATTAGATGAAATCAATTATTCAGGATTGGTTTTCCATGTGTTTTCGGTACAATTCCGGCATTTCTGCCACTGGTTTCATGTTTTCTATCCGTTTTGATACTCAAACAATCGAAATATCAAGCGTTCGCCAAAGTCCCAGAATCTTCGAAAAATCGAAAATTTGTGAAGGGGTACATATGGAAAAATTTGCGAAAAAATGAATTTTGAGCTAGGGCTCTGGAATTTATATCACTTCTTCCTTGATGCAAGAAAACATTCTCCACCAAATTTCAGCCCCTGGGAAGGTCAGGAAGATTGAAAAACATGACAAATCCGACTAAATTAAGAGCATTTAATTATTTAGGAGGGCTTTCCTAAGTGTTTTCGATACAATTTCGGCTATTATATCGCCAGCCTGACCCTGACCGTACGAATCTACTTACGTGTCAACCTATTTTAGTATCTCTGAATCAGACCTCCATGAAAATAACTTAAAGAAGTAGGGAATGAAACATCGTCTGGAAACTTATTGCCAACCAGTAACGAGTACAAAGGACGCAGGCGAAAGTGCGGAGATCCTTAGCAGCGAAATTACGAAATCGCGAGAGCAAGGACTCGATCAGCACGCAGAGATTCGAGAGTGTGGCGGGAGCACCAGTCAGGCAAACTACTGACGTCACAGGCTATGTTTAAACCTCGACCGTGTGTCTCGGGTATGCTGGCGTGTGTATCTGTGCTCCCTGCACGCACGAAAACACGAGGTCCAACCAGTATACGAAAGACGGACGCTCTGAGAGGAGAATAGCTGTAGAACCAGTGCACTTTGTTGTGAGCCCCAGAAATGGCTAGTCCTATCATTACGCTATAGTCACAATATCCTCTGACAATGAAATATTGACTCAAATGAACTTAACCACGAGTTCACTCTTCTTAGAAATAAATATATGTGGCTACCACGTAATTCATAGGAAATGACGAACAGTGAATACTGAAATTACTGAGTAGTACATGACCGAGTGCTATTTTTAATGGAAGTATGGAATCCAATTCAGTCTGGATTTCCAGAAAATGGTGTAGGTTGGTTGAAGGACGTCTCGGTGCGATGGGGAAGTAACGCGTATACCATAGCCCGTTCCTCCTGCGGCTTGCACCGCACAATAACCCATTGTCTCTTCCTCTTTCTCTGTACAGGCCGGCTTTCTCCGTCCTCAGGGAACTCGACTGCCTTTATTTCCCACAGCGTGTTACCCGGTGCAAGTACGCGACCAACCTTTGGCTAAAACTGCTTTCCTCTCTCTGTGCCCCCAGATATGTGTATGCCTAGGTACAGGTAGGCGTGAAAGGTGGTGCTCGCACGGATGCTGCGCGAAAGGTCCCGTGGACGTTTGAGTCATCCGTTCCTTTTACGTGGTGACGTAGCCGAAAGAGGAGCGAGCGCCGAAGTTCAGCTGCTACTGCTGCTGATGCTGTACTGCGTTAAACCCAGAGAAACACCGTGTAACGACAGCCCCTAACGATGTCGATGATATCGAGACTCGCTCACTACGAATCCGTGCTTTGGATATACTCTCCTTTTATAGTAGCCAACCAACCTATCTCCCGCTCCAATTACAATGCTCGAAAAGGATATTAAGGAAGTGATCGGAGTCACTATCGTGATAAATGCTATTACGGTGACGCGCACTAGCTTGCACGCTTTTCGTGGCAAAACCCCTGAAACGATGCGCACTCGCTCTGCACCGAAACTAACAGGGAAAGACGGCATCGTATGAATCATCAGTCTTCCTGCCGTTAATGGATTCAGAGACAGGGTCGCGTAATTTTCGGCGGATTTATTCATGGCGTACTTTCCTGTGATCTGACTTATCCAGAAATCGAGTCCGATACGGGACCACCAAGCAGGAACGAATTGCCGGAGAGTTGTACAAGTAGACACGTGGCTGCCAAGAAGCGAGTCGTTGGAGCGCTCGAAAGAAATTGAAATATCGTCTCGCACGAGCGAGTACGGCTCTCCCGGCAGCGGAGAGTGAGTGTCTGTGTCGCAATGATCGCTGCCGATCACGAGGCCCCTTCGAGATTCTAACTGTTGCTCTCCGAGAGCGATCGGAATTACTTATACGTGCCGACTGCGCGTACACACGAGCTCCTCGTGGTCGGACTGGACACAGAGATCCGTTTATGCCGGCGGGCCAAGTAAACCGAAGGAGTCTGTGCACGCACGTGACTGGCTATCCGATTTTTTCATCGATCAGCCCTCGATGCGGCCGATAATGACGGCTTGTACATTATAGAGCGCGCGCCGCGCCGCCTAGAAAAGCTGCACAGTGTTCCCATTGAACGGATCCGTCTGGCGTAGGCATTGCCAGTCAATTACGAGGTCTTTCGCAACGCGGAACATGGATCGGGTTTCCACGCGGCGAGCTAGTCTGGAGAACCGATCTCGCCATAAGATATTGACGTTTCAACCAAAAACCGCAAACTCCCATGAAGCAGTGGACGCTATTTCGGAATGATTATGGATGGAGAAATGAAATTCCATCGACAACTGGACGAATGTCAACGAGGAATGCGGTGCATACGATATGATTGATGGAGAGTCAGATGTCGGTCGCAGTGCACGAGGCCGAGAACGCATTCGTTATAATTGCACAGCCATTATTCGATCGAGGGACGATGCACGTACCGAGCCAATCGATATATATAGGTTTCATATGTCTTACTTGTGCCACTTGAATGATCGAGTGTGTCGAGCTCGTGAGACTATTAAATCAGTGCTAACGCGAGATATCCCATACTGCCCGAGGAACAATTCGTTCCTGCACGTGTGGATAAAGATAAAAAATTGATTGGTCGAATGAAAAGTCCTCGACTCCATTTCTTTTGAGTTAACTGTAACAATGACTCTTGGCAGAGAGTGAAGATTAAATGAGCCTGAGGGAAATGGTCGGTCGAGTTATAGGGATGTTGCTAGTTATCCCATCAGACGAACCCGCTTCGTCCTGTCAATCAACTTTTCACACACGGCTGACATCGGTTGGAGTTAACTCATTGCGTTACAGTGCTTTCAAAAATTCTGAGAGAAGATTATTGGATCAAGTGAGATATCTTCGTGCGATATGAAGAAACTTCTGGGTGAAAGCTTGCCATATAAAGAGGACGTGCGAGGCAAAGTACAAGGAAGAGATACACGAGTGGTTTCCTCAGGGTATAGGCGAACAGCAGCGGAAAGGCAAGTTCTGCCCACGCCTGACATTTCGCGTCATTTCCATTGATCCTAGCACACAAGTCTTCCGTCCTGGGAGCCGATTCTCACGTGAGAGGGCCTGCGGGAAGAGGCAGACCGCCACGCAACTGCACGGCAGAGGACCGACTGGATTGCGCAGCACACACATTGGTGCGGAGAAGAAGAGAAAGAGAGAGAGAGAGAGAACAGGGAGGCTGCCGCTTAGCCAAAGGGAAGTGACGGATTACGGGCAGCTGCATAACTTCCGACCGAATGGCCAGAGACGCTCAACATAATTAGAATGTCGACGGAAACATGACATCAAAGTGGAGGGAAATGCAAGCACGGCGTGCACTTCTAATGACTGCTAATCTCGCACACCGGAGGACGGCAACCCCACATGCCAATCGCGCACATCTTTTTAATGGGAATCGACGCATCATCTCCCATCTTATCCTATGGTTTCTGAATTCGATAATATCACGCGGGATTATCGTAATAGACTTAACGTCGAATGCTTACACGGGCCGGTGAGCGCTTACTACGGTTAATCAGTCGTGACATAATGAGAGAGTGGAAACGAATTCCAATCAGCAATGTCTGATCGAACGAGCCAAGGAACGCGCGCTGCTCACCCACCTGCTCTGATTTTTCTTGCATTATCAATTGGCCGGGGAAAGGCAGATAGACGAGCGAGCAAGTGCATCTGGAGCGCGGAGGGAGTCTTGAAGCGGGACTGGCAGTAAAGAGAAGTGTATGTACGTGAGGATGAAATCGCAAGACAGGAATATCTGCCAATGTCCCCTGCCCTGTGTCTCTATTTTCCTTGGAATAATAAGAGGGGCCTTGAGGGCCCCAAGTACATGGCGTATTACTGACACTCGTACACTCTCTCCCCGGAGAGAATTCCTGTGAGGTAATTGACCTTGCAATCTTCTGCAGGCCGCTGGCCGAGCACGCGTCCGCCACAGGCTGACTACTGTGCGATTGATAAAACGGGACAATGCGAGATTGCTGCTAATTTTAAAGCCGATCGAGCGAGAGTGAATGAACTTGCCCATAAATATATATCACGCCATTTAAGAGCATGTACCAGTGATCTGTGCTCGGGGACGCAGCGACCCGTAGGTACAATGTTTTCTTAGCAGGATGTCTTCTCGCTAATCACAGAAACGCGCAGTCCTTCCAACGAAACGGGATCGAGGAATGCCCGATAGGAAATAGGGGTTTGATACGAGCATATCTCGTCCGCTGGAACCGGCTTCCCCGTAATACAAATGCCACTCATTCATCGGCTATCTTTAAATACACTTCCGAGAAGAAGCACGGCCGATCGAGAAACTGGAGCATTTCGCGATCTTATTAAAAGTAAGTGTTCGAAGATCGTAGAGAAGGAGGAGCTGCATAATCTACGATTGTGCAATGAGATTTCTATCTATACGAATGCGGAAACGTACACAGACGGCCAAGCCAGAGTACGAGGATGCACACGAAATGACATCACACCCATAAAACGAGCCATTGCACGTGCTAGTCTTTTTTAAGACATTGCTGGACACTCGGTGGATCCAGCTAACAAGGGTGCGGCTTATTTGATCTCGGCGTCTTCTAAGTCACGCTCACGGGGATACATATTTCCTTTGGTACCGCGCGTCACAAAGGGAGTAACCTTCGAAGCAGATCCCGAAGGCGTGGTACCACTGTGATCCCACGTACTACATGTCGACCTTAGACTCTGACCCTTCTTCGATTGAGTAACGTGGTAAACATCAGGCGCAAATAAGCCCTTCCTAATGAATCGTTGTTATATTTGGGCGGGACTTGCTACCGGAGAACCTACTTCAAGATAGTTTCACTCTCTTCTGAGTAGCAAGAGAAGTTGATCCGTAATCGCCACGAATTCGTTGAACTATCGCGCGCTGACCTTATAAGGCCCGGCCCCTTCGTGCCGTTATACCGCAATAATGAAGTCACTCAGTCAAGGCCTGACACAAGTTTTCATGGGAATCGTCATCGCCCCACTACCATTGCCATATACTGGATTCTTGCTTCAAGTATATATGAATCTTTCAACATCTGTTTTCCGTGTTGAGCCAGACTGAAGCTTTAAGGGATACGCGTTCACCAATGTGGGGGCTCGACTACCGTTTGACTACTCGCATTCCAAACTGACAGTGACTATCCTTCACTTTCGACGGCCTTGTGGTTCCCCAAATGTTTACCGATTCGCCTGAGAGTTCTTCTTCCTGTCGGTTGAACAAGCCGAGATAATGGGAATTATGTAAAGGTATTGGACTAGTATCGCTCTTGAAAAAGCGAGCACGTCAGGGATCCAGACTACCGTGAGGAATATTGAATTGCTATCTTATCGGACGACTGGCATCCATAGTCATGCTTGTGACGATAAGTGCTAGGAGCGGACTAACCATTCGAAAAATGATCGTGCCGATCCCGGTTCCTCTTGGAAACTGAGCTCATACTCGTGACTTAACAAGCCACCATTTACAAGAGACACCTATTCAAAACAATGACGCAAACCACTAGTTATACCTTCTCGCCCTCGCTTTATCCAGTTCGTGACATAATACTACTACTTGGATAAAATTATTATATCAGGCGAGAGAGCGTAGCACTCGTGCGCGTGTGCCACGTGACACTCTTATGTCAACTGGACCCGCGCGGACTTTCACGCCCGTGCTCCAGCAAAATTTCTACTCACGCTAATTCCCCTAGTGGTGCACGTGCGTATGCGATTAAGATAAGCAACATGTAGAGCAGTTTATCCGGTTCCGATAGGAACAGTAAAGAGTACGGACGGATCCACGGCAATATGGGCACGTACACGAGACTTCACTTATGATGCTCACTCTTACATGAATTGGCCAGACGACTTTTGTCTGCGTTCGAGCAAATATCTTGAGAAATGGAGAATGCCAGGGAACTGGTACTTATGAATTCAAGTGGCAGACGGTCCACTTTTGAATTTAAAAAACTGAGTGGAATCTTGGTCCAGTAATAAGAGGATAATGGAAGCCGATTGCTCAAGGGTCAGCTTACTTTGCGAAATTCCAACAACTTGTGGAGGGAAACGTAAAGGGTCTTCATTTTGTAATAAAGTCTCTGGCGGTGTTTCGGGAGACAGTAAATACTCGTGAATCAACAGCTGTCCGATGAGTCAGTGGCGGCTCAGCTTTTTTGCGTTCTCCTCAGCGTTGGAAGAACGCCAACTGGCTGGCCGACAAGCTCCACTCCCGGATAGACTGCGAACTCTGGATAGCGGACAGCACGGAACATGTCGCACTATTGAACTTGCGAAACTTTCGTTTATCGCTTTGTGCACTTGGCACTCTCCCTCTCTGTCTGCTCGAATCCACCAGTGAATCCAGACGGCCCTAATGATAGCCACCGACTAATTTCTTCGAGGTTTGCGAACAGTTTCATTCGCCGGTGAACTGAGTCGATCTCTCAGAAGTTGTATAATTAATATCTAGGATTAGAGGAGACACTTTCCAACTACATCTAAAAATAGCTCTCCTCTGCCTTGGGGGCTGATTCACCCTAATTACCAAACCTGCCCAGCTTGGATTCATTCGAGTATGAAACACTGCGAGAAAATAAGGAACATAGGGTTGCACCGACGCCCGAGGGAATTATTCAAATAGAGCGGGAATCATGGTGCATTCTAATCGGGCAGTGACTTGAAACTTGGGTAAAATATGTATCAGCAACCAGGTGAGTCACAGCTAAATGCAGAAAAAGAGACACTCGCATGCTAATGCAGCGAGCACGACCGGATGAGTTTCGCCTTTCCATAAAAGTCAAGATCCGAACGCTCGACGCGAGCGCTCGAATCAATTCGCAACGGGTGCAAGTAAATACACGTCTATTAGGCGATTTACAGCGCACACGGCCTCCTTCGTGAAAGCCGGCGGATAAATCGCTTTATAAATACTTCCCAATTAGAGCGATTGATGAAGGCAGGATTGAGGCGAGGCTTGCTGCAAGCTCTCTGCCTACCAAGTAACGCCGTGTAAACCATTAGCATAGCTACTTAACGGTTAGAGGATGATCGATAGTATTCAGAGGCAATTATCATCTTCTCCCCCCCAATGTATTCTGCACGAGACTATACGAGAGAGAGAGAGAGAGAGAGAGAGAGAGAGAGAGAGAGAGAGATTCGATCAGAGATCAAGGTCGAATTAAAAGGTTATCGCGTAATGATGATGTTTTAGTCACTGCAGTTTCATATAAGACGATGCGTTCACTTCCACCAGAATAGAAAGACTTAATCCTGCAAAAATTTGGTCGATTCTTTGAATAAGAAGTTGTACTCTACGGGTGACGAATCCAGGAAAAGGTCTCGGTCAGTGGTAGCTAATCTCCTTAACTTCCTTCGGGGGTGAGGACCGGCTTCAATTCCCCCAGTATCGCTGCAATCCCCGTATCCCAAGCAAATAGGATTATCGTAGCAACCGAGCCGCGACGAATCTTGCCCTCAATAATCTAACCGATAAAGAGAACGAGTACTTGGTTTACGAGTTACTCGAGTACGAATGTGATAAGAGCTGACGATGATTTTCGCGAAAGCACATCCACAAGAAGTTCAGTCTAGTTAGAACACAAACTATAAGATTATACAATTATCCTATTCCAATACAAAGTGAATTAACTGGGAAACTAGCCGGTCGCAGGTTATAATTCTCGGCTGAAGTCCAGTTTGTAAAATGTTAAAAGTCATTCGAACTGATTCTGTATTCTGCATGCACTGAGAGAAGATGTTAAACGTTGGCGATCGTGCGAAGGAAGGCTCCCCGAGGTAAAAGAAGCTCTCGCCAAGTACCGTAAGAACGGCCTTGCCTCCAAATGGCGATGCGGTCCGGGTGCAGTACAATAACTGCCTTGGATTCTTTGCCACCTGGTAACCGCAGTGAAGAGACAGGGAGAAGCGACCTGTATCCAGGACGAGGCCCCTGGAAATTCGGCCAAGGAAATGCCCTCCTGAAAATAATCTGCCCCTTTTGGTATCCTTCAGACATTAAAGAAAGTCCTTTGCCCAACATATTCGTATCTACTTGTCTGTCTGTACTATATTCCTTCTTCATAGCACAATACAGTACAAACTTCTATTCACCGTTATTATTAGCAAGTGCAACTCGGTTGAAGCGCCGCGTCAATTTCTTTTCGAAAGGGGAAGAACGCTTCGTGGCAAGGCCGAGCTGAGAACCGAGCATATGCGTGCACTCGCACGAGAACCCCGTATACGTGGTAGCCAGGATATAAAATTACGGGGCTAGTAATCCGACACTATACACGTAAGCCGAGCAGATAATTCGAGTTAAGTGGCTGGCCGGTAAAGTCGGCCTTTGGATTTTGCCACGCAGAGACGAAGGATCGTTGTTCGTTCTCCTGGTAATAGAAAAATCTGTCCTAGCACTGTGGCTAAAGTGCCCACGCACCTTCCACTCTCCTCTTTCTCCCTTTCTCTTTTCTGGAGACTCAGTCCGTGTTCTTTTCCTGCTGTTCAACGATGCCTCAAGACTCGGGGTTCTCTTGCGGAATGTACGTGTCGTAACTGACTATAAACATCGGCACCTGCGGCCCTGTCACCTTTCCTCCAACCGGCGATTCGGTCCCGGATCGTAAACACCTCCGATATGGATTCCCAGATCAAAGGAAGATAGTTGTTGAAGCCGAGATTCCCTGGCAATCTATCGTTCTTGATGACCCGGTACTAACCGTGTTGAGTTCTTCATCCTACCTCGAACTTTCAGTTCCTTAATGATAAAGGGAGTCCTCACTGCGGAGCAAGGTCAGCTTCCGTGCACGCAGGCTCTTCTTTGATTTCGAGGAAACGTTGCACCAAGAATGCAGTCTCGTCATCGAGTTACTGATGTACCGTACATTGGACTTCGTCTTCCTCCATGTTCCACCTCTTTCTCGAGCGACACACGCACGTGTTCGCCAAAGGGAGTTAATTGTGCTGGCAAACAGCGAATACCTTTCGTTCTCTCCTCGACCTGAACAGACACTCCTCGGCACTCTGCCTGCCACTCGATCGGTGGGAAAGTGGACGAGTTTAATGTTCGACGTACCAGGCATAAAATAATGAGGCTGCTCTTTATGAAGAGCACGATCATCGACTATCTACCTGCGCGATCTTTTGATCCTAGTTGCACGAAGAGGTTCGCGAAATAAAGGCCACCGATTAAGTGGGCCAGCAGTGCATAAATCGGTGCGTCCACTCCACTCTCGGTGGAAATGTCCAACGCTGGCTTTAAATTGGCAAACAATGGATTCCCAAGGTATCGCAGCGAAGTGTCGCGTAACTTGCGCAGCGATGCATTTGTATCGCAGTTAAACACGCCATTTATAAGCACTTGCATCCGTTTAAGTGGTGAGCATACAAGAGTGTCTCTCTTTCTCCAAAGCGCGTAAGTAGCTGTTCCCGTTCCTACCCGTTGGACCGATGCATTTCTCTTTGCCCGAGGAATCTCGACCTTTACTCCGACACTGGATCTCTCGGGTCTCTCTGAGCGTGGAGTGCCGGGCTACGTGATCCCGCACAATGAACGCGGACTTTCAGGACCGACGTCCGGCTGCTGCCAGGACACCCGGTATATTTACATAGAGCTTTGAGCCGAAGGTGAGCGAGAGAGAGTGCCTGCGAAGAGTGGACGAGCACCTGTACGACTACGGTAACCTGTCGGGCTGGAAGGGCAAGAAAGGACCACCTAACAAAAGGTCTTGCTGTTGAATTTCTCTACCTGCCAGGCGTACGCGCGCGCGCCCGCTCCCTTGAAATCTCGATTTCACCCCTCTAAGTGCGCAATATTACTCACTCTACAATATGACCAAGAGTGGACTATCAGGATGTTTTTGAAAATCTTTGAACACGTCAATGTTCGCTCCCGACACGTGCGTCTACCTGTCTGGCACTGAGAGTATTGACGGAAACGAGTGTATTGGTTCGCGCGTGAAATTATCACTATCGCGTGCAGGAGGCGTATCTCACAGATAGGACGAGTTATCCCTCTTATCACTGGTGCTACGACTAAACACTGTCGTGCAACACAGAGCGCCTCCCACGCCGGAAGTATTCGTACACACAATACTATGGTTGCAAATACGTATTTCGGCGTCACACTCGCGTTTTACCGGTAATGTTATCCAACTTGAAATCTAGATCCTCCAATTGCCGTGATAGCTGAAGGGAAGGAAGAGACGGATGAATCTTTGGACAAGAATATCCTGACAGGGATATAGCGCGTTACATTGCCCGACGAATTTGCAAGGCACGCCTTGCCGGAAGGCTGTTGCTTTCTCAACGTATCGCACTGACAATGAGATATCCTGTGAATGCAAACTGTAGGAGTGAGTCTCCGGGGGAATATTCGACCAGGCCAAGCTAAGGAGATCGTTCCCCTCATCGTCACGTCTCCAAGACGCGACTGATTTATCGTCGCGTCGAAAAAAGTATGCCTCGGATAGCGAGACGCAGGGCGAGATTTAATGAAGGGATAAAGGGTCCAAAGCCGCGCAGTCGGACCCTTTTGGGATCCGGGAAATGGTCGGCACGCAAGAGGGCCCGCAGGAAAGAGAACCGGCACCGAAAAATCGGACGGAGGAAGCGCCAAGTTAAAATAAGCACGACGACTCGTAGCACTCCCTTCAAAGATCTCTCGCGCTCTTGCACGACCGAGATAGAAGCCAAGCATCGTCTTCATAAGAGATACCGCCGAAAATACACTGATGCCTAATAGAAGTCAGGCGCCTGCTGCACGCCACAAGTTTATACGCGTTATGCTAGCACGGACAAACAAGCTCAAGAGGATGAGACAGAAAGGGAGTGAGGAGGAAAGAAATCTACATGGAAGAGCGCATAGAAGGAATCTCGAGACAGGCGAGACCGATTATTAAAATGGAACATGCGCCCTCCAGAGTCTACTTCGCCCTAATTAAGCGAGAAAGAGACACCGGTGTCTACTTGATCTACGACTACCCAGCCACTGTCAACGCCATTGTAATCAATAGCCAGGTAATATTAGTCGCGGCCAACTTAATTCCAAGGTATCATTGTGGCCGCTCAGAAATAGACTATTGCTGGTAAATGAGTCTCGAGTACGAGACAGTTGCGGAAACTCCCCCTTCCACACAATTTCGCAGGCGATTTGCCGAGCAATTTTGCGATATCTTTTTAGGCCAGTTACAATGAGACTATCTACCATGCCTCTCCTCCCCCTCACCCATATTCTCTATTTGGATGCTTACGAGCCGAGAAGAGGGCAGGGAAAGGAAAGAGAGCGCGGGCGGGTGCGCTCAATTGATCGAAATTGGCTAATTTGAGGAGGTTGAAACTATCCTCCTCCGTAGAGGCTTAATTGCATCCCGGGGTATCGGCCAGACGAAGCAACACTCTCGTATGATTCCATCAGGTAAAGTATCACATATGAAATATTGCATACTTGTGACTACTGGTTGAACATTCAACATTTCATATGGAACAATTTAATATATTGGAGAAATAAGTATAATAAACAAGTTGAACGGCCGATGCCGGTGTTCCGAGTGAGAAGCCGGCATTGTAAAGAGGCGATTCGCACGAGAGAGAAACGTACGAGAGAGGAGACCAGTCACGCTTATCTCCGATGAAAGTAGCCGTACGGTCTTCATTTTACGTGTGCCTCTGGCACGAGCGCGCGATCGCTTGCCGGCCCGCTCTCTCACGTGTCTCCCATGACTCTCCGCAGAACTGTGGGAGCTCTCCTTTAGCATATAAAGGAGTGTATCTCGCCTGACAAGCGCATCCGTAGCCTCGACTCTTCATGGCGAAACTAGTCCGGCCGTCCAGTTTTTCCACTCCCGTGAGCGCTCTTCTGTTCTCTCTCTTCGCCCCCAGTCCACCGGAGGCACCGGAGTGCCCAGGGACTATCTCGGCCAGCCAGCCGACTTCCTTCCAACAGCGACACGCTAATAATCCCGCAACTTGTTGCTGCACACTCCGCTCTCCTTTGCTACCTTTGCATTCTACGGCCTATCAGCCGCCGCACAGCTTAAATTGCCGGCAATGATAGCAGCCGCTATTCTCGTCTTTTAATTGAGCGAAGTTGACGCAACGTTCCGCGTCCTAGACCCGAGTGTAAAGTCTTTCTGTACTACGACGATATGTAAATATACAGTCGTGCTTTGAGTTGCAGACGTAACGTCTTCATCTGACAGGTATCAATTAGGAATTGCGCGCACTTTTCCAAACTGTTGCGCTGCCTTCGTGCACGTGCGGTAGTGATGCATGCATATATATATATACATATATATCTATGCTTAAAGGAAGATGGACAATATGCACTCACCGAGATCCTCGACAAGACGCAGCATGACACCGCCGATGTGCAGCTCTCCCTTGACTCTCAGGCTTCTCTCGAGTTGAAGATCCGTCACGTAGACTCGCAGCACCCAGCTGCCATCGACTTCGTGCCCGTCCGAATACATCTTCTCTTCTTTGGAAGTCAGTCAGAACGGCTCGAAAAACTGGCGGCCACCGTTGCGCATATGCACCGCTGGTACCACCGGCGCTTCTTTTATTTATACAACCGATTGTTCTAGCGCGCGGAAATCATGATTCCGCACCTTCTTGCTCACACTACTTAGCTAGTCCTTCTGCACGTACGAACCGAACCTCACACTTGACTCCGAATCACCGCAGCCGAACGACTGACTTCGTGTCAGGTGGATTTGGAAGGGTTCGGTATGAGGCGCGCCGCGAAATCAAGATCGCACCCGCGTGAATTCTGATTTTGCACGAATAAATGGAGGAAGAATTCGTTTGGTTTGGATCGCGGCCACACTTTGATCGAGGCAGAGACCGAAGCCTCGAACTGGTAGCGAGCAAAGTCGAGCGTCTACTCCACACAACTTCTCTCCGCACTCTCCACTCGTCTCAACTCCGGCGAACACTCTTACTACCGAGAATAGAACACCATTTACAAGTGAGGCGCGCTCTGATGATGCGCGCGCAGCATCAGCCTCCTCCGAACATTCTACTGGCTCCACCTGTTAACCCTTTACCGCGCTACTCCCCTCTTCTTACCGAGGTCACCTCTTTATGTGCACTTCTCAATTGCCGGACTGCTCCTGCTCGAGGAACACCGGGTTTCCAGGTTCAGTCTTTTTAGTCGGTATTTTTCCTTTCCGAAATTCCCGTTCCTACACCTCAAGCCGTAAGCCCCAACTTCTCCACGAAGAATCCTTCATCAATCCTGCCTGAAGCTCCATAACATCCTCCTCCAAAGAAGTCCAAACAAGATTTGAATGTTGGGAGGAAAGAATCAAGGCTGAGGACAATCAGCGTGCAGGTTTGAACATGTTTTATGCATACAAAATGGCGTGCAATTATGATACTCGAAACTTCGAATGACGAAGTATTTTGATGTTGCACACGCAGGCATAATATATACAATGCTTAGATTTAAGCGAGTAGATCCTTTCTCACTTAAAAACGATCCCAATAACTTTCTTTCCCGCGCGAAGCCGGCTAGCGGCAAAGGAATTCCTTTGTCATTTGAGTTCGAGCCGCGCCCACCAAGCGCTATCGTACAGGCCATGCTAAAGATAAAGCATTTCCCTGTTATAATAATTCTGCTTTTACAATATAATCGATCCCGTAATGCTCGGGCCCATGTGTAGCCGGCTAGTCTAAAAGTTGAATCATATTTACTGTCGTCATTGTACACTGACAGACAATACATGAATGAGGTTTTTACGCAATACTGGAATACGATTTCCCACAACGATTATCGCAAGTGTAAGCTTCAATTTTAACTACAATAACTATTGCATTTATTATCTGCGAGGTTACAGTACATCATAAATATAAGCTGGATATATTTCTCTTTTCCGTAGAGATTAAAATCGTATTGATACTAAAGCAAAGACCACAAAATGATCGTAAGTGTCAGGCAATTTATCTTGCCGTTGTGCAAGGTGAATAAGTTCGCGAAGATTCGTAAATACGTTGTTAGGCGCAATTCTTCGGATTCTACACCCAAAGTCCTCGAATGCCTATCGCACAGAAGTGTGCTGAGATTAAGTGGGCACGAAACACCAGATTTCTTGCAAGGACTCATCACGAATGATATGAAACACCTTGAAGAAGGTGCCGCGAATATCTACACGCTCTTTCTGAACTTCAAAGGTCGTGTCCTCTATGATTCTATCATATACAAGTCCAATGAGAATGGAATATACTATGTAGAATGTGATTCCAAAGTAACATCATCCTTGATTCGACATTTAAAAATGTATCGATTAAAGAGGAAGATAGAGATAGATGATTTGAACAATCAGATGGAAATATGGTCTTTATTTGATCCAACCCAGTATTCTAATGAAAAGGATACTTCAATAAAAGACCCTAAGTTAGAAGGTCTAATATTTCCATGCGGTACATTAAACAACCAAGCTAGTAAGATTACTGATGATATTATGATCTATAAAGATCCAAGGCTTCAGGATTTGGGATACAGAATTTTAGCAAAGGCTGATATGGAGAATGATGATATTGTAAAATGCCTGGATTCTGGGATAAGCAATACTGGTACTTTGCCTAACTATAGGACTTTCTTATATAAATTGGGAATAGGGGAGGGATTTGACGATTTGCAGCAGGGAAAGTCATTTCCTATGGAAATTAATGGCGACTACCTGCATGGAATTAGTTTTCACAAAGGTTGTTACGTAGGTCAGGAGTTAACAGCTCGCACATATCACACTGGCGTGATTAGGAAAAGATTAATGCCTATAATTTTTAACGATGTACCTAACAAGGATTTTCAATATGATCAGGAAATTGTAAATGAGGCTGGTAAGAAAGTAGGAAGTTTTAAAGGACGGGAGGGAATGCACGGTTTGGGTTTAATAAGGATTGCAGAGTCATTAAAATCTCAATCACTGAGTATATGTGGAACACCAATCAAGGTTGTAAAACCTAGTTGGTGGCCACAGGAAACTGAAAACGCAAGCGCAGTTGCAGATGATAGAAAATAAATCTAATCCCATTGACTGCCCTCACATCATGGGCAGTTTTTGAACTTGTGATGTTTATTAGTTTGTAATACATGAACATGTAAATAAACCCAATGTATACGTGACCTCTGAAATTAGTGGTGTTCCTCTCCTATTGGGTTTTTAGGATGGAACCCTCAGCTAGTACATCCATAAATATTGTTGAGTCTGGCGACCAAAAGCAGCACGTTCAATCTTCGGTTCAGTTGCCAAAGGATGTAACAGGAACATTTGGTTGCTCTTATTGTTCACTTAGTGAGCGGTATGATTATAAGGGATCAAAACCGCCATTTGCACGGCAACTTATCTACTCCGAGGACTGCTATCTTATGAAGGATCCGTTCAGTATGCCAAACAAAGGAGAAGTGTTAGTTCTTGGTGCAGACTGCAGTATATGTAAGAAGCCAGTATGCCTCGAATGCAGCGTATATTTTGGAAAAAGATTTTGCACGAAATGTGCGGTGGACAACATGAATTGTATGCCGTCCCAACTACATACAAAGATCAGGGCTTTAATAAAGGATACTGATTCGTAAAAATAGCGTTTTATTAAATACTAATTATATACGCCTAATTAATGATGGAGAGTGTACTTAAAGTTGTACAGTATGAGGATGAAACAACTGATGCTCCTTTCTGATTCCCATCAAAACAAGTCACGAAATATTGTTATAGTATAAAACGAAACGAAGCTCGAAACATAACTTCGATGAAAAAGTTACATGTACATAAATATCATACAGATTGTAAAACTATTAATGTGCTGGCTTCTTAGATTTAGCTGTAAGTTTTGCTGCCATTATCTTCTTTTGCTTCTCCTGCTTGTTTGGCTTCTTCTTTTTCTTCAAATCAACTTTTTGCCCTTGGAATGCACCTTTGTTTTGTGGACTTGTTTGCTTGTCATCTGAATCTTGACCCCTCTTTTTTTGAGATTTCCCTTTATGCTGTTCCTAGAACAAAAAGGAATTCATTTATTGGATCCTTTGTCAATTATATTATTAACCAGTAAAAAAAACCTACCGAAGTTTCCAGGGATGCTTTCATTTTCTTTGGCTGGTTACTACTTTCTTGTGGAAGCGGCCTTTTCTTTCCCTCATGTTTGGGCTTCTTTGCATTGGGATCATGCGTTGCATATGGTTTCACACGAACTTCTCTACCAACAAGTTGAGTACCATCAAGCTTCAATGCTAGTGCCACAGAATCTTCATCCTTAAAGTTTATATATCCAATGCCCTTGCCCACTCCAGTCTTGTTGTGCTTGATTATCCGTACGGATTCTATTTCCCCACAATCTTTGAAGTGCTCCCAAATAGCATTATTATCGGCTTCTGAAAATTAAAGCAAAGACATGAATAATGTATGTTTTGACAGCCATCAGGTGTAAATGTTGTTTTGTGTACTTACTGAAAGCCAGATTTCCCAAGAATACACTCTTCTTGGGATTAACATTTGCATCTGCATTTTTGGTGGTTCCATCTACCCTTAGATAATTTCCTTCAAATAGTTCTCCATTAAGGGCTAGTGCAGCCTTGGCAGACTCTTCTTTTACAAAAATAACATATGCATAAATTGTTTTCACTTTCGGATGAATCTTCTTAGTGATAGCCGCAACTTTCTTTGGCATTTTTTCTTCAATAGGGATAATGCCCCTTAGTCTCACAGCTTGAATTGGTCCAAATTTCTTAAACAATTTTAACAGTTGTTCCTTTTTCGTGCTTGCTGGAAGATTACCAACAAATATTGTTTTTTCATTGTGTTTCTCATGCACAAATGGCAAGCTTTCTTCTTGTTTCTTTCCTCCTGTTTTTGCAAGACTATTAGCCTCATCATCATCTTCCTCGTCACTAATATCTTCATCCTCGGAATCTTCTTCTTCACCATCAAAGTCTTCGTCATCATCATCATCTGCCAGGCTAGTGCCCAACAGATCTTTTAGACCTGGACCAGATTCCTCTTCTTCCTCCTCCTCTTCATCTTCTGAATCATCCTCATCCTCATCTTCAGAATCTTCATCATCTTCATCTTCGGTATCGTCAGAATCCTCATTGTCTTCATCATCTTCATCCTCTTCTTCATCGTAATCATCATTAGTCATGAAGCTTGAATTCTGAACTGATGATGCTGAAGTGTTTAAAGTCATACTAGAGTCATCCGACTTATCTAGATCTCCACCCTTAGATTTCACCCCAGCAAACATCTTTATACCTTTCTTTTGTGGAGAGTTATCTTTACCTTCTTCATCTTCTACAGAATCCTCCTCATCAAAGTCTTCATCATCTTCATCGGTATCATCAGCCAAACTTGTGCCAAAGATGTCTGGAACATCATCATCAGACTCATCCTCATCATCAATGTCATCATCTCCAAGCATACTAATTTCTTCTTGTATAACGATGCCTTCGTTATAATCTTCATCCGAGTCAGATTCTTCATCCTTAGGAACCAGGTCCTTCACAATCCTCTTCTTGCCATTTGTGGTCTGTTGAGGCTGTCCCTTCTTATTGCTGCCAATATTCTTGGTGTGGGGGGACACCTTGTTTCCTCCTTGTTGTTTGGGAGATTTCTCGGGCGATGCATTTTTCCCTTTGGGGAATTGTTTCTGTGGCTTCATACTGTAATTATTCTGCATCTTCGAACCGTTGATTAAGTTCACTTTGCCGGTCGGTGTGTTCTTAAATTTCGGATTCTTCTTTTTGTGGATTGCGCTCTGCTTCAGGGACTTCAATGGCAGCTTTGGAAGTGCATCAGTCTTTCCTAATGGTTTTGCTTTTACCATTTTCCTGTGATGCCTCCTTGGGTTTCACTGCCCTGGTAATTGTAGTCCTGTAAAAGTGCGAGGCTACGTAGTTTGTAAGACCGTCAGGTAAACACGCGTCCATGCGACGTTCGAAAACCAAGCGAGTCAAGCTACCAACGTAAATACTTTTCGGGGGGTTACAAGTCCACGTGCTATTTCTACAACGCGAATCGATGATAAAAGTTAATGTCAGGGATAAAAATTAGCCTTTAACAAAATTCGATTTCTTAAGTGGGGTATAAGTTTCAAAATCTTGTGGTCTACTTACTTTTCAAACACAAAAATCAAACTTGTATGCAAGGTGTGACTGATGTGTGTACCGGCCTGGAGGAAACGTACTTTAACCGCCAACAGGAAGAGCACGTTCTGCCATTTTCAAATATATAAAGGTGAACATAGATGTCACTTGGTCCCGGCGTAAATATTCAGTTTCTGTTTACAAGCAGGCATGCGCAGGGAAACTTCCCTTTGAACATGTTGTCTATGGTTCTACCCAATTCTAACCTTGCCTGACCTTTTGCTAGAGTAGCTTCTAATTTCTGATTGTCTACCTTTCATAATTCATCGGTCTACACATGTACTACCTTGCTGTGTTCTAATCTTACAAATTTGCACGTGTGTAGTACTTGCCAAACATTATCATCAGTAATAATGCGTGTTATAACTCATGTCATTTTCCGGGATCGTAACAATATCATTTCTTTCAGATAAAGTACAAATTTTCCCTACTATGGACGGAATCAGTCTGTACCAAACTTTCCTACAATCCCATCGGCCCCAGCTTGTTGCATCTGGTGTGCCAAAATTATTCTGGGAGATGGTGCATAAGAAACTCTCTAATCAGATTTTTGATGCTGGCTGTGCATTTCAATTGATGAAGGTAGACTACAGTGAATGCCCCAAGAATCCAGAGGATCCGGTATGGATGTTATTTGCAGCTTGTGCTATTTATCATGACGATCCACACAATATTTTCTTAGTGGATCATGCATGGACATACGATATTGCACATGCAAGGCAGAACTTAAGAAATACTCCAGGATTGCTAGATAGAATGTCTGCTATGATGGGATATGATAGTGATAATGATAACAATGGGATAGAGTTTGTACTGAAAGAAATGTGGAGGTACAATCAATCTTTCTCATTGAATACTGGATCTGTCGAGGATAGGATGCCTATATGGTATATCATGGATGAGGTAGGCTCAGCTGTCAACCACGACAATATACCAAACTTCAGAAGTGTGCCTTTTTTGTATCTGCCTGAGGGTACTACATATACATTGTTATTTCCAATAACAAATGTGGAAATTGAGTGCCAAATAACTAGGGACTTTCTAGAAGGTCAAACGAATGACCAATTAAAAAGGGCAGCACTTCTGGTACCTTGGTTTAACAAACCTTTTATTGAGGAGAAATTCACTCAAGTAGAACCCGATGAGAATTACTTTTTAGCTGGCCATATTTGTGAGACTTTACCAAATTATATTGACCCAGAAAAACTTAAGAGAAATGCTGGTACAAAACTTAAAGTGTTCTCCCAATATAAATTTGTAAATAAGTACTTGACTGACAATGCATTTGAGGTAATTGAGAATGTCGATGAGGCAGACATTCTATGGTACACATCTCATTTCAAAGAGTACAAAGATTTCAGTCTTACCAAACCCCGGTCTTTCATTAACCAATTTCCATATGAGAATGTGCTCACCATAAAAGATCTGCTATCTATTGTCTGTAGAAGAAAAGCAGGAGATAAAAGTTATGATATGAAAACTTTAGAAACATTTCCCAAATGGTTTCCAACTACTTATAATCTAAGTACGGAATTGGTGCAATTCGTCTCGTATTTTGAGAATCGGGATTTGTACGGCTTGGACAATCACTGGATATGTAAACCATGGAATTTAGCTAGAGGCTTGGACACTCATGTTACAAGCAATTTGGTCCATATATTACGATTACCATGTACTGGGCCGAAAATTGCCCAGAAATATGTCTCAAATCCCGTTCTATATAATCGAGCGGAAGTAGGAAAAGTTAAGTTCGATGTTCGATATGTAGTCATGCTGAAATCCGTAAAACCTTTGAAAGCATACGCGTATAAGAACTTTTTTCTACGCTTTGCAAATAAACCGTTCGCTTTAAATAATTTGGACGATTACGAGCAACATTTTACTGTAATGAATTATTCGGAAGATGCAACCCTCTGCCACATAAAGTGCGAGGACTTCATTCCCGAGTGGGAATCGCAGTATCCCGATCACTCTTGGCAAAGCACGGTAGAGCCAAAAATCTTATCCATGTTCCGCCAAGTATTTGAGGCGGCGACTGCGTGTGATCCTCCAAAGGGAATCGCAGAATCCTCTCAAAGTAGATCTGTATATGCTATAGACCTAATGTTTCAATGGAAGGCCAACGAGATACAGCCCATGCT
This sequence comes from Ectemnius lituratus, assembly GCA_910593735.2. Lineage (NCBI taxonomy): Eukaryota > Metazoa > Arthropoda > Insecta > Hymenoptera > Crabronidae > Ectemnius > Ectemnius lituratus. The sequence continues at coordinate 14,662,603 of OU343039.1, read as the reverse complement.
GCTCGAGGTAAACTTTGCACCGGACTGCAAACGCGCCTGTGAATACTATCCCAATTTCTACAACGACATTTTTAGGTGCTTGTTTCTCGATGATAATGAATCACAAATGTTCCACGACTTATGTCACGAGGGCAACTAATATTAAGTCCTCTTTCGTGCTGATGCCAGTAAAGTGTGCAATGACCTTAATATTATGGAGCGTTTTCTTTAATGTTAAAGTCGGCACCACACAGTGGACTCTAATATTAGAGGACTGTTAGAAGGACTAAGTGCTCGCAAGCGGCCTCATAAATATCGAGATGCTATTAGCGTTCGTTACGCAGGCATCGCACGCGGTCGATGCGCGCGAGTGTGCATTTATTTATTCAGAACGCGGACTACCACACGTTTCGTGTATGCGATAATGAGGAGAAGTGGTTTCCCCGCGAATCTCTGCGGAGGAACGTTAAAGGTACACACGGCCCATAAATAATTCGCCGATCCTCCGCGCGCAACTTGACACAGCCGCGCGGGTACACTACTTTAGTATCTAATGGAATAATAAACGAGAGAAGCTCGCAATTGAAGCAGTTTCATGACAACCCATTTAGGCCAGCACATAATGCGCGCCTTATACTCTTCCCCCTCGCCGGCCTCGACATTCACTTAATTACAGATGTAACGCGACTACTCTTCCGCATCTAATTTCGCCAGGGAGATACCACTTCTCTCGCTTCACACTGCCATTAAAGGGATGTCGGATTATAATCCGATAATTGTACTTCCGAATTATTAAACTATATACTAATATATACATACGATGTGTATAATAAATACAAAAAGGCAGAGGAAGGTTAATAAAAGCCGAATTGAAGATCAGATTTCAAATATAATTAGTGAGTTTCTCTGGCGCGTACATTTCAGCCCCTATTACATACATCCAACGATCTCCCCACGCAACCCTCCTATCTTGAAATCCCTCTAAGGGTTTCCTAGTAACTTCCCGAAATTGATACCGTTCCTTATCACTCGTCACGAATCAAGTATGAAGTATGCTATATCCAGTCGACACGAGTGCATTGTACATGGTACTCTTCTTTTTCTCTTTCAGCCTCACTGATTAGATTCGAGTTAAACCGTAACCACGGTGCGTGCGGCTCCGTCCTGTCGGCGAGCGAACCCGACACGTCACATACCGTGCAGCCGGAATTCCCGAATGCACGTGTTCCGCTCCGCTGTGTTCGGAGCTGCAGGGCCTTGCGTTGTTCGTATTTGAAGCGAGCCAAGTCATTTCGAGTGCTCGAATTACGTGTATCAGGTGGGAGGGTCGGTCGGTCGGTCGGTCGGTGAGTGCACGCTGTCTACACACCGTGCGTGCCCACCTCCTCTCCAGCTTTCCCGTCGGGAAACTGCCGGGCTCTCGCATTGCCGGTAATCGTGGCAATTAAGCAAATGAGTTCTGCGTACACCGACGTCGATAACGAGGGCGTCGCGACGCTCGCAGACAAACGGAGCCATTTCGCGGACGCTGTATACGCGACTCGGCGCTGCCTTTACTTTCGTTTACCGAAAGACAGCCCTTTTCTACTACGACAAGCCACTCTCGACCTCTACCATCCCCTTCGCCATTGGAATCCTTTTCTTTTACTTCTAGTTTAACGACACGACATCCGCCGCCGCGACCCTCGGGCTAACTTCCCTGCTGATACCGAATGCTCGACATTACCAGTCCCTACCTTCTAGATTGATATCGTGAAATTGAAGTCGCCCCGCCGCTTGGGCGGCACACTTTATTTTTACATGCATACCTCGCGCGATCTTGTTTATGCTAGCCGTATTCTCCTATTCAAAGGAGGGTGGATATAATCGTTTTGGGAACGATTCTTAACTTCTGCCTTCTTTTCTCCTCGCCTTTTTCTCCCACTTGACTAAAATTACCTTTGTCTTGGCAGCTATTACAAGAGTATTTAGAATTGCCTCATATAATTACCCTTTTTTTTCAAAAATCTTTGTGACGTCTTCTGGAAATATCTGTCTATCTTGTCTGTAATTCCTCGTCGCCGTCCCGTCGACTTTCGCCGCACAGTCCCACCGGAATCTCCGTTTATTGTTAATTAATTCGGCTAATAGTTATTTCATGCAGTATAAGTATGACGCATACAGTCCATTAGGGGGTTTTTGCCAGCGGAAAATTACGCTTGCGGTCCGTAGCACACAAAAAGTACGTATCTGACTCTCTCCCCTGGGTATTCCTGCCACGAATGACTCTTTCATTATTCGTGCGACTGCAAAGTGCACGTGGCGGGCTGGTGGTAGGGCGTCGGTGACCGAACAGTTGGTATCCACTGTTTGTCCGGCGAAAGTATTCGAAATATATAGCGGCCGAGTGATTAGAAAAATGAGCCTTGTCTCTCCAAGAATGTTTGGCCCGCTTTTGAAGGAATAAACTGTGTTAGCTGTTACATCAGTAGTACTCACCTTCTTTCTCTATCGCGGCTTGTCTGTCTCGGAAAGAATGCCGATCCAGCAGGGAAGTGCTTGAATCTTTAACGCGAACTTACCCGGGAAAAAGAGGGAGAAATAGCGCGCCATTCAGTAACAGAATATAAAAGAAGTCGTGAGATATATCCTCCTTTTTCGTGAACGTCCTGCTTCCTAGCTTCCCTGCTTTCCAGTGGCTCGCGGCGGCCTCGCTCGCTGGCCTGCATAAATTTCCGTCAAACCAATTTCTTCCGAGTCTTCTCTCCCTTTCTGGTTGCTGCCACCCTCCAAGAAAATATTCCTGCCGCGTCATTGTTTTATATCCTGTCGCGTGAGCAATTCGAGATTCCCCTGGTATGCATGCCTCGTGTTGCACTGTTCTCTGCCTTGCTCTCCTTGCAGGGAATAAGTCATCTAAAATCGCACACTGACTCGCCAGGATTAAAAAAGCCATATATACTCCTCGTAGTACGCGTGACCTTCTCCAGTGAGAAGTGCACGCGCGTTACTGCACCCAGCAAGAGACTATTTTCTACAAACCCTTTTTTCATATTTTCATTTGTTCCGTAAGTTTTTCCCCTCTTTTACTTTCCCTCTCCTTCTTCAACACACTTTCTTCTGGTTTTAACGGACGCCTTCGCCCTTTACCAAGATTCCTACGGGGAGCAAGCTTCATTACGCTCCCATAAATCACGCTCGGGCCACGGGTGCACGCACTGGGCCTCCGCTTCATGATCGCGTTATTATTAATTACTATTTGAGCCGCAGCATGTCAATAAAAACACGGACAGCCTGGTGGGAGGTCAATATTGCTACCGAGTATAAGCACCCTGCTGTTTTACTTTAGTGCTAAACGAAAGTATGAATATTTCCGAAGTTTACCAATCAGAATCACCATTGGTACGTGACTTTGAATCTAGCGAGTCGTAGTGTTACGGGCTAGTTTTACAGTCGATTAATTGGAGCACATGACATTTTCACGATCAACTGTTAATAAAGTGCCCGTTGAATAATAAAGGATGGGTAGTTCATTTTGGAGTGGTACGTGGTTAGTGTTTCCGCATGCAAGGCTAAATGAGGCGATCGTTTGATCATTTAAATTCCAGCCAGTGCCTCTTTTGGCACGTGTACGTGTCCTGCGTGCGACACTTTGTCCGCTATTTTGTTATTTCGACAAAGCAAAAAGGGGAGTAGTATGGTTTGCGTTGGCTCGTCCGCGAGGGATGAAGCGAGGGAAGTGGGAAGAGGGAAGAGTGAGTCTCGGTAGTTGAAGGGTACACAAGGTTCTCGCGCGGCCGATTGCGATCGAAATATCATTATTTCCATTTTACACCCTTTCGAAACTCGATAATGCTTTCACGTAATTGACTCGCCTCAATGAATGACCGCGGCCCGCGAGCGGCTAGCCCATCGTCATTGTGGGTAATGACAGGATTAAAACAACGTGCCGACCAATCCTGGCGGCATTTAATTATTAGCGCTTCCCTCGAACGTGATTCTACCGCTGCTGTTGCTATTCTCATACCACCACTCCACTATACTCTACAACGAGCCAGCGATATATATTCAGAACGAGCCGGATTTTATTGACCGAGCGGACAATCGAATCGCATATTTACACGCGCGAATGATGGCTGCTCCTACCTGTTCTCTCTACCTCTCCTCCCTCGACCAACCCCTCTTGCGCCATCTATAATTAAAGTTTCAAACGTTCTGTACGCTACCGTGAATTAATCCGGGCTTGCGGTATGTTTCACTGGACTTATTGGCGCACCGCTGAGAGAGGCCCTTCTTTTATCCATCTCATCGTAAGCTTTCGCTCAACTCAACCCAACAAGGCTTGTCAGTTTAATTATTACCGAATGAAGCTCACTCAGAACCTCACAAGTTAGTTAGAGGGAAATGCTTTTCTACCCAATGAAAATCGCGGTGTAGAGGATGTGTGGCAAGCTTCGTTAGAAGATGATTACGTCATTCGCGGTGGGTAAAGGAGTATGAAGTGGGTGAAGAAGAGCTCGTTGGACAGGTGGTATACTATCTAGTCGGATGTAGGTGTTCGTACCGGGTGTCGCGTCGACCTTGCTTTTGAACCGGCTGCCCCCAGTCATGCGAGCTTTTCTAAAGTTTCTCTCTTTCCTCTCGCCGGCTGCCTCAAGGGGCTAGTGGGCCCACTCGTCATTGCGCAATTAGCGTCACTACTGGTTTTTCTTTCAAGCGGTCACAGTCAGCTCGTACAGCCTTGCATAGGTTCTCCAGTAGAGTGAGAGGAAAAGAGAGAGATCCGCGTATTCACTTGGCCGACGAAGGGGTAGCGCGTTAATTGCGGCCGAGCCCTCGCCTCTAATCTGCCAACGCGCTCAAAGGGCGAAAGAGCAAAAACACGAAAGGAACTAGGCCAGTCTAGCGACCTTTTTGCAAAATGTAGAAAGTTCTATGCGCGGCGAAAATTGTCTCACATCGTATGCCCCGTGTCTTGGCGGCCGCGCGCTCGCGATGAGAAATCGTGCTTTTGGTGAAAAGCACGGTGAGTATCAACGTGAATCTCGCTTCAGCTGGAGATTTCCTTTTTTTCTGGCGTGCTTGCCTACATTCTGGATTCCGACCTCTTAATTTGAGAGGCTGGGAAGACTGTCCGCGCGCAATAAAAATATGGAAAGGCCGGGAAATGTGGAAAAACCCGTCTGAATGAGATGAAATCAGTTGATCAGGAGGCTGTATCTAAGTGTTTTCGGTACGATTCAGGCACTTTCGCCACTGATTCTGTGTTTTCTATACGTTTTGATACTCAAACAATCGATTTATGCACCGTTCGTCAAAGTCCCAGAACCTTAGAAAAATCGAAAATTTTTGAACCAACCTTCCCGACCGTTTCAGGGTCTGGTATTTCGTGTAGAGATTCAGTATTTAGCTAGGAAACAGTGGTATAAATTCCAGAACCCCAGGTCAAAGTTCATTTTTTGGCCCAAAAATTCGTCAAGGGGTATACCCGCAAAAATTTGTGAAAAAATGAATTTTGAGCTAGGGCTCTGGAATTTATATCACTTCTTCCTTGATGCAAGAAAACATTCCCCACCAAATTTCAGCCCCGGAAAATGTCGGGAAGTATGGAAAACATGGGAAAATCCACGAAAATGAATTATTCAGGATCGGTTTTCCATGTGTTTTCGGTACAATTCCAGCACTTTGGCCACTAATTTCATGTTTTCTATCCGTTTTGATACTCAAGCAATCGAAATATCAAGCGTTCATCCAAGTCCCAGAACCTTCGAAAAATCGGAAATTTTTGAAGGGGTATACCCGCAAAAATTTGTGAAAAAATGAATTTTGAGCTAGGGCTCTGGAATTTATATCACTTCTTCCTTGATGCAAGAAAACATTCTCCGCCAAATTTCAGCCTCTGAGAAGGTCAAGAAGATTGAAAAACATGGGATAACAGGTCTAAATTATAAGAAATTGATTATCCGGGTAGCCTTTCCGAGTGTTTTCGATACAATTGCGGCCTTTGCGCTACCGATTCTTTCAGGTCTTTCAGGCCTTTTAGATCTGGTGCGAACGAGCTCGTCGTCACCGGGTCACGGCGATTCATTCGTCACCGGAAAGCTTATTAGCGGTCTTACTTGCCAACCTCAATTAAAAATTCGCGTTACAATCGCGGGAGGAAAGAATCCTCCACAATAAAGCGAACCTCACGTTTTACAGAGTGCGAGGATGTGCAAGGGAGTCAGTCTCGAGATACTTTTTCTTTCGGTGGACTCTAGTCCACTTTGCAGTCCGGGCGGACGGTACCTCTAATGATATTTCGCGTCGCCGTTCCTCCCGAGTTCTTCCGCTCGCCCTAGCAGAAATGCCCTGTTAGCCTTGACGTTAACATAAAGTGGCCGTACTAATTCATTTACCGCGTCGCATTTATGAATTACGACTGCGACTCCTACATAGCGCCGGCCCGAGGGATGGACGATTTTAAGGACACCGAGCGAATTTCATTGACCGCTCGTCCGGAGAGCAAGAGAGGTTTCAGGAACCTCGGAGCACCGAGTCTAGAGGATAGATTTATACATACTGTCCCTTCTATATTTTACGTTACAGAAACTTTCAATGCTAAGAGGATACTAACTAAATTCAATTAATCTAGCTAAGTATATTTTGTATTATCAAGCCTTATAACGACGGGGAAAAAGAGAGCACGGATTCTGTGCATAAAGACCCTCGGATGTTACTCGGCAACTGCTGAACCTGATTTTCATTAATATTGATCATCGTCGCTGCTCAGTCTGGCAGTTCTTTCTCTGAGCCACCTGAACGTTTCTCTCACCTATTTACTCCGATCTTTTGTGCAACTCCTAAAGTCTTGCTTTTTGCTATTCTCCGTATTAAGAAGCTGCAATTAATTTCTTTGCTTCCTCTCTTTAATTATTATTATCGTAGCCTGAAATTTCTGAGGCCTGAATTGGACGGCGAGGATATTGGAGAAATATCATTTTCTATTCTCATTCCTTTCTCTCTTCACGAATTTATAGTGGCAAGCGGAAGTGACATGTCAATAAAATCCGCGGGCATCTGACAGTGATCATTTTTAACCGGTCGGATCGGTTTTATTAGAACCGGAAGGAGGCGTTAATTGACAGGCGACGTACGGGAGTGGCGCAGGAAAAGATAAATTCAATTATCGACTTCGTATTTAGAGGTACTTATCCGGTAGAGGGGGAGACAGAGAGAGAATGAAGGCGTAGCATGGGTAGCGCGTTCACCGCATCGATCATTCAGGAGAGTACAGCTGGATGCTGTACTCTTCCTGGATGCCTATCAGCGGCTAATTAGCTTTACTCCCAGTCGCCATGCGAATACTCCGATTTCACTGACTCTTGGACAGATTTCTCTCTCAATCCCTCTCTCTCGGTAACAACGCGTCGCTGTTCTCATGAGGCCCGCGAGATGATGCTCGCGAATATTGTGATCGATGGACCAGCGCAGCGGCCCCGCTTACAAGCCCAATATTCCGCTACCGCCTAATTAGATTGGGCCGTTTTTTGCGGGGAATCGTTCGAAACTGGAGCACGGAGAACTGATCCGCTTCATTTCCTACTAGCATTCTCCTTCCTCGCCACGGAAAATTTACCCTCTCCTATCAACAAAGTTGGCCTGACCCTACCCATACATACGTATATTCGACTCCCCGTTCAGAGTCGACCCCTGCCATTATGTGTCTGCTAATTCTTCATTAGCGGCGAACTTTATTTAGCGCGGCGCCATGGATTCCCTAATAAAACTCGCGCCCTCTACTCCCTTAATCAGCGGAGAGCATTGTATACCAGCTATTTCCATTGATTAACTTTTGCACTTTAGGAGCTGGAATAAAAGAGGGCATTAAAAATGGCGTATTATCGCCGGACGGATTTCACATCGTGGCCGCAATAATCCACGCTCGATGGAAATAGAACTATGATGAAAACAGGCTTGGTTTGAGAGGAAGTTGGGATCAGGAACACCACAGTTGGTAAGTGGATAATGAAATAGACTGTAAATTGAAATTGAATAGTAAATCGTTTATTAGTACGAAGGTGTGATTGTGTCTCGAGTTAGCCTCGGCCGACGTTCGTGAGTACAGTGAACCTGTGATACCGTGAGGTGAACGAGTGTGGATAGTTTTCCTCCATGTTCTCCTTTTCTCCCGCTTCTTCCGCATTAGGTGATGTAAAGAGATAGATGTTAGAGCTAGTTACCCTGTTCTGCGAGCTGGTGTTCCAGCCTTCCATCGGGCCGAGCTGCATAATGAGATTATACCGCTACGATTCTCTATCACCTTGCCCCTCTTTTTCGAGGTACGCAGAGGTGAAAGCCTTGTCTATCGCGCGATCTTTTCGCCCTTTGTGCGAGGGCGCGCGCTTTCTCGTTGAACGTGCGAGCCCGGCACGATGGAAGATGGAGGAACGCCCGTGCAAGCTAACTTTCAAGAGTGCTACTTGTTATCTTTCGAGGTACTCTAGTGCCTATGTTATTGTGTGTGTCGTCTGGTTTCTGCCTAGATCGCTAAGTCGCAGCCTAAAATTAGCGAGACTTTAAGGGCAGGAACGTGACACCTCCGTTTTTTTTAAATCCCTCCCTTCCCCGTGAACTCAACAATAAATAATAAATCGTGACGATCGTCCGCGCGTTAGGACTTACGGCGTTTCGCTTTGTCGAACGAAAAGAGAATTCTTCGCTGATCCGTTCGTCTGTCTTTATCGCTTCTGTACCGTCGATCGAGCATCTAGCTTCCTCTCGCGCTCGCACTCGCTCCGCGGTGCTCCGGAAAAGTCGTAATAATAGCGATAATAATATATTAGACGCGCTCTTTTTCTCTCTCTCTCTCTCTCTCTCTCTCTGTCTCCCACTGTCTCTCGGCATTATACCTGATGTATACATATACAATATATATATATATATAACAATCTTCTAAATTGCGAAAAAATACTCGGCAGCGAAATACAGTGGGCGACGCACCCGGGCGGCGCGTGGGCGCGTCGCTTTAAATAAGAACAACCATAATAATAAATTAGGTTCCGCGATGTACCTACTGTACAAGTACTGTACGCGTCGCTCCCCGCCACAGTGTCGGCCGGTATTCATATAAAAAACGATCTTGAAAAACACGTTTGACTAACATGGACGCAAAATGGTACAAAAGCGTTTCTTCCCTTTTAATCATACTTCGCCTCCTGCGTTGCTAAGAAAGCGACAATGCCAGCTCCGCGCGTGTGTCAACGCGCGCCCCTTGATTGCACGTCTCTTTGATCATGCGTGGATACATGTAGGTGACGTGAGTGGTCGCGCATAATTTCTCCGTCGCTGTGGCCGATAAGGACAAGTGATACACATCGCCGCTCTCACGGAACTTGGTTCAGTTCACCTTGGTTTCTGCTCACGAACTTTTTACCCTCTCGATTATTCAGCACCGCAAGCCACCACCGGCAGCCAGTCTGATGTTGTGTCGCGCCAGATTTCAAGGTAGCCTCAGGCCTTTCTGCATTTGAACAGGTGGTCGCTTTTACCGGGAAGTCCAATCAAAGTATCGTGCAATTCTCGGACGAAAGCTTGTGTTTCACGGAAGCTTGCCTTCTGCTACGTTCAATTTCGCGTAGGGGTGTGTGTCTGGCTGCGAGATATTAAAAATAGAACGGTCCGAGAACGAGAATAATTTACGCTGCGTGCGGAATACTCGAGAGGGGCAGATATTCTCGCGAGGACATCCCGCAGTGAATGTGCCTGCCTACAGCATATCTTCTTCCACACACGACGGACCCACCCACACACACACACACACACACACAATTTGTCCCTCAAACCCCTTATTCGCTCGCCGCTTCATACATATAAAATTATATTTACAACAGAGTGATCTTTTTGTTTTGTCGTGAGGTATTCGCTCTACGTTTTGCGACTAAAAGAGAAAGTGTACAGTGTCAAGAAGCGGAAGGGAGATTGTCGCTCTCGATGGATGTGCGTGTCCTTCTTTCTCTTCCTATGATGATGTCTATCAGGGAAACATCCCCTGACTCCATCACTAGGATTATTAGAGCCCTTATTCGCTTTAGTTGGTAAATACCGCTACAACTCCTCATCCCGTTTTACATCACGCTTATTCATTTCCCAATTGGAAACATACTCTCGACGCTAACATCCACTCGCGTCACTTCGGAGAACCCTTACAGTCGCTACTAGGAGGCGTTATCAATAATTTAAAAATTATATTTATATATTAAATTCGGTGCTCTCTCTTTCTCTCTCTCTCTCTCACACACACACTCACACACACGCGCACGCATACTCTGTCGTATAGAATTGGCAGTCGCACTCTTCTCACTCGTATACACGTGGGACACGCGTAAACGAGATATTTTGACGAGGATATGGTACAGCTATGCTACACAAGAGAAAACCACGTGTTTCTCTGTTCCTCCTGTCCCACTCTCCGTCTTTTTTCTACTCGCACACTCCACAGCTCCCTTCGCTTCTTGCTCTATTTACACAGCCGCGAACTAATGTTTGCTTTCGCGCGAGGATTATTATTTACTCTCTTACACGTACGTGGTAGGTATGTATAGGTATGCTTGCCGTCTGTATGTATTTATAATATGTATATAGGTATGTATACGGTGTACAGCGGCGTGCACGCGCCTGTACACTAGTACGAACACTCCGCCCTCCTTTCCTCCCGGTCTCATCTTAATCTTGGTCTAATCTGGCAGCGTAATTAAGGCGCCCCGTGACTGGAAAATACCGCGGCCACCGTTTAAAAGATTCGCCTCACCTATGGAAATCGAAAGCCCTTGCACTACCGTAGAACCTTGCCCCGCTCATTCTCGCAAATCGATAGCTCGTCGCTCGGGAAAGTGAAGCATACACGTCACCGATGATATGAAAATATGATTAATCGCGCGCGCACGTATTGAAGAATGCCAGTGGGGAAATGGAACTACTCTCTCTCTCTCTCTTTCTCTCTTGCTTGGAGAGAGGAGGCGTTGGGTAATATGAAAGATAGTGGTAGGCCGTAATCAACTAATCCCATATCAAAGGGAAAAGCAACCTCTGTGTGTCGGCGGCGAGCAATGTCGTCCGCTGTTCACTCGAGCAATATAGCTTTGCGAATGTGGAACGAGCGAGAAAAAGGATTCGCAAGGAACACTGTGCATTCTCTTTGCAACCGTAAGCCTTTCTCCATTCGGTACGTGTCGTGGCCGGTTTCCTCTTATTTTTCTGCTTTCCTTGCTTTTCTACCATTCTTTCCCGTTCATTTATTCCGCCGGATGCTTTGATGCTTCCTTCCTCTTCTGCTCTCGAGCCGCTTCAAGAACACGTTCACCCGAGGGCCTCGCACAACACGCGACTCTAACTGCCATACTAATTGCGTTCGCGAGGCACAGCCATTTAGTCCTTTCTCTCCGGTGAGCTTATTATCGAAGAAATTGCTTCTCTGAAATAAGCGCTAACGTATAGAGCGCCACCCTGATTCTGCTTCTGTGTGTCTATGGCGCCGTCGCAAGCTTCTGTGCCTGCGAAATGACTATTGCCAGCGGGGAATCTGCTTAAACGCATCCAGAAAGTGCGCAACGACCCCGTTATTTCCATACCCTATTAGAGCTTGTACGAAAGTTCTTGCCCGCTAATTATTAAAGGAGAGGAGCAATCTTCCGAGATTGTTTAGAATGTGATTGTAGGACTTTGCAAGTGGTTCGATTGTTTCGAGCCCGTTCTCCCGATCGTTCCTTATCGATGAATGAGGGGGAAAGTGATGGCACAAGGGCTTTCGAAGGTACGGTCGATGAATCGGAGTGAGACTCCTTATTGACCGTTCTCTCGCGATCGGTTCTAACCGTAAGTTACAAACTATAAGACTAAAAGTCGAAGTATTTATTAGCGTCCTTTGGTACCAGCCTGAGTCTCATTGGATTACAAATAATTCGTTAAATAGTCTTGCGCGTACGCTAAATCACTAAGAGATCACTGCTTGCGTGGTTACGTATGTTCTCATTCTCTCGCAGAATCCTCGCGCTGTACAGTCTCTCTCTCTATTGCTCTTCCGATTCGTCTTAATTGCTTTCCATCCGGTTGCCCCTTCGTGGGACATCCGGTCAGCCTGAGTACAGTTTTTTTTTACCGCTCTTCACTCGTTCAAGGCGTCCTAGTAAAATACGGATCCTATTTCACGCGCGTAACAATTAAAAACGCAAGTATCCGTCCGTCCATTGTACGAAAATAAAACTCTCTTTCTCTCTCTCTCACACACACACGGCCCTTGCTCTCCCTCTCTTTCTCTCCCACCCTCTCACGCTCGCTCGTTTGTCTCTGCATCTCGCTCGCGCGCGCGCACACACTCCCAATCTGCATTAAAAAAAGAAAGAAAGTGAACGATCGATTAAAATAAATACGCGAAAGGAAAACCGTGGTGTAACTGGATCTTACGTACAAGTATGAACCAGTACATCAGGATGGTCGATGGAAAGAAAAATCTAACTCGCCTTCGTTCTCACGCGGCGGGACCACCACCACTGCCGGTCTCTCGTGGGTGGTGTGAGCGGCGTGTCGAGATAGCTATCTGCGAAGGAGAAGCATCCTCCGCGCGCGTCTTTGGGAGGATGGGCCTTCGCTGCCATTAGGACACAACATAATCCGCGGAATGATGGGAATGGTGAGAGTTCCGGTGTTTGTCCTTTCTGTGGTTCGTCCTCGAGTTGCTACTGCGAGTACCGGTGGTACCAGTGGTGCCGGAGGTGTGATGACTGTATCCACTGTCACTACCGAAGCTACTGTCCGGTTGGCCTTGGTAGAGCCTACCGGTGGGTACTGGCTCGTTCTCTCTCGGCGTGTAGTAGACAGGCTGGGAGTACTTCTCCTCGCTGTAGAGGCGGTCGGTTGGCTGGGAGTAGGTGTCCGAATACTCGCCACCCACTTGCGTGTAGACCGGAGCGCTCTCCTGGCTCTGGAGGCCGTAATAATCGGCCCCGTACTGCTGCCCGGAGTACTTGTACTTGTCGTTCGCTTTGCGCGATCGCTCCTTGTTGTTTCTGCTCTGGCTCGAATACTGCTGGAGTGGACCAAGCACCGGCACACTCTCGTAAGGGTTCTCCTCGACCCTGAGAGCCTGGGCGGCTGGCATCGGCGGCACGAAGTATGGCAGCCTATGTGCCACCGACGGGACGGACTGTTGTCGTTGATTACTGCTCGTTCGAGCACCCGCTACGCCTGCAACAGAATCATCGTCGTGTCAGGACGAACCATTTCCCTTTCGACTTTCCTCCACCCATCCCTACCCACTCGTTTACTCTCGACAACCACTCCTGGCTTGCCACTTCTTTCGAGCATGCCCGGCTGCTGCCCTTCGGTCTGTCTCTTCAATTCATGATTCAACGGTACATAATCGCCGGCCAATTTTCTTAATGGTGCGAATGCCTACCTGCTACGCTGGGATAGAGCTGAAGCAATGCGTCCAGCAGCATCCCCTCGTGGAACTCCCCCATGTCGTGGCTCTTGTCCCTCCTACGCCTGTCCAGGCTCCTAGGACTTCTACCTCGTCTCTCGCGAACCTGCCTGCTACTCGCTGGACACGTGCCCCAGCTTGGACCGCTTGGGGTGAGCATCCTCGCCTCCGAGGGCTCCCCGACTGAGAGTTCATCCTCGGCAAACTCGTCCTCGCTGGCTGGCTTTGAGGCCGATTGCCGATGGTGATTTCGATGATGATGGTGCAGCCGATTCCTCACGTTCAGCTCGCTCTCCTCGTCCGTTTCCGGATGGTCCCCTGCAGCGAATGAATTATTCATAAAGATTCATGACCCTCACACTCTCTCTTTCTCTCTCTCTCTCCCTCTCTCACTCTCTGCCTCCCGTGGCAGTTGCCAAGCGGCACACTAGCTGCCAGCAGCAGCCAATTAATTGCTCGGCTGGTTAATTAATTAAAGGCCGATTATTTGTTCCCCGTGTCAAAGGCACACTCGAGTCTTGCTGGGACAAGGTAAAAGCACTCTTGGCGCTCGTGACTTTGTAAAGGTAGATAGGATAGTCGGAGGCTGGGAAACCACATGTTAGGCGAGCTTCATTATGACAGGCGGATGCATGTTATCATCGCCAAGGCAAAAGTGCAACCGCACACTCGGGTACTAGGATCGTATGTTTTACCAGGAGACTTCCCATCGTAAATCTCGTGCACCGTCGGGAGGAGAAGATTCCCCCTCCGAGGACTGGCGAGCACGCCGGCAATAAATACCGCGTAAGCGGGACTATGAAGTTTTTAGCAGTCGGATTGTTATCGCCGTCCTTTCCAAACAATGATCGATCGAGAGCTGCCCCGAGATTGATGCCCGTCGGTATTGGATTGCCAATGATAGATGGATATGAAAAACGAGCCACGATATTTAACTCCACCTGTATACCTATGCTCGGCCATGTTGAGAGATATTCTCCGAGTAATAGCGAGTACGAGAAATGGACACGTGACACGTCGAGCATTCGAAAACGGAATGAAGGTCGCGCTAATCTCGCTCCAGCTTTCAACCCTCTCAAGGGATATCTCGTCTTTGCGGAGCACATTGCCATTCAAGATGTCTCTTCCCCATTTGCCCGGGGTGGATCAGATGTCCTGATCCACCCCTTGCCACAGCATCATTGAAACTCTCTCCAGCCGTATCTATCGAAATATCTACCTAACCATCCAATTTCACCAGTTTACTAGGATTCCATTCACAGCGCCGTTTCGAAAGTTTCACGGGTTAGTTTCTTCCCTCCCCCTCCACCCCACACCCTTCTCCGCGCGAGAATGCAGTGTACAGGGATAAGACCACCCCGGGTGACGTTAACCAAGACAAATTATCATCTCGTAGGCCGGTGACTGCGCGGCATGCAGTGGATCTTTTCTCTTAGCTCTCCCTCTTTCTCAAATATGTGTAGGCCGGTGGTAAGGACTAGTCCAGGCCTGTGCAGCATGTATATTCGATTACCGCGTCCTCGTCAAACGTCGAAAGCCTCATCACCATGCTAATTAGCCGTCGGACTAATGGGAAGTATAAGTCAGAGGTCGTGTCACGCTTATCTCACTCGCCGGCCGCACTCCCTCTCGGCTAAAGGAGCGCCGGACGAGCTGGGAACATCCGAGTGGGATGTAGGTGGATACAGCGAGAGACACAGACCGCGGAGAGTATCAAGACACACGCTTCCCTCGCCAAGAGAGAGGCGAACAAGACGTATGGCTCCAGGAAGACGAAGAGCTTTCAGATTGGAGCGAGCTCTGAGCCACGAGGTCACAGTGGAACTTCCACTTGATAACAACTCGGATTAATCACTCCTAGCCCCGCACCCCGGCACGGCATCGTACCCGACAAGAAATGAATGGACTGAATTAGTGATTAGAAGTCAGTGATTTCCTTCTCGCCAGCTATAATGAGAATGGACGGGAACAGATGTTATAGCTGCACTCCTGATGTATGGGAAGGTATGCATATACCTAGGTAACACGATAGATAGAATGCTGTGTGATTGAATGGGAATGCAGCGGGTGAGAAAGGATTCTGGAAAAAATGATGAAGATGAGGTGTTCGCAAAGCAACGTTAGCTAAGAAAGATCATCCAGGATCAGCTGAGGCGTACGTTAATCGTTTGTTAAGCCTGCTTGCTGGGACGCAGAATGTCTGGATGTGCGTGCCTGTACGTACTCGGTGCCATACCTATGCTCTGCCTTGGTAGGCCTGACCTCCGACTAGGATTACAGGAGTCTCCGAGAGAGATCCTTAAAGGGAAGTCTCATCTAAAAGGAGAGCGAGTAATTTGCCTTTTCTCTCCACGAGATATATACAAACATACGCGTATAGAGCGAACTCCGATAAAGTACTCTCTCACTATTAAAGAGTGCTCTATATTCTCTTGGAGTTAATTGGGCTTGGTCGTTCCCAGCCGTCGGGGTAGCTAGACTTCCATATTAATGTGGAGCGTAGAAAAAATCTAGGTCAAAGATGCGATAAATCTCAGAACACTCACCATTGCTTAGCTCCTCGTAGACTGGATTATAGAGGTCCTGCGATGTGTACGGGTCAGGACCAGGGCTGCTGCAGACGAACACCCCTCTATTGCTGTCCTTGACATCGAGCATCTGTCGGGAAAGAATGGTAGGGGCTCGTTAGAAAATGAGCTTCAAGAAATACTCGGCGGTTGGTCGTGTCTCGTTGCCGCTTACAAGTCCGCGATAAGATGGCTTGTCCGCGGCGGCGGCGGCGGCGATGGAATGACGATAGGCGCGCGGGGAGAAACATCGCATTAACGCGAGAGGAAGTGCGGCATTTCGTGCTAACCGAGATGCAATAAGGAATAAAGGAAAGCTCCTTAGCGGCCGTAAACTCGCAGCTCAAAGGCGGGGAAGGTTTAAGCTCGCCGAGGCTTGCTTAAAGCGCAACAAGCCGTTCTCACGCGGCAGTACCTACTGCTGCCAGCTCGAAACTTTGTATATATGTGTCGCATTCCGCCGCACCTTTAGTCATGCCAACCATGCAAATTGTTTCCGCTTGCATTCGGATTTCATTAACAGTCTCGTGTTATTGTTATAGAAGTTAAAGAGAAATGAATAAAATAGTATAAGAAATCTAGCGACGAGACGTGGAAGAGGCCAAGGGTACGATTTGATGCGAGACACCAGTGCGTTTTTGATGGCCGATTAACTCGTTTCTACCCCTAAAGACCCTCGGGAACCAGCAGCCACCGGGTACAGCCGGGAACGAAGCCTGGCACCGGGAAACGCTGACTTGGTGCGACGCGCGCGGAAACAGGGAGGGTCGAAAGTTAATGCCGAAATTGACGTGGAGATCTCCTGTCCGCCAAGGGGGAGAGAATGAACCCGGCAGAAACGTAGAGCGCGTTTCCCAGCGTGGTTTATCCGGCCTTAATTTTATTTGTTGGCAATTTCGTCTGGCGGAGGCAAGCGCGAGGCTATTTTTGCTCTCCGAAGGAACGGAGAGGACAAGCTCCATTAGCAGCAGTGGTTGAATCTCGTTAAAGTTATAAGCGACATTCGAGACAAACGCGGTTAGCTGTGTTTTAATCGTGGCGGCGATTAAATGCCCTTTCTCTCTCCGGTATCGTATGGGTTTCACGTGTTGTCTAACCGCGAATTCGTTCGGTTTCCCCGTCACCCTCTCTTCCGGCTCTCCGATTTCCCTCTCTCATCAGTTTCTCCGTCAGTCGCGAGGAAAATTTGCTATGGGGTTTGCCATATCGCGTTAACGGGGATAAATGGCTGGTTGTGATCCCCAATCTATCACGCTATCGGTTTGATCCCGCCACCGGCTCTCGCTATTCCCTCTCCCTTTCATCCAATACCGCACGCAGGGTCGAACCAATTGTTCCGTGTAGTGCAATAGCACGATAGTGAAAAACTGTATCCTCAATGCCTTACATTGATCCAGATGTAGCCGGTCAAATTCCTGTTGCGACCAACTAAAAACTGTTCCGCGCTTTGAGAGCTCTTTAGTCTGCACAAGTAATGCAAGGAGGAAGGAAACAATTGCGGGGTGAGAGGTTTGAGTGCTTTCCAAGTGCTTCCTAATAAAATGAGAGAGGAGAGGAGCGTCGTCCATCGGTTCGAATTCACAAGTGCAGCTTGTGGTAGTCGCGTGGTGTAACGGGCGGTCTAAATTATTCTGGCTCCCGGGAACCTTCCGGCAGGACGTGCCGTCAGACGCAGAATTGAAGTCGCAATTTTCAAGATGGTTTTCAGCGATGCAAACCACCATGCCGGCCTGTCTCTCTTTAGTGTACCGGTCCCGAAATGCAATTGGAATCTGGAGTACGGTTCGTCGGCGTTGCGACCTCAAATTGCCAAGATCGAGTTAGTTCCAGTAATCTAGGGAATCACGAGGGAGCCAAGGTAAACGAAACCGACGAGTTTCGCCCCCTGAACTGAAGTCCCGCGGGCGGTACTATCGCCCACAAAGGAGGATCACTCGATTACCTTCGCTACGTTCGCCACAGGGAAGGCCTTGAAACTGTTTCTCGCCTTCTTTTCTCACTGACACCCTATCCCACCCCTCCCCTTCTCCCTACGCCAACGCATCCCCCGCCACCTTTTCTAATTTACTTAGCGATTCAATTGCCAAATTTATTTTCTTTCGCCACTCCGGCAAGACGATTTATGTCCTCAAAGAGTGGAGAGTCCTTTTAGCCGGCGGATTCCAGATGCCTCCGATATATCCTGAGTAAGCGCGCTGCCGCTTTCGATCCAGGGATTCCAAGTTAGATACTATCGCTTCCGAAAGAGGATCACTCGATTAGTCGGCGCTCGTTTATAATGGCGATAGCCGGACGAAAGTAATTGTCGCCTTTGGCGAGTTCGAGCCTGGAGGCCTGTTCTCTTCGGGTTCCATCTATCTGCGCGTGCAAAAGGGGCTGATGTCCCTTATAAAAGCTGTGCTTGTCTCGAGCCTCACTGACCCCTTTCTTTTCGCTGTCGGCTTAAAGGGCTGTACCACTTCAGGAATATCTATGATTCAAGTTCTCTATGAGCTGATGTTATCGTCAGCCAGGTAAACGTCTCCTCTGAAAATTGGCTGCCACAGTTTTACTGCTGGTACGAATGCAACCTCGGCCGGTCGCGAGTGAGGTAGCTGGGCATTGCTGTCGTTTCTTTGGTAGGTGGATGTTTAAGGAAACGGGAGCAGCAACTGGCAGGCGAAAGGAGGTCCGTGGCGAGATAGGGTTCGAGATAAAGAATGCAAGCAGTAAAGCAAGTGGTTTTAGGGGATGTACACACGTGGATGGGGAAAGTGTGCATTGGGCGACGAAGAGAAAGAGAGTGGAAGGGGTGGTGGGGGTGGTGGGGGGCGCGTGTGCGTCCTGGGTGAGTGAGCGAGAGTGAGATTGAGATAGAGCCTTGAGCCATCGCAGGCAACAAGCAGGAAGCAATATGTCCGTGCGGTAATAGCGTGGAGCACGGAGGCTAATGGCTTGTCCCTAACGCGCCTAACCTGCCCCACGTTCGCTCTCGCTCGCCAAGTGTCTCTCTGCTGTCCTGGCCGGCCCTGTACCCTCTCCACCTATAGCTATGTCTGATCGCTCTTCACGCCGGTCATCCTATCGCGATAGTGCGCGTGTCCACCACTGACAACTCCGACACTCCGACCAATTTACGCGAATCCCGATATAACGCTTGAATCGCCAACTCACGCGAGAAACCCATGCCCTTTTTCCGAATATCGCCACTCCCTTTCGTGTTACCGGGAGGCCGCAATTTCTCATCCCTCGCCGGAACTCCTGTCAACAGGAATATGTAATCACGATCTAGCTCCGATTCAATCAATCCGGGCGCTCCCGCGCTCCACCAAGAGCCACTGGCGTATTCATCCATCCGATAGGAGAGTGTCGGCCAATTTCTCCCGAGATTCACTGGCTTGGCCTGCATAAGGAAATGAAATTACGCCGCTAATGTATTCCGACACGAGGATCACTCTGACGCGCATGCACGCCACTGGCGTGAACTGATCGCGCGCGTTTCATTCCTCCCCGGCGATGGACGCGCCGATTGGCGTTTCGAGGATTGCGATATCCACAGCCTATGTATAGAAGCTCGCACGCGCTCGAGATCCTGCCGTGGCGAGAACGCGTTAACGTAACCGACTAATTGTTAGTTACAGCACCAATTGCATTAGTCTCTCTTCCTTTATCGCTCGCGCACGCGGCTGTTTTCTCTCGGATAAGGATTGCCGTGATTCTATGTATAACCAACTGACCACTGCGATGTATGGATTAAGTCTCGGTAATCGAACCAACACAACAGGTGGATATGTCAGATCGATGCCGTTTTGCCACCTGATCCCTGATATTTATTGACTCCTGTCTACACCCGGAAAGTGAGCTATCCATCGTGGTCCATAACATGTATGGACTACAGCGAATCAGGATATTCTTAAAACCGCGGTGAACGAAACACGCCTTGTCGCGAAGGATCAACGTCCGAATGAAGCGAGGGAATCCGGAAGCATCGGCACATATGTTTGATTTAGCGACAGCCCAGTGCATGTTGGAATGCGGTTCTCGCTTTTCCGGTAGCATCCCAATCGGCGTGCTTCTGAGCGCAACGCTCTCGTTACCTAACGACGTGTCCCCACATCGATCTGGCTTCGTGATCGACGTAACACTCACACACAACAGGTGGATATTAAATCGCTCGCCTTCCGGCCTCGCGCCTCGCCAATTTATTCGCCCGTCCTGCACGTTCGATCTTTCATTCTCTCTCTTTTCTCTCGCTCTCTCTCTCTCTCTCTCTCTCTCTCTCTCTCTCTCTCTCTCTCTCTCTCTCTCGTTCTCTTTCATGCAAGCGCGCGCCCGCTCTCGCTCGGTACGTGTGTACTTTACGCGATATCATCGGGAACGATTAACCGATACCCAACTCCTACCACCGTGCAAACAGAGAGACCCTTTCTCCACGAGGAAGTGACTGCAAGAGAGATCAAAGAAATATCTCTTCTTCTGTCAAAGCACCTCCAGACGGAGAAAGAACTGGAAGGAAAGAGTGGTGGGGTTTCTAGAGAACTGTGGCGCCGTGTCGCAGCAATTAAACTACATTTTAACCGGCAGGGAAAAAGAGATCGTCGCGTGCTCGCCAGCTGGATATTTAGTTCGACCCCATTTGCGAAATTAGAAGATTTCCTCGCTTCTGAGTTTCTAATGACTCGCTCTCGCCTCGCTTTTCTAGCTAGCAGATTCCCTGTAGCCCTGTCGTCGCCGTCTGCTTCTCGAATCGCTGTCGCCTTTAGCCTCAATTCAATGGGCTGACTTACAATTCCGTGCTCTCGCACTAGGCGAGCTTTTTCCCTCGACATGCGACGTGACCTCGATCGGGCAGCCGAACGTTTAGTCCTGAACTTTCCAGAAAAAGTTTGAACACAGAAGTGGTTATTCCGTGTCCATACGTGTCTTTCGACATTGTGTGTATGTGTGTGTGTGAGTCGGGAGACGATTGGTTCGTGCCTCTCGCTGTTAAACGAGCCTCTCACTCTGCACGCTCTAATTGTTCGCCCATACATTTTCTCTGGTAGAGCTTTTACGGCAAGATATCTGACTTTCTAATGATTTTTGGCGCGCGACTGCCGTGTCTCTCTCTCTCTCTCTCCCTCCCTCCCTCCCTCCCTCTCCCTCCCTTTCTCTCAACACGAGCGTGAACCGAGGGATGCAATTACGGGGGACAGGATGGGAGAATGTGGACCGGGGCAATAACCACTCCTTGTCAAATTTTTCAGTAAAGTAATTTTATTTTCTCTCATACTTCCTCCCTCTCCTCCTCATCACTTCCTTCCTTCGCCTCTCATTTCTCAATAATTCTCAATGTACACAGTGTAATTCTGATCGATACTTTCGCTCGCTTTCCCATCCCTCACTCACTCTCTCTCTCGCTCTCACTCTCACTCTCACTCTCTCCCTATGGAAGTGAGACTACCTTAAACCGGGTGACATTATTTACACGACACAGTAATTCGAATACCGACGATTCTGACGGGCTAGTTTAACGTTAATAAATTAATAATGTTCGTCATCATAGTAGGTAGCGATAATAATATCGAGTCACTATACAAGTAGGAAACTTAGATCCGATAATTCTGCTTTCACACGCCTTTGATGCACAGCTATAGTTTAACCTGACTCGGTTTATATACTTTATGTTATACGACTCTTTGTCTTTTTTCTTTCTCTCTCGTGTTCTCTCTGTACGTCTCTTTCTTTCGATAGCGTCAGTGCGTATATTATGTACAAATAGCGAGTTTGCTCATCTAATTCTATGTACAACCGTCGAGTGGATACGGCCGCCGTGCTCGCACAACCGAGAATAAGGCCCCTCGCCTTTTGCCTTTTGCGTATGCGTGCAATGCGAGTCTCTTCCTTTCAACGCGTACGAGGGCGCGCGCGTCTCTCTCTCTCTCTCTCTCTCTCTCTCTCTCTCTCTCTCAAGCCTTCCTAAGCCGCTCGTAAATACGACTGTGCAAGCACGGCTGTCTAGTAAAATAAATACTGACTAGTCTGACCTAGTGTCATTCGGGTGCTTGACATCAGCGAGCAGCCTTAGGAAAAATAACAGTGCCAGGGAACTCGTCAGTGCCGCAGCGATTGTAAACACAATCCTTTCACTGGGTTTTCGAATGCAAAAGCTGGACAAACGCGAAGAAAAGTAAATAGTAATCGACTGGGTCGGAGGCACAACACGACACAATAAAGAGTGGATGTTTCGGAGCTATGCTCTCTCCTTGACGATATAGGCCGACTGCTCGTTGAAATCCGAAAGACACTAGACTACCTACGACCTTATGGCGGAACGTAGAAAGGAATCTCTATAGTGGAAAACGTCGTTGGCCGACCGAGATCGAGGAGGAGTGCTCGATACCTGCCCGATAGAGGGAAGCGCAATCGACGATATCACGGGATATGTGAACTACCTTCCATCCTAGTCGTCTGCCAAGTTGTCACCAGGACACTCGGGTCGACCAAGGATGGAACACTCGTAGAGGCAACCTGGTCTCTAGAGGAAGATACCAGTGGGACGAGACACGGGTCACGTGCCCTCGACATTCAGATAGACGTCTTCCGGCTTACTGAGGAGTCGGTGTATCTGCTGCATCGTACACAGCGGACACACTTCCTCCTCGGTGCCGTCCGCTACGATCCTCCTGGCAGTTCCAGGTGCCCTCCTCGAGCTGGGTTCCACGATGTACGCGTAACCATCGGAATCAACCGAGTTCGACCTCTGAGAGGAGGAGCTTAGCAGTCTTGCGGTGCACGTTCTCCTGGTGGAGGACTCCGCCTGACTGTTGGCTTCGTTCCTCCCTGCCTCGAGATCCCTATCCTTGAAGTCTATGTAGGAGTAACCTTCCGAGTCAACGGAGGGTCGCCTAGAGTTGGGGGCTTCCTCGCGAACGATCGGCGAGAGAACGGGCGCGGCGAGAGCAGGCGCGTTCGCGTAACTATGAGATCTGCCAGGGATCACGTGTAACCGGGGTAGGTGTGTGGGTGTGATAGGAATGCGGGAGTCTACCGGGCGAGATTGAGTCTGCTCGTCTGGCAAGTACCTCTCATTGACCAGGGCGACCTCCAAGTTGGCCGGGGGCGGTGGGATACGGGGAATACTGGAGGGTGAAGGTGGCGAGGGTGGCGAGGGTGGCGAGGCTGCTGGCGAGGGTGGCGTGCCCGAGGAAACCGGTGGCTGGCTGGTGATCATAGCGTTCTGATTTGCCAGGAGCAAGTGACTATTCTGAAGAAGGCTGGTGCCGTTCTGGAGAAGCGGGGCGGTGACCCCGGCGGCTCGAGGGGTCGGCGCATGGGTCGCTATCGATAGCGGGACACCCTGTGACTTCGCGAGAAGGGCGCGTGGCGTTCGGTAGCCACCTAGGACTGCCCTCGAGGGCTTCTCCTGGACGCGAAGTATCGCTCTCGGGTCCCGGTAGTCGAGATAGTCGAGGTGATGAGGCGCGGGGACGCGGGGACGCTGCGGCTGCCGCTCCCTCGGGCTCTGTTGCTGATCGGGATTTCGTACCTCGATCGTCGGCGCCTGACTAGGGTGATGACTCGGTAGGTGGTTGTGGAGTTGTGAGTGCGCCATCGCTTCCGACAGGTCCTCATAGAGTACCGCGTTACCAGCGCCCCCTGACCCGGGATGCGACTGGCCCTCTGCTAACACCCGACTCCGTCCACTCGCTGCTGCTGCTGCTGCTGCTGCCGCCGAACCAGCTGCACTCTTGCACGGCAACAGGTTTTGTACTTTCCGCTTATGCCTGAAACAAACAAAACAACACAGATGTTAGTTATTGCCAACGTTTAAATAGTCGTGCAAACGATTGCCAGCATTTGTAATAGTGCGGTACGAGCTTGCGGGGAATCTATTGGGTATACAATTTCATTTGGTAGCAGCAGTCTAGTTGGAGTGAACGAGAAAGCGAGTTGTGTTGGTATTCTATTTGGCTGTCGGTTCATTCCCGTTTAGAGCTAGCCATCCCATCCCTGTTTTCACCTCGCCTTCCCTGGATCCTCCGCCCCTCGAAAACCTAGCTACGCTTTGCAGTCGACCGTCGGCACACCAGATTAGTTAGGAGCTCGTTGCAATTGTTTGTCGAGACTGGCGCTTTGCCGTGGATGCACTCGAGAGAGCTTTCCCCAAAGCAAACTTTAATGAACCAGGCCCTTGCTCTATTCCGCGCCTATCGCCATCGCCCCGCTTCACTCTGCTTCACCACGCCTCGCTCTCTCGTGGTTTACTCTCGCGCCTGTTCACACTTGCCCATACCGTTTGCCTACTGTTTTTAATCGCCCGATTTATTCCACCCGTCTAGTATGTAGAGCGTTGGCCGCTTCAAATTTCCCATCCTTAAAACTCTGACCTCGCGAGACCGAATTCGCCTACATTAGCCTCGACGGGCTGTGCTCTCTGCCTCTACTAATCACAAAGTTGAGACAGTGCTGCTTAAATCCATCCTGACCCTTGCCTGAATCCAACAGGATTCACCAGTATAAACGGTGAGTGAAGAGGGTCCTGGGTTCGGCCTGACCGCGATAATAACTCTACGAAAACGTGTGCGCTGAGGCACCGGCTCAGTTTCAGCTTCCTTTTTAAAAGGATTTCTTTGTCACGAGAGTGACTTGCCACTGCTCC
Organism: Ectemnius lituratus; assembly: GCA_910593735.2. NCBI lineage: Eukaryota > Metazoa > Arthropoda > Insecta > Hymenoptera > Crabronidae > Ectemnius > Ectemnius lituratus. The sequence continues at coordinate 14,638,002 of OU343039.1, read as the reverse complement.
ATGACACGTTCACCTTCGCCCGTCCTCCCCATCGTTGCGAGCAATTTTCGCGTGGAAACTCCGCAGGGGAACAGCACGACAAAAATGATAAGGTCGGCCGACTTTTTTTTTCTTCTCCTGTTCACGGCTGCGGCTGGGTTCCAACAATTACCCTCGGCTCTCGGGGCTGATGTTATCATTCGAGGGTGCGCGCCGAGCGGACGGGGGTGAGCAAATTTTCCGCCTCGATAAAAAGGCAAGACAGAGGAATTTCTCGTTAAGGACACCTCCAGTCTGCCCACCCCTCTATTACAGAGGAAACACGTATAGCCAGTTTGCCCGTTGTTCCATCTACATCCCCGCAGAGAACTTCTTCTTACTCTCTGCTCTTGCTCGGCGTTCGCTCGCTGGCGACGGTAAGAGTGGAATGAAGCGGCTCGGCAAGGAACCTCGATTTGCGGTGCGCCGTCAATCTCGACGCCCATCTTTTAGCCTGTACTCATACAGACTCAAGGAAGTGTGCACACACCGAAGAAGTGAGAAGGAGAGAGAGAGAGAGCAATAGTGAATCCTAAAGTGAGAGCAAGGATGGTGGTACCCTTGGCTCGCGCTTCTCGCCGAAGTAGTTTACCCTTCAAGTTTTAATTATCTAATTAACTCCGGCAGTTCGATAATATTTGCCCGTGTAATTAAACCGCCACTGCCGCCGACTGCCAAGGTTAGCAACTCGAGAACTACTACACCGCGGGTTATCAACGGTGTAGAAAGGGGGGGGGGGGTGGCAATCCCCAGTGGACAATGGTATAAGCGCGCATGAGAAACGATCTGTACACACACGTACATATACGAAGTACTGCGAAGAAAGCAAGCTATTAGAACAGTCGGATTAATTGTTAAACAGATAGTAAGGAGGTTCGTGGATTCTAGTCCACCTGCGGCGCGGTCGGTTCATTAAAGTCGAATCTAATGCGGTTGGTATACATATGTGCAAAGTATCCGAAGCGTGAATCGAATTAGCTTAAGTATACTGGCGTAATCTTGCGCCGGGCTTAGAGTTTGAGTTAAGAACAGGGTCTATATGGAATGAGCTGTGATCTCCGGAAGGTTTTAGTTCGACGACGAACGAGGGCCGCGTTTGGATGGGGTGGGCCGCTCAGGTGCTCGGCCGTGTTTCACGCTCGCCGCTCTGGAAGCTGAGAGCCACAGCCTGGCACGGCAGATTCACGCCGCTCTGACTCTCGACAGAAGCCTGCGGAATCCTTGGCCTCGGCTTCCTTCCTTCCTTTGCCACTGGTGGTGGACGCGCCGTGCAGCCAAGATTTCAATTTGCCTAATGCCAGCTCGACTGTCGGACCAAACGCGACTGCACCAACCACTCTACGAGAAAGAGCGAGATCTGTTCTACCTGGTTGCACTACTAGTTCACTCATGTCCAAGTATCTCGGCCACATAAATTGGGCTACTTGCATCTTCGTACCTTCGCAAGGTCTTTCTATGACCACTGCTGGCAGTAGAATTTTAGTTAATCATCTCTGAGTAGATCTCGAACTGTATTTAGATACTTTTCTCAATTAGCTTGACATTCCAACTGCCTTGGCCAACTTTCATTGGTTCTGCTCGAAGATGGGTGCTGCCGGAGTTCATCGTAAGGTACGATCTCGTTACGCCGGGCAGCATCCGAATGATGGAAATTCAGTGGCGGCGGCATAGCAATTAGTAGTCGGGATTCAATATCAAGGCCCGCTATACAAGATGGACCAAGTTGCCGGGACCGGTACTCTCCCTGGGGCTTCGAAAGCCACGGAATAGGGATTGCTTCTGATGGATTTCGGCCCGCCGCCGCCGCCGCCGCCGCCGCCGCCGCCGTCGACTCGGCCCCGCGTAACAGCCTTCACGGGAAACAGATGGAAACTTCCGGCGTTTCTAATCAAACGCATTCTGGCCAGCCGGCGTGCACACTCTCTCGCGTAGAGGGTACGTCGTTGCTGAGAGAACGCAACCAAACTCTCCCTTCGGTCTTCGCAGTATCCTATCCGTTCCTAGTAGTCCCTGCCGATGCCTGTCGCTCGCACCGTTCTCCGTTCTATATTCTCCCATAGATATCGTAATGATTTTTCATTAAGCAACGACGATGCGACTGGTCCGAACTTCCCCTCGTCCTTGCCTACTCTCTCCACCCGGCCAGAACTCACAGAACTACCGACAAACTTCCCCTGGCGAGCTGCATCGCCCATCTCCTAATGGATTTCATTTAGTCATGACGGGAACGGGGGACTGGTTTCCTTGTTGAGAAAAACGAGTCGAAGTACATGTATACGAAGAAAAGGGAAACACGAGGCTTCTGCTCGTGGATGCGCAGGGTTGGATGGGTCGTCTTGGATAAAGGCGCTGGGAGCCTTGCATAACGAAGATGTACGATATACACACACACAGAGACTCATACAAGCATGGAGTGTGGACTGCGTAAAGCCAGCCACTTTCCTCTTCTTCTCAAGGAGGCGTGCTGCTACTCTGCCGCTACGACGATGAGTCGAGCAGTAGGAACGGCAAAGTGAATTCGCTGTCCCTAAGCGTTGAATAGGTCATTTAAGCCGAGCTTTTAACTCTAGCCAATTAACAGACTTCTGTGTTTCCATCTCGGCAGAAACCTTCCTCTCTCTTCACTTTCCTACTCTCTTCTACCTCCACGCACCACTGTCTCGCGTGCTCGTTTCGAATTACTAGATTTCGCGATCCTTCTTCAACTTGCTGGTTGGCTCGCGCTCGCCAGTAAGCTCTTCGCGTCCGAAGCTTGCGTCACACAGATCCTCTTCGCAACTTCCGAAGACGGCCGCTTCTTCTTCCTCGCTCTTTCCAACTTTCAGGCGTTGGCCGATAAAACGGATTAAGCCGGACTCTTAGAGGGCGAACTATAAATCGTACGGTATTTAGCGAGCTATCTATTTTGCGCGGAGAGTGTAGCCGTCGGCGGCGCGAAGCGCCAACTCTCGAGCGGACCAGAGAGAGTAGAAGAGGGATGGAGAATTCGTTGGTGAATTAATGCTCGAGCGTAGACAATAGAGAGTTCACCTTAATCTCGAGGCTGCGACGGGAGGCAGCCGCGCTCGCGCTTGGCACGAGCAACGCCTTCCGGCTCGCGTTTGAAAATGACAGGGGAATATTTAAGAGCGAATTAGCGATGCTCAACACCAGGGCGCGCACGACGCTCTGTGGCTGGGAAGACACACCTATACGTTCGCACAGGGGACACCATTCTCGTTAGCGGAAGCACGAACAGGATCGCGGCGACTAGATAGTCCGGGGAAAGAGAATTGCTCACTAAACTAAGGCCGGCGGCCGCGAAAGCGGCGCCACCGCCGACGCCGCCGTCGTCGCTGTCGAGGGCATCGGATTTTCAAGTTTACTTGCCGCTCGAGTCTTCCTCCGGTAAGCTTCTCGAAACTACAAATTTTGCATATCAATGCGTTGCTCCGCTGGAGGCACCCCTGTCGACTCGATAAACGACTTCCCATCCTCTCCACTCTGCCCTTATTTCGAGTACCTGTACCTTCCCAATTGGGACAGCCTCGACTTCTCTATTCCGTAATATCACCAAGTAAGACATTCCTGTTCCTTCCCTGTCAGCCGCTCTTTCTTCCTGCGTGTACATTTTACCTTTATACAAATAAGATCGGCTGATCGGAATAGTCAATGCGACTGGACTGTTCAAGAGCTCTGTGTATGCATTCTTGCAGTGACGCGTCTCTTCTCGAGATAAATGCGCGTTTATCAGGGAACGAGAGAGGATGTATTGAACTAGATAGGATTAAGTGTTGTGGGTTATCGGGGTCTACCGAGAAACGACCGTCATTCAAGGCCTTCTCTATTAATGAGTTCTCGAAAGCCTGTATGGATCGTGTTAGCCTCCAGCTGCTGGTTGAAGCAGCCCGCTTCTAATAAGTTAGTACGTCGCTACACCGTAAATCTCGCTCACCGAGAGAGAGAGAGAGAGAGAGAGCCCGGGCCAGGGGCTTTATGAAAATGGGGGAGTGTGTAGCAGGGATGATCGGGATTTTCGGCGTACGAGGTTTTCGGACGGGCACGGATGTGAGAGAGGAGCTCGTTGAAGGTAGCAGGCGTACAGGAAAATATAATTACAGCCCGGGAAATATATAGGGCCAGCGGGACACGTGGTAATGGCATGGGTTTAAGGGGGCTTGCAACGAGTTTCGAAGCTGTTCCAAAGTTCGAGAGGGATACAGGCGAGTGAGCGAGCAGCGGCCTGGTTGCCAGGTGGAAAAGAGAGAGAGAGAGAGAGAGAGGGAAAGATCCCTCTGGCTAGAGATGCTGCTTAATATTTGACGGTGTAACGCGCGAACATGAAAATCTCGGGGTGCTCTTATTTCGGTCACGACGAGGGGTGAAAGCCGATGAAAGTCTAAAGAGAGGAAAGTAATCTCGGCCGGCGTGTGTATATGTATAGCCCGGGCCAGGCGTAGGTGTTTCACGCGGCCCGGCGACATCGCGGCCTTGATTGAAACACCGCGGACATTTAGATTGCGAAAGTTCGCGAATAAATTTGTATGCTAAGGCACTCTCTGCCCTCTCCAGCCTCCGTTCCCCAACTCACCGCCACCTCTTTGCTCTGTCCGGTTTACCCTGCTTTTTTCGAATTTACCTAATGAGCGAATGCACCCCGCTTCGCCGCCAAAGAGAGGAGTGCTTGAGAAAATGTGGCTCGCTGTTTTATCACCACACCGATGGGTGGCTCTCGTGATTTTCTCATGAACACGGTGCAATTCTACGTAATTGAAATGTTACGAACAGAAAAGAGTGTGGCAAAGAATTCGCTACTACTTGGTTGCTCGAGTTATAACGATTTATGGAGGTAGCAGGTCACTCGGTTTTCTCCGAGACGTAGACACTCGATTCCTCTACTCAGTAATGAAGGATTATTCGGGGAAGGAACCTTCGATCTCTGATTATCGTGAATCACCCGAGAGACCAAGTGATCCGTGCCTGATTCGATACTGGCCGACGGCAGCTGCCTTGGGATCGTTGATTCTATCGGGAATTGGGAGGAACAGACGAACAGAGGGGGTCTCCGGACGCTAGTGGAGTGACTACTAGAGAGTAGAATTCTGTGAAATGTTCACCGTTCCTCTGCTAAGAGAAAGGGAGAACAGACGAGGAAGGGCGAGTTGGTAAGTGAAACGGGTCTTGATTAACCATCCGTCTGAATAACTGGAGAGGAGGTCGAAACAGGCTGGAAGTAGGTGCCGTAATGACGTCAAAGGTGCTTGGATATCAGGTGGAAGGTGTGCACTCATGTCAGACGTCTCCGGAGTTGCACAATGTCCCCGGGGAGAGAGAGAGAGAGAGAGAGAGAGAGAGAGAGAGGCTCGTGTACTCGGCACAACGGCGAACATTGTGCATTACGAGGAGATAGGCACGTAGATGGAGCAGGGGCTCTTTGACGAAGGGTATTAACGTCGCTTCAAGAGGCACTGCTTCCCTCAGACGGTTACGGGAACTTGACCAAGAGGCGCGCATGCCTTCCGTGATATGCACTGCTTCCCTATTGTCTTTCCCTCCGACCGGAAAAGTGTCCCTTTAATGCTGCACCTACGCTATGCCCGATATATCCCCAACCCAACCCTTCGTTACACTTGGCTTTTTTTCCTGCCGAAGCCTCTTTCCGCTCGGACGCACAGTGACTCCGAAACCTTTGCAAATTTGTCGGGCTAACCTTCTGACAGCCGGAGACATTCGATCGCGATCGATAAATCCACGACCAGAAAGAATCACGTCCTCCTTGATTTTTTTTTCTTCATGGCGGTCATCCGCCTGGTGTAACTGTGCGTGAAATAGATAAGCGGTGGGCCATGTCCACGTGGTCGATGGTGTTTGCCGCAGCTGAAAGCATCGCCAATATTATGACGATGCCAGATCGGATGTCGTTTCGTCCAGCTTGTTCCCCCCCCCCCCCCCCCCCCCCCCGGTGTACGATTACAGTTTGCCTTCTCCCGAAGGAGCATCATCCTTCGATTTCGTGGATAACATCAATCCCAAACCATTCTCCGTTCCTCCAGAAAATACTGGCCAAAAGTGATGTCCTCGCTATTAAGTGTCCACATTATTTATTGCTGCCACGAATTTTTTCCCCCACGAACAAGATTAATGGAGCATTTCGTTGTAAAACTTGGAATATTCCTGTAGAATTAATCGAGGCGTCCGAGTCCTCGAAGAGAGTGGGTGCGAGCGATAGAAATATGAGCTTCCGAATTAAGTCTAGGCGGAAAGATCCTTGTAGTCGTTCTCGGCGAGGCAGTCAGTGGTGGCGCGAAGGAAATTAATAAAATCGGATATTGCATATTGATGAGGGACGAGGCCGGATGATGAGGAGTATAAGGCGAGCGAGGGAGTGCGAGGAAGAGGCAGCTTGAGTTTTATCGCGGATTTCAGGGATTTCGCGAGAGCATTTCAATCTTCCAGCGGTTCTCTCTCTCTCTCTCTCTCTCTCTCTCTCTCTCTCTCTCTTCTCCCGTCTATCTTGCTTTCTCGCTCCTACATCTAGGTCAAGGGTCGCCGGTTTCTCTGCGAACGAACGAACCTCGCATTTCAGGACCATCACATAGACGTCCTGGCAGCAGGCTTTAATCGCATATCTGCAGCACATCCCCAACAGCCTGTCAGTCGTCAACCTCTCACTCTCTCCTTCCTCGGCACTCCTCCCCTCTCTTTCTCTCTCTGACTCGCGCGCGCGAATTCGATTTACTTGGCTTTCGGTACCTTCCCATTCGTCAGCCCTTCCCCGTTCTATCTTGCACTCTCGGCATTCGGCAGCCGAGGTCGAACTGGCACGTCGCCGGTGAATATTCAAGAGGCGTTTGCACGATGGATGGCATTGCCACGGCGATAGGGCCTGGAAAAGTCGAGGAAAAGCACCGGCGGCGGCAACGGCGCCAAGGAGAAACGTCCAGAGAAATGGGTATTATGCCTGGGAAGCCGAGGAAATTAGCTCTCGCCAGTTTTAATATCCGTTTTATTTTATTTCGCCCTTGCGAGCAGCACCAGCAGCACCAGCAGCAGTAGTAGCAGCAGCTTGCTTGCGCCGTTCGCTGGACCCGCGAGAGACTTTCCTCACTCACTCACTCACTCATCACGAGAACCCCTTGTTCTCTTCCATTTTCCTCCGGCAGGATGCCGACGTTTTGCGCGTGCACAAAGGAACACCAGTAGAACGAGAGAGGCACCGGCGCGGTCTCTTGTGGATCGTAGAATCGAGCAACCAATTTCGTACGCAAGAATTATTTCGCAGGAGGGAAGTTTCATTTTCGTATTTTCCCCTGCCACTCCACACACACACACACACACCGCCACTCAAGAAAGAGAGTGGGCGGATATAGCTGGCATCACTTCGTTTCATCGGAGTTATCGTTTAATTAGAATTTTTACTCCGTTCACCCCTCACTCTCGCTTGAGATCGAATACGGTGCCTTGCAGAGGGCAAAACTATTTCCTTTAATTTACAAGCCACGTGGTCGGCACAGGCTGCCAGGAGGAATTCTTGAAGCCGCCGGCAGGAACTTGAGCGCGGGCGTAAATTCATTAAATTAATTCGACTAACAAGCGCCGAGTGCCAGCGCGGAGAGGACGAGTCCTTCCCTCTATCCACCCCTCTATCTCCGTCCGTGCCGCTTGTATTTCTTGAGATCACACTAAATAGACCGTAACACACAGAGAGGGGTGAGACTTGTGCAATAAGAGAGGTAAATCACCTCTGAATTCTCATCTCAGCCATCCAAGCAGGCGCGCTTGGTCGCTACATTTGCCGTTCACCCTTTCGGAGGAAGGAGTGGGTGATTCTAAATGACGAGCGGACTTGAAACGAGGTCAGGTGCGCGCTGTCCGACTGCTCATTGTTGCTTCGTGACGGTATAATTAAGCGAGGATGAGAGCTGAAGAGTGCCGCGAGTGCCGAACGCCACTTCAAGTCTTATTCTATCGACAGTCTCAATTGGATTTCTTTTTCTTTCCCTCTCAAGCTGCAGGTTGCGCCTTTAACTACGCGGTAAATCATCCTTTCATCGAAATCGGGATAAAGGGCCGAGGCGTAAGGGATGAAAGGGGGGGGCTATCGAGGCAACGCGTTAACGAGAACGAAGCAGAAACTGCTCGAGGAGATATGCCGAGCTGCGGCGCAATTCGATTTTCCTTCCTATCTAGCCCGTTCCCACCGCTTCGCTATGAGTAGTTAGCATAATTCTGTTTATGAAACTCCGGCAGTACAGCGCCCTCTCGCACCACTGCTAGTCTCTATACTTCTCTCCTTTCCACCTTTTTTATTTCATTGTTCCCGCCGCTCTCCGGGCCCCGAACATACTGGCCGCGCGTGCTTTTAATCAAATTTAATCTCGACTCGTATCTGGCTGCGATCGCGCCGGAGATACCTACACGCCCAGCCTCCGGACCCTCTGCTAATTCAATATCCGGCCTCCCGAGTGCTCACCGCACAAACAACTACCGTACTATTTAAAAAGCTTTGATCGCACCAGATGAATTTCCTTCGTTCCCGATGATTCTACCTACACGCGCTCACCAGAGAAATATCTCCCACTAACCAGAGGCGGATCAGCCGTGAATTCCAATCAATGATCGGCGAAAGGAATTCGAAGAGTTATTGGAAGACGGTGGCGTCTCCCCTAAATTCGTTTGGCAATGGGAAGGGTGGCGTTGCATATATTTGGAGAAGGAGGAGTGTCGGGGCTCGGCAGTGATGCAAGTGGTGTGGGTTACTTGGTTCGAGTGGATCGCTACGAAATTGCGGGCGATACGCCAATAATTCGCGAATGCGGCAAGGGTGTGAGGAACTGGTCCTCTGATATGCAGGTGCAGTGATAGAGGCGGTGAGGGGGTGGTCGGGGGCGATTTCTGAGGATTGCATCGCGGCTGGAAGCTGCGGTCCACGGGAGAATCCCTGGGTCTCTCGCAACGCTGCTTCGGAGAGTGCGGTCCGCATAGCCGACATAACATAACTGGCGTAACGTCACATTAGCCGACGTGTACGGCGCCGCATTCGCCGACTAATCGATGTGCATGGACGCGTGTGTGCGGTCTGGGGTCTGCCGGCTGTATTAGAGCAGCGACAAGAGAGCGAGAGAGGAGAGGCTGGTATTAACGTCGTCGACGAGGGCCACTGCCCTCTCCGATCGTCGTGTACCCCTATCGAATCTATATACGCCGGAATACCAGTGACTATCCTGTAGCCTGGCTTCCTTCTCCCCATACCTGCCTGCTGACCTGCTTCCCCGCTACCCTCAACTGCTCCCTTGTGCGCCCACTCACACACCTGTCCACGTACTCCTGGCCTCTGCCACGATGCATCTATGAATATGCATACCACACGCCCGCTTGCGAATGCATGCCTGAGCGGCATCCATCTCCGCGTAAACGAATCCTGCCAATCTATTGATATTTAAACGTTTCCCTCCGTGAAATATCGAAACCCCATGTACCATCGAATACTCCGTGCAAATCGTCTGGTTGTCTATTAATTATTCATGATCGTAGATTTGAAGAATGAACACTGGCATTCGTGTACGATGTAGAATTACAGAGTTGGATATAAAGTTTCTAGAATTGTAACTGAAATACTTATGGAAATGGGATTGCACAACTACATAGAAGACAATGACGATGGGATAATGGTAGCTGGTTAGAGTAATATCCTTCTTAGTAGTAGGGACTCGGCTGAAATGGGATTAGAATGTAGAATGACGATGGTACGTGCTGAGGACATATGATCTACGTTATTCTCCATTCAACTGCTTCTGTGTTACCCTCGGGGGAAACACGGCATCTGGCAAAAAGTGTACTTCATCTGCTTGACGAGGGATTCGATTAAATGGAGAAATATACCAGCCACGCCTCTGGAAGGAAAGCAATTAACTGAAGAATTAGGTCGACGATGCTTGGAAGACTAATTGAAGCGGGTTTTCCTTTTTTAATGGTCGGATCAGTCGAGCGCCTCCTGACTAGAAGCTGAAGTTGAAAAAGGGCCGGTGGCGAGGGGGGTGTAGAGGTGAGCCCTCGTTGGCAGTTGTGCGAGTCAACGTGTCTACGACAGGAAGGGTGAAAATGAGTGTGTCTGGAAGGTAGGAGAGTGCGAGTAGTAGCCGGGATTCTCGTGAGCGACACTCTCGCCGGGAGAGTGCTGAATACGGTGCAGCTCCCTGACGACCTGTCATCACCAATTATAACCCATTCAGGGCGGTGGCACCGGTTAAATTATCCGCGGTCCACGGTTTCCCCTCTTAGCCGGTGCATGGACGCTTGCCGCGTATACAGAAACAACAACGAGCGTGATTCACCGACTCCCTCTCGACAGAGGACAGGCTTCACTGAGTCTCTGACCCCCTTTGCTTCCCGTGGGGCCTCGTTTTGACCGATAACTCGGTGAAACCCTTCGAGAATTATAGTCTGAAGGCCATCCCGCCTCATAGGTGCACATATGCATCCACCCGACACCACTGAGAGAATAAAGCTGCGAGGGGGGAGGGAGAGGGAGTGGATGCTGCATTTCGGAAGCATAGGGTGCGGACGACCATCCTAATGGCCGCAGCGCGGCATGACAATGGGCCCTTGATTACACACGCCCCACCAGGGAGACATTCCAAAACAAATACAAATAAAAAAAGGTCCGAGTAAGCTCTCTCCGTGTCGTCTGTGCTCCGGGTGTTGGTTAACACGGTCCAGGAAAGCAAACGACAGTGAGATTGTGGTGGAAGGATAGCGAGGAGGGTAGGCAATGCACTACCGCGCACGAGACGAAAGTCGACGAGGGTGTTCGGTAACACCGAAAGCCACCACGAAATAATTCCCGAGTAAATACGAGAAAAAGCGTCTAGCTCCAAGGGTCGCCAGGATTTTTGTCTTCTCCCTTAATTACCATCCGTCCTCCAATCCGACATGGCTATGTCGTTCCGCGTCGACGTGCTCTACGTCTCAGGAGGCTTTCCGGTCACTTGAAGCCTTCAAGGATGGCATGAATAAATCGTTCTTCCTCCCAGTTCTACGTGTCTATTGGTCCTTGGACTATGATCCCCCCCCCCAATCTCAAACTTTAATTTCGCGCTACTACGTGACAGCAGCAGGTGCTAGAGCCGAAATGGGGCATTGCGAAAAAGGGGCCTACTACCTTCGGGAGAAAGTCATCAAACTTCGAAACCGACAGACACTCGAAATTGCTGTCCATATAATTCTTACGATCGCGAACACATTGGATTGGGTAACGGTCAATCTTGTGTGCAAGATTGATTGCGAGAACATCATCACTGTTCTAGAAATCGTACTGGCTAGTACTTTGATCTACGAAATGAATTTCACATTTGAAACAGTAGTCTCATAGTGGGCTACGTGAATATAGTCTCAAGCACACAGGGGAAAATTCACGAGGTGTAGGATGGTACTAGGGCAGAGTGTATGTATGTAATCAACGTGTCCACCAAGGATTTAATTCCAACGATCCCGAGAGCACCACGACAACACAGTGCTCCGGCAATTTTCTCGCCACCGTTCTTGCCGCCGTCGCTCTGCCAGCATTTCCCGGCAATATCCGTAAGTGCAGGCCGCGATTTTCTTGCACGTGCACTTCTTACCAATGTGTCCCTTGCGTGAGATTCAGGGAGGACGATGCCACAGGCGAGAAAGAGAGCAGAAGAACGTATTATATATTTTAGCGCGAATAGGTGAGAGAGAGAGAGCGAGAGAGAGGGAAAGCAAGCGAAGAAAGCCGGAGGCGTAACTTTAACAAGCAATGACTACAACGACACGGTGAAGACGTCGACGTGCAAGACACGATGAAGGCAACGATACTGGCACTGTCTGTACATACTGGCAGCAGATACTAGTATGTATCTAAGTACGGTAGCAGCAGCCGCCGGCCCAGACGTCGGCCACTCTACATAATTGCTAGCTATTGTACCCTATGTGTACGCTTCCTCTCGGCATGCCTCAACCGGCACAGTCTGCACCCCCGAGCCAGGCCGCAAAATACATTTTTTACCAAGCCCCATAACCTCCACGGTAACGGAGAATTCGGAGAGGCCACATACCTACTCAGTAGTCTAGCGATCGCTTCAGAATCCGATCAGTAGATTGAGGAGTGGGTACTCGATGCAAGATGCCATATCATAGGATACCTGTGTGGTTCGAGCTGATGGAACAAGTGATGGTGACCACTTGCTGAGAGATGTGCGAGCATGCCAGGAAACAGAGAGTGGGGAAAACGAGAGAAGAATAGTGACAGCGGTGATGCATAAAAATGTCTGTGACGGTGAACTAGGACGCTGAGGATGTGCAGTGGCAAACGGTAACCGGATTTCCTCGGAGTAAACGGTGCGGCAAAGGCGAGAGTTGCGCTACCTCTGAGAGAGGATTCGGTAACCGCCTGTTTGCCATACGAAATAACGGGCGTTTGTTTGTCAGCCATCGTGTACAATCTCGGAGACAGGGGGCGCGCGCGCGCGCGCGCGCGGCGTGAGCGAGTTCCAGAGAGAGGCTAGAGAGACGTGGCTGGTGGAAGGACGAGAGTAAGCTTGGCGACAGTGAAGGGGCTGTTCACTCCCCGGGGGTGGTAGAGGCGAAGCGCGAAGGTGAAGGAGCAGGAGGAGGATTGCATACACCCCCGCACAGATCGGAGACTAGAGCCAAGGAGCAAGAGTTTCTGCTGGGAGGTCTTGGAGAGTAAGACGAAGGAGGGCGAAGTGCTCATGCAATGCAGATCGTTAAAGCAAGCGCGCCTCTCTCGTACTGGTGACCCGAATGCGGTGTGCCTCCGCTCTGCTCGGAGACAAAGTGCTCCAAGCACACCTCCCCCATCTCTTCGCCCTCCGCGAAGGATGCACGGAAATCCCGGGAAAGGGAAGAGGAAACGGACTCGGAGGAAAAGTGAGTGCCCGTTCACTTCCTCCCACTGGCAATTCTCCGCTTCCCCTTTACATTTACGCTCGGCGAACGAACCTGCGTCGTGGCAAGTGGGCCGAAAGTAATGTTATCTCGTGCAACTGGAAAATATCGTTAAGCAACATTCTCAAGTCGGTGGAACCCTCCTGCGACCCGTTGCGTTCTCGGACCCCGAGCCAGAGCCACTCTCCGAAATAACTCGCTCTGTTTACCGGCGTCGTGAATTAATTACAAATTTCGCCGCGCACAGGCCGGATTCCCTTTCACCAGGGTAGGCGTCTAGAGAAAAAGAAACGCTCGAAAAATGAAGTGTCTCCTGGCTGGCTGACGTGAGGAGTGGCGAAAACCGCAGACTACTGCCGGACCGAGAAATAGCAGAGCCCTCGGCATAGGCTTAACCAAAGGGCATCACGATTTTCCCTTTCTTTGAACGACCCTGCTAAATCCACTCTCGTTTCATTCGGCCTTCCACCCTCGCCACGTCTACCACGGTTCGATACCTCTCAGACATAGCTTTCGAGTGGAGGAGCAGCATCCAATGTGGTCCAGCAGGACTGCAACAAGGGGGGAAGAAAGAGACTGCTCGCTGCTGAGAGAACAAAGTTCCAAGATTGCATTCCTGGCATTAGCTGTCAGCGAGAGGAAGTAACAAGTCTAGCGAATGCACTCGGCCGTTCTTCTCTCTGATGGAGTGCACCTTGCCCGCACTGGCTTGAAATCCCGGCAAAAGATTAACAGCGGGTCTTGGAGAAGCCAAGTGTCGGGCATGCGGTGCATGCACTCTCTCTCTCAAAATAATCCCTGAGCACGCGAACACTCCTCCCATCCCGGTGATGCCAGGAACTCTCAACTCTCGGGGAAGCCTTTATCCCCGTCGTGATCACAGATATCACGATCTCGCGCGGTTCGTTTCCCGTTCGATCTGCAGGAAGAATCAGTTCGAAATGCGGCGAGAGAGGATATGAAAGTAATAGGAAAGCTCTTAGCCAATCGACTTGATAGACGATCGTATCAACCTTATAAGCCTCGTAGTCACGACTGGCTACCACCGTTCTCTCTCGGCAATACCGAAGACCATCAGCAAAAGAGAGAAGGAGAATACACTCGGCCTGTCTATGGATAATGGGTTAAGTGAAACGCGACGTTTTATCTGGCGAAAATTCAATTTGGCTCGCGCGAACAGTCCGCCCCGTTGCCGTGCTTTAACCTCGCCTCGATATTGCTACCGCCAACTGATTCTCATCTTGGAAGATTTAAATTAGATCTCGCAATTTCGTTAGGGTTTCTTTCTTTTTCTACCTGAACGATTACTAGCCGGTGAAATAATGGTGAGCGGAGAGTGGGACGAGGGGCGGGGAGAGGCCTTGTAGTAGGTAAAGTCGGCCAGGTGGAATGGCCATTTAAGCGGAACCACTTTGCAGATACGTGGGATGGAAATAGCGCCTCTGTCTAGGCAGTAGGTGGTAGTTACCGGGTGGAAAAAGAAGCGCGGAAGCGCGGCCGATAGCCGGCTTTGAAGTAAAATGGAGAAAAATATAGCTTAGATTAGGCGAAAGAGGCATTGCCAGGAGTCCTCCGTTGGCTGCTGCTGCTGCTGCTGCTGCTGCTTCTATACTATCAGTGAGGGCTTTGTGCGGAAGGGTGCCGCTTAAATAAAGGCTGCGGTATCCCCACCTTCCCTTCGTTCCTCTCACTACCCTGCAGTCGGATCGCGGCATTGCTTTCGAATTTTAAAGCTCCCGTTTCCCTCCTTTTCTCGCCCTCTTTCCCACGTCCCCCTTCTACTTCTCGTTTCCCCAAGCAATAAGACTGCTAAAGAAGCAGCTTGGCGATCGGTTCGCGGGTATCGATATCGGGGTAGCGCGTTCCGTGGGAATTTGCGCTTCTGCGGCCACCGGAAACTCCACTCAGCGTTACTCGTATTTCGTTTCCTTCATCTCTCTGCACGACTTCGAATCGCCTCTACGTACAATCAGAACGAATGTCTACCTCTGGTATATACGTGTATGCTTACCTAACTTATTAAAGCAGCTATCGATGCCGACTTTCCCTTTGCTTCTCGTTACACAGCGGAAGTTGTATTTAATGAGACGTAAGCATTGAAATCCGGGCTAAAGTATTTTGCCCGGGGTATTCGATCAACCGAATGAGAGTGAAAGGGAGATAAGGATATTGTCTATTACGATTCTCCTTGTAGGAGCTACGGTAGGAAAACCAGTCGAATTATCGCCGTTGCTTGCCCTGCTTAGAAATGGAATCGGAGACCGGCGAAGAGGTCTGGCTGGGAGAGGTGTGTGAACGTGGGGAATTGTTGGGAGCTTCTAGGCATGGCTGGAGGAGGGAACGGAGGGAGATGGAAACGAGAGAATGCCGGGTGTATCGTGCACCGATGAAACGGGCACGCGGAGATGGGAAAACACAGGCCCTGATTAGCATACAAACTGCGGGCGCCCCGTCTCCGTACACTCTTCTCCTCGCTGTACGAAAGACAGTCTCGTTCTACTTGCGCCGAGTCGGGTGGCTGCGGTGCATAGGTGGTACGTACTGTACACACGCATACACTCCAGCTATTCGCAGTGCACCGCTCTTTCGGAGATCAAAAGTTCCGGCTAGCAGACATATGTATGTGTCAGGCGAAAATTCCTGAACGCCGCGCACATTCACCTGCACTCGGAGACAGGCAGATGCAGTGACGGGAGGAGGACGCGCGTATAAAAATGTTAAAGTCCTATTTGCTTTTGAAAAGAGACTCGTGCGAAATGGGACACCTCTGACAAGCACGGAAATGGCTTTCGGTGAAGGCGAGCGCGTGATTACGCGCTCACGATTATCCAGTACCATTTTTCGCCTATCTGCAAATAGAGGACGTTCCACGCGATGCACACTAGTATAACCATACCAGTTTTCCCATCGGATGTGGAGAAAGCGAGTTAATGGTAATACTGATAGCAGGATCGACAAGGAAGGAAGGATGTATCGATGATTAGATGTACTCGAGCAAGCATTCGTTCGTTTGTGACGTCACTTGACAGGCATAGCACTCGACGAGTAGCTAAACGATGAAAAAGTGGCCACGGCTCGTGGGAGAACAGACGGCGCTGCTTACACAGAAGTCTCATGTGGTAGCTCGTAACACACTTGAGATATCGCTGGTAGTAAGCGATAATGAGACAGCGGTCGTTGCGATAAACGCGCGAAAAGAGGTGGAGGGACAGGAGGGACACTGTCGGAGTAAGTGGAGCATCGAGAGGTCGTCCGATAAAAATACGGCTACCTAAATGGTAGCCACTGTGCGCGCCATTTCAAAATCGTCTTGGACCATTGCCGATTTTCGGCTCACGTTGAGTGTGTTCATTGCTACTCGGTGCCACTGCCCCCGGCAAACAAGCAGAGTTCACAGAGAAATGACAAGGATTTTCCACTTCAGAAAATCTCGAAGATCTGACTTTTTCGGTACAATTCAGGCACTTTTGCCACTGATTCTGTGTTTTCTATCCGTTTGATAGTCAAATAATCGATTTATCAAGCGTTCGTCAAAGTCCAAGAACCTTCGAAAAATCGACATTTTTGGAATCACCCTTCCCGACCGTTTCAGGGTCTGGTATTTCGTGCAGTGATTCAGTATTTAGCTAGGAAACAGTGATATAAATTCCAGAACCCCAGGTCAAAGTTCATTTTTTGGCCCAAAAATTCGTCAAGGGGTATACCCACAAAAATTTGTGAAAAAATGAATTTTGAGCTAGGGCTCTGGAATTTATATCACTTCTTCCTTGATGCAAAAAACTATTTCTCACCAAATTTCAGCCCCGGAAAATGTCGGGAAGTATAAAAAACATGGGAAAAACCGTCAGAATTAGACGAAAATGAATTATTCAGGATCGGTTTTCTATGTGTTTTCGGTAGAATTCCGGCATTTCTGCCACTGGTTTCATGTTTTCTATCCGTTTCGATACTAAAACAATTGATTTGTGAAGAATTCGGGAAAGTTGGAAAAAGTTGAAAAAATGGGAAGATTGAAAGAATGATTTCTCAAAAATACCCTTTAATATTATAATAAAATATAGGGCATTGCAATGTGAAAAAAGCAGCGTGACAGGCAGGCAGAAAACACGAGTTAATATAGAAGCATATAATTAATCGATCAGCTTGAAGTAAGCAGCCCCACTCCCAGTTGGGAGAGAGCACTCTTTGGGTGAGGTGGGTCGAACTTCTGGTAGTTCGGAAAATAATTTAAATATCAGCGGCATAAACATCAATCTTCCATCGTCGTCGCGGCGTACGCCATTGACCCAGATATATCCGCGGCGGGTGATGCAAATTTGCCCGATGTACACTCGGTGATCGAGGCAATATGGAAATCATTTTCCGATCCCCCGTGCGCCACTCCAATCGTGGAAAACCTCGTCGCTTCTACCGTCACTGACATTTGTTTTCATCGCGATATTTCCCTGCCGTTCGTTTTCCTCCACACTTTTTCGTCCCTTCAACAGTGAGCCCAGCTAACTGCGGCTGGAACGGCCTGGAATTATAGGAGACTATGTCCGCGTAGTCTGAACTTGAGGGCGCGTAAATCTCCGGAGGAGTTACATACATACATACATATTTCCCGAAGCCGTTCGTGAGAGTGAGGTGCACGGCGATTCATGGAGAAGTTGCTTACGCGAGCAGAAAAGAGAGTGAGGGCAAGGAGAAGTGGGAAGGGACGATGCTGGGCAGCGACCGTGTCAGAGATTATCAGTGGGACCCAGTGTTCTGTCGCCGGCAGCGCGTAATACCGTTCTCCCTCACTCTGTCTTTCTCCCCCTCTGCGTTACTATGAGTCCACTTCTGGAATGGCCTATTTTTGCCTAATTCACCATCCACTTGTACCACAACATGCCAGGGCTCTCTCTCTCTCTCTCATTACTAAGATCAAACTTTCTCGTTCGTTGTACAACAACTTGGGCTATTACCTTGTACTTAGAGCCAAGAAGAAGAACACTTAATAGGCCTGCCAATATCTTATTCTCAATAGGCGTCGGGAGAATTTGGAAGATGATTCCACCGGATAAACAAGCTGGTACATGGGACGGCATCGCGCGGTGCATGTTCGTTAGTTGCGCCCTCGAGATTCCGGGCGCGTCGTGTCATAGATTATCGCGCGAGCGAGCGGAACCACTGCTGTCGGTAGCACGCGCACCTACTAAAACAAGCATCTCCCGCTTCCGCAATGGCCTATTTTTGGCTAATTTACAACCCAGAGCAACGCCAGCAAGCGCCCCACACCATTGGCCTCGCTTTCTCAGCAATGATAATTTCTCTTCGGGCTAACGAAGCCGAGCCTTATCGAGATGGAACGAAGGTACCTCGGGGAACCAGAGGAGGAGGAAGCTACCCTTCTCTAGAGTGGTGGTGGTGGTGGTGGTTTGAAAGTTAGTCGCTGAGAAATATCGCGTGAAACTGGCAGGTGGAAACCCGCGGGATTGTTTCGAATTTGATCGTTAAGTTGAATGGCATGTGGGCCAAGATCCACTCGACTCTTGGCCTCAAGGGTTCTTCGGGATATATCTCGGCGTAGATTATCGCGCGAGAGAAGGAGCGGCCGATAGCGGCCGCTGTCGGGTGCACGCTCAGCCACTAAAGCAGACACCTCTACCTCCAAGGGAATAGCCTATTTTTGGGCTAATTTAGAATCCACTAGAATGTCAATGACGCCTCTCCCTTGCTTTCCCGCTGACCTCGTCTCGAGCGCGCCACAGTTTCATCGAGGCTCTTGCCGGCTCCTCCGTCTCTCTCTCTTTGCTTTCTCAGCCGCTTGTTCTTTACACGCCAAGAGAGAAAGAACTGCGCGTGGGGATGGCCACTCGAACCCCTGAAATATGGTTACAACCGGCACGACCTCGAATCCCAAGCACCTTACGAGGTCCGAGCCGAATGAAACCCGGTCTTTATTACACGAGAGGACCACCAGCACCTCGCTGACCCCGGCAGACTTTTATGTACGAGCAGCCACCTACTTCTATCTCGTCATATGTCCCATAATCCGACTGTTTTCGTGTCGCGCCTCGAGCATGTTTCCTCGCGTGATCTTGGAGCGGAAAAGCTTCGATGATATAGATAGCTCAGTTGTACTTACTTCCAAAAGACGACGGAGACGATCGCTGCCATCAGGAGGAGAACCACCGCGCAGGTGATGATGAGGGCAGTGCTTTGTAGCGATGGATTGGTGTGGTAGGACGCGTCGATCATCTGAAATCACAAGTAAATCGGGTGTGTTATTGTCGAGAACATAGTATCCACGCCTATCTGCCAACGACAGCTGTCGTGATTCGATTAACGCCGTGGCACAATTTCCCAAGCGCACTTTTCATCGCCAAGAGGATGTCGTTAGCCGCTTTTTTCGACGCGGCCCTCGCCAGCGGTAATTACCAAGCCGTGGCAAGCGGAACGCGCGATCTGGAAATATTACGAGGTCGCATTGCGAGAGTACCGTTACTTTTACATTACATCGGAGCGCGCTCCGGTAATTGCGGAAACGGGGAATTAAGCAGCGCGAAACTAGTTGGCTTCATTCATTTGGGCGACGCATTGCCAGGATTCGCACGTATCGAAATCCCAAGTGGTCGGACCCCGCCCTAAGACATATTTCAACGTTCATGGGACACGTGTGCTTTCAGCATGCATTTTGGCCATAGAATCAATTTCGTGCATAGTCTGAATGGAAGAAAGTTTTGTAGAGAACTGCTGGCTGTTCGGTGATGGGATGGGCGTAGGAGGCGAAGGTGGTGAAAAGAAAAGGGTGCTGGAAAGCGGAAAGCGTGGAAAAGGAAGTAGTAGCTACGTCGCGGGCTGTGGCCTCACCCAGCCGGGAGAGTCTTGGTATCCCATATCGGTAGCGGAACGTTGGAAATTCGCATTGGAATCTCCCTTTATTGTCGGGGATTCTTCATAAGAGGCACGTAGGTGTGACGGGGCAGAAAGTGCACGGCGCACACGTGCCCCGTATTACGAGAGGAGGGAGCTTGTGCTCCCCCAGCGTCCTCGTTGTCGTCGTCGACTGGAGGGAGCTCTCCGTTACGTGGCCCGCCTGCGAAAAGCGAAAGTGATTTTCATGGCAAGGACACCTCGCACTCGTTCTCCCTCGTACACTTGCTTCAGCTCTCTCCGGTTTGTCGCGCCGTCGAGGAAGGAGAAACTTCCGGCGTTCTCTCCATCGAATCCCGCCGGCTCGCAGAGCCCATTGTCGCGGTAGCTCGACGTATCGACCGATAGGCATTGTGCAAGCGAGACTCATTTACCTGAAGGTACAAGGTACATACTAGCAAACCCAAAACCCACCCATCCTCCTCTATGAACCGGCGACCAAGGAATACCCTGGGGATGTAAAGTATCGCGTCGCGACGCACGCCACTCAGGGGCTTTGCCGATTTAATGCCTATCGATAAGCCTGTCCCTTCCGCCCCATGGCGAACTCCTACCAACCTCCCACTTCACCCCGACATTGTGTTACATGTGTTGTTTGGACAGTGTCCAAGTGAGAGGGTATTTATCAAAGTTCTCGCGAGAACGCCAGAGCATAGATTTCCATGTCAGTACACGAGCGCTCTCGGCCACTTCCACTCGATCTTTCGGAATTTTCCACCTGAAATTTATGAAGGCACCACTTTTTCCAGTAGCATGCTGGAACGTTGCTCCCGGCGGTCGCGATGCGAGGAAATATCGGCGATTTAATGTACATCGATAAGCCACGGGGCAAGCCCCCGAAATACGAGACGGAAAGTAGCGCACACGTGGTGCGTTCGGATATTGTGCTACGTGTTGTTGTTTGGCAACGATCCAACGAAAGCAGCATTTATCAAAGCTTTCCTCTGGAACTATCCGTATGTGTACTCGCCGCATTGCCATGTTCCTCTCCTGTGTAAGAGCGAGTGCGAGGGATAGAAGTCGCTTTTTGCTCCCGGACATCACGTACTTCTCTCTCTCTCTCTCTCCCCCTCTATTTCACTGGGTCTCTTTATCTCCTTTGCACTTGGAATGCCGATTCTGGTCCTCGCGCACACTGCCTCATCGCTCATCATTACTGGGATATTAATGGCGTCGGCTAATGGATTCAGCCGTCGAGGAGGGAGGGCTTCCACCCACCGCGAGCATCTCTCGCTTTCTTCCCTTGCCGTATTCTTTTCCTGCCTGCGCACACATATGTGCACACACAGACAAACCACGCGATCCTCTCCTCCCTTTTTCCAGCGCTCCAGAATTTTGGAAAATAAAGCCAGCGGGCGATGATGTATCGCTTCGATGCCAGCCGGTAACTAACCCGAGGGGAGAGAATTCAGGTCAGCCTGAAGATCACTTCCCGGATAGATGTCCGACTCGGAACTCGCGAAAAAAATGGACAGTGGTGAGATGGCGGAATAATAAACGAGATAACCTACGCTAGGGAACATTGATTCTTAATGCACCTCGACTGACAGCTAACTCACTCTGGCGTGTATGAAAAATTCATAGACCAATTCATAGCGCGCGTGGAAGCATGTTCGAAGAATTTAACACTCTTCCAGTGGGTACTTGGTAATGTGATTCGTGGGGACGATACTATCGAAGGGTATCACGAGCACAAACTTAATAGGTAACGAGAGAGGAGCGTGCCAGTTGTGCGAGCGTGTATCCTCTTTTCATCGTGCTCTCTCTCTCTCTCTCTCTCTCTCTCTCTCTCTCTCTCTCTCTCTTCTTCTTCTTGTTCTTTCCATTCTGCAAATAGTGGTGCGAGCGCGGGAGAGTTCCCTTTTATCGGAAAGTAGAACTCTCTCGATGGGGAAGGTGGAGAGAGAAGACAGTATGTCCTGTTCGATAAAACCGCGAGTCTGCGGCGCACCGTCAGACAGGACGAAGGACGAGTACTGGTCTGGTGTGTGCACCTTGAAAACGGAGAATTTGTTGAGCGTGGAGATATCCGCTCTTCCTTGCTCGCTTTGCACAGAGGGCAATAAGATTAAAAGAGAGTAGTAAGTGCATGGGGGGGTTGTACACTGGGCGAACGATACCAGTGGATCGGGCTTTACTTTCCCACGATCACTTCGAAATTCCACTCGTACTTCTTGGTGTACAAAAAATTCGCCCCGTGGATAGTCGTTCCTGCCGCATTGTTATCTCCACTCACGGTAATTAATTTGCAATCAGGAGAGAATAGAGAGAATAGCGAGAGAAAGTTCAATAGCCTTCTTCGTTGAAGGATACGTTTTTCGAGACTGCAGTAATTAAAACAGTCATCGCGGCTGGAACGGAGCCGGAAGAGCGAGGCGCAGAGACCCGAGCGCGTTACTTCCAAAGCCGGTACCCGGTAATCAATTAACACGGCCGGCGGCGAATAATTACTGCTGCAAGTCCACGAGAGTAACGATCGTGAGGCATAAAGAGGAACGAAGAGACCGCTGTCGGATCGTTGCCGATGTATCCGTTGTTATTAGAGTGTGCGTCCATGTTGGTGCAAGTATAGTCGACCCTGAAGGTGTGGAGTCGTGCGCGACTTACTGCAGCCCCGCACAGGAAACCGTACGTTTTACGTGCTCAGCCAGGTACTTAGGATATTCTGATCGCGCGTACGCTCGCACTAAACCCGTAACCCGACGCCGCATCCAATTAACGGTATCCTAGAGGAACGGGGTGTACGTGTGTCCCTCAGCTAAACTAATGTTACAACCACCGTAAGCCCTGTGGATCCGCAACATTGGGGGGGGGGGGGGGGGGGGGATGGAAAAAGTGGGGGGGAGATTGGCCTGATTGGCACGGATGGCAAAATCCGGGAAGAAGGGTGGCTACCGGGGATGCGTTCATCCCCAGACTCCGCACTCTCGGTCCACTCTTCCTTCGAAAAGTGAGTCACAATGCGAGCACCGATGCGTTCCGAGTACTGGCCATTAACACCGCTGGCAAGTGCAATTAACAAGGGAAATTGAAGCTCTTTAATCGAACGGGCGCGTAACGGGTACGTTCGTCGCATCGGTGGAGCCGTCCCTCCAATATTATTAATAGCCTGCATTATCGCATTTGCCTAGATTACAGATGGAACTTTCGCGTACTCTCATCCCATTGGCAATATCCCCGGCCGGTTAGAGTTCTCCCTAGTGCGAGGAAGAGAGTCGGTGGTTCTAGGGCACCTGGGATGCAATCGCGGAATCGGGGAGCTATATATCAATTAAAGGAAGGCCGACGGTACGCGTGATGTGTGTGCACTGCGTCGGGGATTGTCGATCGATCCACTCGAGGATTCCCTTACCAGTTTGGCTCAATGGGCTAACGATACCATCGCGGTATTGTTTATGGATCTACTCGGAGTCCGGTCGCTCGCGACATACAACATTTGTGTATTATACAGCTTGAATACGCCGGTCTTTCCCTGCCTGGGTTCGCTTCAAGTTCCTCCACGCAAATACATTTTCGAAGGGTCGCCCCTCCAACTGACGCCACCGGCGCACAGCGCCGCCACGATATATTGTATTTACTAGCCGCAATTTCACCCCTCATGCTGACGCCCTGATGATATCAGGGCCACCCTTCGTGCTCGCGTGGACGCTACATGGAATAACAATAACCAGCCGTGTTGCCAGCAGCCACCACCACCTATCATGACTGGACCGATAGACTAAGTGCGGTTTCATAGTGCGGCCGGAATGCGAAATCCGGGTAGCCCTAAATCGAGTTGTTTTGCTGGTACTGCGTCGCCACTGCTGCCGCTCTTAAGAAAAAACAGTCTGGTAGCTTGCTGGGGTTGGCAAAGGGATACTAGAAGTAGAGTCGGATGGGCCGAGGATGAGGTATGGGGTAGTGGACTCCAAGTGGAGATATTCGGACGGAGTCGCGGTGGGTTATCGTTTTGCTCGTACATCGTTCGCTCGGTACTGCTATGTACCCACCAGGAGAATAGTATATCGGAAGGTCCGATCGTCCCAGCGATGCAAACTTCCACTTGGGTGCGCATTCTGCTTTCGGTCGGAGATAGAGAGAGGATTTCGGGCCCCCTCGAGCTTCGGGAAGCGGGCCCAGAATCTGAGACGAGAAAGGGGCGAGCGATACAAACGTTCCCGTGCCATCTTGATCCCACAGCGTCTCGATTAATTAGCGTGCCGTCGTTAATGATGCTGGGGGTCAGGCAACATGGGCCACGCGGGCTCCTGAGACGAGAGAGAGAGAGAGAGAGAGTCGCTTGGTGACTGCCGCAGTCTCGAGAGCATAGGAGAGAGAAGATCCTCGCTCTCTCCTACACTCCCATCCAATCGATATCGCGTAATGCGATCTCGCCCGTTGAGTGCATAGATACACGTGCACATATTATGTTGCTGCGTCAGGAGAACGCTATATACTGCAAAAATTGAAGGGTCTATCCAGGGCGTATCTATTTGTAACACGATGACGATTTACTCTCCTTATTACGTATTTCTCTGGGCATACCACGAATTTATTTTACGCGCCAGAGAGCTTTCTCTATGTAATAATCGTGGGTAGGGATCGTGGAAAGGGGAAAGAGTGGGAGAGAGAGAGAGAGAGAGGGATGTGGTAACGAATGAAAAGTGAATCGCGACAGCCAGTGGCAGCGAGGCAGCTGCCTCCAGGGCCGATATTAAATCTGGCTGAATGGGATTTCCAGTGATTCCCCGGCAAATAAATATGCGCATAACAAGGGCCGCGTTTGCATCGGCATAGACGTGCAACACTCGCGTAACGCCCGTCCCCGCTACTATACCGACGGCCGTCCGTGCATGCACGGGCCCGTAAAACACTCGATTTCGGAGGGAAACATTAGCATGAACGGCACGTTCATAACAATAGCTGGAGACGAGACAGCCAGACAGCTGGATAGAAATGCGTGAAGGGTAGAAAGGCGGGCGACTGGCCAGCCTGGACGGTCAATCGAAAATCGTCCCGTTGATTTAACGAGTCTCTTGCAACGGGTATATTCTATGGGTCCCGGGGAACAGAGCCGAGCCTGCACGTTCGCATTCCCCACGCGGGGAGAGCCACCGCTAATTACGCATTTGTCCAAGAATTTGCATGCGTTATGTCATCGCACTCCAAAAGAGTTTACGCGCGCTGGTGTACGAGCGATTCGTTACCGTCAGCTTGACCCCCGCCCCTCCTCTTACTATTCCAGTTGCCTGTTGGACCACCTACATCCGATTCCACGCATCCCTAGGGTCACGATCACTACGCTCGCGTTTTCGTTTACAGCCCCGCATCGAAAATTGTTCTCCATTCAAGTTCGCTCGTTCGACTGACGATTCCCGTCGATGCTATCCCAGCACAGGCTAGTCCGAACCACCGGCCTCATTACTATTTCTCTGGTGACGTGTTTTCGGAGCGAACAGTTATGGGACAGTAAAAGCTCGGGATTCCCCCCCAGCCCTTCAAACAGAGGCCGACTTCGGTTAGAACATCGGCGAGACGGGGAACGTTTACAGGATTGCGGTCGGTTGCCGTTTGCGAACGTTGCCACACTGAAAATCGCTCCGATGCTTATTTATCGAGCAAATATTTTCCCGGTTATTTTTTCAATTGACCCATTCCTCTCCCTTTCTCTCTCTCTCTCTCGCTGGGCCTACCTATCCGGCCTCGCGTTTTTTTCCTGCGATCGAGCAGCGAGCCAACGAAAATTGAGCGGCGGGCCGGATTCGAGGAAAACAGAATTGCTTTTGCGAGCAGCGGAATCATCTGTGGGTTTTCTTCGTGAATTGATCGGTCCGTCTCTCTTTTGGCTGGATGAGGGTGGCAGTGAAAACCGATTCGGTATTAGTGAAAAAGGAAAAGGATGGTCAAGGGGTCGATGCACCCTTTCCAATCAACAGCGCTTACCCAACGCGATATCCGATTTTATCTTTTCGGGGCTTGTGGTCAAAGTATTTACGGTATGGGGCAAGCGCTCGCCCTTTTACGCCATTAGCCAATCTCTCTTTCCCGAAAAATCAATTTTCCTCCTGGTATCAGTACTCGTTCTGGATGCTCACTGCCGTCCCTCTTTGTGATTCTTTCCTCTCCCGACTACTGTTCTTACCAAGCACTGCCGACTTTATTTTATGTCGATCGTCCTACTTACACTTCTTACAGCGCTATTCCGCCAGCAAGACGGGGACAATGAGTCGGTCGGTGAGAATTTATTTGTTATGAATAATATCGATATTGGATCCAAAGGGATCAGCTAGTTTTCTCTTCTCCTGGTAAAAGTAGAGGCATTTTCCCGTTTCCCGACTGCTTGCTCGCTTCAAGGATTAGATGGGTAAGAGAGCGATGGAGGGCTCGCAATGTCCGAGAGAAGAAGACAAAGGGGCCGAGGCGCGGCTGGCTGAGCATCGAGTAGCTCTTCTCTTCTACGGCATGATCGGAGAAAACCCTTTTTATCCAAGGACTCCAACCAGCACGAAAGGTCCTTCGCTCTCCGAAGGAATCTCTTGTGTATTTGGCGCTCTTGCCAACGCCGTTTCTCCACTACTACCTACTTCTTTCTTTTTATATCCCTGAATTCTTCCACGAGTGAGTGAAAGAGGCAGTCATCAGAAGACGAAAGAACGATCGCGTAAAATCCGCGTATCAGTCTGCTGTTCGTCGCGTTCCTCTGGTCCAAAACAATACGCGTCGTCCTTCGCCTCCTACTTGAATGCTTACTCAGCAGGAATAGTACATAAATGTTTGATACACCTAATGGAATTTTATATGGTAGCCTCTAAAATCTTGTAGTTCGGTGAACGTTTGATCGCATATGATAAAACCCTGGCTATCACCAGTGGGTTATGCGCGCACGCGGACGAGCGCAAACGAGGGATGAGAGTAGGGCGGAGTTGCGGACAATAAAACTAGCCCGGGGCCCGCCGACTGTAAAGAGATTCGATATGTTTTATTTGGGCCGGAATCTCGCGAGCCTTGAGCGTTTGCCCGTTCGCCCCAGATAGCGGAGAAGCACGGCTCGCTCTCGTAAATTATTCATTTATATTCGTCCAATTTATGCAAAATAAATAGCGCGCTTTCCAAAGCGACCCAGTGCTCTCCTCGTGTATTTGACCAGCGCGTGCCATGGCGAGCTTTGTTGACGGGAAATGCACTTACTGCCCTCGATCGTTCTCGATTACCGTTCTATATTTATGCAGCAAACAATCGTCGCCGCCACTGCTGCAAACAGCTCTTTCCAGCCGCGACTAGAGAGCTTTGAGTGAATAGCCTCCTTCGGGCAATTAATGATTTCAGCTATCATAAATCGTCTATTGGCGCGCGCGTATTCGTCTGTTGTGTGAGGAGTATCGGCACGCAGGGTAGGAATCAATCGAGAATCCCTTGGCAAGCTCTTAATTCCATTGGGAAACAATCGGGGCGAGGAGAGCGGGGAGTCCCCGGTGATCGCACGCGCGATGGTAATACCGCGTACAATCATTTTTCCAGCCCCCCATTGCGGGGGTATTGCGGGGGTGGTAACGGTGGTAGTGGGATGGTAGAGAGTTGGGGGGAGGGGCGACGGTTGCCGCAGACACGGGATTCACGGGAGGGTGGAATTCGCTGGTGGAAGGAAGGTGAGAGACAGGGAGCAGCAGAGCGAAGCCCGCGGGGGAGGCAAATGACAGAGATTATGTCGGAGGAGGCTTTAATGACGGCGACATCAACATTCCGAACGCGCTTTAATATCGGCCCGTCGATGAGTCTCGTAAATCATTCGCGCTCTCGCACCGAGGGAATTTACCCGCTCGCCCTTGCTCTTCTCCTCTTCCCTTGCACTGCTCCTCCCTCTTCTCCCTGCTTCCCTCCTGACGCGTATAATGCGAGTGCGAGCGAGTGAGCGCACACTCCTTTTGTAATTGTGATACACGCGGCCGTATTTGCGGCAGAATAGCCGACTCTCGGCATCCTACGCGACGGCGGATACACTCGAGGGCTGCTGCCAGACAGACGGAGAACAAGCGGCGACAAACAAGCGGGTGTGGCGGCGGGAACGCGTGCGTCGAGGAGGAGAAACACCCTTCTTTCCTCGCGCGGAGAAAGGCGGCGAGTCGGGTTCTTGCTGCGCACCGGTTTTGAAGCGCGCGTGACTTTTATGAGAGTAACGCGAAATCGAATCGATCGGCGGCGTTCAAGCGCCGCAATCCTGTACAGAGCATTGTCGTCGACCCCGACGTTATACGAGCTGTTACCAAGGAAAACCTCGGCGAAACGTCATTTCGACGAATATAATATCTCGTGTCCCCCGAAGCGCTGCAATATCGGAAGGAATGAATCGTTCCGCGCGAGATCGTTGCCTCCCTCATTGGTGCGAGCAGCAAGAGGGAGAAGGGAAGAGGAAGAGGTGGAGGAGGAGGAGGAGGGGAGATGTCTAGCAGAGGACCAGCGAGAGGGGTCCCCAGCACGACACGACAGATACTGCGCGCGCGAGTGTTTAACGACATAGAGAGCAACATTCCGGACGTGCTTTAATATCGCCTGTCATTTCATCCGGCGATATGCGACGCTCCTCTTATTCCCCTGTGCGTACCCGCTTGCCCGATGGATATTCCGCCTAAAATCTACTCTCTCCCTTGTTCCGGTGGCACACCCCCTCTGCACGTCACCAGCATGATCCTCCAGAAGGGTGAAAAATGCACGTCAACCCTTCGCTCGGCCACGTGTCACCCTGTCTGCCCCCATAGGCCCAATTGTTTTTGATATACGAAACGGAACGAATCTCTTGGCCCGACCCGTCGAGCACTTTAACCCACCAGCCTGCGCTTAGCCCTCTTCCAGGTATGTACCGTCCCTTGTCTCTTCATTGTCCGAGGTACACTTTTTTTTTTCACCCTTTCGCACTCTCTTACAATGTGCACCCACGTAAGTTCTCACGTTGCTGGATCAGCTGATTGCTTAAGTGGAGATTGGAAATGGTGAACTGGTTGATTGGAATATTTCGGAGGCGGTCTTTCCCTCTCCCCCCCCCCCTTCCTTCGACGAGAACGTTGCTTAAGCAAGCGAAACTTCGGTTTTCCTTCAATTAAGTGACTCTCGATAATGAATCCAGTTTTCGTTTAATTAACTGACTTCGACCAACGATAGCTATCGGCTGCGAACCCCTTTTCTTCTCTTTTTAGCATAGGAAAAAAGTTGGTTGCCTGTAGAGGAAGTTTGCACGCGCTGGTATTCATATCGCGCTTGATACACAATCTTTTTTGAATGCTCGCGAATGTATCAACAGCGTTGATACCATAGGGAGTGATACCATAGGTACCATAGAGAGCAGTCAATTCTTTTAATGAATTTTCCCCAAATATTGATTTAACAACCGTCTCTGTTTTACGAGCCAATGGCAACTTCGTTAAATCGGCTTCGAGCAAGCTACCCTCAAATCCCTTGAATATCGGCGTTCTATTTCCTTACTCAATTTTCTTGCATTTAATAAAAATTCCTCCAAAATTACTGCTGAATAATCCATTTTTTATCTCAAAGACTTTTATCCCTCTGCTATTTAAACAAAGATATCTTTCATGCGCATTTCAACCTGAAAGACTGCCAATGTATTTGCAGAGGCCAGCCATAAAGGTGCAAGTTCCGCGTTGTAAGCAAGACAAAATATTATTCCAGTGAAATTCCGGACAGCTTGAAAAATGCGACGAAAGATTGAATTCCGCTCCAGTACACCGTGCGCCGCGCGAGCTGCCTCGCGAAAGGGGAATAAATATGGAGGGAAATTTTCATTTTGAGAAACTCATTACGCCGTGTGTCAGAGTTGGCGCACGAACCGGAATTAGCTGTTCGTGTTATGCGCTTCTAATATTTTCCGGTTTACTTCTAGTAATATTTACGCGCTCCGGCAAGTAAACCGTACTAATAAATGAATTTGTATCCCCGAAGCACAGAGCCTTTTCCTTTTTTTCCTAGCTAAATTTCGCTAATGTTCTCGCAACCCCTCGCTTGATCCCACTAGCATGTCGGTGGGTGTGCTCGATGCGCTCTAATCTCGTCAGCCAGAGTTAATTAGTTCCATTGCACTGTGTATACGTTTGCCTTCATAGCATTACGTCACTGTAGGGTAGATGTCAGCGAATGTCACCGGTCCACTGTATCGCGAGAAATAGCAAAGTGATAACGAGCGGTACATAAGCCGACTGAATTCACAGCTGTGCTCCCTACCGCCTAAGACAAATGACTCCTTGCCGTCCTAAGCACAACCCTCTTTAACAAGATCCAGAACTACCACTCTCTCTCTCTCTCTTTCTCTCTCTCTCTCTCCAACTCTCTATTCAAATCTGGGAAATCGGAGTAACGCCTAATCCAGAGGCAAACATTAAAGCGAGTAATATTGTCTCCAAGAAATATACACTCCTTAACCTCCTGCGCGTAAGTCCCCCGTCTCTGTCTCTCTATGGCACGTAATCCCCGCTTTGCATTTATTATGAGCTCGTTACATCCAGAGCATGCCGAAATTCCCGCGGCTTATCCCGCGTCTTGAGATACTCTTGAATACTACCTTTGGTTTTCAGAGGGCAAGGTCTGGAATAGGTAATTTTCAAGGATGTCTTCCTAAGTAATAATGGCGGCACTAATTACGGGTTCAATCGAGATCGTTATTGGGTTAGAGGACCTTCGAGAAATTGGCAGCGTGTATCAGCAGCTGTTACAGCCAAAAGATAAACGAACCCGCTTGGCGCTGAGTCTTTGGCGCCAGACTATATCGCGGACACAGAAAGAGAGAGAGAGAGAGAGAGAGGAGGGTAGAAAATTACGTGTTGCACGTAACGAACGTTGAAGCTGCTAACATTGTTCAGAGGGGATTACAGTTAAAACCGCGGAATCCCTCTTTCCAGACATAGGAGGGAGACGATACTGCTGGCTGTGGTAGCCGTTCTAGCTAGGCTGTCTCGCCTCCTCATCGAGCACGCTAGCCGTCGCCCGATTCTTCTTCTCTCCCTCTTTGCGGGACACCTGCGAATCGATTGCCTCCTGGTCGCTTCCCGTTCGTTCGTTTCGTGGTGGATAAATCCTCGGCAGCGCGCACGGGTGTTAGCCGAGATTGACGCTGAAGCGATGAATCAGCGAGGAGAGGACGAAATTTAAATAATGGCCGACGAAGCGGGGAGCGCATGACAAGAGAGTGTCCACGAGTCTCGAACGAGAGAATAGAGAGAGAATGAGACACCAGGAGCCATTTGCTCTAGCTTCCTCCGAGTAGGAAGTATGTGCTGTCTCATGGCGCGAGGAGAGCTGAACGCCAAGAGATGAGCCACGTGAATCACCGTAGGAAAAGTTGGCTGGGATTACGCTCGGCGCTCGGGGTTGCGGGGAATCAAGGAGCTATCGTTATAATCGTTACAAATTACCAGGCGCTTCGATGGCTTTCAAAGGAAGAAGGTACCGCGCCCACCCCGCTAATGCTCCATTACCGAAATAACGTTGGATAATTTGTACCCTAACACCACTCGCGCACCACCCATGCCATGCCGGCCTCGCCCCATCATCGCGCTCCGTCGAATTTTCTGCAGGCTCACGCGTCGGGAAGAATTTAATCATAACGATCGTAGTTACTTGGCTGCTCCGATGAACGTGGTTCAAGCAACTTTTCGGGTTCTCGTAGCCTCGGGGGCGGTAGGGCGGTCGGTTGGTTGGTTTTAGCGCCGGAGACGTTTCCTTAGATCGGCGGAAAGTGCCGCTAACGAAGCAGTTCAGAGGGAAGAAAGAGGTAGTTAGGGAACTCCGTTCGCCGGCCTTCGAGAATCGTGGCTGACTGTGCTTCACCACCACTCTGAAATTCGACCGTCCGAGCAAAGACATCGTTACCGAGAAAGAGGATCGCGAGATTCGATGCACTATAATATCTTTGCCTCTTACCTTTAATCCCACCGCATCCCTTGAATATTATGAACGCCCCGTATAAATCGAAAGGAACTTTTCTAGGAATATCGAGTGGCAGTACGATAGAGTGGGCGTCGATGAAAATTGTAAGGTAGACGAGGGAACTATGGATACGACCTTTTCACGTCTGCCCTTTTTACACCTCTTTGTGGCACTCGAGAAGCCGCCACTGTGGCGAGGATTACTCGTAGTCACACACACCTACATTGACAGTGAAAAAAAGCCGGATGGAACCCTTAATCTGCGCGGCTATAACGCAATAGCTAAAGAAGCCTAGAAAACCTGTGCTCAAACGTGTAATTCACACCTTAGGGTATTCAACGGTGGTTGTAGAAAATGGGGAGCAGCTTCTTTATGTTAGAGGAGAAAGAGGGTGACTAGCAGGTGGGAATTAACGGGGGTGGGCCGATAATGAAGTAATCCGAGGAAGTAAAAGGTAATGCAAGGGACAGGAGTGTGGACCCTTTCCTTTTCCGTGGGAGCTGGTGATTCAGGAACCGACGCTGTACTTCTCATCCCACCACGCCAATCCTCTTTAGCTCTGCGTGTGATATTTGAGCCGCCAAGAGGATCATTAGGACGAGAAGAGACGTGATCCACCTCAGATATACTCGCTTTCCCTTTAATCTAGAAATCGGACGGCGGCGTTACGGCCTTCACCGGAAGAGGGCGGATACCGGCGTCAGGCCATCCTTTTCACCACATATTCCAACCTCGTCTTTCACTCCTCTCCTCTACGACTCGACCACTGTCGGCGCGCATCTCTCGTTCGCCACGGATTGCCAACAAAAATTCCATCTGCAGTACCATTGTCTCGAAAATAAATCAACTAGCTACGAGCGAATCTTGTCACGTCCCCTCATTCCTTTGTCTCTCTTTCCGACTCTAGATTTACGGGATAATTCAGCATCCACTAGATAACCGAGTTTCCACTCTTTCATTCCGTGGCTGAAACCGCAATCCCACGATCGGGATATTTCTCGAATAAACAGGAGAAGTCGAGGGGACGCTCTTGATTTTTACCACGATCTTCGGCGGACTAAGTTTCAAAGGGTCGCGAAGTTTGTCTGGCGCGTCTGAATCGGGTACAAGTGAGAGGGAAAGAGAGAGAGAGAGAGAGAGAGAGAGAGAGAGAGGAGGTGGAGGTGAGAGTTAACTCGAGTTATCTAGTTACACTTGAATTAGGATTCGCGAGGCATCCCTCCTGCGGTCGCGAACGTCCGGGATAGCTTTCGAGGAGGTTCTTCGAAGGAGCGAAAGCTCGTCGCGAGGGAGAAGCTTTCCAGCTAATCGTTCTTAGGGTGCGTCGCGACCCTGTCGTCTTTCCTGCTCTTCTTAAGCGAACTCCAAACCCACCGTGCACCCCACCATCGTCGCCCTAGTCGCTTTGGTACATCGGCTCGCAGAAATACAACGACTGCTTTTATAAGGGTCACCCCCGACATCCGAGGGTGTAAAATCATTCTCCTCACTCCCGCTGGCTGTGCTCCCCATTTCGGAGCACCCTCGTTACATTTCGGATTCTAAATCCCTCTACTCGATGAATCTCCTCTACTGGGCTAGCTATTGAAATCGATGATTGATTCGTTAATGGCTGCTGCTCGCATTCAATTAGATGGAGAGCGCGGCGCAGTGGCAGTAACGGCGGCGATAGTCTCCGAGAAATATGAAGTGCTCGCGAGGGTCGTAGGTGAAATTTATGCAGTTTGGTGTACACCTCTCTCTCTCTCTATCTATCTCTCCGCAGTTCCCGAAGGACTGGAGCCCGGTGATGCCGGGGGCGAGGGAGAGCGAGAGAGAGAATAGATGACGCGGTGGTCTCGAGTTCAGCCTCCCCGAACGCGCTCAAGTTTTCAAGTAGCCGCGTCGTCTACGGAGTTAGAAGTGGCATTAATTTCTAGGCAGCAGCGGCAGCAGCAGCACCAGCAGCAGCAGCAGCACCAGCACCAGTAGTAGCAGGGATAGGGGCTTGCTTTTTGGGGGAAGCTTGGGCAGACGTCGGCTTCGCATCTCACGTGCTTCCGTAAATACACAACTACCACATACCATGATTCGTCGAAAGCAAGCCTCGACTTGCTCAACGGAATATAAACAGCGACGGATATCTCCCAAGTGTTCACCCTTTCCGGCCATCCCCTATGCTCGACAGCCAATCGAAAGATTAAAATTCTTCGTCTACGAGTGATGCTGGCCTTGGTGAATAAAAGGGAAGACGTCGGACGAGCAAATTGAGAGGGAGAAGAACTCCGAGGGTGTTAAGCCCACCTTTTCGCGAGATAATATTTCCGCGTGAATCGCGCTTAATCCTGCGAGGCATTTGCACTGGCAGGATCGCTCTCGGCTCTCCTGGTGCCTCGGCTAAATTATTCACGCAGGACATCGCGTGCGCGCCTTTCCCTCCGGGCGTTGTTGAATCTTCATAAGATTATCATTCCGGCTTCATCGCCCATTACACTCCCACTTTGCGCCTCGCACCGGCAGACAATTCTCGTTTTTCCTTTGACCCGAGATTTCCTCCTTCCTCTTTCTCTTCTTCCCTCTTGGAATCATAGCCTCCACCGACAACTGGAAACTCTCCGTTTCCGTAGAAACGACCGTCTTCGGAGCAACCGGAAATAACTGGCGAGTTTGGAGGGGTTGGATAAGTTCCTTGCCATTTGATCGAGATTCGGAGGGGGTGGTTTCGCACTTGCCATTCTTTCCATTCAGGTTCTTCTGGCCAGTGTTTCTCTCGTTTAGCCAGGCCTTCTCGAATTAGATATTAGGCGGAGGGTCGGTAGAAATGCGTGGGGTCTCGCCAGTGCTTCCGGCTGGAAAATTAAGACGAACACCCCCATCTCACGTCGGGCTTTTATATGTACGCAGCGCCGGGGTTATATTGTTTTACGTGGAGAGCCACCCTTCTATACCAGCCAATCGGAGGAGCCAGC
This sequence comes from Ectemnius lituratus, assembly GCA_910593735.2. Classification (NCBI taxonomy): domain Eukaryota; kingdom Metazoa; phylum Arthropoda; class Insecta; order Hymenoptera; family Crabronidae; genus Ectemnius; species Ectemnius lituratus. Next base: position 14,603,320 of record OU343039.1, on the reverse strand, counting down.
CAGGCTTTTCAGGCTCACGCCTCGGGACACGTGATGCTGCCGTCGCTTGCTCCGGAATATCGAATCTCGAGGACTCGGGGATGATTTCGCGTCAGGGGATGATCCCCTCTTACCAGCCCTGCTGACGAATTCAGCGAAATTTCCTCGCTGCATTCCCAATGCCGATCTCTGCGCCACCGAGACAATACCACCAGACCTAACCCGACACTCTCATTCCAAGGCCACCTTCCCCAACCCAACCCTCAACTGCCCCCCATGTTCGCACGCATGTTCGTGACGGAATTTAATTTTGCACGGAGGGTTTATTATATGTGTTTATATAAGCATTTATATTAACTCCTGTTTTCTATTTGTCTGTCACACCGTTCCTGATACACAGATTTTTACAAATCTCAGAATGCTATATTTTATTTTTTTTAATCTGTTGAACCTTTAATGTTTTAAATTTTTTTGACAATTTTTCAACTTTCCTGAATTGTTCATAGTTCCATTGTATTAGTATTAAAACGGATAGAAAACATAAAACCAGTGGCCAAAGTGCCGGATTTGTATCGAAAACACTTGAAAACAGCCTCCTGAATAATTGATTTCATTTAATTTGGGCGGTATTTTCCATGTTTTTCAATCTTCCCGACCTTTTCCGGGGCTGAAATTTGGTGGAGAATGTTTTCTTGTATCAAGGAAGAAGTGATATAAATTCCAGAGCCCTAGCTCAAAATTCATTTTTTCGCAAATTTTTCTGGGTATACCCCTTGACGAATTTTTGGGCCAAAAAATGAACTTTGACCTGGGGTTCTGGAATTTATACCACTGTTTCCTAGCTAAATACTGAATCACTGCACGAAATACCAGACCCTGAAACGGTCGGGAAGGGTGGTTCACAAATTTTAGATTTTTCTACGGTTTTCGGACTTCGACGAACGGTGCATAAATCGATTGTTTGAGTATCAAAACAGATAGGAAACAAAGAATCAGTGGCAAAACACTCCGATTAATATCATAACGGTAAGATTTTCGTAAAAAGCTGTGGTATTCCTTCTTATTTAACACTGAAATCCGGCATGTGCGGGCGAGCGCTCATTTCCCGCGACTTTCCACGTGTAACCCTCGAAATTAACATCGATATAGCGGGCGTTCGTCAGTCATTAAAGTTTGTGGAGGTGTTCATTAAGAGTTAATAATGCCATTAGACCCTGGGTCGGGGCCGAGCGCGCATTAACGATGCACTAGCAATATCATGCTGCTGCTCGCGCTAACCCTTTAAGTATGATCAAAGAATCGGCTGCAAAGCTTTGAAGAAAACCTTTAAGATCCATTCATCGTTCACCGAAATTTTCTACGATATTCTGGACGTTAGAGATATATTTTAGAAGGTGGAAACGTTAAATGGAGAATGTTTTGTGCCGGTGTATATCGACCCTCTCATAGGCCATCTCTTTCTCTTCTCGCGTTGCTTTTCTATTGCGGTTTCGCCGCAGTCACAACGGAGAACAATCCCTCGCACACACACGTGAATCGGTGGGAGCACGTGCTCGGCCATATTGAATTGGAGGCTGGTCGACTAACGATCGATCAAACTTTTCATTTATAAAATTCTCGCGGCTGAGTGAACGCTTGGTCTATCGTCTTTCGTTCTTCCTGCAGCGTCAGTTTCTTCACGCGGTCATCTGCCAGCACCAAGTGCATTGTAGCAGAGCAAGTCGAGGCCATTTTTCCAAGCGGGAGTTATTACTCGGTGGGTTATTAATTACTCTGCCGAGCTTAATTGCTCTTCGTTGGCCGATCACCTAAAGTATACGCGGATCGTGCGTTCGCGCTCAGTTAACGTTCTCCTCTTTCTCTCTGCTCTCGGTCTTCTTGATCCCCTATCTTCGTGGAGCAGGGACCGGATGAGGCTGTCCTGTTTTCGAGACGTCAGCAATGCTTTGCGGAGACCACCCTCGAATGCAAACTAATTGCTTCCCGATAATGTCTTCCCCTACCAGCCATGGCATTTTCCTCGGCCAGCCAAGCCTTCCCAGCCACCACCCTGTCTACCACGCACCAAGCCAACTGGGAATCTCGATATTTATCGGCGTCTCGTTACGGCTTCCCGGTAATTGTCCCCGCATTCCGCGTCGAAGAAGAAGAATTTCTACAGGCTCTGAGATATATATTCTTACCCCTTTGCTCGCTGTGCTCGCAGGTGTCTAATGAATTGGCCTTTTAATGGGTGTCATAGGCGTTCCAGGCTTTTTTCCACCTGACCCACTTTCTAAATGCGATTAAGTCAGTTTGCAAAGACGAGCTTACTGTTTCTCTCTCCCTCTCTACAGGAACACGTTTGTGGTTTCGCGATACCCTCGTTACTGCGTCGCGTCGCTTACAGCGACCCTTGATTATACAGGATACGCGTAAACACAACCGGATTCCATGCCCCTAGCTGTCGTCCGCTTATTTCGAGCTCTGCGAAACCAGAGGAATCACCGACTATGGGCTATGTCGTCCACGACTACTTGCGATAGCGTCAGTTTCACAGTTCTCTACAGAGAGAGAGAGAGAGAGAGAGAGAGAGAGAGAGAGAGAGAGAGAGAGAGAGAGAGAGAGAGAGAGAGAGAGAGAGAGAGAGAGAGAGAGAGAGAGAGAGAGAGAGAGAGAGAGAGAGAGAGAGAGAGAGAGAGAGAGAGAGAGAGAGAGAGAGAGAGAGAGAGAGAGAGAGAGAGAGAGAGAGAGAGAGAGAGAGAGAGAGAGAGAGAGAGAGCGAGAAGGAGCTATGTTCTCTCGAAAGCTAAATCGCCATGGTAAATCCGCATTAGCTGAGAGCGTCCCTTTGCCAACCACAATCCTGTCGCCTTGTATTCCGGCTCGTTGCTGGAGGTGCTTCGCCGAGGTGTAACCTACCCGGAAACTTTCATCCCGCGCAGACCTCGCCCTCTAATTCGTCCAACTTTAGCCCTTTCAAATAATGATTTCACCGTGGCAGTAAAATAAAAGTTAGAACGACGGGCAACCGTTGGGAAATCGGAGGGAATCACCGAGGAAGGATTTGCCTTGGTTGTACTGTGTTGGTACACTCCCACGATAGTCGAGTCACGGATTTACGTTTCTATGTAAACGCGAAGCCTCCAGCATCGGTAACGCACACATACTCACACACTCGCATTCACACAGATTTACGAGGGGTGGTCGGCTAGCGCACCGAGAGGAAGGTCGGGAAAGTTTTCACATGCTGGGTTCCACGGAAGCGCGCCTTCTGTAAACAGGCTGGCATCTGATGGAAGCTGTGTCCAAGCCCTAATGCAGTCCACCCGATTCCCTTGTAACTGCGTCTGGCTTCTGTACCAGTCGACGTCCTTTTTTCGATCTAATTATAATCAGGGAACAGACTGTCTTCCGCTCTTGAGAGACTCGACCACCACGTAAACTTTCCTCCCCGGAAAGAAACAAACACAGATCGCCCAAGGAATTTCTCTTTTTAAAGCTTGTATTATTCAAGTTAGAATTAGTAATCCTTACTTTGGACTTTTTCGAGGGATTTGTCCTATTGTTCGCCCGATTAGAAAAATAAAGGAGAATAGTGTAGATTGGACGGAGGCTGGATATCGACTAGAGTATTAGCCGTCAATTTATGTGAACCGATAAAGCAACAGGGAGGTGCGCATAGGCTGTTGCAGTGGAGCACGCTGTGCAAGTGATTTGCACGTTTTACCTGGGAAAGTTAATGCGTTCGACAGTGGTTCGGGCCGATAGGCTCAGCAGCACCGATACTACCTGCGTAGCTAGTACATAATATGCAAGGCTGGACATTTCGCCGACGCCTGGTGTACTTTACGCCCTTATGCGCCACAGCTCTCGCGTACGCGCGGTGATTACGCCACGCTCGATTGCACCGCGAGGCGATAGTTGGGATTTAATATTGGCCTCTAATCCCGTGATAACGGACACCTAGTTTCACCGCATGAAACAGCGGCCCCTCACTTAATAACCGTGGCACAGTGCTAGTGCCTGCTAGCCTATCGTTAGTCCAGGCGTGCCGCGCCAGTTTGCCGGTTGCCGAAAAAGCAGGGGATTAATGATTCGGAAGAAAATTCGGTTTCGTGACTGTAATCGCTTGGAAACAAGACCCTGCGTGCCCGAAGGGGTTACACGTACGTCTGTGAGCGGAACGACGCTGAGAAAATAATCGCCAATTCAGAATTGGCCCGGGGAATTCGCAGTCTGCATTTCCTGCCGTGGATGACTATGCCTCTGCCCAGGGGCAGACACTCGCCAGCGAAATAATGCTCGAAATTACCGGCTCCCTTACACCCCAGACTTCCCCTGCTCGAATTATCCCTTCTAAATTGTCCTACTTCTTCCGGGCGCACCTGGAAACATGGAAGAATAATTCGGCGCATGAACGGTCGCTGTGGAAATAAGCGGGTAAATCCTGAAGGGTAAAAATCGCCTTGAGAAATACGGAGACGGACGCTACGAGGAGTACTTGTGATGGTGGTAGTACTGGTCCATGGCCATATTCGCCGAGCAGGGAAATATTAGGTGCCGCGGGACGAGAAGGATGAATTGTGACTTCATGCGCGAGAACAAAGTGCTTGTCCCGCTTTTACTTTATTCCCGAGTACTACTATGCTTCCAGCCCTTCCTTGCCTGGTGAAGTGGCCGAAGGTTTCAGAGGGATCAAAGGATTCGTCTTCTACCGTGGCTATCTTTATAGCAAAATCCCATTTTTATTTCCGCTGCTTTTCTTCCTAAAGTTAATGTCACTCGTTGTAGCAAGACGATGCTGACCGTCGATTTTCGTTATAACAACAGAACGCAGGTTTGCGTGGCCTGATGACGTTAGTAGAATGTAGAATTGATGAGAACGATCGTGGGGAAAGGCGCGACCTATCGAGGCAGCCAGATACCGTGGGGCATTGGCTGTTCCAGATAGCAAACGCAAATCTCCGGTCAGACAGAACGGAAATCCGAGCATCGACGAAAGAGAGGAGAGACAATCGGCTCGAGATAATCCGGACTAGGGCCCTCCTGGCGATGTTTAGGAGGAGGACGCCGGCGTCTGGCATCGATTTGCCATGCCGACGTCCGAAATAACGGTGCGCTCCGCAGTAGCGGGCATACCGATAAACGAAAGCACTCCTTCTCTATTTCCTTCTCTCTCTCTCTCTATCTTTCCTACCATAATTAGCCAGTACCTTCCACCAAGTCAGCAACGTCCCGAAACGTTTTCTAACGGCGTGCTACTGTGAATCCCTCCTCCCTCCCGCTTTTGTCTTCCGCGTCTGTTCGTTTTTCGAGAAGTGCACGGGGCGCTCGCGTTGTTCTTCTCTCACGGCAGTCGGCGGCACAAAGTTTTGAGTGCGATGAGAGCGCGGTATGGGCTTCTTTTCTCGTTCGCCGCTGCCACCGTGTCTTCCTTCACTTCCTTTGCCGCGAGAGTGCCGCTTTCCCCCGACCGCATCCCTCTTCCCAGTAGAAACAAAGCGAATTCCCGGGAGTAATAAAGGGACTCGTCCACCAGAGGGACGTTATCACCCTGAGAATTCCGACTGCCTTGCTCTTCCCTACTACTTCCTTGCGTCCTTACCTCCCACGGTTTCCCTTCCAGTCTCGTTCGCGTGAATATTTTCGCACACCTCACCTGAGCTCGCATATTTTCATGCGCACACATCTATTGATCAACCAGTTGACGTGACAAATGTTCGCACTCTTCCGATCCCGATGCTCCGCACCACCACTAGCTCGTATCTTCCTCCCCTTGTCACCATGCGAGAGTAAGTATCTCGTCGCTCCTGCTCGATTTGCACAGCGAGCTTCCTAATTTCGTTGCATATCCCCGAGTTTTACTCGCGCTCTCTGCACTCGAGATTTATGTGCCTGTCTACTCTTAAATATTTTCCTCTGCTCGGGAGTGGGGAGGGGTGTGTGCTGGCGCAGGGACAGCCAGTCGGCAAGGGTGGCCGTGCAATCTCGTGGGGGTTATAATTCAAATCGAAACTCGTCCAATTGGCCGCGCTCGTCGCATTATACTGTCGACTTAATCTAAACTTTCAGCGGGATCTCGTATATGGCCGTCGACCACAGAATCCAGGCCCGTTGGTCGTGCGGTTGGTCGTGCCTGACCAGCGACGGACTTGAACCACTCGTTCTACTTGGTGTCGCAACTTCCACGCACTCCAGTTCACTTTGACCTCGTGCATTTTAATTAAATCGAATGTTATTCCTGTGAAATTCATGCGACTACCAGTCTCCAGTAATTTCTTCATTGCGACGCATTTCTGAATGTCAAGGAAATGTAAGGCAGAAACATAATTCCCTTGGTGTACGAGAGGGCTCCGTGTAATTCGGAGCACTCGACACAGTTTCTGTGGTCAATCGGGTGACGTGAATGCCAGGGAAACGTTGGCCAAGGGGTTGCAGGGGTTGGTGGTAAAGGATCGCTGTAGGCGGGGTGGTGGGCTTGAAAGTCGTGGGAAGGTCAAAGAGGAAAGGCAACAACAAAGGGAAAAAAGGGGGTGCGCAGATGACAAGGTGAGAAGAGATCCGGGCTCGTTATTCGTTGGCTCCTCGTCGTAAAGCCAGAGAAGCGGAGGCCAAGCCGGTTTTATCGCCCCAATTTCTCCGTTCCTCTCCCAGAACCTTTGTCAAAGAATGGGACAGACAAAATGTTTACTGCAATTTTGGCAGTCACTGTCCCAGCATTACCGGTGACTCGTGGCGCTCCTCACGGCGAGAATGCCAACTTGTACGGAGCTAAAGGCCACGGGGGTAGAGGGAGGGAGAGAGAGAGAATTCAATTAAGGACGCTCGATGCATTTAACGCCCCGTAAAACCAGACGAGAGGGCGCAAAAACCACGAGGGCTTTCCTTCGAAACTCGCGGGATTTGCATGTGCATGGTGAAATGTTCACACCCTCCAACCTACCACCTGCCAGCCACATACGCACACATTTCCCACGTATTTCGTCCACTGTACAAGTCCTGGTCCCTTGGTCCCTGTTGGGACAGCTTTCTCTCTCTCCGATTCCCTCTTTCGTAACTAAATAATTATTTTAGATTAAATCCGCACTCGGTGCGAGGCCGTGTTCGATATTAAAATGATTTAATAACTGGGACGCCGAAGTACGAACTGGAAGTAGGACGACAAATAATTCGAATTTAATGCGACTCCCGTCTGTTACTCTGCTACTTCGTAGGCAGTAACCTACCAATTTTTTTTTCCCCCTCGCACCCAGCTAGATGGATGTTGTCTATGCCATCGCCATGCCACTCTCATATTCAGTCCGACGCATTGGGTGTCCAGTGAAATATTGAAATACCTCCGCATACTAAATGCCGGGCTAATAAACACGCGTATTCACCGTCAGCTCGCTTAACAAGTCCTCGCGATTTCTACTGGGTATTAATTTATATTACTTAAAAGCTTGTTAAATATGATTAGCGAGGCCCTTTAACGAGATCGACGTTCTGTAAATGGATTTGCCAATGAGAATGTACGAGGGTAGAATCGTCCGGCAATGATGAACGATGTGACATGTGTTCCCTATTAACAGAGTGCCTCTATTTTTCCAGGACTGACTGCCCGGCTGGATTAAAAATATACAGTGGTGAAAGAGAAGGAACACCATTGGTAGAAGAACGACGCACTCATCAAAGTAAGTAGGCTTTTTTTATTGAACCGCCAAAGACAATATTGAAATATACATAGATTGACCGTTCCCGAGCGAAAAACTACTACTTCTTGTCAATTTTATATACATTGGTCAGGACCAACTAATTGTATCAGCATTACCGTTTAATTTTCCAATTGCAAGGATGTATCTCGTGATTTCAGCAGCGCGCAACGTGCGCATTTTAAAAGAGGGATATGCCAATCGATCCGGGTGCGCGCTTTGGTAATGAGCCGCCTCATTAAAACTCCTCTTCACTCCAGGCATTGTAATATTCTCTTCGCGTAATGATCCGGACCTTTTCATACTTATGATATTTCATTGCGTATAAACCCGTGCAACTTTTCTGTTGTGGGGGAATCTGTGATAGGATGACCGACCAATTGAGTGTATGTAGACTCGTCGAGATTGTACGTGATAGAATGGCAGAGACGCCAGTGGAAGCGGTGGCGGCGATGGCGAAGGTAGAGTGAGTCCCGGGGATTAAATCGTCAAAGTTTTATGGGGCAGGATCCGTTCGCGAGAGAACGGGGAAAGCGAGCGACTCACAGGGTAAAACATGATCGGGGTATGTATAGGCGGAGACCAATAACAGGAGGTACGAGGAAGCTTAATCGATAGGTAACCGAGATTTATCGGGCCATAAAGGTACCAGGAGAAGGAATGAAGCCCTTTCGTTGTCGCGGCGACGACTGAGTAGAATTTTAAAGCTCTCGCTTTCTCTCCTTCTTGCTCTGTTAGTAGAAGGAGAGAAGCACGCGGCAACTTATTTGAGCAGGTTATCGTACTCTCTGCACGCGAACAAGTAGCTCCGTGGATGGATCCGGCGCTTACAGTGCGACGGAGTACGCGCCAGGCTCAAAGTCCTTCCCTGGTGACGCGTACGCCTTCCTCTCTGTCCGAGAAAAGATCACACGGAGAGCACTTTAATTGGAATTCTTTTCCCAACCGGATCCTGGGGAGCTCAGGATCATACCGGAAGGATGAAAGAACCTATAGAATCTACAGTGCGGCCTATAAACCTATAGCTATACATACTTAGAGATTAAAGCCCATCGCGCGAGCGTATCCTTTTCTTCCTTTTCCCCCTCCCCTGTCCCCCCTCGCTCTTTTACTCGTTCCATTTCCGAGTGCTGCTTTCGCCGCACGATTTAATCCAGCTATCCATTCAGAAAGCACCGATGCTGCTGAATGATCTATGAAACTCGTTCCATATTTCTTAGTTAGCGAGCTAAATACGCGTGACTCGACTGTTCAGTCTTTAGAGGAGATACCTTTATCAAATTAGCCGAGCGCGATGTAAAGAGGTGCTTTTTAGTAGGGGTGACTGACCGAGCGAGAATAGAACGGAGGATTCTCAGAGTGCGAAATCCCTTTCTCGAATTCAATTTGCTTGCCTCTATGGATGTGGATAAGGAAAGTGTAGGAAGCACTAGAATTTATCCCCCTCTAAAATCCCCGACCGCCCGATATGAATCAGGAAATGGTAGATCGTGAGCGAGCGGAAGAAAGGACGACGGCTTTCTTTCCTTACGTTCTTTTCTGCCACCTGTTCTCTTTCGGTCATATCGAAGATCCAATCCAGCTACCGGTTACGATTCACCGGACAGATTGCCATCGGGCTCTGCATTCATCGATTTCAGACTATTCCTGTCATGTAGAATCCACAGGTCTTCCCGATACTAACGAGTCGCTTGCTCCGTCTGGCTGCCTGCCGCTGGCCAATTCTACGTGTTCCAGCAACTTCAAAGTGAGATAGACGTTTCTAGAACGACCGCTCGGGCTCAAAGGGAAATTTATGCTGAATGCTACTTCCTTGACGTGTACTACTCTCGCGAATATCTCTTCTTGGAGGAACACGCTGCCGGCTCAAATTCCCCTTCTTCACATAGAGCTCTCTTACTCACCCTGGTCCGATAAAATATTGTTGCCGAGTGAAAGATGACGTGTGCACGCCAACCGATAACACACATGATCCCATTGAAGCCCCCTGACTTACTGGTTCGCCTATTTCCGCCCTAGTGATTACGGTGCTTGGAATTCGAAGCTTGGGTATGATTTAAAGAATATGGCTTATATCTAAGATAGAAGATTGGGGAAGAAAAAAATTGTGCTGAGCCGAAAATGGAGTGTGGCAGGACGACTTACGGGAATGGCGACGCAGTCCTCGATTTCGGCGAGGGGTTCTTCCGAGCAAAAGGTACCGTCGGTGAGGAAGGGTGGCCGGGGTGGCGGTGGCAACCGGAACTCAGGGGGTGGTCCGGGGCATTCCGGGCACTCCGTGCTCTCCAGCGTCTCCAGCGTCTCCAGCTCTTCCATCCTCCACCTCAGCGTGCTGGAAACCACACGGAAAATCAACACTCGATTAATCTTATTGACAGAACTATTAATCGACGGTGCGGCGAAGATGCTTTATCTCTTGCGGGACCGGCGTCAGCCCACCCGCCAACTTATTCTTTCCCTTTTCACTTCCACACCGCTCGCGCGCGTCATTCATTCTCATCCCTGGGAAAACCTGTCCGGTGACATTACCCAAAGGTATAACCTCACGCTTCACTTCTCCATTCTGTTGGCCGCTCCGACAAACTCCAGTTAAACATGACCGCCAGTGGGAGCATTAGCTGGGAATAGCAGAGCGGTCGCAATCGGGGGTGGTTTCCGCACAGGGCCCGCATAAAAAATTCCAGCTACGGAAGGGACAGGAGGACCAAGCTTGGCCAGGGTGGGTTGCTTGTTGAGATTAGGTCGTTAGCGGTGATGTCGCCCGCAGTGAACACGCGAAGGCCCATTTGGCTGGGCCTGGAGACCGCTCGGAAAAATGGCAGTTGACCGGGCAAGTTTACGGTCCAGCCTGAATTGATAAGGGGCGCGATCCCCGCGGTGTGACGGGCGCGATGCGCGGAGAGTGGATTTCGCCGGCTAATTAAGAGATACGCGTCTGGCGGGCAAGCGGGCGGGTGAACGGTCGAGCGGGGATAGTGGGCGAGCGCGAGCCCTAATGGTCGAGGATACAGTGGCCCGCGGTATAACTCGCGAAAGCGGGGGGGCTAAATGTTCACTTTTTCTGCGGTAGTTAGGTGGTACGTGACGGGGGGAAAGGAGTATCTCGTTAGCATAGGAAGCACCTTGGCCTCAGCAGGCTGGGTCAAGTCGTTCTAGTCGGTGCCGAGGTGGATGCAAGGGTGGTGGTGGTGGTGGTGGTGGTGGTGGTGGTGGTGGTGCAGCAAGCCTTGCCGGCTCTGTCTGCGTCTGCTAGAAGGGTCGTGTCGGGCCTGCTCGGTATGCTAATACTAGGACTTAATTACAGTCTCATAATGAATCAGTCAGGCCAGGCCTCGTCTCTGCCTCCCACTCGCTACTCTCCGCGCGCTATACACGATTGTATTCCCCTTGATTAATTGTTTTGCTACCACCCTCCTCCCGCTCGCACACGTGCATATATATTGTATACCCAGTGGGTTATGTTGGTGTGGTTGTGGGCCCGCTCACCCGCCCTCACCCTTCGGAGGGTAGACGCGCCGCGTATATCATCCAAACGGAATAGAGGATACGCTGATACCGGGCTGCCTCTATTCGTCATGTAGCTCTCGCGTATTCGCCGATTGCTCCTCCCTTATCAGCCGCCTCGAGTCCCTTCTTTAATTACTCCAGTAAGTGATAGCCCTGCCAAGCATGCCAATTCCAATTGGCCCTACGGCCCAAACCTCTCTCCACACGCGCCAGAATACTCATGAATTTTTTAGAACTGTTCTTCGCATTTGTGTGGGGACGACCGAGCCAATGGGCTAGACGTTCAATTCCACGTGGGTAGATGGGAAGCTCGAAGAGAGATCGAGATCGAGATCTTGGGGTAATGGTAGCACCGGCGCAGCATCCACTTTCGGCGGAGGAAGCGAGGACGCGAAGAAATAAAGGGACGGTCAGAGCTAGCAGCAGCACCGGTGATGAAGAGGGTATCGAGGTACTATTTTACGCATGCCCTGCGCTTCTCTCTACGAGAGTCAAGTAGAGAGAACAAGAACAAGAATTGGTGGCTGGCATAGAGCAACAGAGCGAGAAAGGTTGAGATGGCGGAGTGGGAGGAGGGCGACGGTGTAAGAAAAGAGAGAAGATGGCGAGAGGCGCGGCGGAGGCCAGGGTAAGGTGGAAGGCACGTCTGCGCTCAGTTTAATAAATGCAGGCTTCCTTCCGTTCCGTTTCTTGGCTCGGGACTCGGCATCGGTGGTGTTCCAGAGCACGCCGATGTCGAGGGACAGAGAGAAAGAGAATGAGAGAGACAGAGAGAGAGAGAGAGAGAGAGATAGTGTCCGGAACCCTGCGGAGCCTGGCCTCTTTCTTGCCCACTCACACCCTCCACCCACGATTCTCTCATTCACATGCAGAGCAGAGTGTGGAGGAGCAGCAAGGCGAGCAGCGCCTAGGCGCTCATCTCGTTTCCAGCTATGCTTGAGCTCCGCGCGGACCAAATCTCCAGTTCGCGTGATTTTTATTTAATTCCATCTACGCCATCCCCACTCCTTCGTTCGTTGCTTTTCCTACTCGCTTTCTTTCTCACCAGGGGCCCTCTCTCGGCGTTGACTGCTCAGCCGGGAAGAGCAGTCGCGGCTATGGAATCCCCCAGGCAGAGGCGTATTTCGTTACCGTCTCTGCAAGGAAATTTCGATAGCTAACGAGACCCACCACCAACAACCCTGTCGATACCCAACTACCAATTCCGGTGACGGGGCAGTACGTATCGAGTAGAGTGGGAGACAAAGAACGAACGAGTGGGACACCGTCACGTACACAGTCCGATGTACATAGTACCTATAAACGCTTCCGGGCTTGCTTGGAAATCAGCCCTAAAGTTTTGGGGAGTTGAAAAACACATGGTTTCGCCAGGGTCATGTTGATTGACTCGTTGAAAGGTTCGACTTCGACTGCGTGTATTATGGTGTCTGGAGCGAGAAAGGGGGGACACGCGGAGACGAGGATTATTAACGTGATCGCTAGGAAGAGGCTCCAGGCGAGGGAGCTTTGAGGGGCCTCGAACAAACCTGCCTGAAAATTGTATAACTCTCGCAATATGAGAGTCTCCTAACGAACTCGGAGAGCACCGGGCTTATTCTCTGGGTTGGATTTATACTATAATATGTATTCTATATACGCGGCTATTGTCGATCGGATCGCGACTTCTCGCGGGAGAGTGCGAGAGAGGGAGAGAGAAAGAGAGAGAAGCTAGTGGAAGGAGAGGGCCTTTGAACTGGAGAGAGAGTATGTGCCTGCCAAGGGTGGAGAATCGAAACCCGTGCGGCCTGTTGGATTCAATGAAACCGGTGGCACAATACTGTCTCGCGGCCGCCCCCACGCGACTCTCCCGGTTATTACTGGAGCCATCAGCATTTCCCATTGAATCCGACGCGAGCGAGCACCGTGCACTTTTCTAGCCCCACTTTGTATGCGCGCACATCGGCCAAATGCGAGCGCGGCCCGTTACCAGCCACCTATACGCGTCCACAGTACGTATGTAACCTTAGCGAGAGAGTAGGCAGGCTCATCGCCAGACAAAGCGGATGAACTTGATGGGATTCGCTACGAGCTCTCGCTCTCCCTCTCTCCTAAGGAGATGCTCGAATTCTCCAGCCGCACTGCTATGGTACTCGTAATCCGTGCTGCTCCGCCTTACGCGCACGATGATGAACGAACTAATACTCTCCTCCTCCTCCCTTCACATCGAGTCCACCCCGAATATGCTACCCCGCGAGCCACCGACAATCTCTGCCGTGCAAGAGCAACCGTACATACAAATCTACTTGTCGCGGTGGGAAGACCGTGACATTACCATCTTCAGAGGGTGATCGCCAAATTGGATGAGTGTTGGTTTCAGGAAGGAAAGTACTAAACCGTCCAGACTCTCTCTCAGACTGTGGTAAACCCGGCAAAAGAGCTTTACCCACCCATCTTAGCCAAGCAGTAATAAGTGGGTTCTTGGTTAAAAGGCGATTATAGTCCGAGGCAGTGACAAATTAGAACTAATGCCAGCGTCGGGTGTCGAAAAGTAGAGACAGCGTGTGTAACAGCAAAAGCAGCGCCTCGGCTAATCGAATTAATGTTGCCCACGAAAAGGCAGAGCACTGCAAAAAGATCGATGCACCCCTAGTGTGGTGAGTCGGTGGTCCGTGGTGTTTGCGCGCCGAGTGGAACGGAATGACAAGGTGAAGAACGAGCGGCTCGCTAATAAACGTAAATCAAGGGACCAGTGCGCATATATGCCTGCGCCACGGCCAATGCTCCTCCTTCGTGTCCTCCGTACATCCTAGCCGAGAAATACCTGGCATGCCGGGCGACACATGCTGCCGAAATTCGGCTAATTAGGTACATGCGTATCTCGCGCGCGAGCGGAATGCAGAAAGCTGGTGGTATCTTGTACGTTGGCGCGCGTGATACTCTAATGAAACACGCTACCCTCTATCCGCCAGATTACGTTCTTGTTCACAGCTTGCTACTTTATATCAATGTGTACTATAATAGAAAACCAGGTTTTCCTAATGAAATCTCTCCTCTCGCGCGTAATACAGATCGATTGAATCGTTGAGATAAAGTTGAACATTAATCGAAAGCGGTGGATAAAAAGCGGCAAAACTGTCGGGGAATCCCTGCGTGGGTGGATTGTGCATCACCTCGAAAAATGTGCGGCTATGCTCGCGGAGATGTTCTCGCACGCCGGAGCAGGTGACACGTCCACTAATTTCATTATGAAAATCCGGAGTATGAGAGGGAGAGTGGGGTCGGGTTTCCGCGTTGACCCGCACGCACGAGAATTTATTTCTCTGTAACGCTCGCGAGAGAACGAGCCGTGGGGGTGGCAGGGAAACGCGCAGTGAATATGCCAGAGAGAGAAAGAACGAGGAAGGACACACCGGCTGGGATTGTACAATGAAACGGGTTGGGATTTGCCGAACTGGCCGGCAGAAACTTCATAACGTTGTTCCTGGGAGCGGGCGCCACTAGACTACTCAGCCAACGGAGCTGAAACGTGTCGCAGTGGAAAGCAAGTTTTTTCTACGGCTCGATCTCACCCTAGCTTGGATTTAACGTTCTTTCGTGGGTTTACTGGTAGGTTTAGCCGCCTTCTGTAGATTTAGCGGCTGCCTCTGGTTTACGCACGGTGAATACCAACTCAATCTAATTCCTCAACGTGACAAACGAGCTCTTTGAAGACGCGGGCGCGTGCCATTGACATTTTCGCAGCGGGCCTAAAGCCCGTGTGGACGATATAGCGGGAGGGGATTAATGGAGGAGGTCGCGAATGAAGTCTTTCGGCTTTGTCCGCGGCCACTGGCGTTGTCTGTTCTTTTTAATGGGGGAGAGGACTGAAAATGATGAGCGAGCGCGCGCTCGCTCTCTCCTCGTCCCGCTTTTGTACTGCGACCGCCGTCGAATTAGTTCTCGTTAAATGTGGGCCTCGCGTCCCCTAGTGCGCACATCCTCCTCTCCATCTATCTGTCTGTCTGTCCCGCACGAGCCGAAAGTGGCTTTGAAAAGCGCGAGCGGATAAAATCGGTAGATTGTCGTTTTGTGCGGCCAAGCACGGCCGGATGGGGGCCAAGTTTAAATTAAGTCATTTTAATCCCAGGGGAAACTCGGGCCTTCCGCGAAGAGCTCGCTCCAGCTCTTGTTAAGTTCTGACGTTAAGTAATCAGATTAGCCTCCGAACTAACCCCGGAACGCCGGCCGAAACGCGGAGTCGCTGCTGCCACCGCCACTGGCACAACTTGCGTTAATCCAATTCCGCCCGTTGACTGCCGAAATTTCCTGCTAATCGTTTAAAAAAAAAAAAGAAAAGCAAAGATGCTCGGAAAATTTTGACATGCCTGGAGAACTAAAGAAGAATCACGAGAAAGAACGTCCATGGGGATGTGAATCTTCCGAGAAAACTCGAGGTAGAAGACAGACGCCAGGATTAGCTTGGATAAGAGTTGGACGTTTTGCGAAACAGTTCACGACAACTCCAGCTTCTCTCTCTCCTGATCGAGCCGTCTCTTCCATGAAAAGCTCGCGACACTTCTAATTATTATCACAAAGCCCGTCGGCAATTCGATATTTCATTCAGCGGAAACATCACTCGGCCTGCAGTTTATCTATAATAGCGGGCGAAGTGCCGGAACGCGCAACGGCATGTATGACACGCCAGATAAACTAGTTTCCAGGACAATGGAAAAGCAAAAGAGTAATCGTCGAACTAATTTCGAATTGCTGACGCGCGTTTCAAAAATCCCTATCTCTTTCTCCTTCTCTTTGCATTCTCTCGATAACTGAGACAAGCAGATTGCACGTGCCGTGAGAAACAAGATTCACACGTGTAACTATCGAAGGAATTTGACATTCGAATAAATCAATATCGAGGGAAAGTCCTGATTCAGACTGAAGGTGCAGCACGCACGATACTAATCTCATTTGCTCGCTATTCAAGGAAATAGCAGGTCTAAGTAAATGCTGTGTTTACGGTAATTGTGGAAATACAGTCATTAATACTCGTCGAAGGCTTGGCAATGGCTTCTAGATGGATGCAAATAGGTCGACAGTCTATAAACATCTTCCAAAGTCATTCCTGAATAATTGAGAAGAGTGGGAGAAAGATAAAGCAATTGATTCAGCGAATTCAAAGGAAAAAGCGATCGAACGAGATGAATGGTGTGTGGGCATGTAAAAATATTAAAGGATCCTGGACATGTATAGGTTGAAATCAGAAGAGGAGAGCTCCACCGCGAGAGATCCGTTATACACGATGGCTCTTTCCAGCTTTGGTGGCGTGTAACCGAGCGAGTGACTGGTGTCGCATTATTTCAGCATTAGTCTGGTACTAGCTGAGCTCGTATTTCCTGGTTAAGCGATACAAATTCCAGCGACGTGCACTACAAAAGTGAGGACTACTGCTTGTTACTCGCTCACTGTTCACGAACTACGTGATACCCTCTGATCCACTATCCGACAAAATAAAAATCATCATTTACCGGGTACACAGGCAACGTGGCAGGATCCAGTTGCAAGTTTTAATTCCCGCTCGCGTGCTAAGTTTATCGATTTGCGATAAATTGAAATTTGAACGATCGATTGAAATGCTGCCATATACGGCTTGTATTTGAATGACAGGTAGAGTGGGCGTGTGTGAGAGAAAGCTGACAAACGAACGAATTCCGGAATGGATAAAATCCAGTTATGGGGAAAGAGGTTTCCCGTGGTTAACTGATTCGAAGGAAGTTCGTATTATGAAATAGTGGCGGGTTCCTAGGGTGAGGGGTGCGGGGAAAAAATATATAGTGTACGCCGACAGCCGTTTTTAAACAGTATTTTCCTCCCACATCGTTCTCAATTTGTCCGCTTTCTCTCTCAGGCCAGCCGTGCAGTCCACGGGTAGTCATCAATTTCTGTCCCCAGGACCGAGAGCGAGAGAGAGAGAAGACGTGGTCCCGACCCACGCTAAGGATCCATTTTAGTCTCTTTCGGCAGAGAACGGCGACACGGCGCCTTGGTAAGCCATTCTAGGCGACTCTTTTAAACCTCCACTCGGCCCGCGCGGAGAATTAATTTTAGTTTTCCGGCGCGATCGACCTTCCGCGCGGGGACAAATAAATACTCATTATTCCACGTCCAGCAACGCGCGCGAGACGCCCGTTATATGTGTTTTCCCAACGAAGATCGATGAGTCACGAAGTACGCGAATTCCCAAATATCCTGGATATATCATACTCGGATTTCCAGCGCGCTAAAGGGGATATGACGTGTTTGAGGTGGAGAAAGGAAGGCACGATGTAATAGCAAGTGCGAGCGAAGTACGGCGCGTCTCGCGCAGTATGCATATCCGTTTAAGGAAAACTCGTGTACATGCGAGCGGATGTGCACGTAGAATTCCCTCTCTCTGTCTCAGTGAGCGAGCACGCTACGTTGTTGTGAGAGCACGTAGGGAACTCCCGCTACGTCGAGAGCAATGCCGTGGATCATGAGAACATAACTCACCCGGAAAAGACTCGAACGACCTCGTCTCTATGTTAATCTTTCCCTCCCTTCTTTCGCAGGGTATGCATCTTCTTCGACCCCTCTCCGCCCCCAACATGTTCCTTCTGCGAGCCGCGCATCTTCGCGGCTCGTTTGTGCAAGGTGCATCGGCTATTACTCGGATCTTCAACTTGCCGGACCACACGGAATCAAAGAGTTCTCCCACGATAATTTCTACTTCAATGATAAGATGCTACGTATTTGATTCGACGTTATTCAGTGCTATCGGTGCATTCATCCAGGAAGAACCCTTCGCACAGGCACATCTAATCGACGCCTCTTCCCTTGGGAGCGGGATTTTTTTTCAGCTCATTCCCGTGCATCCCTGGTGTATATTCGATCTGGTCGGCGGCGGATCGAATCGCGGCGGGCGAGGGAGAGCGAGACCCTCTCGAATTTGAATGTGAATAGGTCGTCGTCGCGCCTGGTGAGAGAGCCCGGCGTCTATTCGAGGGCGCGAAGTGCGCTCGCGGTGACACCCATTAAGCGCCACGAAAAATCCACCCTGAAAATGAACGGCACCCTTGCACCCCGGCGCGTCGGCGTCGGCGTCGCGTCCTGGGGTAGAGAGGTATAACGCTATGTCTGCGACGAGCTATGCCTGTATTTCACAGGAGGGTCGCGCGATTTGCAATTGTTGCAGTGGATTATGTGATCGCAAGCTCTCTTCTCTCGCTCCCGCTCAACTCCCGACTGGCTGGGTAGACTCTCGGTTGGTTCCAACGGCAGAATATATATGTCTCGACGAGAAAATTGCGGGCGGACGCCACCACCGCGTGCGTACAAGATATTATTTATAGGAGCAGGTGTAATGTGAAATGCGGATGGCGCAGACCACCGCTAGCTGGCTGGCCGGCTGGCAGCCTTGCAGCCCACTCTCTCTCCCATGCCAGGTGGTTGTAAAACAGGGGGTTGAAAAGGGCGCGGTTACACCGGCAGCCAGCTCTCGATTATTTCCGCAATATCGCCGTGGTTTCGCGATTCCACACACAGTCTCGTCGTCCTGTCTACTCGCTAGCAGCCCGCCTAACTCTCCCATCCCCCAACCCCCATCCCCCATCCCCCATCCCCCTTGTCCGAGAAATTCGTAACTTTCCTATGATTTCAAAGCCGGCCGACACTCGGTTTTAATTAGCGATAGCTGCCCCGGAGTTTAATACTTTGCCGGTGTAAAATACGCTTAATAGAGTGGCGCCGCGGCGCTCCCCGACACGCACGTGCTTCGCGCGATCACCTCTCCCAAGCTCGAATATCGTTTCCATGTTCGTAGCACCAGCACTGCCACCCGACTACCCATAATTAAAGTAGCACTCTCCCCGTCGCTCTGCATCCCCGAGAGATTACCATGATGAATGGATTTTAAATACGCCGGCCAGATCGATAATCGTCCCGAACAGAAACAGCAATAATTTCGCTGTGCCAAGTTTCTCGTGTCCCTCGACGCCGTTGCTACCGCTGCCGCTGCCGCCGCCGCCGCCGCCGCCGCCGCCGCCACCACCACCGTGGATTTCGGTTTCCATTTCCACAGTCTGGCTGGAGATGAACGCGCAAGAAGAGAGAGAAAAAGCGGGTGTGGTTGAGAGAGAACTGGAGTCAGGGAAAGGAGAGCGCTCAGTAGGATATGAGATATAAAATTATTTATAAGCCCGGCCAATAAGCTATCAGAAACCTATTAAAAGTTTTCGCGATCCAGAAATAACCTCTGCGCCCGGGGCCAATCCCCTGGGGGCGATCCCGCACTCGCAACATTCCCGGAGATCCCTGCAGGGCTCTGCATTCGCCGAACGATGCGGTCGTCTGAGAGAAACTTTTTTTCGTCCACCACCATAGGGACACTCTACGAACTGTCGACTTTCATCCCTCGCTTTCTCTTGAGCCGCTAATACCTCGAGAATGGCCCTGCCCCTTCAAAACTCCCTCGAATTCCTATTCCTTTTTTTCCCCCCCACTCTCACTCTGTTTCTCTACTTTTATGAGACACGATAGGGGCTTTGATGCGATTGCCGGACACCTCGGACGATCGGATGTAGCGGCCGATTTCGCGTGTTAAATTTATGAGTGGAGGCTGCGTGGATGATTACGGCCAAGCTCCGCCCGTTTGTCGCCTTTGACATCGCGCGGACTTTGCATGTGCGAACCAGCGTCTCGATCCTCTCTGTTTGCCGGTGCGTAGGCGTGAAACGAATGATAAAGTCGGCGGCGCCGCAAATAGCCGGGCGAAAGGGAACAGATAAATTCGTAAGGGCTTAACGATCCGTAAATCTGCGCCCATCGGGAAATGCGGCATCTCTCGCTCTCACGCGTTCCTCTTCTCGCGAAAGCGCCTACGCGCTATAATTTTCCTGCGTGTTTGTAGCGATCAGCGCAGCACGCACTATATCTACACTCGCTCGTCCCCGCGAGCCGAAACCGAGACACGCGAGAGTCGAGAGGACTCCCAATCGTAAATAACGGCAACACTTCTCGCGAAATGTTCGGCTCACGTTACATTTCAATCTCGCGTGTTTACTCGCGTGTGTTTCCTGCGTGCACGCAGGCGCGTATGTATACTGGCGGGTGTACTCGCCAGTTTTTCTGCGCGAGTAATCTCTTGATCTTTGTCGAGTGGAGGCAAGCGCTGCCTATCTCTCTCTGGTAATGATCCACTTTGGGAAAGGTGAGCGTCGCTCGGTCTCTTACTAGCAACCTCTACCGGGTCTAATTTACAAAATGTATGATAAACAAGGTTTCCAATATACAGAGCTGGAAGCAAATATTTGGCCGGGTTTGAGTCGCTTGCTCAAGCAGGGTAGCCCATAAGTCGCGAGGGTGTTTGTAGACGAGTGGAAGCGAAACGGAGACACAGGGTCAGGGTACACGGCAATCTCGCAGGATCATCCCCTTCGGGCACATCGATACTCCCGTCACGACTGTCACAATTGCTGGGTGCCAGCAGTATGCTGGCGTGCTCTTTGCAAGGATATCACCGCGATATACCGAGGGTTCAAAGAGGGAGCAACTCGAAACTGTCTCTCCTTCCGTGCTACAGCTACCGAAACAAAGTTCGCACCCTCGCTCTCTCGAGCCGATCGTTTCCACCGAGGCTTATGAACGACGAAAACTCCTCGAGGACACCCATTCGCACCCTATTTCCCGCTGGTCCAGCGACCGTTTAATTCGAGATTTCTCGAATTTCACGGGGGATGAACTCGAAAGTTGAGGAAAACTACAAGTTCTTCGCTATGTAAGGGGGACCCCGCTTATCCCTTGGAGATTCATCGAATTTAACTCCAACCAATCATTGTGACATTATATAAGAAACATTGTTCGTACGACGAATACTTTGATTCGATCGGCAACATTTTAGCCGAGGGAAACCGACGCCCAAAGGAAGCGCATCCCAGTTGGTAATCTAGCAGGCTCGTAACTTTTCTCCACTCTAGCGTAGATCGTCTTCGGGGAGTGTTAGCGAGAGATTAAGGGAGAAAGAGAGAAGGTTGCTTGCGAAGGGAGGAAGTTCAGTTCACGCACGTGTTTCGCGTTTCTCACCGGTGTTATATTAAGCCGGGAACCTTCCAGCACTGGAGGGAAACGACTTCTGTGTCCCTGGCAGGGTGGTATTTTCGCTAAAAGGCAGGTGGTAGTAGTAGTGGTGGTGATAGTGTTGGTGTTGATAGACCCTGGAAGAAACGTGGCACGTATGTTTCACGTGCGGGGCGCCGCGATTCCTACTTAAAGCGGACTTTACGATCTCTGGGATCTAAGGATCATTTAATCGTTAACGGAGTCCCCTTCTCCGTCAGGTTTATCGCTCGTTAAGTCCATCGCGATTAGTGTTCCCCCGAAGAAAGATACCCGCGCGCGAAAGTAACTGGCACCGAGCTATTTCAAGAAATTCGAGGGTGGACTTTTCTTGAAACCATTCGAGAAGAACGGAGTCGTAGCAATTAGTACTATCGAAATGAGGTATCGTTTAAAGGTCGTTAAAGTCTGGCAGTGCCAGTGGAGAATGTCTGTCTTTACTTACTTAGCTATAGTCATCGTTATGATTGGTCATTTATACAAATATTGCCGCGAATTTTTCTTTATTTACCGAATTCAATACGCCGTTACTGGCCCGGCTACTGCTGGTGTGGAAAAGTCGATGGGCGCTCTATGCCGGCGAGAAGCCGTCTTCTCTCCGTGGCGTGCTTCCATCTGGCGCCACCGCCAGTAGACTGAATCGACAGTGTCGCTCTAACAGTGTGTATCTATGTATCATACTTTACCTCGAAATCTCAAGGAATTCTTTTTGTTCAGTGAGAGTGACACAAGTTCTTTTCTATTCATGATTTTTACCAGTAAAAAGCTATTTTGTGTTGATCGAATATTAAAAAATGTATACATGACGAATGCAATTCCTTTCCAAGGTTTTTTACTAAAGGTCAATGCTCAGAAGCAAGTTAAATGAAAGGACTAATTAATCCGAGAATTAAACTCATCAGCAAGTCAATAATATTATGCTCCCGCTGGGACGAGCAGCAATTTCTTTTAAAAGCGTTCTCTTTAATTCGAGCGGCCAACCGGCGCGTTGGTTGATGCATCGAAAATTACACGCGCGGGATCGCGCGTCCCTGAAATGAAAGGAGGCCTAATAAATAATTTCGCATGCCGGATATGTGACATTTAACCGGTTGCTGGTAGAGAGAGACGCGTCTCTTTTTCGAAGCGCGCAGGAAAAAGTACCTACTAATTTCACTGGCTGATCAAATCAGCGCCCCGAGCATTTCAACTCATTTCAGAATTTGATTCCAATCGAATGGCGCATTGCTTGCAATTACGGCCTCATCGAGAATGCGTTTGGCGTTTAAACTTCATCGGCTGAAAAAGAGAAGAGGGAAATACGAGCGAGCAAGAGCTATAGACGACTGCTGTCTGCTGTAACATTTTTACCGTCCTCACCACGCGCGAACCTCTGTGTCTGTGTAATCGAGTAGAGGGAGAGAGAGAAAGCGTACATGCTACGTACTTCATTCACGAGAGCAAATCCGCGGCAGCGGTAAATCATATCGGCTCGTACGGAAAACTTCACACGCATAGAGAACGCAGCCTCCCTTTTCCCAGTCGCACTTTTTTGTAAGCCGAAGCAGAGTGTAAGCCGCGTGAAATGGGGGTCGACAGATCGCCGGGAAAAATGAAAACTGTACCGCGAGAGTCGCTGTATTAATTTCGTTCTTTCAGCTACATATCAAGAATAGCAAAGCTGAAAGTTCATTTGGTGCCGCCGCGTTCTGTAGAAACTCAACTAATCACGAATACACCGGATAACCGTAATACTTCCGGATAGCCTGGCATGTGCTCGGCCCGACTGTGTAATGCCCTGTCTTTTAATAGAAAGAGTTGATAAATGCTTTACTGCTTTCCTCTCGGAGAAAAACGAAATCGCTCATAATCTGAGTGGCGGTCGAGCTTGAATTTTACCCGTGACCCTTTTCCCTACCATAACTTCCTAATAACTGTCAGCGACAGCCGCACTACTACATACCACCCTCGCAGGATTCTCGCTTCATTCTCGAGACAGCAAGAGAAAGAGAGTATCCTGAGATTAATTCGAATTTCATATCCGCCCCGGTTTCGGGCTTTCAGGTTCTCGGTCTGCTGAGTGCTCGACGTTTGTTCCTCGACTTCTTTAATCCGACTCCAGCGGAAAATGTGTATTTCGTCCATTCGGATGTTCTGTAGGAAAATGAGGACGTTTCCGAGGAATTATGGGAATGCATAAGCACCCGTGAATGCCACTCGCTCTTATTAAGAGAATATTACACGATTACAGGGATATGTACTTTTTATCGGCTAGTCTCGGCTAGCATTCGCTTAATGTCGCAAACGAGGCTCGAATGCATACGGCAGATACAACTGCGACTGCCAGCTTTTACGTAATTAAGAATTCACTTGATTATCGCAAATAAAGTTTGCCCCTCGCTCGAACGGATCAAGAATAAATACGACAGAAATACGACTCGATGGAAATTCAGTCGATAGGTAAATGCACGCGTTTATCAGAGAAAAATATAAAGTCCTGCCTACTGGCAGCCACCGAGTGAAGCTTTCAAAGCGTGGAGCTCTCTGCGCTTGTAAAAATTCACTTCTATTTTCTCATCCTAATTTTGCATAATATCCATCCCCGTCGTCTCTCCACGAGAGAAATATCCGTTTACCAGTCTCCGGTTTTCCCGCGTTTATCAGCGATACTTTAACCCGATAACTTCACCATCCATTCCGGCTTCCTCCCGAAATCCTCGCAGTCACTCTCTCTCTCACACACTCCACTCTCGATCTCGCGTGAAAGCGAGAGGAGTCGAGAGGATGGCGATCTGTCATCGTGCTTCTTTTTCAGCAGGGCGTCTGCCGCGTTCGGCGTGCTCGTTGCGTAGATAGCCGCACAGTTGGATGCGAATTCGAAGCTATCCTATTACTTTAACCGCGAAAAAGCCTTGCTGTCTCAGTAAATTCGCGCTTGCACTGCGCGACACAACACAAACGCACAGGGCACACAGAGAGAGAGAGAGAGAGAGAGAGAGAGAAAGAGAGAGAGACGACTATCCAGACAGGGCTGAACGATATCGCGAGCTTTCCACTCGCGAAAACGGGGAAAAGGCTCGCACGGCAGGAAAATTAAAACGGGCCGTTTTCGCATTCGCCACTGGAGCTCGACCACTCGTTAAGCCGGCGAGCACGACGTCATAGGATATGCACTTCCGAGTTGAAAGTTGTTCGCGTGGAACCGGAACGTCCGCCGTCCGTTTGGTGCCGCGAGCGAGTGCTTATTTCATGGGACATGCTAGCCAGCGAGCGATCTTGAGAGTTTCCACAAGGGATACGACCCGTCAGCAACCCTCTCGATCGAGACCATCCCCGCGCTTTATACAAACAGATTTTCTCACAGGATCGTACTTTACGAATCGATAGAACGTAATCCGTGAGAACATCGACGGCCACTTCCCACTTTTACACGAGTCGGACACCATGTAATCCGTTTATCGAAAAAGAAGCAGAGTGATCGACACTCGCTCACGGGACTTAGCATTTCTGAGCCAGATATGATGAGAGAGACTGAGCGATCTTTCTTATGCGGAAACACTGAGCAGACGGGGGGGGGATTGGGATTCGCGCACTTCGAAAGGTAAATTTCCGCCGGAATGAGCTTTCAGTCTCGACGATATGGCCCATTTCCCGGTGCAATTACTGCAGCACTAAAGCCCATTTCCAGATATAATCGCCAGCACGTCGTGTCGGTACCTTGCGTACCGGGCCAATTCTTGGCCAACGTTATTCCGGAAAACACTTTGCCACGATAAATTGGTCGAATGGATGCCTACCTTGAGATTTCGGGCGAGAATCAACCGGTATCGCTAGCAGTACATCTCCCTTTGGGTGCGTACGGTCACCTAGCTCGCGATTCCAGGGTTTCGCCGTCGAAAGATAGGATTGCCGTCTCGGCTAGCACAGCACTTATCACAGATGACACGAAGGGGTGGCTCTCTATTTCGATGCAGCCATGCAATCTTCCCTTATCCGTATCACGGCTTCTTGCAATCACGATTTTCCTCTCTTTCTCACGAATCACTTTTACACGCAGAATCCACGAAGGTCACGATCACTATCCCTTTCAGGGTCACCGGCCAAAATGGGCAAGGATCCTCCCGATAAGGGCACGTTGCCGTCGCGAGGAACGCTCGAGGTGTTACGAATCTCAACAAACGATAATGCGACGGAGCACAATCAGCGCTATCCATTCGCTGTTCCACGAATATCAGGATAATCCTGTGTCTACACCGGATGATGCACTTTCCCCGAGGACTCCAGGATTCAATGGTGAGTGCTCGATTGACTTCTACTCTAAACGATTGCACTCAATGCACTACGAGCAGGATTCACTTTGCGACGGAGCACTCGTTCAAAATATTCAACTCGATGCCCAGGGTACAAGTTGGAGTAGTCTCTTGACACCCTTGGGACAACTTGCACACTTTGCTCCGTTAGTGAGAATTTCGAGGACAGCGCGAGATATCGTTGGGTCGTCGTTGATGACCTTCGGTCACTTGGAATTGTAGAACCGATTGAGTCTGAACTTAGTATCCGAAATGATGGTGCCACGTTAGCTTGGGCGATCGTATTCTCTCGGAGTACTGGGGAACGTCGGGTTGGTAAACGGAGCGAAGCTCACTCCGAAGCGGCGCGCGGCACACTGTTGCTCCGTCGTTCCGTTCGAGCGCTCGGAGGCACCGAGAACCCACCGAGGTTGCCCCACCGCCAGTCTTGCCTCTCTCCGCCGCGCACGTTTTCAACCCCTGGTGCTAGTGTTCTTCCTCCCTCTCCAGTACCCGGTTGCTCGTGCCTTGTCTTCTATCTCACTCTCTCTCTCTCTCTCTCTCTCTCTCTCTCTCTCTCTCTCTCTCTCCGTCCGTCCGTCCCTCCCTCTCTCTGTCAGTGACGGGCTGCTGCTACCCTTCTGACGGCAGCGGCCGTACACCCTGAGTCGAGCCCCCTCCGCTCGACACGCTCGACTCTTCTTTCCTCGGTGCGTGGCGGACTCCTTTCATGAGGGTGCGACTGAGCGAATATCTAGGGGTGGACCGCGACGAGCGAGGGACAAAGAGAGCGAGAGGGAAAGAGGGCTGGAAAGCGTCTCGTCCTTTTTGGAGTCGCTGGCACGGTGACTGCTTGGAAAAAAGGACGAACCCCGGTGCGGAGGGTGCACGCTCCACATTCGGAAGTCTCCGTGGTCTCTGCCCTTTGCCAGACGAGACTGCATCGTGGTGCCCCCTCGAACCCCAAGAGAAGAGAGCGCCAGCACGAGGTTTGCGTGCACGCACGCACTTGCACGAGGGTGAACGAGGCCTCCTCTCTTTCCTCCCTAGCTCGTGGCAAAGGGCTCGTACAATGCGACGACGAGCCGCTGACGGCCTTGAATGACAGGACGTTCTGTCTGGCGATTCTTTAAGGGTCGCATGCACATAAAGCCTGCCGAGCTACCTCGTTATAATTTCGATTAAACTTACGGATACACGTACACCGGGGGACGCTAGGCCTGAAATTCTATAGGGCCGCTACGACGCCGGCTGCTACTTTCAAATTATGAAACATTACATCCGATCGATTCCGAGTCTAACCCCAAGCTAGGGTTAGACAATCTTTAAGGCCAGGCTACCCTTGGACTGGAATTCATTACGAAAAGTAGTCTCCCTGGGTTAATTCGCCCTTGACGATGCTATCTCTCAACGTTTCCACGTGTCTTTCGTAAGCGAGCGTGCCACGACACACTGCTATGGATTGAACTCTTTAAAGCCGGAAGACAATCCAACGCGTGCTCGTAGTCGTCTCTCGTTGAGGCAATGATGCAACTCGGTTAAGTCGATTCTGGGTAATTCAGACAGTGGTACTCGGTCCCGGTATCTCGGTATTCTGCTTTTATCTGGTCTCGATGCGCGTGCACAGGAAACCCGATTAGAGCGCGGCGAGAGTAGCGGTAACGGAACATCCGTCTTATTATCACGGCAAAGAGATCGCTGATGGGTTCTAGGATGTAAAGAGACGGGGAAGTCGAAATTCGCGGGCGTTTACCCGTAATACTTAGACAGACATTTGACGGAACGAATCTAGGTCACGAGTCTAACAGCCAACCGAGCAAGTATTTTTCTCACAGTAAGAAAGGTGAATATGCCAAGAGAATCTCGTCAGATGGAACAAGCATTTCCACCCCTCCAATAGCACGAAAATTCCCCTTGCTCTCTTTCGTGCGAATTTCCCTATTCTTCGCAAGATCGAAACTATTCTCTTGCTTGCACGCGTCCGCTCGATTGCAGGTTGCAAAATCCTCTCAATACATCAGCCCCGCGATCCCTTTTCCCGCAGATGCGGCTCGCTTCATCTCTCCATCACTCCAGCGAACTTTCCTTTGCCCCGAGAGGAAAATTCTTCTGTTCTCGAGTCGTCAAACGACCGGTGTCCCGAGCGCGGAGCAATATTTCCTCGTCGGCGAAATTAATATCCCGAGAACACCATGCCGGATCTTATTTCTCTTATTACTCCAACTCGACCGGATGACTTTCCATCTTATTCGCTCGCATTTGCCTTTCTGATCTTTCCCAGCGGGAAATACGCTACCGCGCAGTCATATCAAAATCAGCAAGTGGCGGTCCGCGAACCGAGGGCACGTGTTGTATCTCGAAGTAACAATGCATCTGCATGTGAAATCCCCAAGCCTTGGTTTATCCAAGCAAGTGAAACAATGTAAGCGCGTAAACCGCGTGCACAGCGAAAATATAAGGGGATTGTCGAGTAGCTAATGGTGCGAGCGTAGGAATGCACTGGATGGCATTAATTAAATGCTACTTCCCGACGACAAGATCCACGCCCCGAACACCACCGTCTGCCCTCGATGTTACCCTGCCATCCTGCCATAGCTGGCACTGCCATCCAACGTGCCTGTATTTACTCGTTGGTCTTTGAGGATCGGATTGCAGGCGCTCCGTGAGAGAAGACCTCACCATTTGTTCTCCTTCTTCGTTAACCTCCTCTCTTCTACACACGTGTCCCTTCTCCCACTCTAAATTCCCACACCCACCCCTCGCACCTTCTGCCTCTGACTCCGGTGACGATGTCACAGCATCCATCCACCACTTTCAGCCCACCGAGCCGTGTTTCCACAGTGGCCGGATATCCGTAAATGTCAGCTGTCCGCTGTTTAGAAGGTCTTCCACTTTGCTGGTCGATTTTCACTGCGTGTCTTAACCACCAAGGTGATGGTACACCTTGCATTCAAATATTCACCCTGGTAGTTCATCGTACAACTTTACTGATGGCGTATTAATTCTTCAAGGTAAATGGAGGGTGAATAGCTGGAGATAGGAGAATTCACGATTTAGATAAGACGTTGAATAGGGAAGGGTGTCGGGGTGAGTCTGTCGATGATGTTTCCTTCACGGGTGGACGTAGGCGCCTAAGCAGCGCCAGCAGCTTTTTTGGAAGCACTCCAAAGCGGCGCGCTTGTTTGCCGAGGGGTAGCCCGAAAGGTGATGCAGCGAATTTTCGGAGTGTTTGCTAAACATCCTCCTGGAGGTTGCACGCCTCGCGTCGCCGTCGCTGTCGTCCCGTGAGTGTACACCCTCGTCCTCGACTTTGCACGTCGCAAGAGACGGCCCTAGTTGATGCCGCGTTAATGCATTCCGGGAGCGACTGGCCTTTCTCACGCTCAGAGAGAAAAGATGTTACCGGGACATCTTACGAGCTCTATTTTACTGGTTGCGAAAGAAAGCAGTCTTGAATTATAGGCGTCGCTAGCCGTGAAGAATGTGTAGTTCCAATTCGAAGAAATTAATGATACCCGCTAAATCAACCTGACCTCGACGAACATTGCAACTTGTACTTCAGACGATGATACACTTTAAACGATGATCATGCCGGGTAAACGCGTTTCCCGAGGGGCAAACTGAATTCCTTATCGGTGAGGTAAGGCGGCGTGCGGGTCGTTGCGTAGTCTATTTTCGAAGGATGATGCATCGTTCCTCAAACACGGGGCTAATCTTCGCCTCGTTCGCCCGAGCCTCGGAAGTTTGCTCAAACCGCTCGAAAACATCCATATCGGCAAATAGGCGATCTCGCACTATCTGGTTCATACCTCAGCAAATACGCGATAATTCTCGTTTTTATCAAAAAAGGTGGAGTTCAATGCACCCTGCGCTTCACGTGGTAATCCTCCGGCGTCCCTCTCTTTCTTTCCAACTTCTATCTCCCCTGCGTACTTTTGTTCGATTAGGTGTGCCGTTGCCGAGGGTACACATTCGATGGGAGTACAAGCAGGGCTCTCGAAAGAGTGGTCTTCATCAGAGATGTACGATGTTTCGACACACCACCCAGCAAGCGAAGCGCGCGTAAATCTCATCGGATTTATCGAAGCGTAGAGGTCGGTGAGCGATTTTTTTCGGCTCTCGTCTTTTTTTTGTCGTTCCTTGTTCCCTGCGTTTGCACGCAGTCGTGTGGCTATTCTCTCTCTATCTGTGTACTATAGGCACCGCTTTTCCAGTTTCCGTCCGAGCAAACCTTTGCTGCCGGTTCGGAGGCTGTTATCAGGGTGTTATCGAGCGACACGTACCTTGACTAAGTGGACGTCGAGTTCATTTCTCGTTTAAGTACCTGACCGGCGCGCTAGTGGTCAGAAATTGCATCGGAGCACTTTCATTATGGGATGACGCGGTTAATAATTATAGGCGGCGCCGAATTAAAGTCCTGGCAAATGATGTTTCACAAGTGCTCGTGAAATTCATGTACACAGAATAAACCTGCCACAGATGGAAATATTGCTAAAATAATTGGCACTCATATTTTTCGTTCTGTTTATTATTCTAAAAAAAACACGCAAAATTATTGAAGCGTGAGAGGACACGTATTGTTGGAGAGCTTGCATTTCGACATAGAAGAGACTCCGCAGGAGATAGTAAATGCTCGATAAGATAAGATAGGTATGATCGAGTATACGGTGGGACAAGACCCTCTTATATGTAGAATCTTTCCACGAAGAAAGTTTCGTAAAAAAAAGTGTCTTTCGAGATGAGGATCCATTGTAACGCGGACTTAATAAGAATAAAGGTGAACTATAGAATCGGGCGAAGGTGCGATTCATCTCGTGCGAGCTGAAGCGCCGGATCGCTTTCTGGGGCGCGTCAATAAAATTGATATTAATAGATCCGCGGGCGGAACACTCTTACCGGGGGTATAATGGCGTGCATGATCTTTCATTTCAATGAATGGACGACGCCGGTGTGCGCGTGCATGCGAGATCGCCACGACCCCGATTCATCCTGCGTTAAAGGAGAACTTACGAGGTAGCCGGAGTGTCTGCCAGCTTGGCGGAGTTCGTCCGTTTCGTACGCATGGAATTCTGTCGCCCCCGACGCCGAGTGCGTGCACTCGCTCTCTTCCGGCGCGTGTGTCTTCGTACACTGGGGATCCGGTGCCCACTGATTTATGATCCGAAAAGGAATTGCGAACGTAGGTGGACGATGATTTATGATCGCGAGATAAATTGCGAATGCCTACGGTTGGCACGAGTCTCGTCATTTCGCCGGGATGATCGCCGCTACTGCCACTCGACGATTCATAAAAGTACGGGGATACAGATGCTGGCAGTGAAAAAAGTTCCCGGCTTTCCGGCCGCAGCCTCCCTTCAACAGTCTGTGGTAGACGCAGCGATCGTTTGCGCAATGACACCATATTACTAATTAAGCCTGAATAGCCGAGTCGTGTCGGGTACATGCTATCACGAATCTACCAACGTGTGATAGGACTGTACTGCGAATTCAAGCAAGTTTTGGGACAACAGGATCCTGAATAAGGCGGCTTCTAAATAGAGACGGGCGACGTAAGTGAAAAGTAAAAGTGCCAAAGATACGATAACGGTGCTTTTTATAGGCTACTTTGCAGTAGTCTTAATAGGAGAATATGCGAACGGTGTTGAGCTCGGAGTGGGTCTCCTGGAGTGCCGGGGACTTGAGCGCCGTTTAATTTCCACCGTTAGACGTCTCATTAGCTTATCTCGACATGTAAATTCAACTCGTTGCAGCATAGAAAAGACCCTTCCCCTGCTTTTTCTACATTTTCCCTGGGAGAGTCTCGGAAAGAAAGTGAAGTCGCAGACCGGTTTCCACGTGGCTTCGGGCGCGCGAGGTAGGCTGCCTTCTTTTCTCATTTACGCAGCCCGTGTTTGATATCTATTTATCCCGTGGTGGTGACTCCCAGCATTAAATTATCAAGAGGAATTACGTTTAAGTATCTACGTTTATCTTAATAGAAATGAGCATCCTTATCTAAATAACCGACGAAACAATTAAAGTGCACCCTGCCAGCACGCTTCGGCTCTTGGTGTCGGCCCCTTTGCCGTGAGGAACGTTTAACGAATCATAATCACGCGTGATTATGAGGTCACGGATCTCTTTAAAGACTTTGACTCTCTCTCTACCCAACCCATCCGACCATTCTTCTCCCGACAAACGGCTGGTGCCGAAGAGAACGGGTCCGCATAAAAGGTGCACTCGTGGTCGTACTAACGACGGCTAGGAAATTACGGCAATTATCGGCGCAGCCTGTTTCTCCTAACAAGATGGAACGCGTGCAGACGAATGCAGTCTCTCCTCTCACGTCTGCGGACCGACCGATCTTTTTTCTTCCCTGAACCCAACCGGTACCCGTTTCCGTTCTGACCCGGAACGCGTCAGGTTGCTCAGCTCGGTTCACGCTGCCACCAATTAGCCCCCTGCGGCTCTGGGTGACCGTAAATGCATAAATCCATCAGGCAGTATCCGAAGGATGCCCTCCGAAACTTTTCAGGACCCGATGAGTACCGCGGCGGGGTGCCACCGACTCCGAGAACAATGTCTCCAGATTTTGAAGTCGTCTCGGAAGCCCTTGGTCGTCCACTTCTTTTCCGCGGCTTCGCTACGCTTGCCATCCCTCTGGGCTTTCGGTAGTCGTACGAGCTAACCTTCTCAGAAAGATTGCATTCAGCCTCACGACTGAGATTTCGTCACACTTTTGCTTGGCATCGTACGCGCCTAATCGTAGGTCGAGCGTGGCACCAAATTCGCGCCAGTTTCCGATTGATCTGCTTGACAAAAGCCCTTCGGACTTTCCGAGATTCTTTGTGGATTACTCGCGCACCTTTTATCGAATGTCGAGAATAGAAATCGCTGGAGATTCCAATGGCAGTCGGTGGGATTCTCGGGGGCGGGGTGTATGTCAGCAGTGGAAAGGAGCCGCCGAAAAACGACTCCCTCGGTAGTTACAGGGTAAAACGCTCCGGTAATTCGAGACCTCGCTCGCTTGCTCAGTGCTGCTAGTGCTGGCGGCGCGAACGGATGGAGAGAAGAGAAGAGTTTCCCAGAAGAAACTGCAAAGTTTTCTTAGCGAGCGGTAGTTTCGGGCTCCGTGGAAATCGGTCTTGCTGTGGATTACCGGAAAGTAACCAGCGGCACATCCTTAATTGGACCATCGCTCTTGCACGCCTACCGCACTTCCGAGCCAGCGCTCTCGGCCGCTGGAGCGTCTGGCACGCGTTATTTCGAAAGTTAACAAAGCCGTAAGTTCTCCTTTAAGTCGGCTATCGCGGGACACGCCTGTACGCAATGCGGAATTATTAACTACCCACTTACCATCGATCTAGCGATAGCAACCCTCTCAGACTAGGAGAGTCTGGCCACAAGAGAGAAGGAGATAGAAGGCATCCCCCCCTTTCTTCTCTGGAGACTTACTCACGTCGGCAAGTGCAACCCGATCAACGTGTCATTGGCATTAAACTGCCTAGGCAAGTTTTTCTCAGGAGCAAATCGCACGTGCTCGCTACACGTAATCGTGTATAAGGAAAGCCATCCATCTGGGCGGGAGTTGCGAGTACCGAGTAAAACGATCGAGGACATTGGCTGCCAGCAGAGAAATCCCTGAAGATCGATCCGGTCGTGTGAGGCTTCACGCCCCGTCGTCATGAGTGCAATCGGTGCTCTTAACGCTTTAATCCCTTGGCGTGGCACCGTTCTTTAGGGCCTGGCATCTACCGGGAGAAAGAAGACCCCGGCAGCCACTTCAACCCTGTAGCTTCTTCCTACTCGTTCGATTTCCACTCGATCTATCTGTTGACCTCCATCGCCGAATTTACCTCTGAATTCTCTGCCGCGTCTCGTAAGCTTCGGTACCTTTCCTCTCTCGGACTCCATTCTTCTACCGATTTCCACGTCTCCCTTCCGATTGCCCCCCCCCCCTTTTCCCCGACAAGTCTGTCGTCTCCCTTGGTTCAGCTGCTCTCTTTTCCCTGTATCTGATATCTGGCGTGTTCTCCTGCGATCTCTTTCTCTCTGCCTGTCTACCGGAGAGAGTCCTCAATCGGCAGTTTATAATCTGGTCCGCTTTGGGAGACGTCAGTTGGCACGCGAGCCCCTAAGGCACCCCCTCGCTCAACGTCCATCGGGCAGCCTCGATTCTCCTTTCCAGCCGGGACAGCCGGGGAAATCGAAGGGATGATATCTGAATTATCTCGCCCGGTGTTTTGCCCTCTGAAAGAGGCTCCACGTTAAAACCTTCGGCAGAGACGAGCGCGAACGGATCGTGCCAGCAGGGAGAGACCGAGACCGAGAGCAGTTGGGTGAGATGCGGGGATAATTGGCGGTCAGGTATGCCGCCCGGCTGGCCAGTCTGTGTCCGACCATCCATGTGTGTATACTATATCCTCTCTTCGACTTAACTCCCTCGGGCGTGACCCTCCGAGATACGGAAAACCTATGTATGCTTTCCTCCACACCTCCATCCACGTACGCCTATTAGTTTTCTAATTTACATTTTTATAACCACTCGCCAGTTAAGCGTACTCCGCGTGCTCTACCAGAAAAATTTATGGCCCTGCTATTCATTTGGGTAATTGCTTTCATCTCGCGGTCTTCGACTGCGTGCTTCCACTTCACTGTGTAGTTATGTAATATGTACTATGTGAAGTTGTGAAGTGGGGTGGAGGGGGGGGGGGGGTATGGGAAGGGTATATAGCTTACTGAAGGACCCCGTTTTTCCGAGCATGAATTGAGCGGTCGTGGACAGGATAATACTTCTCGTAGAAGCTTACGTGTCGAGTGGAGCGGTGGTGGTGCTTCCTCTCGTCTCGAGCGCTTCGGAGCCTCTCGTTATTTGCATACATCGAAATTCATGGTAAAAGACCACAACAGAGTCTAGGCAAACATTACGGAGTGCATTTGGGAAAGGGTCCCTCGGCAAACTGGCGTCCCACTGGCCGGGAGTTCGATATAGAGACGGTGGATAGAGTCGTCTCTTTCGATGGTCCTCGGGCAAACTGTCTGCGCGACTACTTCTTCGCCGATAAGATGCCTCTATTAAACTTCTTTCGGTCCGTTCGAGAAAATGGTTCCCGAGCGTCCAACCAAACCATTTCCCTCTCCATGTTCGTCGTTCCACTAAATTTAGACCATTTAGGTCGGAAACGCGCGAAAAATCCCCCTTAAAACACTGGAGGCTTCAGTCGAAATGCTCCAGAACTACGGCCAGATAGTTTACCGCAAGCACCGGACGGACAAGAATTATTAAAGCGTTACCGTCATTAATTATCTGGAGATTAAAGGGATTAGCGGCGAGGATCACAGTTAAGGGAATGAGAGTATGCCCTTTGGGAGAGTGCGAGGAAGCGTGTGGCTCGATCCAGCGAAGAGATTGAGCGGTCTTCATTACTTGCCGCCCGCTCATTATGCTCTCAGCTTGAGTCCTGTCTCCCTTTCACTCCTACCTTTCTCCTGCTGGTCTCCTATCGTCACCTTTATACCAGCCATGGTTACTCATGACCCTTCTCCTTCCTTTATTTCTTTACAACATTTCCAACAATTTCGAATAATTTTCGACCACCTTCATTTACCCATGAAACCTGACCAGTGAAGGCTTGATAGCTCTTCTTGCTTCATCTTCAACGCGATCAGATTTTTTCGGATGCAAGGATTCTCAGGTAGGAGAATCTTTGTTGAGAAGGGGTCGCGGTAATCATATCACATATTCAAGTAAATTGGATGCTCGTTCGTATAATGTGCGACGCATTGTCCAATTATCCTTGAAAGCTGAGGTTCCGTTCAAACGAGCGTGGACATTCTCCGGACATTCCTGTGTTCGCACAACACTCCTCGCCAATTGCAGGGATACAGGTACGTCGGTGTTCTCATAAGCGGCGGCGGCGGTAGGTAGTTCTAGCGCCGCATAATTATCATCAGGTGCAGTTGTCGAACCGCAGCTAGGAGGTCTGCAGGTATATACCTGTTGTTGTCCGTCATTCCGGGGATACCATCCATTCCATCTCGAGTGTGCCTCCTCTCTCTCTCTCTCTCTCTTAGTCCTCTTGGACTTCGGAGAGCACTCCCGAATACATACCTCGTTGACGATAGAGAGGTGGCGATCCTTTGGCGGGAGTGAGATGATCGAGGCGAATCCGAAAAGCGAGGGAGCGAACAAAAGCTTTGGAGGTCGAGGCTGGGTTCGAGATGAGAGGAAGCGAGATGAGTATAGGGATGTACACCTGACCAAAGAGAAACGATGGACAAACGAAGTACTCGCTGGAGAACAAAGCCGTAGGAGAGTAGCTTCTCCGGGAGGATAGTGAAACACAGGGTGTATTCAGTGTGTCCACTCCCACCTACGTAATCGGTCTTCGTCCTTGTCCAGCGGCTTCTCTCTATTAGCGAACCGCGAATCCAAACCGACTGACCCACTTCCCATCCCGCCAGCTGGAATCGTAGTAGGGCGAAACTTTTTTCAATGGGATTACATGCTCCCTTCTTTCACAGAGCCCACTTCTCTTCCCCCTGGCTCTTCTTCCTTTTCACGTCCTCCGATATCGAGCGGGCAAGCAAGCGAGCCGGCGAACGACAAGAAGAAGCCGCTCCGTCGTCTCCGCCAACTGAATTGATTTCAATCCCGGGCGAGAAAAACCGATAGCCCAGTTAATGCTCCGCGGACTTTGCTGCCCCTTTTTCTTTGGCACCCTGAACTAGATAGGTGTGATGGCACTCGATCCGATATATACTATATGCCTCGAAAGTGGACGGGCTCCTAGGCTGCTCTCGTATATGTGAGCTACATGAGGGCACTTGGCTGTGTATGTACGCAGAATACAGGAGCACTCGCTCTTTCGACAAGCTTCTCTATTCAAGAGGAGCTTTATAGCACGTTAAATCCTGTAAAAGGTCCTTGCTGCTTGACTCACCGCAGCTTCCTCGTAGCGTCTATGTACTTACGTTATGCGTGAAATCGGGAGAAAGAGCTTGTATCTTAGATACGTAAGATACATGCATGGAAAAGAGTGCTGCGGGTGTTGCTCCCCGTATCTTGTCAGAATTGTACTGAAAACACTCGGAAACAGCTTTCGGAGTAATCAACTTCTTCGAATTTAGACTGGTTTTCCTACGTTTTTTAATCTTCCTGATCTTTTCTGGGACTGAAATTTGGTGGAGAATGTTTTCTTGTATCAAGGAAGAAGTGACATAAATTCCAGAGCCCTAGCTCAAAATTCATTTTTTTGTAAATTTTTGCGGGTATACCCCTTCAAAAATTTTCGATTTTTCGAAGGTTCTGGGACTTTGGCGAACACTTGATATTTCGATTGTTTGAGTATCAAAACGGATAGAAAACATGAAACCAGTGGCAGAAATGCCGGAATTGTACCGAAAACACATGGAAAACCGATCCTGAATAATTCATTTTCGTCTAATTCTGATGGTTTTTCCCATGTTTTTGATACTTCCCGATATTTTCCGGGGCTGAAATTTGGTGGGAAGTAGTTTCTTGCATCGAGGAAGAAGTGATATAAATTCCAGAGCCTTAGCTCAAAATTCATTTTTTCGCAAATTTTTGTGGGTATACCCCTTGACGAATTTTTGGGCCAAAAAATGAACTTTGACCTGGGGTTCTCGAATTTATACCACTGTTTCCTAGTTAAATACTGAATCACTGCACGAAATACCAGAACCTGAAACGGTCGGGAAGGGTGTTTCACAAATTTTCGATTTTTCCAAGGTTCTGGGACTTTGACGACCGCTTGATAAATCGATTGTTTTAGTATCAAAACGGATAGAAAACACAGAATCGGTGGTGAAAATGCCGCGAAAATGCCTGGGGGTACCTTCTTCTTATTTATGAAAGGATTACTTGAAGATGTCGAGGGTGTCCCCTTGGCTAATAAATAAAATTTTCGCCAATAGACGACGGGCAGCCCCCATTTTCTCTGAGCCTAATGTCTTGGCTGAACTGCCTCGCAAGATTCTCCGCGGATCCTTCGGGCGACTTAAGTTTTTTCTCCCGCAGAGGGGCAGAGCCCCGGAGATAAGAACATTCCGTAGCGTGATCAAGTTATCGCACGTGCGTCGACGACAAAAATGTTCTCGCGTACAAAGATAACGCGTTTTCGGGCGGCGAGGACCGGGAACAGTTGGCTAGCTCGGGGAAGAAACCCGATTTCGTGGTAGAGCAGTCGGCCAGCAGTTTCCTCTTGGACACGTACGGCCTCCTTCGAGATAACTGGCCCGCGTACGTGTGCACTGCGTACCCGAGAGATTTTATGCCCCACATATGAAAATTTGAAGCCTTGCTCACGCATCACCTGCCAGGACACGAGCCTGGCGTTCAGCCCCGAAACCCAACGGGTTCATTTGGAAGTCCAGCACTCCAAACTTTTGGGGATTGTTCGTGGCTACTCAGGAATTATGCCAGACTGAGTTTGAAGGCTTGAAGCAGCTGCGCGTATCAAGCCATATACAGGGTGTGCCGCAAATATCACTCTGAATAACCCTCGAGGTTTTCCCATGAAAAAATCCTCACATCCACAGGGTGAGATCAAATCCGGATTAGAAGGATGAGCGCTAGATTTGTTTCAGGTATCTCGAAAGGTTTATGTTTACTATACCCATTCAAGGGTTTGCCCTACCGCCAGCTATACCTGCCGTGAATCTAGCACTCTCGGCAACACTTGGAAAACAATGGATCCATCATTTTCCGCTAGAGAAATCCTACTCATTCTCTTCATTACCAGCTAGGAGCACTCAAGGGTAGCCCGGGTAGAGCTTAGCACAGGTTTAAAATAATAGCTCCCCCCCGATCCTATGGTGGTCTTCCGTATTCCACGAGTAATTATGAATTTGCCCGAAGATACAGCGGGCATACTGCTCCCATTAAAGGGCCGCGGATCGCGCAGGAAAACTATCCAATTTCCCGGTAAATCGGCGAAACCAATCGCGCGAGGATAACAGTCTTCTGCCTCTTCCTTCTGTCTGGCTCCCCTATTCTCTGTGTTTCCTCTCTAGTGCTTGCTGGCTGATTCCGCGGTTACACGTGAAATTCTTTAATTTATCGGGCCGATTAATCTGGTGGGCGGAAGAGCCAGGGGCTTGCCTCGATATCCAAAGAGAGCAGCGCCGGTTCCTTGGGGTTAGGGGTGGGTGGGTTTGCACGGCTTCAGGTAGGAGGCTGGCGCGTCTTGTTGCTTCGGTTTTCGAGCAAAGCCGCAGTCGGCGCCGGCGGTAATTGCTAATTTCGTCGGCACCGAGGCGTTTAATTAAATCATACTACCCTGTCGAGGTGGTGCGAGCGATCAGTCGGGAGACGGTCTGCTGGGTGAGCTGCGGCTCGTCTGTTCGGACGGGGAAAAAATAATAAAGGGAATCGTGTCCTGGTTGTGTCGCACGTGCGCGCCTACGGATACAGGACGAATCCGTCGTCCGCGAAACGTGCGAGCTGGTACGTAGGTACACACACGTCCGACGGTAATGCCCAGACCCGAGCTCGAAGCACGTATCCGCCGACGCATCCGGGCACCCGTTGCTCAGATATTTCTAATTTTCTTCCTCGCCATTGCCTGCCCACCCTCCCCCTTCGCTTCTATCCAACACTCTCTGCGGCCCACGACTGATTTCACCTCGCGGTCTCTCACCGATTTCGCACCCCCAATCTACACTCTACCCGAGAGCAGGAGAGATCTCTCGATATTTCCCAACCACTGCTGAATTACTGTTTTCCCAGTTTATTAACTCGATTCCTGATTTAATCTGGATGGGAGGAGCGACGACCACTTCAACCTGGCCCACTGGGAATGGACACACACTATCCGGATGGGAGGAAGCCCGATGATGCTACGACGTGTTCGCCAGGGGCAGATGCTCCGATAACACTGAACTCTCTCGTTAGCTCTGGAGAAATAAAAGGGCACGTCGTTCGCTTTGATCTCTATGTCCCCCGACCCGAAAGAAAGGCACTGGAGAAATTTTGTAACCTTCCAAGAGTTCTCTTTACGGCTAGGATCTGTTTATGTGGCCCGAGCCCTTTACACCGGCCCGTTGCGACAGCTTGTTCGCTCAGCATTTCCATAAAAATTGTTTAAGATCCCCGTGTAATCGTTTCAAGGGGGAAGAGCGAGACACGCGGGATGGGAGAAAGGTTTTCTGAGGCCGCAGCTTGTTTCTACTCGGGAATGGGACAGCGCGAACAAGAGAATTCCCGAGGAAACAGTTAGACACTTGTACTTTATGCACGTCCCGCATCCTTCTCGGATTAAACATGCTTTCGCTAACGCAAGCACCACCCAACTACTCTGTAGGCTAATGGCTCGGTGACCTTGATCCCCAAGAAAAATCTGATACTTCTCGCCCTCGAAATAACAGTCGACCGGATCTTTCATACGATATTTTTTTCCTCTTCGAATATACATGACTTTGCGATGAGAAGGGGCAATCGTTCGCATAAGTGGATCCGCTTGATCCATCCGGTGGATCGCGATAGTAAGGAAGTCCTCTGGAACTGGTACGGATTTTATTTCGTGCGCGTTTGTCTTCCGCTCGGATTACGCTCGGGCTATGCTACGCCATAAGCGGAAGATAAGATTCGTCCAGGATACCTCTGCGAGGACCTTGTGACATATGGCCGGCGTGCGGCCGGTCCCACCTTGCGTCCACTCTTTCCCTTGGCCTCTGCATTCTCTTCATCCTCAATTTCCCCCTTTCTCTTCATCCTTGGTATCTCGTTCTCCAAGTCTTCATCTCGCTTTCTCTCTCTTTCTCTGTGTTGGAGTGCGTGCAAACTTTTCAGTTGGCTCACCCTCGAGCGAGTAGCGAGAGGGGCAAGATCAGCCTGCTGTTCGAGTGTCTTCCAGAAGATCGGAAGGAAGTGCGCACCGATACGTGGATCCTTTTCAGGAAGGATACACCCTCTGCTGGACATTGATCAACGAGTACCGTCACGCTCGATTAACGGCGGGAAGATTTAATCGGTGGGATTTACTTTCCTCCGCGGAAGAGTAGAAGATCCTCCCGAGGCGGTGGCATCTAGCATCCTTCGTTTCTTCCTTCACTTCCAACAGGGCTTCTGTTTATTTTCGCCTTTGCCCACCACTGCTCTCCCGAGGGGCAACGAAGCCCCATAGCGAAACACGGGAAACTCACCCGGCTCCCAACTGCACTCTCTGTGGTTCCGAATCAAATTATCTCACGCGTATTTTCTTCCTTTCCATCCCCCCACCCTCCCCCTCTTACTCTTACTCTTTCTATCTTGGTCCATTGGTGTATTCGCAATCGCAGCAACGACTCGTCAAAGGCACGATCCTTTGCTTTTTCCATTCGGTTAAACTTGCGCGCTACGCAACCTCCTTTTATCACGGCCAAGTATCGTCATTAAAATCTGCTTTGATGGAATGGCAGTGATGCCTCCGCTACCTATTGCAGGCTCCCTTACTCTGGAGAGAACCGATTTTCAAACTGCTTTTGTGAGAGCAAATTGAGACGTTGGAATCGAGGGGCGGAGATCCTGTTCCAAGGAATGGCCGAGTGCCACGAGTCGCAGGTTCGCCTCTGTCGGCTCAGGTAGAAATGTTTCGTAAAGGAGCCGATCATCAGAGAAAGAGGGGAACCAGTGATTTGCCCTAGTGTTTCGGCAGTTTCTCAAGAAGCCCCAATATCCCCGTGACCAAGTAAATTTCGACAGGGTATCTCGGTCCATAATGGCATCATCGTCTGTGTGACGTCTGTGTTTCGATGGGAGTGCCTCTGGTAATTTGTCAGAGCACGGATATCTCCAATCAGAGAGCAACGTATCGGTAGTTGTGATTTAAATAGTTAGAGAAAGTGTTCGGTCTCACTTGCAAGATAGCTAAGATAAGGCGGTAGAATTATTATTCTCCGCTCTCTGAATTCTAACTAACCCTGGCTGATGACGAGGCGTCCGAGCGGAAAGATCTCATAACTGTTAATTTACTTCTCTCTTATGGCAACTACCCACGGATTTAGCATAGTGCAGCCAGTCAGACTAGTAACACGTCGGAACTAGCAGCACCAGTCAAGACCGAATTCCTTAAAGTTTCGAGACCAAGAACTACCACTTACAAGATAGTATGAATGCTATCGTGCGTTTTCCAGTATCTGAGATCCGCTGCAACGTACTATGAGATAATCACTTAATTACTGACGATGCCGTTATAAGCGACAAGGCCTGGAACGTACATCGCGCGTTCGATGTAATAAAAGGAAGAAATTCGTAGTTCAGAAGGGTCATGAAAGACGGAGATAGATATATTGTGGACAGATGGAGCGCATCGAGGGTATATCCGTGTGTTTCGAGGAAAAGGTTGGAAAGTGGATGAAACGGTCCCTTAATAAATACGCATTGCGTGTGTGGCCGCGACTGGCACACCCCTGAATGGTGAACACGCGATCACCTTTTACATCAGGTATGTGCCATGGCAGGAAGGTTTCGAGCACAACAGAGGGAGAGATGCACACTAGCAATCGCGTTCCCATCGAAGCGTTTCTTTTTTCGGGCGGGTAGTCAGCTAGCAACCAGCCAACCAGTTAGCTATCCGGCTGGTCTAGTCCGTAATTACTGGTTTCGCGTGTTAATGTCTTTATGGAACGGTACTATAAGTGGGATCGGGTGAGTGGCGACCGGTTTGACACATGGCATCTCGCTATCCAAATAAGACGTTTCCCGTAATACACATATCGCTATACCGTCTACCCTAGGAGAGGGGCCAGGCCCCGTACGTTTATTAGTCACAGGAGCGCGCTTGCGCGCCCGTCATACACCGACGTCCCGGCGTGCTCGCTGCTATCCTGTATATTACCGAATGGAATAATTACACGCTCCGTTTGCCCTCCATATTACGCTAATCGCGCTTAACCCCCCTCGCTCAGAAAATTAATAGCCACTATCTCTTACGCGATGTTGGTTTAATACGGAATTGATTACAGCGGCGCTCTCGCGCTCGTTGCGTCGTCCAATAAACCCACTCACCACTCGGCGGCGTTCACCAGTCACCAGGCCGGCGCACGCTAATTCGCAAATAAACTCGAAGCTGCAAAAGAAGCAGTGACTGGGATCGGCAGGTCG
The DNA here is from genome assembly GCA_910593735.2 of Ectemnius lituratus. Lineage (NCBI taxonomy): Eukaryota > Metazoa > Arthropoda > Insecta > Hymenoptera > Crabronidae > Ectemnius > Ectemnius lituratus. The sequence goes on along the minus strand of OU343039.1, from coordinate 14,560,724 downwards.
GCCCAACTGTGAATGCCCGCAAATAGTGGAGTGCGGTCTCTTCGTGTTTACCTGTCACTCGAACAGCACTCGCTCCAATCGGCCAGTTGACTTGGGAAGATTTCGAATCTCACCCGTGACTGAAATCCGAATAGCTGGACTTGCATAGTACTAGCAGAGAGTGAGAGAGAGAGAGAAAGATAGGAGTTTGTTCAGTTGGAGTTGCGATGGAATATTAGAGGGAGCCGTTAGTTAATTCAACGCCGTTTGCGGCGGTGTTTCGCAAGCCGTGCTCTACAAGTACCAGCACATGAACGTAATCCGCGAGCGTAAGCGGTAGCGAGGGGCATGGTTGTCGCATACCTCGGGGCATCGTGTATCGCTCGCAGCCAGTGACCCCGATTACTCCGAGTAACTTGCTGTTACTCGAGAGAAGAGACCACTCGCCTCTATTCCCCCCCACCAGTCTCTTTCCATACCACGCTTATGTATCTTCTCGCGGTTGCTCGGTTGGATGCTAGACGGACCAAGCCGACCGCTAATGTTTACATCTCACGCTCGACCTTGGACAACCCCCATTCACTTGATTACTGCTCTCCTGTAAATTGTACACGGCGAGCAACACCTGCTCTCATCGGCCGGTGTATCCAGTTGTTGGACGCCAGTATTATCTACCGCCGCCTCTTGGGCCCGCAATCGAGCACACCATCTTCCACTCGCCCCATCTTAGCCTCGAATCCTTTGTGTCCGAGCGGCTTGCTGTTATTATATTAATATCGAGCGGCGGATACTCGATTCACGCGCGGACTATTCTACCAACGCTCGTCAAAGGGGTGCACTCGACGATAGGAGAGACTCTCCGAGAAAAGTCCGAGGAAGAGGAAGATGGGATAAAGAGTGGGTGTTTCGAAGTGATGCAGCAAAGAGCAAAGCTGCACTCCGAGGACAGTAAGAGTGCTGCTTTGCCAATGAGAGAAGATTCTTTCACGCTCGATGGGATGCAGCAAGGGAAAATTTAAAGATGCGCGCGCGCGCGCGAGTCTAAGAGTTGTCCTTTCCTTCGAGCACTACTTTGTCCTCGAGGTCCTTTTTACCCTCTCGGGCTTCCTTCAGCTCCTCCACCGACAGATATGCCGCCCGGGAATACTGCTTGAGAATTACGGGCGCGGAAAACTCTACTGGTCCGTGAAGCAGCCGGGCACCGATTAATCGAGTTATTCGCGAGTTCCCGGCGACTTGGGATTTCAGGGGATTCGGACGTCCTTTGACAGACGGACAGCCTCTGCCGTATTATTCGGCCCGATCGCATTTTCTAGCCATCGTAAAACCTGGACATCGGGTCGCGCACGTGATACGACAGGGAGAATTAAAGTTTAAAGTGAGTGGCGAAAGAAAATACCTCTCAATCCAGAGGAATATGAATTTATTCGTTCGTGAGACTAATCCATTGGTTATTGGAACTTGCGATCACGATTCCTTTAAACTTCTTTCACTCCCTTCCAATCACATTACTGTTTGCCCTCGTGAACATCGAACACACGTACCACCATACACGTGATTTGTCGTGCGACGGATACGTCGGGGAAATAAAAACGCCACTCTTCGATCGCGCGCCAACTACTTCTTCGAGCTATTCCAAAATCGGTACGAGGAAGTTTACCGCAAAGTAGTCGCCAGAGGTTTTGCAGCTCGCTTGTCGCTCGAGCGTGTCTTCCTCTTCGTTTTTCCACTTGGTTCTCCCGAGAGTCCTTCCGCCACGAGAGAAGCAGAGAAGGTGACTGCTGGTGCTATTGCTCCATCACAGTCGCGAGATAAATCAAGATATTATTCTCACCACTCGCCGCTCGTATGTGTCGGCGGGTTTTAAAACTGCTTGTGCTCCGCATTCGTAAATAATGTAGCGGACATTTCTATCGCTAGCTCATGAAAACTTCCTTCTTACCACTGTACTTTCCATTGTCGGTGAACTTCCAATTTGTCGTCTAATAACTTTCCTCGTTGGCCATCCTTCGAGCTCACTGCCAACCGGTGGCTGCAGTGCGTCGAACTACTTTCGCAGCGCACTGCCTTTATCAGGGCTTCTTCCTTCTTATTCCTGTCGTTCCTCGTCCCTTCATTTCCCACACCAGCTCGACAATTCCAGCTGCGTCTCTGCTGACGATGGTGCACCGCGGGAAACGCCTGTGCTCGGGGAACTTCAATCATAATACCGCGGAATTAAACCCATTACCGGCTGGTCGGCCTGTACTTTCAAGTGGCTGGATCACTCGGATCCTCCGAATTCGTGGGCAAGTTTTCTTAGAGAGCGAATGGTTATCTAACAACGAGAGGCAGGCCGGGTTCTCCATCAATATCCAAGAGCGCGCGCCCACTCGAGGCCAGACGAGTCGAATCGCCGTTCAATTCCGCGCAAATATTCGCCACTGTAACAGTATTTCGAGAGCGACTGCGGCACTCCACCACCTCCTGCCCGCCGGTTCACAGAGCCTGAGAGAGACAGAGTTTGCCCGAATTGCGGGAGACTCGAGTGTGCCTGGCGAATGCAACTACGAAAAGGATGGGAGATAGTGATTTCCGGCAATTTAACGAGACCAGGTTCAGAAATGCAGTTCGCCAGTTCACAGATTTAGCGAGTGCATCGGCCGCCCGAAGCCAGGTTCGCGTAGCCACGTTAATCAATGAGTAAGCACCTCAGGCAGCTAAGATATGTGAAAGACTGGAGCAAACATCAATTCCATTGTCTCGAAGGGGAGTTGAAAGAAAGGCATTCCTCGTCCTCGCTAAACGAAGATATACGCGGAACCTTCCGATGAATATATGAGAGGAGCAGCAGGCTCTTCCTATGGCTTCGGGAGATGTTGGCTATAAACGCGAAGGTGACTGGGTTCGTCGTCCTACGGTATTAGAGGGAGCATTTGTGCGCATGAGGAATGCGAATGCGAGAGCTGCTGTAGGGAGAAGGAAGAGTCACGAAATAACAATAACGCCGAGGCGCAGCCCTCAGCCAGGGGGTAGAAATGGAAAGAGTGTGGTCGCACGTGGTACAACTCCGAGTTGGAGTCACTATCGCCAGCCGGAGGTGGCCGAGTCATGTTTAAAATATTTCCCACGAGGTAGAACTGGCGCAACATTCTTGTTGCGGAATCCAACGCTTCCCCTTCAACCTCTTCCAACCTCCTCACATAAACGCAACATTATTTTTTAATTCCAACCGCAATATCATCAAGTAAAATCCGTCCTATTATCCGATATGAGATGAAAACAATTGCATGAACGAAACATTAGATGAGAGAAAAGGTAGTTGGCGCAGAACCTCAGAGTAGACAAGTACATTCGCAGTGAGAGAGGAGCAAGCGGGGGAAGTTGGTCGCGGCAAAAGTGAATTTTGATCGGGGCTTTTTGGGCAGGCCGCTTGAGAAACGACCCGAGGGAGACGGCTGACGTGCTCGCACGTATTTTCACGGGCGACGGGGCGCCAGAGGCTGCTATCCTCCGCGAAACTGGCTGGCGAGTGTCTGGCACTTGCCGCAGAAAATACTGCAGCGCAAACTGAAACTCTCTCGGCGTTCCCGGTGCCGAGGAGCTTGCGCCCCTGTGTCTCGGCCCGTGTCCCGCTTATTTATGTATGAAAGCGCGCGCACTGCCTGCTGCCTACCCCTCGCCAATGTCGCATCCTGACCCTCCTCTCTGCCCCTGCTACTGCTACCATTTCTCCCTTCTCCTCTCACCTCTCCCTTTCTCGCGTCTCGTGTCTATGCCTCGAACTTGTACGTTATTCATACGTAGCGGATGAACGATGAGTATCTGCTCACGACGTCCACCTACGACAGACAGCCACGCGACCGCCCTTTCGAAGGTCGCGACGGCCAGACTTCCCTTGGAACTCCAACTTCATTGGAAAAGCCCGACGTGTACTTTCCACCCTCCCAGCCGGTGCAGCTCGCGTGAATCTTGAGGGGCGAGGAACAACCCTTATGGATTGCGGAGGTATATAGCATAGAGTGTGCGCAACTTTTGTCTGTTAGAAGCGTGTCGGTCCGCTTGGCGCAAAATTTCCAGTGAACACGGCTGGAATTGTCGGCAGGCAGATTTAGCAAAGTTCGACTACAACTCGCAACGCTGGCTGAAAGGTATAAAGCGAGCGGCGTTCATGGGGCTGAAAACAAATTCGTAATTAAACCTGGAAACAGCGGCATATTCAGCTACGCTGGGTATGAAGCTGGCGTGATATTGGATGAAGACTGGCGCTGTCTACCCCAGTGAGAATTACTGAACGATTTAATCGTCATGTTTGCTCTTGTCTTATTTACGCCCGATAGATTTTATGAAACGGTCACTTTCTGCCTCGTCATTGCCAGTATCTTGAATTCATCAAATGAATTTCCTTCCCTCGAGAATGGCAGAAGCCTCGCGAATACTTGTGTTTGCGGAAATCGGCTTCCACGGTGCTCAAGGCAGCGGCCCAATTAGATAGAGTTGCGGCAAATTACTTTCGAGGATACTTCGGCTAAAATTATGTAACCAGGTCGAGTGGGCATGTTCGGTAGTCAGGAGCCTATCGATCGAGGCCCAAGGCTTCCCTTCGAAAAAAAGTTGACGTCGACAAGCCGCCCTGTGAAAAGCAAAAGCACTTACTCTTATAAGAGGCGCTAAGCGAGCCAACATCAAGCAAAGCCACCAACTGCATCGGCATTGAAGGCGGCAAACTATTCGCGTGTCAGAAACAGACCTTGCAATGCTCGAGCACCCCGACAAACGAAACAGCTTGTCCCAGGATGGAGGACATATCTGTGCAGCAGGAGATCAAGATAATTCAAGGGGGATTTCCGGTGAATGTGGGTACACAGCTTGGGCATGGGGCATCGACGCGATTGCTTTTTCGCGAGGGTCGATAGGAATGAAATTTAAGAGGGCCGTTTGATCGGGTCGCAAGGGGCGGTAAGGCCGAGGGAGAGGTCGGTCTAGACAACGAGGAGGAAATGGAGCCTGCTGCTGGTAGGTGGGATCCTCCGCGAAGGGAGATAGGCGTTGCACGAGGCAGAAGCCAAAGTGCAGGCCGGTGGTGCGGAGGGTTACCCGGCGAAGAAGGAAAACGCTGAGGACGAGATGGAGGAGGTGGAGGTTGAAGAGGTAGTAGAGGAAGAAGAAGAAGAAGAAGAAGAAGAAGAAGAAGAGCGCGAGCGAGTGGTGGTGGTGGATAAGCAGAGAGAGAGGAAGCAACGTTGCTGCCGGACAGAGTGAATTATGGGACAATTAGTTCCGGCAGATATATAAGCCTCAGACGCAGAACCGCGAGAGCGGCTCGCTTTCTCGCTCTCCTTCTCTACTTTCGGCCTGGTCTATTCTCCTTGGTGCGCGCGCGGTGTCTAGCCAGAAGGGAGGATGGTTTCTGGTCTTAAGGGAGGCCAGCGTGGAACTGGAGCTTTCGTTCGGTGTGTCGGTAGCCGACCGAAAGCCAAGGAGAGAGGGTACTGGACGACTCATTAACCACCGGCGCTCACCGCGCCGCGGCTCTTTGTGTCTGCTCCAGTTCCAGCGTCTCCCTTTTTCCACCTTTTCTTCACCCTCTTACCTACGCCACTACACTCCTTTCCTCTCACTCACACTGTCTCGAGGATTTCTCCCAAATCCACTCGAATTCTTCTTTCACTCGCACTGCCAGGAGGGCGCTTCCTTTCTTCGCTTTGCTTCACATCGCGTCTGACGATTTTTTACCCCTCTTATTTGCCTAGTCGCATGAATGAGCGAGCAGGGGGGGGGGGGGGAGGGGGGAGAGGAAGAGTAGGAGAGAAGAGCCGTGCTTCTCATCCGGTTTTTCGTGGCCTCGGAGAGCGAGGACTTGCCGACGATTTTGGCAAGATTCGCGAACCCCACTGCTGGCTTTCATGCCGCAGCATCCTACGACTGACTCACACTTGCCTGCATGTACGCCGAGGCTCTGAAGAGCGTGAAAATCTCAGAGAGGCTTTTACTCGCCGGGGGATTTGCCGAACAGCCGTCGAGTAAAAACGGGCGCCGCAAGTACGAACATTAGTAGAGCTTAGAATGCACCGCTGAATCGGCTTGTTCAATTATTCAATGACTCGCGCTGCTGCTGCTACTGCTGCTGCGGCAAGCTGCTACTACTGGCGCGGATTCTCCTTCTCCCTCTTCTACTCGCCAAGAACCATTCGCTTCCACTTGGATACTGTGAAACTAAAACAGAACGTATACTCGGCCATGCTTCTTCCTCATCTCTAGCACGCATATATCATTTATGGATTATGAACACTGCACTCTACGAAAATCGTGCCCAGCCCGAAGCGTTAACCAGACAATGCGATACTGAATGATTACTGACCCATTTATCTTCCATTATTTTTACCAGCCGTGGTTAGAATAAAAGGACCAGACTGGATGTTTCGGGTGGGATAGAATGCCGTCGAAGGCTACCGATGATTGTCAATCGGTAGGTGGAATCGATGTAACAACGGGCATTTGAACTGGATGTCCAGTCGGATTTCGGGGGGAATCGGACGCGGTTATCGGCGGCGGCGGTGCGACGGCGGTCAGGTAGCCGATGGGCATCGACGTTGGTAATTTCTGCGGTATTGCTCGCATGCCGAGGAGAGTGTTTTCCATTCTGCGCCCCCTCGCTTCTATTCGTCTCGTTCCCCATTGTCCAGGCGACCGCGAACGAAAAAATTGTCACATATTGCGCGAGGAGGATTGCGCGTACCCTCTTCGAATGTTCCGACGAGTACACGAGCGTGCTGGCTACGTTCGAGAGAGTGTCTAGCCGGCTAACTCTATCCTGGATTTGTCGGATTTGGATACGTTGCGGTGGCAAGCTTTGCGGTGGCTGTCCGAGAACCAGGCCGTGTAAATATAGTGGCTGTCGTTTAACGAGCTATATGCAACGGCCGTTCCCGCCGTTCCAGTGCATAAATGACAAGCGTACGATCATCAAACGCGACTGCCAGCCAGTTGGCAACGCACGCACTTCACCGCACCGGGAAACAATAATTTAGAGCGAAGGACAGAATCCCTAACGTGCTCCCTGAGATCCAGGACAGCACGCGCTTCTAATTACACCGAGTGCCGGTGCGAACATTGGCCTCGAGGGTTCACCGAAACTGAGGCCGCCAGGTTCGTGGCTGGTTTTCTTAAAAGATGAGAGGGGTCAGAGGAAGGGTGAGGGTCCTTGCACGTCCAGCACATTTTTCTCGGCAACCCCATCGAGGTGAAGTTATTACGGCGGCTATGCTTTCGCGAAATAGTTATAAAATCTTGCTAACGTATGCGTGCTCGAGACCGCAATTCCGCGGAGTTCCCTCGTAAATTCGAATTTAGCGTGGTCAGCGGGCCGGCGCAATATGACGGTACCACCGCCAGACATGTTCTCTTGTTGTAAATATTCTGCCTACCGGCTGGATTAAAGGAGTATTGTTTGAAGAGGAAAATTTGGCTGTGATGCGCCCTGAATGCATGCTTTCATCCCGATTCAGGTCTTCTCGTGCTCGGCAAATCATTCGGGGTGGTTCGGGTCGCCCTGGCTGATTAATGGGCGCGCTAATCAAATAAACAATCCTACATCTGTCGACCGAATGTGTTGCCAAGCTGCGGGTAGCTGTTCCAACCCAGCGCTAATTCCGCCAGCTCCCCGTTGCCCCTCTGGCTCTTAAAAAAAGTACGGTTTATCTTCGGCTCCGTCCGATCCTGCCCTTCTTCACGGCTGGTCTCGCGCGCTCCTCGCTGATGCTGTGCAGGGAGAAGAGAGCAGAGAACCGAGCCACGAAGAAGAACTCGTCGGCGAAGAAAAGCAGTAGACTCGCTCGGGCGAGCGGCATCCTCGACCATCCGGGAAGAGATGTCAGAGAAAAACGCTGCCATCGCGCTCCCTGACTCCCCGGTGGCAATTAGAAGGATTAATGATTCCGTCTCGAGGCGTGCTTCCGCGACGAGACTCCCCTGCCCCACTCACAATACGCCACTACCACTGCCTGTAGACAACTCTAAACGAATGCCCGGCATTGTCGCGATTAGAGCAACCTCCTACTGGACATGTTCACCCCGCGCCTGTGTCTCTTGCAGCGGTGATCATAAATCAATCCTGCCTTCGTTTAACACCGCTAGCTCCTCTGGTCAAGTTGCTCTCCCACCGTTTGCCTGAACATCGTCGTTCCGTCAGGCCTTGCAGCTTCAAATCATTTTTGCGCGCTTCTATCATTCTCTCTTTTGTTTGCTCGTGCAATCGACGTGGCGCGAACACGTGGCCCCCGAGAGACAGCAGTTATTGTCCTGTTGCTCGAAGCCCTTGCGATTAACTTGAGTGTACGTACGAGGGATGTCTGGTACATGCTGGGACTACCGTGTGCGAGCGACTACCTTCATAAATCAACGTTCTATTCGTTTAGCGCCTACTGCTGTTTCTGCCGTTGCAAACGCCAGCGGACCTTGATGTCTCCACAGTGGTCTGACTTCATTCGAAGCAACGGTCCCTGTATTTCTGGTGCATCGTGGCGTGCTCTAAATTATACGCGACCTCGTTATTCCTAGCTCACTAGTCTCGGCTGTCCCTCTCTCTCTCTCGTTCTCCCTCTCTGTTACTCTCAATCATTCATGTCGTCAATCCAAGGCGCAACGCGACATTATAAACATTACTCTGTGAAAGCTTCATCTCTAACTGTTGCGGCGAGACGCGCGCTAAACGATCGTAACGAGCACGAGTTCTTCATTCCCCGTGTCAGTCAGTTGAATACGAAATTGGAACGGCACGGGTGAGGTACGTGTGCCCGAGTTCACTACTCGCTGGGTGTGTCCTCCTTTTGCCCTCTGCTTCTCAAGCTAGCAGACCGAGTGCGGCGATTTTCATGGTTCCGACGGGCGTATCGAGACGTCTCTCTTAGTAAAGGGGTTTATTCTCGACGAAGAGATCTGCCGGTGCGTCGGGACGACAGCGTGACGAACGCAAAGGACGTCTCTATTCGCGGGAGTGCGCCCGTGGAACAAGATTAACTGGGAACGCGATTACCAGAGAATGCTCTGCCATTGAAAGGAGTTCCTTCGAAACTTTTATGTCTATTTCTCATGCAGAATAAACGTTTATAGTTAATACAGAGCACGTAGAAGCTTCAAGGAATGACAATCTAATACAGGAAATCACGTTTCGCACTCCTATTCTATGTCTGAGCGTTGCACAAAGTGGATTAAGACGTTTCTAATCGTACAGCATCCCACGCGTCTGTCCGAGGGTCTTCCTGTAGTACGTAAATCACCGAGGGCAAAGCAGACAGCCAGGTTTTCGCTCGATATAAACGATTGTGTGTTACTCGAACGGCGGAATGACAGAGAGCGGAAGAGCAAGCCGTCGGCAGTTGGATGTCTGCTCGGTTAAGATGCGAGGAACGGCGACGCAAGGGCGACCGGTTGCTCGGCTCGATCCAGCTGTCGCGGCCGCATCAGAGCCACTTGCCTATACATACAACTTTAACTTGCTATCCGTCTCATTCCTCGTGATGTAAATGTTCCCACTCTCCTATCTTCCAGCTTCACTCACCCAGCCGCCCTTCTTGCTCTCGTTACCACGTTCCATTCTCTGTCTTCGTGCGCTTCGCCTCTCGCGTTATCCACTTTCCTGGCCAGCAGAGACTCCTACGGCGGATGCCATTAATATCGGTTGCGTAGGCTTCTCCGCTTCGAATAATCGCTGCTCCACTCAAGCTTTCCGCGAACAGGATTTTTCTGACGACTCCTTTTCATGCTATTTTCGTCACAACCTGGTTGTACCTGGCAAGCGCGTTACCGCACATTCAAGAGAATCTCCTTCGTCCTCCGCACGATTTAATAATGAAGCATCTCCGAGAGCTTCCTCGGCGTCTCGGTGAGAGCGAATGTTGCGTGGGCAAGAGCCATGCTGACAGGAAGCCTGACTGTTAAATAGCCGCGGACACAACGGCCAGTTATCTTTTCGCCTGGATGCGGATCTCTGAATGGGCGATGATCACGAAGCCTCCTTCTCATCCTCCTCATTAGCACCACCTCTGCCTTCAGGATAAGTCGATCTAATGAACGAACTAACGAACGTATCAATTATCCATGGCGTTGCTTATTAGTTACGGGAGAGAGACAGCGTGGGGTTGAGGCTGGCTCGGATACGCTAGGCTATCCAGAAATACAGAGTCCTGTATCGTGTTCGCGTGGGTGGTGAATGCAAAATGTTGGAGGGAGGATAACGGACAAAGGGTGAGAAAATCGTGGATGAGAGACGTCGTGTTCGCAAGACGATAGCAAGGGTAAATGACGCGCGAATGTCTCTCGAGCTAGCTACCTCTCTCCAAGTGGGACTAGTCCGCGAGACTTGCTGTTGACATCGCCGGCTAAATATACTCTTCGGGAGAAGATTCGAAGGAGTAGCTGGGAGGTTCGCGCGAGAACCAACGAAAGGGGTTAGAGGGGGTTGCCGGAGCTTTGTAGAGCTTCCCCCGCTTCCGCCGGGGACGCACGTATCCCCGCTCGTTATGTGTCCCAGCTTGCAACTCTTGCTCTCCCGGCGACTAGTCTATACATGCAGAGCTCCTCCCACGCGAGTCACGAGAGTAGTTCGCGCGCGTGTTGCCAGCTTCCGCGAGTCCTCCTTCTCCTCGCTAAAGCCACCAGACTGGCAGGACGAGATATCCTTCTGGTGTACCCGTCACCTCCGTCCTGACTCTTCTACACTGCTCTACCAGTGACTCGACTCCAACACTCCAGCTACTTTCGCGATACTCCAACTTACCAGTAACTTATACGAGACGAAGACGACCAGTACAAGTACGAAATCGACGTGGCGACGACAACGTTGAAAGGTGCTCGCTCTCGACCGCTAATTAGTGAGCTAGAATACCAGTCAAGTCCAAACTACGACTACGACAGTTATCCGTGAAATCTTGTCGGCTTTACGAGTCAGGATATTGAAACTACCGATCGCTGCAGTATTTATCCATCTGGATACACTGTAGAATAGAGTAATTGTCTAGTTTATTTATTGTTTCTATTAACAGTTAGTCGTCCAATACCGTTAGCACTTAGGTTCGCTCGCGTATCAAGATTTGCGCAAAGAAAGCTCGTCCTCGAAGGTAATGGAATCCGCTAATTAGCTAGACACTGTAGAGGATCTCGCGCACGATTGGAAACAGGACGCGCGCACGCGTTCACTGATCAACCCGATAATCCCTTGTTTGATCTTTCCCCTGCAACTCTTCCATTCCTTTTCCAAGGAAATCCGCGGACCAACTGAACATTCTCTAGCAATGGGAATGTAATGGGAAGTGATGGAGAATCGTTGGGTGATTTTTGGGTTGTCAAAGTCAGAGAACGGAGGGATGTCAAGGCGTTTCGAGGGTGGTTGTCGATCGTAGGATAGTCGCGGTAGTGTCGGCTTGTGTTCCGATAGTGGACGCGATCCCTTTTGTCAGAGAGAGGGAGAGACTCTCACGTCAATCCCAGATCGGCTGGGACGTAATGCCGTTAGGTGGATATGGGCACAACTAGTATATGAGAGACGGAGATCGGGCAGTCGCGTGTCGCCGGACACAACGAGCAGCAGCAGCGGCAGCGAGAGTCGACGGATGCATATGCCTATAATTAAGCTGACAGGCTTTGACGACGTACGAGGGCTCGAACAATGCAGCTAGGTTTCGCGGGCGCAGAACTCGAAGCGTCGCCCAACAGAACGTGGTCGTGTCACGACGGAATCTCTCTCTCTCTCTCTCTCTCTCTCTGGGTGCGCGAGCTCCAGTGAAAATGCAGAACACGCCATTATACCACACGTCCGTCACCGATCGCTCTCTGCTCCTCTGGTCCAGACTTGTCAGGAAGCCATGACAAAACTAGCGGCGACACCTTCCCAAAAGTTTGGTCCCTTCCACCAAGATCCTTCGTGTTAAACATAGTACGACTGTCAGTGGAGACAGGCGAACTGTAACATTAATTAATCAAGGATTCGTGCATATGAAATTCCATATGAGATAATTAGGCTAATCAAGTTAAGCGAGGTTATCAGTGGCAGATGACTAGGAGAGTCAATGGAAATAGGGCTGCTCGCTGTTGCACGAAGGTCCCGCGAGGTCAAAGCTAAATAAGCGATGAGACGTCGATGCACAGTGTTCTCGTCCATCAGATGCAATTGATCCTGACGATATCCGCCGGCGTGCTGGTGCGCGCAGCCCCCCCGGGTAGTCCGTCAATTATAGTATGCTCGACCGAGATTCGGAAATAGTGTCATGCAGCGGTGAATATAACTCTATCAAAGCCCGACTGACAAGTTGCTCGTCAGTCCTCATTTTAACCAGTGTTTATCCATGAACAATCTTTGTTTGGCCAGAGACTTCGGTGTCATCGAAATTGACTTTATCTATTACCACGCGAATATTCGAATAGAATTGAAACACAGTTTATAATCAAGGGAAAAAGAATTGATTGAAAATAGGAAATGGATAGGTGAGAAAGTTTAAAGATTCATCGATGGAATGGCCGGTCAATTCCTACCTTCGAGAAGGATTGACAGTGGCAGGTTGCTCTCGAAACTTTAATGCAAAGCCAATTGAAGGTACTAGGCTGGCAAGCGAGCGGTTGCGTTCAACGTGCGAAAGGTTGAAGCGGCGCTGCTTGCCACGGGCGTATGAATTTTTCAGACGCTTAAATACCGCCTAGTATGGAGGAGAGAGCATCGCCGTGTGCCAGAGAGTAAAGGGGTGGAAACCGTTTGTCGGGGCGTAAAAAGTCACCCTTGAGTACGCAGCTTGCTGCGGCACGGCTCACACTCGCACAGGCGCACACACTTCTCGTCCGCGCTCTGGCAACGTTTCGTCTCCGACGAGCGATGCATGTATTTGCACGCACAGGTGGTTTTATTGCCGCTCTATTCGCCGCGGGTAATACCTCGGATTTTACGTTACTCTCCTCCTCCTCCTCCGAGACTCCTCGGAAAATCCCAGCTCACAGTTGCACGTATTAAATTTCTCTTTTTCAACGAAACATTTGGAGGCGCGTCGGTGAACCTGCTCGACAAACACCGCCGCCACCAGGGAAAAGTCAGGGGTCTAAAAAGGCCACTCTCGAATTTACTTATTGTGCAATCCCCAGCCTCGCAGTTACGAGAGGGCTGTTACAAGGAGTTACAACCGAAGCCTTGGTTGTAGCAATTTCTTCGCACCCCCGAGTACTTTTTCATTAGGAACGAGGGGGAATTGCGAACGGGGGTGGTATTGAAATCCGGGAGGAGGAAGGAGCGCGGTTGCACGCTTCCTTCTCGTTACACTTCCGAGAGCACGAGCCGGCCGGGAGAGAATGGCCGGTAAAAAAATTACCGGTAGTTAGTCCGCGACGCGGAACGGAGCGGGATGCGAGTTGGTGTGAGTAGGAGAAGCTGGCGAGGGAAAATAAAGGAAATCCCGGTGGCTTGTTGGCAATAGGAGGGGGATTGGTGGCAGTCGGTTCCGTAGTGAGAAAGCGGAGCAGAGATTTTGAAAGGCAGCGTCATGCCTGGCAGTTCGTCGCCGTCGTCGCCGTCGCCGTCGACGCGGGAGTCGGGCACGACTTCACGGGCGGCTGTGTGACCCCATCCTGCAATTCCCATTGTCGAAATGTCGGCGACTGCTGGGAAAAGAAGCTCTTTCCGCGAGTGGGCTCGAACAAAAGGGTGTGGGGGCGGCGAGGGTTGGGGGTGGAAGGTGACCGAGTAAGAAGGAGAAAGAAAGAAGGGCGGAGGTGGTTGGGGGGCTGGGTGGTCGGTGGATGGTGTGTTGGACTGGGGCTGATGGTGGTCGGCGTAAAAGCAGAGGGCGAAACGCGTTGGGTCTTGGCAGTTAAGACGAGCCAACTTTTCCGCGGCCCTCAATTGTTTTTCCGTGGCGAGCGCGCCTCCGCTAAGCCAATAAAACCTCTGCCATTGGTAGCGAGCGGGTGAGAGGGTGGCTGGCACGGCGGCGCCTCTTGTTCGAAGAAGTATAAAAGTGTAAGAAAGCCCGGCTAATCCCCGGCCAACGACGACCTGCAACCCTCCCCCCGTCGCCCAACCTACTGGACAATGTCCCGGACTCTCTGGCAATGCGCTCGCGCTCCCGCGAAAAAAGCACGCTGTTCAGTCCGACGACGATAGTCCCGACGGCTGAAAGAAAGACAGATTGTACTGGTGGTCGCGCGATGAGCGGCGTGTGCTGCTTTCTTCCCTTCTCAACTATAGAGATTCCCTCATAAAATCGATGCGCTCTCTTCTACCAGTACTAGCGCGTCTTCCAACCGTACAAACGAGCGAGTGAAATGCTTGGCTCTCATAGGGTAGAGCAGCGGTGGTTATCGTTACTCGTGAAATACGACTACTCCTGGCGAAGTGCTCATAGCAGTCGACCGGCGGCCTCCTCCCAGAATAATAGAGACGCGCGTTGATCTCCGGAGAAGGAGGAGCCTTCACTCGAGTCCGATACTGGACTCTGGACTACCGTAGACAGAAGGAACTTTGTCGAATTCTACCTGCTGAGTCATTCGAGAAGATGCGTCGGCCAAGTTTGGCGTCCGGCGATCGGGTTCTCTGTGGATCCTCTGTCTTCCTTCGTATTCTCCGGCGTGGCGGCCGCACAGCCCGTCCTCTGGCCGGCCCACCTACGTTGATCTTAGAACTGGTTGTAACAACTTGTTCGTGTACGATATCTAAATACGGCTGAGGGAGCGGCTTGGTCGCGCGTGCGCGCGCGCACTCACGTGCCAAGTATCGTTTCTTGTAATCCCGTGTTTGTTTACCCCGTCGGCGCCCACGAACAAGTCGCTAGTCCCTTAAGTGCACACGTGAAAATCGGCCGCGGACGCTGGAGAGGGCTCGCATGGCACTTGTAATACCGTTAACCCAATAATTCTCGTAGCGTTTCGCCAGTGTTGCTACCGCCAGCAATCTAGGAAACGACTGATAATGACAATAATCCCCTGGCAATGTGTGGCAGGGCCTCTCGCGTAAGCAAATGATTTTATCGCTCGTCTGGCATAATGGCTGGTAATTAGTGGCGAGTTACGCTCGAATAAAAAGGCGACTTGCCAATGTGGAAAAAAAGGTGAAACGATAAACGTCGATGCCGGCGAGATAGCCAGTTCGAGGAAAAGAAATCGCGTGCGGATAACGAGTCCGTGCTCTGCTATACCTTGGAGGGCCGGTGTAGTATTGGCGGCAGCAAGCGAGCCGCAAGTTTTCCCCTTTGAAAAGCACGATCGCAAAATGGGCTTGGTTACCCCGGAACCCTACCTACCAACCGCCCTTTTTCTCCTCGCTCTCTGCGTCCCTTTCCCTTTCTGACTACACTTTTTAGAAAGCCGCGAGCTATTGAGTCACTAGGAATCATGCGACGGGCAACTCGCGTCAGGACATTCTTGCCTCCTGATAAAATCTTCCCCTCTTCATTTCCATTTGTTTCTACCGTTCCGTGTCTTTCTCAATCCCTCTACCTGCTGTTTGCTGCCGCCCTTATTTAACTCGGTCTCTCTTTCCCTTCTACTCGGAGCACGAAACCAAAGCACGTTTTCACGTTGTTATTTAGTCAAGCCCGAACTTCGCTCGCTCTTTTTCCCTGGGAAACTTTTCGAACGACTCCGTTTCTCTACGAACAGAAGTGGGGAAAGGAAAGCGGGACAGAACGAGAGCGCATGGGCATCCGAAATCTCGTTACGCGCCATCTACTTTGTCGTCGGAAAAGAAAGAGAAAGATTCCCTTTGATCTCAGCTTAAAGGACATTAAAATTGCTCGCTTCGTCAGGTCCATCGTGTCAGTCGTCGACTCGACGCTGTTGCGCCGAGCAGCACGTTTCCCTTCGGGCCAATTCTTCCTTTACTCTCGTCTCCAATCGGCGAACGTACGAGGACTTGCCGACGATGCTTCCTCTTCCTTTAATTGGCAAGTATCGTTCCTCCAAATCTCTCCGCCATTCCCCAAGCTTATCTATGGGGACTCGTCGATCTTACTTTGTGCGTTGAACAGTTAGACTGTGCAATGTGGACCCGGCAATTCTTTCTGACTGAGTTACTCGATTCCAGGAAGAACTCGGCAATGCCACAAGGAATCATTACTATGTTACTACTAGTTCCTAATATGAATTCGACTTTCCTTCAAGATTGTAATTTATACGCGTTCCAGGGATTCTACAATTATCAAAGGACCCTTCTCTTGAATTGCACCGTTCTATCTGGAATCTACGGTTTCGCAATAGGTGGCTGATTAAATATGAGATATCCGAACGTAAGCCGTCCTGTCAGCAGGAGGTGTAAGACGACACACACAGACATAGAAGCGAGAACACACATGTTTGTATTTGCCGTTCTAACTAGCCCCGATCGAGGCAAACCGCATCGTGACGTGCGATCTTGGAAGGTCCGGACTCCGGAAAATGAACGACTCAATTAGCGAGCGCGCTGACCTTTCCTCGGAGACGTCGCGCTGTGCGCTCGCCCTCGATGAAAGCGATGCCAAAGATATATCGGGACGACCATTCGATGCACGTTCGCGCCAGCCCGATAATAGCCACTGTCTATTCGGTGGCCGACAGCGGTTCCGAATATTCCGTGATCACTGAATATAGATGTAGAGCGGTAGAGCACGCTCGCCGAGGCCGAGGGGAAAACTTTTCACGCTGGGAATATTACTTTGCGAACTGCTCGGGACTTTGTTCAATGACCTGGGAAAAGTGTAGGTGGGATCGATCCTGGCGAATGGCGTAAGCCGTGACGACTGTGCACCTTCTATGACGTCCACCATGTCGATTGAATATTCTTCTCGACGACGTCATAATGCATCGGTCAGTGGAAAGTGGAAAGAGCGCCCAAGTGCGGCCACGGTTATTCTTGGACATCGACCTTTTCCACTGTGGAACGCGCGCGTAAGCCTACGTATCCGCTCTTTCTCTACATCTGCGCCACGGCTATTCGAGTTCTCTTTCTTGGCTTTCCGCCTATCTCTCCCTCTGTCTTCGTTCGGCCATGCTCTTCTTCCAAAAGTAGCACGGCGACTTGTACTTTTCACACGGACGTGTCGTCTGGGGCCGAACCGCCCGAGATTTTCCGGGAATTACGTCTATCGGAGGAGCGAGCACCGTCAGCTGAATTGCGATCCGGAATACGACAGGTGCCACCTAATCCTCCGGCGTGCGAGCTCGCTCGCGTGAAGCCACTTACTCTCCTCGAAAAGAGGAGGGCGCCTAGAACGTGAGGGATAACGGGAGACGAAGGGAGCCCAAGGAGGAGAGTAAGCGCTCATCTTTTATAATTGCGAGCCCTCCGCCCCTGAGTGGGCCACGTGAATTGAGATTCAGTCGGGATTTATTATATTACTTCCCGTGGAACTTGCGAGCTCGCCTTCTCATAATCGGGAGGCCCCTAGCCACTCGTCCCTAGGAACGTAAGTTCGCCGTTTTCCTCCCCCGTTGGTAGATCGATCGACTAAAGCACTGGAAGCGGCCAATTCCCACAAAACCCGTTAACAGAGCCGCTTGCTCTGATTACGTGAGGTTGTCGGTGCACGAGCAACTCCAGGAATCGCATTAAAAATACACAATGACGATAAGAGGTACGAAGAGTCTTGGTTCGCTGGCCTTCGCCGAACGAAGTCGTAGCTTGGCTTTTCCGATGAGGCGTCTTCCGTCGCCAGGGTGCCATTCCCAAAACTTTTCTTCTTCGCCACTGCAATGCGGAATTACATTGGCATTAATATTCCACGGATCGATCCTACTCCTCGTTCATCATCCCTTTCCCAATCTGTCTTACGTGTTTCGCCCTGATATCTCTCACTCTCCTTGGCTCCGAGGATTGTCCGTCGGAGATCACTGGGTTCAGCTTGCAATGCGTCCTACGACATTACTCATTTCTGCTGACGAAGCTGTTTCCAGCTGATTGAGCGTAGCCCGTTCTCTCTACTCCTACTAGTGGATATGTACATGATGGATATTGTTTGCAGACTAATACATTAATGGGCTGATACTTTGCGATCTCGGATCTTTCGCTCACTCTTGCTTGCTGACTGGCTTCTAATCCGCCTACATTAGCCCCACCCCGGATTCTATTTGATCTCCCTCGCGAAGCTTTCCCGCCTCGCCTCACTTCGCGTGCCTCCATCTACTCAAGGGAGGCTTCCGAGTGCCTATTGTCGGCACATCGCACCCGCAATCGGAACAGGAACATTAAGGAGAATCAATGATCCTGTATTCTGAGCATTTCGAATGGACGATCAATTATTCAAATGATTCGCCCGGACGTGATTCGCCCGGGAGCGGGGTGGCAGGTGGCACGAAAGGTACAGCATGTGCGAGTAATGTTCTCGCGGGGCGACGCCCTCTTCGCCTACTCTCGCCGTTTCAATTCTAGTAATCGCGAATTCTAAGTATCTCCTGTTACATCAGTCTGAGCTTATTTCAATCTCTAATGAATCCAACCCTTCATCGTCTGGGATCAATCGGAGAAGGATAATCTTCTACCACGATTCATTGTTTCCTCTTACATCAATGCGATTAGTGTTTGGTGGTGGAAAGATGTTCTTTTGGAGACAAGGGTGGAGAGTATAAGTGGAATCGCTTTCCGGATGATCGGGATGCTCTGCTAGACTGGCCGATCCCCGGTTGAAGCATAAGTGGGTTAGCTCCGTATGCTCGGCCGAAGGAGAGCCGATCGTTCAATGTCCGTGGTGACCCCTGACCCCAGTCTGCCAGCCCCACGGCAGTCGGCAATTAATTATGCCAATTGATCGAGTGGCTATCGCTCCGCTACGGCCATGCATGTTAATGTGCGAAAGGACATCTGTTTCCCCTTTCTGCCCAGTGGCACACGCGCCCGCTTGCCCGCTCGCCCGCCTGCGTCCTCCCGTTTCATCCGTTCTGTTATACCACGTTGCAGTTAAACCTCCCGTGTTGCGCAACCCCCCTCCTTCTCACAAAAAAGCTGTTATACCCATGCAACGATACAGGAATCTCAGCTATCCTGCTTAGAGGTATCGTTTTACGGATTAGGAATTCAATGGCTCCGCTAATTGGCTACCGGTCGTACTTACAGCATCAACATATGTATGCACTTCTCAATCAAGATTCTCGCGAGGTTCTACGCTCTTTTTATCCAACGATTGTGAAAGGGAAGTGTCTCCAAGAGATAGTCGTGCTCAGCTAGTAGTATGCGGGCAGTCTGTGCTAGCACATGTGCATATATTTGGTGATATTTGTAGATATAATGGTAAGAGGGGAAGATGGAAGAAGGGTGCGTGGGGTACGGACGATGCACCGTGCGCGTAGATCAGGTGGATTCACAATGGGGCTCCATAGGGCGTACTAGAAGGACCTCGAGCATCCGGGGACATATGCTGCGGATTTTTATGGGGTCTCCCCTATCTCCCGGGGATCCGCGCTCCCGGCACTTTCCCTCTCTCTCTCTCTCTCTCTCTCTCTGTCTCTCTCTCTGCCTCCCTCTCATTGCAGCTCGATGCCACTCCTCGATTTGAACCCTCCACAGGCGAGGCGAACAACCGATAGCACTAACGTCATGTCCATTGTGCCTGGACAATTCGCGTCGAGACGCGGGATCATCAGTGCTCATTGTCGCCGACTAATCGAATCTGGCAGCGGGCGAATCACCGACGCGGATTATTCGAATGTATTTCGAGGGCTACTGCTGCCGCATCGAGAGACATGCGGTGCAAGCGCCGCGTAAACAGGCTCGCGCGTTTCGGCTTTAGATCCTCCCTTCTCTCTCCCACTCGCACTCTTTCACTCTTGCTCGCTTGGTCAGACTCGTCTACAGCTTCGTGCTTGTCAGACAACCGAATCAATGGGGGCTTTTTGAGCACCGGAGCGTTATTCACGCGGCAGTTATTCTCCGCAAATATTAGCAATACTCTCCGGATGGATATACCATTAATTGAATAATTCAGTGCACAGAGCTCGCGGGATATATCGGCATTTTGCAATGGCAATTCGTTTTCGGCTGATTAGCGTGCGCGCTTCGGTGATTGCCGCTTACCGATTACCGCTAATGCATGCCCGCACGTCCATCATTCGCCGGAGATCACTCCTGCGTGGTGGAATGCTTCTATAGTTCCGAAGACAAGAGGCCTAACACACTAACCAACATGTACTTCTAGTGTTTATGACGGCGGCTCTGTCGCACGCGCGTATAATCCAATTCGTTTCTTCGCGTCGAATGACGTGTCCCACGCGTCTACCATGACGCGTGACGAATGCCAAGGTAATCGGGATCGTTAGCCGATTTGTCAAGATGCGTGCCCGGCTCATGTGAAATGAACTCTCTTCCTGGTACAAGCCGGCCTGCCAGAGCACCAGCATGTTACCACGCGGCGGACTTCAAAAGAACCAGGCGACGAGTCTGTTTCGACTGCGGAGTAACTTTCATGTGTCGCTTTTCAAGCTCGCCTTCAAAAAGGCGCCTGGTCCGACAACGCTCGTGTGTACAAGAAAGTAACACTGTCTTCCTGTCACTGTGCCACCATGAGACACACCCGGTGAACTGACTCCACGAGAATTAACGGAATACTTTTCTCGCCATCCACATTCCCTGCCTGTTTTTCCCAGCTGAAATGAGTCGAGAGAATAGCTTTGAAAGCCATCGCCGTGTCTTGCTAGGAGATTTTTCAGGTGTCCAATACCGGGAAGTTTCTAGGATCGATAACGGTAATGGAACCGCGGTTCCCATCGATCCCAAGAACAGGCATGGACTGGCCATGGCATTCATTGCAATCCATATTTAGAGGAGAGTGTGTTTAAAGGGGCGGAGAAGGGTGATTCGCAATTATAAAGCATGAAGCAACTCTGGCGTTGTGTAATCGCAATGCTTAAATCGGGACTTCTCCAGGATGACATTCTATCTAGCCTAGCGAACTACCAGGAAATGCAGGACGTTAATAAGACCGACTTTGGTCCTCGGAAGTGGCTCGTTACGATTTTTTTGCACGATCGTGCGACAAAGCGAATTCTATCGACTCCCGGCACCTAGAGCTCGTGGTGCCGTCGGTGGGAGCAATCTCCACACAAGCCAGAGGCTACCGGTACCCTATGTTCCTTTATGGAATATCCATGAACGAAGGTTATGGGACTCCGTGGAGCTTAACAAGCTCGCTCTACGTATATGTACTTCCTGGCGAGTCTCTTTCCTTCTTCCTCTTGTGCCGCGGCATTCGGCCCAGCACGCGTACGTCCTCCACTCGTGAACGGCTGCTTCTCTAGACTATACACTCTTCGTGTAGGCATTCTTAATGCTAAAGGCCGCCGTATTCCACGCAGCTTTTTCTCTCTCTTTCTCTCCGTCATCTCTATTTCTCCTTTTCCCTGCCGATCTCTCTTCGTATAATACTCTTCGCCGCTGTATAATACGCTTCCGCGTGTGGTAGCTATTAAATGACTGGTTACACGGCCCGATAGGCGTGCCACAACCACTTCCTAGAGAGAAGACGACGACTCCAGGGAATCCTTCGGGAGAATCCTGACGTCGAAGCATACCTCCAACCACGATGGAGATGGATATCTCTTGAAAAGCTCTGGTAACTTCCTCTCCCACTTCGAAGCAAGCTTCACCATTTTATCCTGGGCGCGTGTTCGCTGAAAGTCGAGCACACTCGGGCAGCAACTTTCCTGAAACGTGCGGGATGTCGGCGGAAGTTCGTCCTGACCGATGCGATGACGGGAAACCAGGGAATTTCGATGTTAAATGGAAACTGGCTACGCGTTTCTGTTCATCTTTCTTCAGCAGACGCTCGATGGTCGATTAGACGAGAAACAATATGTATAGAGTATTAAAATTATTTCTGGGGTTTCTCTTGTTTATTGAATAATTTGCAACGTGACCGGAGAGTGGGATATCGCGTAGCGCACACTCGTAGAAGAGCTGGAGATACATTCCCGGGGGAATATAAGTAGTAACACGAAGTTGGAGTAGCGGAGTTGAGCTTCGAGGCCGGTTCCTCTTCCTCTCTTGCTGTGAAACGTATCTAATGGTAGGATCTCGCGGCCGCTAGTGGACCCAGCAGTCCAAGAAGAAGCCTCTCCGAATCCCGAGAGCAGTACATGTTGTGTGTATAGTATACATGGTAGATGTTAGAGAGTCTTCGTCCCGAGCCTGCTTCGTCCCTCGACCAGAAACGTGCCGATTTTATCAGGGCAACTCCTTTCATCCCCTCGTCAGTGGATTCGGCTCACGTAGATTCGCCGGGCGTCTCTCGGTTAACGGGCTCTCGCCGCTCGATCGAGCTACCCTTCCGGAGCCTTCACTATTTACCCCTGAAGTCAAAGATCTTCTAGATTTCCACCGACGATTATATTCACGAGAGCCAAGAGCGTCTTTGCCGTTTCGCCTCTGTACCGACTAACCGATATCGCTGTCTATCGTCGAATCTTGACCGACCTCCCCTTTTCTCAAAGAATCGTTTATTGATCGTGAATAAATATCGCCTACTAATCCCTTCCTCCTCAAGGAGCACCCCACTCGCAAAAGATCCGGCCGATGGTAATCCTCGGATACGAACGACTTGACAGTAGACCAGTGCTTACGAGCGCCACTCGAAAGAGACTGTGCCGGCTTTTAGGGAGTCAATTGTGCTGGGAGTTAGTCGGGACTTGTGATTGCGAGAGGTTCGGAGAACTCGGTAGAGTACCGAGCGAATGGAATTTCATTTCCGGCGAGGCAGTGCGATCACTTTTTGCTCTCTATGGAAGAGCAGCAGGCAACCTTCTTCGTTCTCCGGTGTCTTCCTCTTTCTGTGGAAGGAGCGAGGGGTGACACCTCATTCCTAGCTGGTTCTATTCGGCAGGTGCCACAGTAGTGGTGGGTACACGCGTCGTTTGTCCCAGGTCAATTCCGTGGAAGTGCAGCGAGGACTCGCTCGAGAATCGATCGTGTCGTTCTTCTGCTACCCTCTCTGCCACCTTGCACCGTTCACCTTTTTCTCTTTTGGCTCCTGTGGTTCTTGAGACGAAAGGTAACCCAAGACGGGTTACCTTTGACACCCAGCCGACGCTTTCCCACGATCCATGCCAATCATTTTGTCTCGGCTATCGAATTCACCCGATGTGTTTGTCAGTCAACATTTTATCCCATTCTTCTGAGTGTTTCTGCTCTCTTTCTTGCACGCCACCCACTGGATTTCACAGCCGAAGATACCCCGTTGCACCTTGCCGCAACGCTATTGTACATTTAATACTAGAATTCTTGGAGTGACTTTTGCTCTCAATGCGCGGAGAAAAGTATCGCGTAACATTGCTCGAGGTAACTTCGATTTTCTTCTGTAAAAGAGGAGAATGCCGCATTTCCGGAGTTCCCGAAGTATTATTTATCGTCGAAACGGCACGCAACAGCACACTACGCGATACTGGATGCCCTTTTCCTTGCCGGCGCGTCATCGAATTATGGAAATGCACTTGGCACCCATTCTAATTCTTTTTTATTATTTCCTACAAGAGTTTTCCCGCCATCTCTATGGTAATGCGCTCGCCAAAAGGACTCTCCATATTCCGCGTTTGCGGTCTTTTTCTTCCCCTTTCTCCCTCTCGCTATCTTTCTTTCTTCCAACGTGTATATATGCATCGAGAATCCGTGTGCTAGCATTCCCATACGAATACATACCTATTCTCCTCGGGAGACGCAGCTGGAATAGGTATGTGTGGCGAGCATTGCGTTATATTTCGCGGCAACATTGTCCTCGCGAGTTCGGGCCGAACAGAAGGGGCGAGAGATGCTGGAAGGCACTGATGCGCGCCCGGCAAGCCATTCTTCAGCCAATACGAAATCCCATCGATTCCGCGAAAGAAGACGAAACAGAAGAAGCTGAGAGAGTCCGGGGAGCGCGTCCGCGCAGCCGGCGCATAACGGATGCAGTGGAACCTTCTTATTTCTCACTCGGGGACCGCTTACCCCAGGAGAATCGTCCGAGAACAGATGACTCCCTGCGCACAATGCAATCCCGCCCGCGTTGTATTAGCATCGGCGGCCTCCGATCTTCTGCCGATCTGCTCGAACATCGAAAAGGCCACGAATTCTCGCTACCTCGATAAATGGGAAACGATCGGATCGCTCTCTCGCTCCCCGACGACCTCGGCGCCACCATCCAGATATATTAGCACAACGCACCACCAATTCCTGACAAACGAGTACACAGGAATAACAAGTGTAAGCGGTCCCCTGTCAGCTTCAAATTCATTCGTATCGAATTGGAGTATGCATCTTATTTGGATTTGAATCAGTGACTGCTCGTGGCTAGATAAGCAAGGGATAGGCACGCGATGTTCACGTGATGACGAGAGACGGGTGGAAGTCATGAGGGATGTGTGCACGATGCATCACTGGTCTCACTATTGACGCCTGTCTCCTGCAATTGACGTCTATTCTCTGCAAACCTGGCGCATCGTCGCGATGCACACCCTCGCCAATACATACTCCATCGATGACTGCATTCATCCCCATTACATCTGACTCCCTCGACTTATCATGATGGCACTTGTCGGAAATTGCTGATTGTACTATAATTCGATAACTTAACAATTCTTGTAGAAATAAGTATAATATAAAATGATAGGTTCAAGTTACGTAGAAATTGACCAGGGAACATATTGGACGCGTTATGCTCGACCATGTCTGGGCACCAACTTCCTGACTCATGGAATAATTTCGCGGCCGGTGGCATTAATGTAACTATCAGGCAATTTCACGGGCGATTAGGCGCTTTATTAATCGGAAGATAAATTCGCCAACATTCGCGTGGCATCGGGCGTTGGGCTGTAATGTTGATGCGACGGGGATCGATATCGGGCAATCGAGCAGACCGTCTGTTAGCGGTTAAGGGGAATGGCGCGTAGAAGCGGGACGACGCGTACTCGCAACCAAGCCCCTGCTGGGATGAGGCAACGGTGATATATCAAATTATTGTCAAACCGGTAATGTTATTGCTGTACTAACGGCAATCGATGGATTAGCGGCGACTATTACCGTAATAACCAGCGATACCCCTCGGAAATTAGAATGGGAATCCTCGATTGAGCGGGTGGACTTAGGCTTGTTGTAGGTGCAGTCATACTTTCGAGAGGACGGGACAGTTGGATATCTCTGGCGATAGAAGTTACCGCGAAACAAAGTCTGCTCGTTAAAACTTAGCCGTGGAAAGCCGCCGGCAGGTGTTTGAGTTCTGGGAACTTGGGAGCCAACATTGGGGTTGATATCGTGTCAGTCATGTTCGGCATGGCTCAGAGATAATTCGGACACGCTGGAGAACGCTCGCGTTGGCAGACAGGCATGACAGTGAGAGTGAGGGGCGATGGCTCAAAGCACTGCACGTAACTCCGAATGGAGTGGAGACATGGAGGATGATCGACAGTTACGTCGATATGCATCCGAAAGCAGGCGGCAACGGTCGTTGAAAGTGCAGAGTGGCCAACGTTTAACCAGACTGGAGTGGAGAAAAGCTGAAGGCCAGAGAGTGCCAGGGGGCTGGAGAAGCTCTCTCACTCGACGGGGATCAGACTGACGAAATTGGGGGATCAAAATTTCCCCGATTCTAGGATACCTTTAAAGTAGAATGACGTCTTCGCTCGCCGGTCAACCCAATTTCCGAGGGGTTCGGCCCCGATGAAAACTCGAGTGAAGTCGAGCGAAGAACAAGCGGGGTCCGGCGGCTACCGCACGAACGAGCGATATTCTCAGTGGCCAAGTATCCTCGGGCACGTCAAAACTTCCCGACGAGTTCCCCTCGGGATAATGAAGTTCCCCTATTTCCTCCTAACCCGAGCGAATCCCAACGCGCACCCTCGCCGCGCAAAACGTATCGCGATTTCAGACCACGCTTGTTTATTCCGCGAATTATTGAATGCACGACCTCAACGATCGATAGGTGAGTCGGGGTGGGGGGTTGGGTGCCTTCAGGTGAGTTACCGTCTCGTCGACAGGATTATTCTCGGTTGAAAATTGGAGCGACGAGGGCCACTTAGCAACAGCGAGCAATAACAGCTATCTTCGAAGTGAGGCGAGGAGTGGAAGTTTCTATTCCACCTTACGAATTCACTTGGCCCAGTTCATCCGCGAAAGTCATTGAGTGAGTTGCCTCTTGCTTCCTGGACTTGTCTCCGGTGCTTTTTACCGCTCCAAAAGCGATTCGTGTCAACAATTGCTTGCTCACTGCACGTCACCCGTTGCTAACTATACTCGAGACAAGACCATCCACCCACTCCCTCATCCCCCCTTGTGCGCAGAGCGGTGATTATTAAATCAGAATTTCCATGACATTATTTTCCCGAGGGAAATTGATGAGCTGTATCCTGTTGGCAGTGGGGTCAAAGGAATCTGCGTCGAAAATGTGTTAACGAGGAGGGTTCTCTCGCGTGGTTAAGCGTAGGTATGTACGCAGCATCCCAAGGCGGCAAGAGTGACTCCCGTTCTGTAAGGCGCGGTGGCCAACCACCGGCAAAAAAGCAGCAGCATCCTTTGGCGCCCCATGATTTATTCGATGGGGGGAATTAAACGAACCGGCTTTGTAATAGGCCGGGATGTAGCGAGGTGGATTCGTAATTGCCGGGAGGAAAGACGAATTCGCCGGAACTAACGAGGGGCCTCGTCGTCACGCGGCTGGCGTACTACACCGCACCGCGCGTTGCAGCCGTTCTCTGCCGAGCGATCCGATCTCTCGAAGACCTATTTTCGAAGTCCCTCCAACTACTTAGAAACTTCCCTGAACTAATGGGCGCTCTCGAGTATTTTTGTAAAACCTGCATTCGGCCAACGAGTTTCACGAGTGCTACTCCGCTAATTTGCCTCCTGCACCGAGCGACGTGTGTCGCGCCTCTACCATTCCACTTTCCAAGCTTTCCTCATTTCGAGAATTGTGGTGGGCCGGAATCAGGCGTGTGTACCACACACAAAATGCCCGTTGCGGAAGTTCAAATCTACTTGTGTGTACGAAAGTGAATTGCTAATTGCTCTCGAGCTCGCAATACCACACAGACGGATAGACAGACAGACAAACATGGCCCGAACAGTTCCGACGGTCGAACAGCAAACCGGCCTTACTTCGTGGTGAATTCCAAAGAACCGCGATTCTTGATAACGATAATCCACAGTTAATTCCATCTAGCACCAGTCTCTGCTTTTCCCTCCCTCTTTAACCATTACTTACCACACAGTGAATTCAAGTTATTGCTACTTGTTGCTTGCTGATCCTCGTGCGAAAGTACCTTCACACTTGACGTGTGTGTACGAGGAACTGGGCCTGCAAGTTAGAATGGAAGGGGATTTCTCTTTACTCGGTTAAAGGTAGCCGCGATCTCGTATCGCGCTTTAGCAATATCGACAGACTTTGCAAATGACCCAGATATGAAGGTACTAATTATCCTGTGCGAACTACTTCGGGAATCCTGTTAATTCTAACTGCTCGGCTAAAGTGCGTTTTCAAGGGGAATAATGCTGCGACGTGCGCGCACAGCCTCCTAGGCATGTCCCAGATCTTACAATTAGTCGTGAGTCTTAATCGTCTTCTGGCTGCTGCTAATAGTATTCCCGCAGTGCTACAATTTCCGTATCTACACGACGCGAGCAAGTTGTCGTTCACGAGAATATGATAAATTATTCCCTCTGGTTAGAATCTAAATGGATTTTCTAGCTGTTGGTGGCTCTTACTTTTGCATGGTACGAGCTTCTAAAAGACTTGCATTTGTGTTGTAGGTTCGTTGGTCGGCGCGTAAAAGAGAAGGTAAGTGCTGGCAATTGTATAAGCGGGATTGTAAGGTCCCCGATGAAATTGATTCCGGTGTATGTCTCGGCCCTATTTTCTCCGAATCGAATGTAACGGGGAATGGGAGTCGCGTCCTCGGCGTCGAGTTTATGAGGCAAGGGAATATTCCGCGGTGATATCGCGAGGCCGCTGCTGCCGCCGCTCTCGAAGATCTGCAACGTGGTGAATTCGGTTGAGCCACGGCTGGAGCAGCTCCATGAGGAGGAGAGTGCAGATGCTGGCTCAGCATGTTGCTCTGCTTCTCCTATGCACTTGCCGCTCCGTTCTCGTTCCTCGTTCGATCTTCGCAAGTGCCTCGGCCTCTCTTGCCCCGTGAGAGAAAGACTGAGAAAGGGTGGCTGAAACGCGAGCCAGCCATCACGGAACGTAGGAAAGGCAGGAAGCGACAACCGCGATGAAACAATGCGGCCATCGATCGTTTCAACTGAAACAAACCGCATTTTCTTTCGCCGACACTTATTTTCTTGCAAGCTTCCCTCTCTTCTTGATTGCGACTATTTCGTGACGCAATCTGATATCGAAATGTTCGGTTGCCGTGTGATTCTCGTTTTAATTGAGTCATCGAATCGAGGCAAAATACTCTCAGTCCGTAACAGGAGTGGCTGTCGGGCTACAGAATTAACCAGGCGAAGCAGGTACGCTGGTGGACAAGCGGAAACTAGGGAAAGAGAGAAATAGAAAAAGAGGTAAAGGGGAGAGAGAGATTTCTATTTGCTCGGAAGATCCACGAGCTGTATCGTAATCTATCGAAAAGACTTTTTCTATTTTCTAAGGCCGCGCTCCTCTCTTTCGCCGTGCCTGGAGCGGTCAGTGGATTCAAGCAGTAGTTCACGTACGGGAGGAATCCCGAGCGAAACTAGTTTTCATTCGTCTGAGTGAATAGGTGTCGGCGGTGGATCACTCGGTTTCTCCGGCGCGCCGGAGACTCCGTTTCGTTCTCTCGCGTTCTCTCGTTTTTTCTCTTTTGGCTGGCTGGCTCGCTCGCGCGCGCACGCCTCTTTTTCCAGCATCCACGTCTAGACGATACTGCTGGGCGATCGGTATAGGAGCAGCCCGGTAGGCATCCCACGGGATTCGAGGCAGGACTCTCGGGGTAATCCTCGTTCCGCGTCTAGGCTAAGCGCCTCTCACTTATCGGACTTGTATCTCAACTCCTTCCGTGGACATCGGGTCCTCGGCGACTTTACCTATTCCCCTGCCGGATCTCTCGCCCCCGATACCATCTATCCCGTGTATCCTTCTCAACCCGCACGCTCCCTCGAATACGTAACGACGAGAGATGGAAAATTTCCGTAGCTTTAGTGCTCCAGCAAATCGGCCGGATTCATCTCAAGGGACGTGGACGTCTTCAGCGTCAACTGCTACTTCCATCGAGAGTGAGAGAGATAGAGTGAAGAAGACTAGTGACAATTAAATAGGGAGCGATAAGAATAGAAGTGCGCGATCACATCGATTCCAACTAACTGATACGCGCGATTACGAGGAGAAGTGATTGTCCTCGGTGCTTGTTGGGATGCTGAGCGCTCGTCATAAAGCATTTGATAGACTCTCTCATCAACGGGCAGGCGCAAGCCACAGAACGAAATGGTCTGACCGGGAATAGCAGCTGGCCGTTTCTACTGTATGGCTAGTGCCAGGGATCCGCCCTGTCATCCGGACACCGTGTAAACTCGTCTCCGCTGAGATTAGCCGTGTTTACTGTCTTCACGTAACAGCCAACGGTGGCTTTACAGTGCGTTCGAGCCCTTGCGCGACAAGCGATCGCCGCAAGGGGCATAGCGATAAGGAAGGAGAATCTTTATCGTCAAGCATTCCCTTCGACTAACCATTCCTCCGAAGTAGTCGTAACTCGTGCCAGGAATTATTCCATTTTCTTCACTCGATAGAAGCCACAAAACCACTTGAGAAAAGTGCGAAGGGTACGCAACCGGTTTCGGGGATTTTTGTGCTGCTACAGGAACACGAGTATTTCTAGTTGAATTTGTTCATTGTGGAAAATCGCGGAGGAGGTTGTGCAGGCGTTCACCAAGGAGGATGACGAGGACGTATAGCAATAAGAGTATGCCACGCTATTCTCGATTTTCTGCCACTGAGAAGCCGAGTAAAAACACAATCGAGTGTACGATGCGAGACGCGCGTCCTGTTCCACCGAGTTCCCGGCGGAAAGAGGCGGCTCGGAAAGAAGCGAGGGTGGAAAGAAATGGGGAGAAACACGCGAGAAACAGCCGCGCCCGGCTGAGGCCAGAGTCGTAAAGCACAAGAACCTCTCCTGGGATTCGTATTATTCTTTCGCGAAACGACCTTGCGGAAGAAAGAGGGAAGCGCGCACAGGTTAACGGTGCTCGGCATTTCTACGGGCCAGGAGATGATAGTATTGCGTGTGGACGTGCGCGAAATTTTATCACCCCAAACTGCCGGTAATTGCTAGTAATTTATGAGGGGAACCCAGTTTCCCAGGGCTTAACATCTCGCTTCATTCTTGATTACCGGGAAATCACCAGGGTCCTCGTTCACTGATTGCAAGTCATGTAAACCGCTACTTATTAATTAACGCAGGCGTTGAAGTTCTTTAGAAATTGTCTTTAGAAATTCGATACAAGTATTCTGGGAAGTGTTACAATTCCACTTAGCAGATGTGAACGCTGCAAAATACAATTAAGACTTCCCGTGAGTGAGTAAATCCTTAAATAGCAAGAACTCCGGAGATCTGCGATGAAATGGAGAGAGAGAGAGAGAGAGAGAGAGAGAGAGAGAGAGAGAGAGAGAGAGAGAGAGAGAGAGAGAGAGAGAGAGAGAGAGAGAGAGAGAGAGAGAGAGAGAGAGAGAGAGAGAGAGAGAGAGAGAGAGAGAGAGAGAGAGAGAGAGAGAAAGCCAGGGAGAAAATCCCGGGGCAATTCGCTCGGCTGTTATACGATAAGGTGGCGCTGATCGATTGATTTTATCAGTGGACCGCTCGCACGGAATATGAACCGATCTCGTCGGCTTGGAGAGCGTTGAACGGCGACCAAGCGTGAGAGCGGCATGTCGCTGGCGAAGCATCGTCTTCTCCAGGATATCCTGCTGAGTCATCGAAAGTTTCATGGAGCCGGACCACGTAATAATACACTCGCACCGGCTTCCACTTTCGGGCCTCCGGTTAACGATTAGCCCCGCGGGGCTTTAATTAATAAGTCATTGCCGGTACGATCTCAAGCAGTGATGGGCTGCTTCTAGTCTCTGATAGATCTCGCCTTGATCATTGTCAGCTGCTCTCCCAGTTACTAATGAGCGAAACATCTGCGGTGATTTATCCATCGACATCCGACACACCTCCTCAACACACTTGCGCTCGAATAAATACGAATCACTAATCAACTCGATAAAAATACCAGGAAAACTACGAGGAAAACAGTAGTTCGATCACGATGGTTGGTACTCGGCGATTCAATCGAGATATTAGAAATTGGAGCAATATTGGAATAGGCGTGGGTGATTCAGGAAAATTCTCGGGACAGATCACTCTTTAAGCTAGGGCTTTGTAATAGTGTAGCTGTGTAACAGTGGCTCGCTTAACATTCGCGTGGAATGGTGAAGTGTGAGGCAGGAGGGCTTCGTGAAAGACAAGAAATAGCAGCTCTCGGCGTGGCTGACAACCGGCGGCCATCGATCTTCGTAGAGGAGAGAGTACGAGCGGGGCTTGGAAAGAAATTTTAGAAAATTGCTCGCGTGACGAGGGCGTGGTATAGAGCGGCCGGTAGACCACGTGCCTTTTAATACCTGTTCCGCACACATATACACAGTACTCAGGCTTAATCCCTCTTTTTCTCATTGTCAAGCTGAGCTCGATCGGTGGAGTATCTCGGCGTTCGATCGAAGCCCTTCGTTATTTTCTGTGAAAGCCGTGCGCTCGTGAGCCATTTAAGAAATGAATTGCCGATTGACGCCGATTAAATTCCCATTCGCGATCACTGATCCATTTATACTGCTCTTTCGAACGGGAGCGCGTGCGATAAACAGCTCATTCACTCTCGCACTCACTCTCACGACAAGAAGGAAAAGTTTCGCTCGTCGATCTTCATTGCGGGAGAAAAGCTGGAACTCCTGCCGATCTGATTCATTGGATGATGCCGATGTTCTACTCTTATTCGTGTCCCTCCGGTCCTACTGGACCCTCCCTGTTTCTCCTAGGGACGGCTCTCCTTAATAAATGGGAATGTGATTTAGGTAAGCGCGAGAGCAACGCAAGGGTGGAGAGAGCTTGAAGTTCCTAGTGGTCGGAATTCAATTATGGCTTAAGTGTATCTAGGAGCTTTCGCTTGGGTAGAGAAGACTGGCCACGTTGACCAAACCAGCTTGAGTAGCCGGTTCGTACACATACGTATGTGTTTCGTTGAAGTGCGTGGCCCACCAGACCAGAACAAATAAATTGGTATACAGGGTCACCCCAAGATTGTATTGCGATTCTTTAATGCTTGGTTGAACATGGAATTCTATCTAATTTTTCGTACACAATTACACAATATGTTCTCGTATATAGAATGAGATAACATTGAATTAATTAACGTTACATGGTGTTTTAAACACTGAAATCTTGTTCAGATTTCTCGGTTGCCCTATACACACCACATACGTATGTATTTTGCCCTGGTCAAGCGGTATAAAGGTAGCCAGTTCCCTTCAAGAATATTACACTCTTATCGACCTTGGAACTCGCACCACCTTGGAGAAAGCAAGAGATCTGAGGTAATCTACCCTTCAGCTAAAAGTCTTTCCTTATCGGCTCGTAAAAAAACTTTCAACCGGCTCTCCACTCCCGTTCGTGCCGTTATCGGGGCTTGCGGAGAAAGCTGAGCGGAAATCACCGAAGTCATCGGTGAACTCCCGTTAAAAACAATTACTCTTTCTCGTGTACCGGAAACACACGACACACGCGGAATGTTTGTCAACTGAGAACTCAGCTGGGTGTCTCTGAAGATCTGGCTGATGTTAGATTCCAAATTCCTATGGCTAATCCTGCGGTTTTCTTGAGTAGGACGAAAGGATTCACTAGTTTGTCAAGTAGGCGAGCCCTCTAGGATTCGTCGAGCGTATCTGACGTCTGGATCTAGTGACGGGATGCTGTGTACCGCTTGGCGGATCAGGTAGCAAATGTTGCGTGGGTGCTAAGTACGTGAGAACACGCGAGAGTATATCGGGCACCGGCGACCGCCTCTACCTGTTCTAAATTACACCCAACAGGTATCTACGTGACCAACTACGTCCTTATCGGAATAATAATTGATTGAGCGAAACATTAATTAGTGACATTGAAAAATGTACACCTTTAATAGTATAATGTTCAGCAAACATTTACCTTATGATTATTTATAGTTTTGTTACATTTCCTACGATTTTAATAACATTAGCCGAGACCGGATTATACCATCCGTATATTGGTAGAGTTATTGGAGCCATGAGGAAGTTGAGCCTATCATAATTATGTTAGATACTTGGTTCAGGAGAGGATCGCATTACTCGTTACGACAGACAGCCAGGACTACCTGGCGCCCGCGGGCTTCTTGCACCGGGATATGCCTCGAGGACTATGTCAAGACGTTAGGCCACAGCTATGTGATTCTATTACGGATGTTACGGATTACACTAGCTTCACCCGCCCCAGGCCATTTCTGATTTTCTGCTTTCGTCGCTCTACATCCTATTCCCTCTCACACACCCGCCCCAGTTCTCCTATCCAGCATCCTTTGGACTTGGACCCCCGATCGCTTCTCTCCACAAGGTTTTACGATGATTTTACGACACGCGATATGCGAACTCTCGCGCGCTCTCGTTCCCTTTTACGAGGCGAAATAATGCATCCGCTGGATTAGATGCTGATGGAGCCGCGCGGTACATGCGATGTTTTATTGATATTATACAGTGGCTTTGATGTTATGTAAGGTCGCCCAGGAGTTCCGGCGCGTTCTAATGCTTCGCGAAAATTGCTTATTCAGACGGCCACGGAAAAGTAAATATATGCACATGTATACCGGGTGGCCCGAGTAAATGTTGGATAAGTGGTGAGGATTCCCAATTGTTCAGTGAAAGCCTCTCGTTGGAGAATTTGCTGAATTAGGGATTGGTTCGGTTCGCAGAGACCTCGTCCTCTATCTAGCAAAGCCAGCACGAATCCACTGAGTTTCTGATCGACGAGAGGTGTTCGTAACCCAATAATTACGATACACATTCACCGGATGTACTTAGTTGGTTTTGCAATTATTTATATCGTATCTATTTGTATCTCTCGCATCCGCCGATACGGTTTCCGATTACATCGGCTGCTGGGATTGGTAATGGAGCGGGGCTTGCTCTCTGCATGGTGTGCGTATAGAGTGTGAAAGTCGAGAGGGAGAGACGAAAGAGTGGGAGGTAGGGAAAGAGAGAGAGAGAGAGAGAGAGAGGATGGTGATAAAGCCGCGAATAACCAGGAAGCCTTTTCGAGGTTCGTTAGCTATGGTATTTGATCTGTGTTATCCCTTATCAATCGAATTAGCCGCGATACGTCGAACCACGAAACCTCGTTCCAGCAACACCGCCAGACTCACTGGTTATACCTATGTGTAGGTGTATGTAGGCGATCGGGACCCAGTTGAAGCTGGTAACAGGATTAAATCCGCGACGAGGAGAAGGATTGCAATGGAAAAAGAAAGGCGGCTGATTTTCCGGCAGGTTGTATGATTCATCGGAATACACAGCATTGTTCTCGGCGAGGTAGTGTGAGACTAGCAGTGCTAGATTCAGCCGAGGGGGATAATCAGCCGACGTTTTATCGCGATACTTAAAACTAGAATAGGGCGCGTAAGAGGCTCCGCAACAAGTATGAAAGACTTAATCCGACGGCTCCGCGCTCTCTCACCGGTTATCTTTATTAAGGCGGATGATACGCTCCACGTGGATTTCTTCTCTCCTTTCCGCTTGTCCCGCGGAATGTTTTTCCCCGCTTCCGTCCCTCCCGTCCTTTGACGCAGTCGGGTAAAACTAGATCATCTCTCCCGTCCGTTCGTCATCCTTGTTTGCAGCAGTGTTCGTTGCCTCTCTTTGCTGGGGATACTCACCTGCAAGGGAAAGAACAAGCAAACGAGTTAGAGAAATAATGTCACGCATAAAGGGCATGGAAGGAGGGGCTTCTTGTCGGGCGGGAGGAGCCTCAAGAGCAAAGTGGGGTACATTCGCATCGCAACGTCCGACAAATTCCGCGGAAGTGGAAAAGCTTACCGGGCTGGCGAGCAACCTCTTTGTATTTAAATGCATGCGGCAATAAAAGGCGCGTCCGCATCGCTCCGTGTTGCCTCCACTGTACGCCTCTGCGAATCCCTCCCGGTCCTGCGTTTTTCCGCACTGCCCGCACTTTTTTAGCCGCCGGCAATGCGAACGCGCAACGACGCAACTTGGGAATGAAGGTCGACTCGTATGGCACAACGATAAAATAGCGCGCCTTAATAGCAAAGCTAGTCACGTATCGGAGGGGAAAAAATCAGAATGGTCGTTTTGAACGTTTTGGAGCTTTTAGCTGAAGCTCACGGGGCGAGGAATACTTCAGTCTATCAGGATAATCAAGCCGAAGAGCTTGGCCTCTTGCGTGACTTTTAATTAATAAAAATAAACAGAGCCTGCTCCAGAGCTTTTCATGCGCCGGCCCAGAATGCCAGTGTGATGGACGCGGCCGGGGCTAATGGAATTTTTAAGTAAACGAGCATAAATTCCTCGGCACATTTATTTCGCGCGAGTCAGCAACATGCTAGAAAACGAATTTGCGAGCAAACACACACGCTTGCAAATTAGCCCACGTTTGCTGAGCCCCTATTCGCTCCTCGTGAACAGTTAACCCGAGGAGTTCTTCAGTTCTTCCTCACCGATTTCTGCAACGTTATTTTAGCTTAGACTCAATGCTCGTTAGATGAAATTTTTCTCCAGTCACCCATTTTCAAGAACATTACCCAGATGTTCTAGTAGTTTAACATTTCACGATACCGTACACACACATATCGTGGCGACCGTGGCGACAGAGTGATCGAGCAAACAGTGAGAGATATTCTCGAATTAATGTAGAGCCAAGACTATAATGTAGCGTGGCATTCGCGCAAATTGTCGCAATTCTCGTAATAAATTAGTGGCTTATCAGCAGCAGCTCGTCGCAAATGGTGGAGGAGGTGGAGGAGGAACACAGCATGGCGCGTTTCCGATTGCTATCGAGACTCGTCAGGCTTCTTGAGTAACGAATCTCTCCCTCTCACTCACTCCCTCCCTCTCGCCGGGAAAGAAAGATGCACGGAGATGCTATCAAGGAGAGTTGCGAGTCCCGGTGACTCCTGAAGCACGGGAACTCGTGAGCCACGAGAAGTCAAGGTTCCGCTCTGTAAATTTTCAAGCCTTTTAGCTTTCAGAGGGCGGTTTTTCCCCGGCCCCACCCCGCTCTCCACCTCGCTTTGCTAAACGCTCACTCACGTAAGAGCAGTTCTTCCTTGCGAGAGTTGTTCGAGGTGTGCGCCGCTAGTTGGATTGCCAGCTCGCTCGTCTACTTTTCCATGCGCATATAACTGCACGGCTTATCGGAGTAGCGCACAGTGGCTGATTTGGGTATGAAATGCGCGCATAGGACTTTATACCCCAAAAAAAGTCGAAGAAAGAGAATTAAAAATTTCACATTATATCATTCTGTCTGAATAAAAACCTCTCTTGTGTTCTTTCATTCTCCCAGCATGCGTAAAGAAAGCTTGCAGGGCAGCGTATTAGAGAGTAATCTTGACGAGCGGAAAGCTTGGTAAAATCAAACAGGAGTTCGGTCAATCCTTGGTATTATCGACCATGAGCGTTTGGAACCGCGACACCGGTCGACCGTAGCGCGTCCAGAATCCAAAAGATGCTCACCGGGGGCGAAGTTTCGCTAAACTACAGATATTGCTGAGTGCTGAGAGCCGAGTGTCGGAGTTGGATGGGTGGCGCGGGTGTACTGCAGGGCAAGAGGAAGAGCCATAACAATCGGAGCAAAAGTTTTCCTGGCACGGTGGAAGACAATGGAATTCAGCGAGGCGTGCCAATGGACCATATCGATACGAGCTGTGTACAGACATATCCTACGTATGTACACGACGTTAGATATCGGGAGATGGGAAGGAAAAGGAAGTCGAAGGAAACGAACTGGCCGGATATACCGAAGAAGGAAGCTGGCGCGAGCGAGAAGCGTTTGCTTCTCGGAGAAAATAGGTCAAACGACACCGGGGATTATTCTCCATAGCAGATTGTACCGGGAGTTGCTACTGCTATACCAAGCGGCTCGGGCGGACAGCATCCCTACGAATACATAAAGGGCCACCAAGCCCCTCTCTGGCAGGGCGTACCAGCAGAGCCTCGACATAGTGGCCCGCTCCGAAATTCCAGATCTTTTTGTCCCGAGCCAGATGGCGAGTGCGCGAAACGCCAGTCGGAAATATAAAAACGATTCATCCCGTGGAGCTCGAGTGAAACTAGTGCAAAGTGCAGGTTGGAAATTGTCGTGGCGGAGTATCAATATCACGGGGGCAGAGACAATGGGGCGTATGTGCCGTTCGCATATATTAAGGTTTCAAGGGAACGAACAAGTCCGCCCCATGTATGCCAGTATGCGAAACTAGGTCCCGGAAGGAAGCAGCGGCGCGGCTGGCCGTAATCGGCACTCGTGCAGAAGAAACTGGAGACAAGAGAGTTTACCCGGAGCAAATCCAGCAATCGCTGGCTTGCTCCCGAGATCGGAGCGCTTTTCAAAAGCTCTTCCAATTTCTTTGGTACATATCTAGAGAGAAAGAGAGGGTCAGAATAGTATCGTGAGATACTGGAACCTGGTTCGCTGCGAGATGGTCCGGAAATAACATCGCCAATCACAGATGAAAGTCTGTCTAACCGGCTAGTAGAAGTCCGGTCATTCGTTTCTTCGTACGAGAGGGTTACTCTTTCTTCTTCCCTTTCTCTTTCTTTCTACTTCTCTATTCGCTACCTTCGTGATCCGATCTTCCAGAAGTCGAGCTGGAAATCGGCTTTGGCATCATTGCGATGAGGTATCCGCGCTCAAGTCTTTAAGCACGCAAGCCCCGAGAGCAATTAGGGCCGATGCGATTACACTTCTGCGAGAGGGCACGCTCATTCAATTAGAAAGCATGCCGAGATAGGATTTCTCTTGGTACACCTGCCTATAAGCGAGTACAGTCTAATACCCCGCTATAAATCTGACTGATCTCGTGTTAGACTGAGCTTTTCTAGCCATTGAATTCGTACACGTTCACGTCACGTCCACCGATCTACGTGACTCGAGGAATCCGTCTCGATCTGTTATCCCAGAAGATCCATGTGTGGAACTGGTGTTCCTCCTAGTCGGACATCTCTTCAACACGGCCCTCGCTAATCGACCAAGTTCCCCGTTAATCGCGAGAGCGAGAGAAAAAAGTAGAGCTCTGAGCGAGGAAGACCGAGGGTAAAAGGTTAGCACACGTGCAGGCGTCTGACAACGCATTAGCCCCGGCGTCAACTCGACAGGCGTCAGGCTTCGGGCTTCTCAGGCTTTCGGGGTGAGCGATTCAGAGAGAGGGAGAGAAAGAGAGAGAGAGAGAAAGGTACTGTTTCGTTGTCTCGTCAAGCTAGCCAGACACCGTGACATTATATTTAGAAGCGGGAGTCTTCTTTAAAACAGCACGACGCGGTGCTGTCAATGAACGGAGCGGCCCCCCCAGTCACATCTCCCAACAGTTCTCCTCTCCTACTCTGGCTCTCCGTGAGAGCGCGGTTTATCGATTCCATCCTGGAATACATATTGTTTTATTAATGCCTCTCGTGTTTCCTGGCCGCACAAGTATCGAATACCGATAGTAAACTGGCAGGTTACAAAAGGGTTTCGGCGGGCAGGGAGCGAGTGAGTGAGCGGAGATCGCCAATCAATGTCGTTTAATGAAATTCATTTGCAATGCGCCCGAAATGCGCGCTCGCCAAGTGGAAGCAGCACTCTCGTGGAATCGCGCGGATACTTTATCGGCTTCCAAAGGAGTCCGAGCCCTCCCACTCCACCCAACCACCCTCCTCCAGGCAATAATTCAGTTTGACGAGCGCACACAATACGGCACACTCCAGAGAGCACAGAGCGCGCTCTATTGCTACGCTTTCTCTGAGAATTGCCAATAGCAGCAGCAGGCTCGGGCTAAATAAAAGTTTACCGGCTCGAGTGGAGACTTTATCTGTCTATGGAGGGATGTGATTTTTTTGTCCTTCCACCGACATATCGGCACACTCCCTGGCTACACTGCCCGGTAATTCTCGATATGGATTACTGCCGGCGCCGCTCCAATTATTTCCAGGCGGCAACCGACGCGTATGAAATTTTGGCGCCTTCATAAAGCAACGTGAAATATCCCGGGAGTCGTATTACTTTTTCGTGGTGTATGTTCCGTTAAGATTTCGCTCAACTTTTATATTAAATTTTATATTTTAATATATCAGTTAGAATTTATCTCGTGTTCAAAATGATTCCACGCGAGTTCCCCGAACATGAGGGTGGTAGTGAAGAGTGGTTCACTTTAGAGATTAGTATAAACATATTCGGTGTTAGCAGCGCGTTTCCATTTGGCTCGAGTAAAGGAGCGCGAGCTGGCAAGTGCATATATGTATACGCGGTAGCATGGATAATTTCGGGAACTAGCTGAGTTTCCTGTTTGCAAGCTGCAGCATTGGGTGTCTCTCCTACTGTCGGGCAAGCTCTCCTCTCGCTGGCGTGTGCACAGATCTTGACGCGAGCAGATTGTCGCGCGGGCTCGCGCACGGGAGCGACATGCATCACGTAAAATCCCGGCGGTGTTAATTACAAGGAATTGTGCGGATGGAATTTCGATTTCCTGGAGCGCGGCCATCTCGCTCCAGTTTCCCCGACCGAGCGGTCGCGTGCGCACGCTTTCTCTCTCTCCCTCTGTCTTTCTCATCCGTGGATGCACTCTGTTTATGCTGCATCCCGGGCTAACTCACGTAGAAACTAAATATTCCGTTTCTCGCGCCTCTGACATACTAGATTGTTCGAGGAACTTAGTCGTCTTTCCTGTTTGTCCTGAACGCTCGACGCCTAGCGCGCGAATGGAATTTCGATTTGGTGAGACAGTCAGGCAGAGGAAGTGAGAGAACGTGATATACGGTGGAGAAGAGTCGAGATGAGAGAGGAAACAGAGTTGAAAGCCCAACTGTTTATACTCGCGAAATACCCAGTGCCCAAGAGAGTAATCCTTTTCCCGATATCGTGGAAGTCACGGAAACGTGCGACCCCCTTTTCACCCTTTGTCCATCAGTCCAACCTTTTCGGATCGTCACTCTCCCGTGATATTACTCTGACCCCGTTTTCCAATTTTGGAACTCGATTCGCGGTGGCTCTCTGGATAAATCCATTGGCAAGGCCTCAAAGGCAGGAGCGTGAATTTTTCATGAGAGTTAACTTTAATTGTGTTATTGTTCATGGCATTTGCTTTCTTTCATGAGGTGTGAAACTGCACACACGTGTGACACATCTCTGTAAACTTTGATAATAAATTCTGTTGTTTTAATGGAATAATGAATAATGATTAGATGGAGAGAGGAAGAGTTAAATATAATATGCGCGAATATTGATAGGTTTAGATTGTGGTTTTCAGGCTGGAAATCAAAGGTATCGATAGTATCGATACGGGCAAGGCCGCCACCATGCGCTCTCGCTTCAAACGGTACCCTAGAAGCCGGCGTCCACTGTATTGAGGTAAACGTTTATCCGAAACTGTTTGCCAGAGGAAACCCGACGTGGTTTCGGCCCGTCACGGAAACGGAATCACGAAACTGGATGTAGAAATAACCATTAGCCATAATTGCGTCCGGCGGAGGAGAGCCATAAAATTTGCCGATACAGGGTCCCGTATTTATCCTAGCCAGATAAATACCAGGAGTCGAATCACGATGCCACCGTTGCATTATTGTGTATACCGAGCACTCGTGCGCCTAGCATTCGTAGAGATGGCCAAATGAAACCCATTAATTAGCGGTGCTTTTATTTAGCCCGGTGCTTCTATGATTTTTTTCGAGCGAACGAGTGCCGAAGGCTTTCGAGATTTAGTCGCGGATAGTCGGGCCTACGGGAGCCGTGAGGGATATTAAGCTTTTTCTTTTACGACACTGGCTCGCCTCCTTTACGGTCCTGCTTGTCTTTACCGTAAATCCCTCAATCCCGCGGGAGACAATTGACTTTCTGCTGGTTACGAGGTGCGGAGGCCTTCGCTTTCACCTCTCTCCATTTCTTTCTGCTTTTCCTTCACCATCACTTTTGTACCTTTAAATCCGTGCTCCTCCTATTCTATTCTTCCGCTCGTTCCACCTTACGTTACGCGCCATCCCTCGTTTGTCCATCGCCTCGTGTCTTCAAGACTCTTCTACTTACTCGGAGAAAGGGAGAAAAGCTTCTCCGAGTCCTGGCGTTGCAGAGTCTCGCATAAAATCCTAACTGCTGTTATTTCCAGGCGATCGACGCCATAAGGGTATTCCCCCATAATGTCCCATAAAAGTACCCGGTGCATATTGGCCACTGAATACGAGATTGAACCGTGAGGGACACGAAGACTTACGCACGTTTACCAAGACCGGGTGGTACTATCGTCCACCTCACCCGGAACTCACTTGATAGATATTGCTCTCTCTTTTCACCCCACCTTCTTTCTCAAAGCCGCATAACATGAGCGGATGATAAAAGTTTGTACACATTGCGTGTTCTACTAGGAATTTCCAGGTGGTCTTTTCAATAATAAAGAATCCTTGTCGGAGAGTATGATGAAGGTTTCGCGGAAGCTTGCGCGCTTGCTCGCCCGGTCGTTAACATTCACTTTAAGCCGCGAACTCTCGGCGAAGCTCGAAAACTTCGTTAAAAGCGTAGTGCGGGGTAGGGAATTCGCCCGGGCGAGTGGAAGGCTGCCGAGCCGAGGAACACAGACGTACAAACGGCGAGGGCCTCGCGGCATGTAACTTGGAAGTTCGCGTGTACGATTATACTTCCCTATCTGTAATAATAATTGGAGAGTTCGGTAGAGGCGGCCTCAAGAGAATGGGAGAGAGACAGCGTTGGAAGTTCGTCATCGATCTAGTTGGAAAGGCAACTTTCAGCTGCAGCAGTTGGCGCGAACGAACGTCTCCTCCGTACTTACTTGGTCCGCCCGCTAATTATAACGATCTCCTAATTTCCCCGCGGTATCTCACCGGCAAACTTGGGACTGGCGCGGATTATAAAATTATCCCGGTCCAAATCGGTGACAGAGAGCAAATGGAAGTTGGGGGTGGGAAAGAGGGAGAGTGAGTGAGAGAGAGAGAGAGTAATTCCCGGGCTGTTCTCGCGGCGAGACCAGTCATACTATATATGAGTGTGGTGTCGCCAGCGTTTCCCGGATATGACGTCGTCTTCAGAGGAGAACGACCGGAGGTGAATCTAAAGGGTGGCGTTGGCTAGGGTTGCCAGGGGTGCGCTACGGGAAAGTGAGAAAGTGAGTAAGAAAGGGAGGTTCTGAGGAGTCTAGATCGTGGCGGAGTGAAGGAAGGCTGGCTGCTAGGAGCGCATTTCCTGCGTTATAGTGGCTGTAAATTTCATATGCGCATTCTGCCGCCAGGCTCCTTCTTGCATATACATGTGTACGTGCAATCCAAAGCGGTGGCGGGGCCAGCACTGGCTGGCTGACTGGCTGGCTGGCTGGCTGGCTAGCTCGCCTCAATGAAAGTCTCCTTTCCGCGAGTACCTAAATTTAAGCAGCTAGCTCACAGTACTATCGGACTCTCTCTCCACCCTTTCCCTCATGAGATGCCTCGAGAAATTGCAGAACCCTCCGCTCTACTTGCCTTAAGCGAGAGCGCCCGGATTTTTAGTATACTTCTACTATATTACCCGAACGAGCTCCACTCCGAGAGAGGGTATTCATGCGCTCTCATATATTATGCGCCTTAATTGGATTAGAGATATTGAATATTGTATGCCGGAGGACATAGCTGCGTGGAGGTTCCTCTCGTTCGCGGGCCAGATGTTTTATTTAAGAGGTCAAGATTGCGAGGGGAGGGCGATTCGTTTCGTCTGTAGGATAGAGCTCACCCTAAGGAATAGATCGGAGGAGGTAGAGCGGTGGAGCAGCAGCCAGCTTTTATCGGCGGAACGGAATGTAATTTAATCCTGCGGATTCCTTGCTCCGCCCGTGACAGCGCGGTGATGGTTAATTTTTAACTGACTCGTTTTTTACCTCGTCGAACGAAGCGAGAGAAATAGGGAGGATGGTTGATAGGGTGAGCGAGAGGTGTCTTCGGCTAGGAGAGTGGCCGCGCAGATTCGGCACGCGCGACGTTACTTTAATCCCCTGGGCGACGAATTATTGCCACGGAGAACGTGCCGGGACTGGGGGGAGGTGGTGGTAACAAAGGGGAAGAGGGTTAGATCCATAAATTAGAGGGGTGGGGGCCGACGAAATTTTTGGGCGCGAACAAGGGATGGGCTTTGGCGTTTTTTCTATCGCGCCGGCTTGCGCCCTCACGTTTGCCACAGGCGCGCGGCCGCCCGGCGGCAGCCTGGACAGGAGAAAAATGTCAGCGGCTTTTTTATCCGTAGCGAGCGCGTCGGCCGTGATCCGCAACGGCGGATTTTTCTCTTCTTTTCCGGAAAAATGGCAATAGTGGCCGGTGTCTGCGGTCGCTTGCTTGGGCTAGACTCGCTTTTCTCCCGGCTTATTTTCTTAACAGTCTTTACGCTTTGTATACAAGGCAAGGCGAGTTGCGGGAGTATGTAGTACATGTACCGAGCACTAAGCCGTGGCAGAGAAAGAGAAAGGAGGCAGGAGGGAGACGCCTCGAGCAGCTAGGCTGCTGAAAAATACCGCGCGTATACACGCGCTTCCTCGCCGCCCCAGTGGGCTTTCCCCGCCGCTGCGAAATTGGAGAAAAACTCGGCGGCCGGCATGGAGAGAGCGCAGACGGAAAGGAAGAAAAAGACAAAGCCGCAAAATGTGCGCCACCACCACCGCCGGCGGACCACGGCGTTCAGGTGGCCGAGGTGATCGTAAAATTCGCGCCGCACTTTTACAATCGATCGCCACACAGGCTCCTTTCCATCGTCTCCCTCTCTTTTACTCCTTCAGTTTCTTCTTCGGCCATACCACCACAGAGCGGCGCGTACGCCAGATATCCGTGAAAAAATTTCCTGAATATTTCATCGCTCCTTCCCCCCCGGCCGCCCTCGAATAACTTAGTGCGAATTTCCGCCGGGGAAAGAGCATTCGCTGGGCTGAAGAAGTCAATCCCCCGCTTAGCCTGCGTTCCACTTTCTCATGTGATTATCTCCACTTCCGATTTTTATATCCTCCACGCCACCATCGCAAGCGAGCATTCATTATCCCAAAGAGCGAGTGTGCCGATAAATAGAGATCGGGCTCAGATCATTCCTGGATTCATACCTTCTGGATTCAAAGGAAGGAAATGTTTCCTATGGGCCAACGCTTATCAGACTGATCACAATGAGATCTTAGAAGATGGTGAGAATCGATCGCAAATCAGTACCTGGCCGGAATTGTACTGAAAACAGTCGAAAAAGCCCTAGTAATTAGTTTACTGCTGCTAATTTAAGCGGTTTTTCCCATGTTTTCCATACTTCCCAACATTTTCCGGGGCTGAAATTTGGTGGGGAATGTTTTCTTGCATCAAGGAAGAAGTGATATAAATTCCAGAGCCCCAGCTCAAAATTCATTTTTTCGCAAATTTTTCCATATGTACCCTTCAAAAATTTTCGATTTTTCGAAGGTTCTGGGACTTTGACGAATGCTTGAAATTTCGATTGTTTGAGTATCAAAACGGATAGAAAACATGAAACCAGTGGCCAAAGTGCCGGAATTGTACCGAAAACACATGGAAAACCGATCCTGAATAATTCATT
The DNA here is from genome assembly GCA_910593735.2 of Ectemnius lituratus. Classification (NCBI taxonomy): domain Eukaryota; kingdom Metazoa; phylum Arthropoda; class Insecta; order Hymenoptera; family Crabronidae; genus Ectemnius; species Ectemnius lituratus. The sequence continues at coordinate 14,516,060 of OU343039.1, read as the reverse complement.
TTCGTCTAATTCTGATGGTTTTTCTCATGTTTTTTATACTTCCCGACATTTTCCGGGGCTGAAATTTCGTGGGAAGTAGTTTCTTGCATCAAGGAAGAAGTGATATAAATTCCAGAGCCCTAGCTCAAAATTCATTTTTTCGCAAATTTTTCTGGGTATACCCCTTGACGAATTTTTCGGCCAAAAAATGAACTTTGACCTGGGGTTCTGGAATTTATACCACTGTTTTCTAGCTAAATACTGAATCACTGTACGAAATACCAGACCCTGAAACGGTCGGGAAGGGTGTTTCAAAAATTTTCGACTTTTTGAAGGTTCTGAGACTTTGACGAACGGTGCATAAATCGATTATTTGAATATCAAAACGGATAGAAAACATAAAGCCAGTGGCAGGAATGCCGGAGTTATACCGAAAACACTTGGAAACATCCTCCTGAATAATCGAGTTCTCCTAATTTGGGCGGTATTTTCCATGTTTTTCAATCTTCCTGACCTTTTCCGGGACTGAAATTTTGTGGAGAATGCTTTCTTGCATAAAAGAAGAAATGATATGAATTCCAGAGCATAAAAATTAAACCGTAACATTTCCATAGCAAGGTAACTATTCCTAAACAGCTCGTACTCGATTTGCCTCTGCTGCACACAGCACTTTATCGGGCGAATAAATTCCCAGGCAGAATTCAGGGCCTCGAAATTAAGGGCATATCTCGCGCAGACGAAAGGGGTGCAAGTCAATCGAGCAGAACTGTTTGGCTGGGCGGTTGGAACGAAAGGGTTCGATGGGGGCCGATCGGGTTCGTCGGCAAGTTCCACGTGGAAACGGTCGTTAGCGCCCATCGACGCTGTCCATTAGGTCGCATAGTAACGACCGAAAGTACCGAGGCCACATCTCCGAGCAGTGTAGCGAAACGGTCTTCCCCCGAAAGCAGGCATAGAAGGGTAGATAGAGTAGTGAGTACTATTTCACTCGGGGTTCTACCGGAGCAACCTACGAATTATACTTGCGGACGATCGCGCGACAGCGATAATTCCTGCCGTCTGAGAAGTTTAATCGAAACGTACGGCAAGGGCGATTCTGTCTTTACGGCTTGCGACTAGCTTTCCCCGAGTAGACCGTCTGTACGCGCTGCTTTAACTGCAGTTCTTGGAGGCCTCGCACCCTCGCCAACCCTTGCTCACTCGACTTTCCTCCCTGTTCTCTCTCTCTCTCTCTCTCTCTCTCTCTCTCTCTCTCTCTCTCTCTCTCTCTCTCTCTCTCTCTCTCTCTCTCTGCCTCTTCTTTCTTCGGAGCTCCCCACGGCGCGCGTCTCACAGTTTGGTCGATCGACCAATTACAGCGACACGGGAACTTCTCTGGTTCCGCTAGTTGTTTTTGGAGGTAACTACACGTTATACTTGACGCGATTTCTCGCCGCTCTCAGTTAAATACTGGTCGGTCTGAAGTGTAAGAGACAGACTGGGTTCGAGGTGGTTAAAGAGGTATACACGCGAGTTATGGAGCCTGGTTAAGAGATGGGGAGAAGTTTTGTCTAGCACCTCGCGACGCTCTTTCTCTTTTGTTAAGGGAATCGAGCGAGAGAGAGAGAGAGAGAGAGAGAGAGAGAGAGAGAGAGAGAGAGAGAGAGAGAGAGAGAGAGAGAGGAGGAAAAGAGACAGAGAGAGAAAGAGTACTCGTTACTGATCTGCACTTTGCCGGGAATCGCTCCTCTTACGACACAGTTTGCGACAATGGCACCTGACTACAGATACCCCCTCCTTGCAGCCTCGTGCCCGACAAGCCCTTTGTCGGAAGTCCTCTGAATAAGAAGCCTCTCGATTTAGCTCATTGTGCCTTTTCTCTCTAGCCCGTTTTTCATTCGCTCTTTTCCCGAGTGTTGTGAATGCAATTCGAATACTGTTATTTCCCATTGACATTGAAATTCACTGGCAATCGAATTCACAATGTATGCAACACTAGAATATGCAATTTAGTTCATTAATTGGGGCAACTTCCCAGCTAGAAACTGGATCAGATTCATCAGTGATAAATGGGAGAATATTCGTATGGAATAGTGTATTTCCAACTTCGATTTGGAAAGCTTCAAATTTTATGCGAAAGCTTTTGCTACTATTCAACCAGCAGGGAAAAAAGTATGAAGGTTTCACCCCACGAGTTTTTTGGAGGGCAAATGTTCTTTCCAGGAAATCTCTGCGTACACACATTGGGATCGGTTCACCGCGACCTCCTTCGATGCCGACATTCATCGTTTCTGCTCTATGCCAACCGGTGATCTGGTCCTTAATGCATGCAAATGAGATGCGATGCTGAAATAGCTCTAGTCGAAACAAGCCGAAGCCCTGAAGCCTTGAAAGCGAGATAGGATATGTGCCGAGAACGAGTGAAATGGGTGAGCGACGTGCTGAAGGCAGTAGCAGCAGCAACCATAAGAGAGAATGGGGTGAATTTCGAGAGGAGTAGAAAGATGAACGTCAGTATGTTCGTAGCTACTCCTACGAAAAGCTAGCTTACTTACAAGCCTCAATGTATGTGCGTGCGGGCGAATGTGGTGGCGGACATGGAACACAGTGAAATTCGCGGACGGCATTGCGAAGTAGCTCGTCCTCGTCGCTGTCGTTTGACCACACAAGAGGTCGAGCGAGGTTACCTCGTCGACGGCAACGTTCCTGTGGACGAACGTTCGCATACCTAGGCATGTCCGGACGCGGTGGACCAAGTTGCGGGTGAGCCAGAGAAGAGTGCGGCGGGGACCAGGACGAGGGAGAATCGACGCTCGCGCGTTCCCCAGCTACTTGCTATTCTGCGCGATGAAAACGTCCGCCCGGACGATCCGCAATTTTCACGGTCCCTTCCACCGTGTTACGTCGTTTCGTGCTGGCCAGCCAGCCAGCCAGCCAGCCAGCCAGCCAGCCAGCCAGCTAGCCAACCAGCTAGCCTTAACTGCCCACTTCTCCATTTTCGAAAAGCGTTCCCCAGCGCTGCTGGACTTTTATAACCGTGGCAAATAATGCGTTCCAACATCTCTCGCGCCGCTCGGTCCCTGGCTAGTTGGCTATTGAATGCGCCCCCTTTAATGGAATAGAATTTTGAACGATGCAATACTCGATTTTGGGAAGAGAGGTCGGTGGGGAAGCTGACGGGAGACTTTATTTCGGTGGGTGCGCTGTGGTTAGATTGGCAATTTGTCACGCTATCTCGTACTTTGCATCGGAATATTTCATTGCCGGTACCGAATGGGGGTGGTTCAGGCCGGTTCGTTCGTTCGTTCGTTCGTTCGTTCGGCCATTGTAGGCAGAGGATGCCCCGGCACTCGTAAATCGCGCGCGAGTATGTCGCGATGCCTGCTGCCCGACTATCTCGATTTCACGGCATTACATCGTGGAATGAGCGGGCGAACAATGCCTGCGAACGCAAGCGATCGCGCCCGCGATTCGACCCAGATAATCCAACACTGCTTGGCGGTGGTTTTGCTCGGCAACGAACGAATTTTAATCTAAAAATCAGCCGTGAATCGAGCGGAGAAAGGCGGCCACTGGGTGGGGACTTCGGTCGCTGATACTAGTGTGTTAGAAATGCATTTCGAAATTGGATCGCGACCTCTACCTTCCATCAGATTCCTTTTTTCATCCCTCGTTTTCACTCTACGTCTCTTTTTGTCATCCGCTCAGCATGCTTTCAATCTAGATGCTTAATTCCGCTACACTAAAAAAGATGGATTCTTTCGACATTGTCACTCTGAAACAGGATTGTAAGGATATATCGCGTACGTCGATGAATTATAACAGTCGTTTTACGTGCCAATGGAATAAATTGGAAGTGAGATATCCGAGTCTGTACTAATAAGTAATCTCTCGATGATCGTTAGTGCGATGGTCTCAGGATGTTATACAAACGACAGGGTCGACTATAATCAGAGCTGAGTACGCGATAGCCTTTAGCAGGGAGTTCGGGTATCAAGGGTAATGGCTGTAATACTACAGGGACAGGCGAGAAGAATGATATCGTCAGGCGCATCCTCTTTCTGCCAACGGGATACAGCATCAGGTTGGCTAGTGCCGGTCACAGGGCTCACTCCCACGGACCTATCTATGTATGTAACTGTTATTTGCCGGGCGAATAATCGTCTCCTAAATCCCCGATGTCAGCGTCATTTCAGCGGCTCGGCGAGCGCTCTGGGCTTCAAGCTGTGAAATAAAAATCAACGGGCGTGACCGTGGAAGCCTAATAAATTCATTGGGCATCTGTTACGCGGCCGCGCTTCGTTATTCCGGCATCCGTGTCGTTCGTTCCGATTAAACCTGCTGCTGTGGTGGCGCCACACTAGCAATGGCGACGAGCATCTCCTGGTTGTTGGGAGAATAGCGCGCATTGTCGACTGGCGAGAGCAAAAATTTGGAATCGTCTCGAATTCGGTTAGAGTCCTCTCTCGCCGCTAAGCGGACAGAGCATGGCAAGGGCAGAACGCGTTCCACGGCTCATTCCAACCTCTCCACGCATAGGCGAGTCGCGTAAAACCGGCCATTAACTGCGGCGTAAAGTCGTTACAGTTTGTGTTCCGTTGGGTCGCGGCTGCCCACCACGCTGGTCTCTCGCATTCACACGCTACTGCGTGGCTTTCATCGAAAAAGCAGCGGTTCCATGTCCAAATGCAACCAGATCACCTGACCCTCGGCCCTACTAACGGCAGGGCCAGTGCGCCCCTCATGCAAACCGTGCATATACCGTCTCTTTATTGCCTTCTTAATTAGAGGACAGCCATGAGCTTTGCATCTGTCGTGCGCAACGTACCACGGCCATTGTGTCCTACTCGTGAAATATGCATGTTCTTTCTCATTGTCTTACCCCGGCCAATATGAAACGAAGTTACTTTTAGAAGAAGGAAATCACTTCGAAGTACATAAGGAGTCCGCTTGGGTTCAGTGGCTCAGTGGCTTTTGCGACGTCGGCGGCAGTGCGACGAGCTCTCAGAATGTTATTCAGGACCTGTTTATCGACAGCCTTTGCATACGGATGGTGATGGATGTGCTTTATTTCGGAGTCGCGCGACCCTTCTTTTTCCGGAGTGTGTTGCGAAGGGGGCAGAGTGGGAGGGGGGAGGGGGGAGGGGGGGGGTGGAGAAAAAGAGTAAGTTCCTGTGGTGAGGAGGCAGGGAGTGCCACGCCGCAGAAGAGGGATAAGCCAAGAACGAAATATAGAAGGCGAGAGCTAAGAAAAAGTACGGTGGCATGAGGTGGCTCATGATGGATTGGCCGGGGCCAATCGCCTCGTTTGTATCCATTTGCACCGAATATTGTTCTCAAGATCTTGGGGCCCAGCCTTTTTTCCGTCCCGAAGCCAAAGCAGCTCCCGTGATTCATCTTAGCGAAAGTAGATGAGAAAAAAATCATTAGAGACTCGCGCGTTCGCTTGGTTTCATTCTCTCACACTCTCGGCTGTCCTACTCGCTCTCGGATTCTCTCATTCATCTCCTGGTGGCACGATGAGCGATGCCAGTGGTAAAAGAATCTGCGCTCTCACGCCGCTTCATTACAGCGTAACCGCGATTAATCGATGTCGGCCTCGCCCGAAATTGATCTCAACTCATCACGCCCCGCGCATTGAGAGTCTCGAGTACCCTCGAATTCATTGAATAGCGCGCTCGTCCAGTGAAAGCGCTTCATTCGAGATGCCCGGCCGAGTGGTACATACTACGTTGTCGCTTGAATTTCCCTTTCCAACAATTCCCCGAAGGCAATCGACAAACCTGTTAGCCTGCCGTCTGCGAACACCTCCACTCTCTTCCGAGGGGCGTTCTCGTGGTCCTGGTGCAAGGGTACCAACCACTAGAATGGAATTTTTCAGTTGTTTGTTTCGCATAGTTTCCGCGGTATGGTAATTCCGGGACATTAGCATAGTCTGGCTGTGGTAGGGTCGAAGGAGAACTGGAGGGGGCGAATTCGCGGTGGATCGTGGTAACGGTTTGAGCTCTCAAGATCGAAGAGGGTTATTCTCGTGGGATAAGGGCGGCAACGGAGCCTCGAATTGCTCGAGAATGGTCCGCCTAACACGAAGACTCGCGCACGCGTATTACCTCGGTCGCTGCGCGCATGGAAATAACAGGGTGAAACGGGGCCGGAACGGGGTCCCCTAGTTACCAGTTAACGAGTCGACTGATTGTCTATAAAACTTGCCTAACAAACTCTGACAGTCTGACGCGCTCTTTCTCTCTGGCTTCTTGTAGTAAGACTATCCTTCTCGTCCCGCTTGTGCCACTCGACCTCGATGTGAGACGTCAGTATGGCTCACTCTCGTCTTTTCTTACTCTCCCTTTCTTCCCTCCCGTGAGTCTCTACATCTCTAACTTCCATTCCCCGCGCGACCCTTATCGCTCTAGCTTACGATGGACCCAGAACGAGACCGAGAACTTGCTGCAAATTGGAAAATATAAAATGCAAAGTCGGCCCACGATTACCAGAACGCGATCCCCTTTCGAAAGCATCGCCTGTGTTCGCTGGACCGTACGCTGGCCCGGCCGAAATATCTCTTGGTATAGAGGTTCCATTTGAGAGCTTATGTAGTACAGATTAGGCGAAGGGCTCGCAGAACAAGAGCCGTTGAGAGGAAGCGAAGAGGAGGTGGGTTGCGCGATGGAAACTCGAGTCGTAGTGCGAGAGGAAATAATACGGGAAAGAACGTCTGATCTTGGGTATGGGCTGGTTAAAAAAAAGGGAGTGAGATGGAGTCGCGCTCTGTCTCTGTGTATGCCGCGCTCCGCCGGAAATGTAAAGCCTCGAGAACGCGTGAAAATTCACTTATTCAGCGGCAAGTGCGCCGCAGGAGGAAGAAAGACGGTGAAACGCGGAAGGAGACCCGGAGAAGCAGCCCTCTCCTTTTGTCCCATTGGCAGCCTGTGATCTTCACCCCTGCTTGTCTTGCTTTCTTCCTTGCTTCTTGCTTTCTCCACGCAGTTTTCTCCCCCGCTTCTTCCCTCCTCTCTTTCTTGTGGGACCGTCCTCTCGTTTATACTCTCGTGTCGACGTGATTTCATGCAAAGCACTGCTTTCACGGTGCGGTAATTTCATTTTCGCAACGAACTTACCGGTGTCCCGGCCGCCACGAACGCGCGCGCCAGCTTGCCTCGTCATCCACCTACTATGTCATTTCCCTTGCTGTTCGGGACCACCTCCTTTCTCTCTCTCTCTCTCTCTCTTTTAAGAAAAGCCGTGCTAAACGTGCAGCTTCATTTACACGACCCTCATCTGGCAGCCGCGTATTGAAGGTACCCGTACTCGTCGATGTATGTGTCGGTGGAGGTACAAAGCATCTCACCGACACTACTGCCTTTTGCGTTAAGACATCAGAGATCTCGAGTGTATCGGTTGCTGTGGCGCAGCCGAATGTAAATGCAGCCTCGTTGCTTCCGCGCCTGATAGCCTCTGAGACCCTGTCCCTGAGAGTCTTATTTCGAGCGTTTTGCATGGGTAATGCACCGTTCTCCGGCATCCCCGAAAAGGCTTTACTCTTCTCTCGAGAGTTTCCGACGACCGGTTCTGAATTCTCCACCACCGCACTGCCACTGGCTCCATCGTCGTAACCGTCTTTCCCGTTCATAGACTCGACTCCAGACTCGTGAGTCCTGAGAGGGTAAAAGACTCCTCTGTATTACTGTCTTGAATTTTACCGGCTTTATTCCTCCGAGCGAGAGAGTGAGCGAGGAATAACGAAGAATCTCCTTGGACAAAGCTGCTGGGAAAAGCAGCTCTCTCGCTCGAATTTCCCCCTCGCTGCGCGCAACTTCCGCCACCGAATGCTTTCAGTTAGTCGGCCGATTCTATGGTTGATTATGGCCAACTGCAATAACGACGCGCGCCATTGAATAATGCAAATTTACGTAATCACGCGAGGCCACACAACTTTGTTTATCTATAATTACGTATTCAACATTGTGCCCCGAAGGGAATCGATCTCATATAATTTCATTTGCCGGATGCACACGCTCAATACCTGGACACACGGGTTCCGCTTCGTCCACTGCATCACCACCAACCAGCCGATCGCGATAATCAGAAATCGCTGATGAATTATTTGCGAGACACAATCCGTATTCATTCGCTCCTATCCCTCCCTTCCCGAACTACGCCCCGCTAACCACACCTTTTGGAAGTGTAGTTCGATCACACCCGAGTTCCTCCGCAATCACACTGGGCCTTCGCCGCAACTGGTACTCCAATACCCATGGACCAGCCGACAAATTCGCATGTCGAGGATATCCTTGAAGTCGATTACGCTTACAGGATTCGAACTTTAATCAGCTCACAGGTGAGCAAGCCGCAACTACTTCTCCGCAGCTAGGTTCTACCAGACTGAGAATGCTAGAAAAGGGGGAGTGAGAGAAACCTGGCCTGTAAATGCACTTTCCAGAGTCCTAGCAACTCGAATTGCTTCTTTAGCTGGTCGTTACAGTTGCGGGTATTAACGTATCGCAACGGTGACCCTCCAGGGATTTTAGCAAAGTATTTCTTGCGAACTTTTCTACAGGGGGCGTAAACTTCGGGGACTAAGTATTCCAAGGATCGATGGGGTATCAGTTACCACCCTATCGAAGGGTTCCCCGAAAGTTGCACAGTGGGTTGAGTGCAAGGCTTTGCCATATCCCGGGCATCAAACCTGTACGTGCTCTACATGCAGAGTTGCACTACCTCAGCTTGCTTCGTCTCCTGTGTCCATTCTCCTTCGACGAAGGGTGGCGCTTTTCTCTGGCCGCGAATATTGTTTACCCAGGCCCTGGCATAAAATAGGCAAGAGCCACTGGCTACGTACAAACATATTTACGAAGTTAAGGGGGGACGAAGGGCGAAGGGAAGACTGCAATTGAGATGCAGGGGTAGCTCTTGTGGGTCCAGACGTCCGACAAACGGGCCGCAAACATGCCGGCGGGTTTACGGAAATTGGTCCATACCAGGTGGAAAAAGAACGGGTGGAGAAAGCAGGGGCCAAAGGGGCGTGTTCGTTTTAAAGGGTTGCGTGCCTCAAAGGTCTGCCTTGTGAGTCTGCTTTACATGGTAATTCTTTAGGTCGCGCTCGTGCTACGCAACTGCTCTCGAGGCGAACTGCCACGATAGCCGGTTAGAGTTTTATTCGCTTCGGAGCGATGCAATCGCGAGAGCGTACACACGATAACGATAGAGCGGGCGCGTGCAAGCCTTGATCGGCCAGCGATAGACTGCTAAAGTTTTCACGAGTTCCACATACGAGCGAAGCCCCGGTCCCTTTGTGTCGAAGCGGTAATGTGGAAGCGGTATTTCACTGAATTTTCCTGTGGTTCTGCGTACGCCAGTTGGATCGAATTCGGGAGCGCATTTACCAGTTTCCTCGTCACGCGCGCGTTCGTCTAATGGAAGTTAAATCTTTTACCAAAACATCCATGCTGTTGCTGGCCATGCTGGGTATACATGATACACGGCGAGCGAGATGAGAGGTTGCAGGAAGGCGGCTGAGCGGGTTGCAGAGGAACCTGGTTAATTCTCCGCGATATCGTGGAGGAGTGCAAAGTTGGTGGTTACTCATCAAGTATGCAGCATCCCGCACGCCTGACACCTCATCCGACTAGCGCATCCCCGTGGGCGAGCGCTTGCCCTGGCGCAAAAGCGGCTCTTGAGGAAACTGCGGCCGTTCAATCGAGAGAGTGAACGATGCATCGTTTAATTAGTTTGTCACCCTTGACTTCCACCGAGATCCCTCCATTTTCCAAGCGGTAAGAGTTAGATGCTGAACTTGAGAAATGCTTTCTATCCCTAACTCGAGATACTTTCACTGCGGGTGCTTGTATATCCAGAATCAATGGTAGGAGTCACTGTTATCCATTCCATCTGTCGCTTTCCCCCTTTTAGCGGCTTGACTTATGCCCTGGGCTCGTCTCACCCGAGAAAACTATGGGGTAAGAGGGTAGACCGCGTTGGATCCCGAATGGATCGCTATGTACCCACCAACGGAGCTAAACTGCCGCGTATGTCGGGGGCCATGGAAAAATGCGTGTCATTTGAATGAAGAAGCGGGGGCGTCGGGAGTGCCGAACGACCTTTGATTCGACCCAAAGTAACCTTTATAAATAATTCCATCGCCCTTTTGCATCGCGCGCGCATACTGTTCCTCCATCTCGTACCCTCTGCGATTCGCTACGGCTCGACGAGGTTGCCGAAAATTTTACTCTCGAGCGAGGGTGGTGCTGCCAAAGTTTTCCACCAGACCATGACTTATGTACACGTCGATTTTCGAATTCAACTCGTAGAGTGTGCCACCCCGTCCCTGACGCTTCGGGCCAGTTTGGGAAGAGGCAACCTCCCCTCTATCTGTAAAGTTTATTCAGTGGCTTTCCGTGCAAAGTCCCTCGCCGACGAAGAGACTTAATGCACGTCAATGAGGAGAGTTCGCGGTACGTCTCTATCTATTAGAGGCGGCAGGAAGGAAATTGTTTTAGCGGAGAGTTAACTTCGCGAAGCGGCGGTTGTGCATTTCCGAGACATTGGCCTTGCCCGAGGACGGTGATTCGATTAGATGAAAAAAAGGCGATTCCGTCGGAGACAGACAGCCAGTGGATACAATTAAATCTGGCCCGAGCGCACTCCGGACGGGGCAAATAAAAGTGATTGCATCGCCAGTAATTGATACGGAACGTCGAGGCGCGGATTAACAAAAGCCGATTTCTTCTTTGCACACCGAGTGAAGAAGATGGTAGAAAAAAATGCTGGAAGTGTAAAGGGAGAGAAAGAGGGTGAGTGGGAAGAAAGTGTCGGTGTACTTAGCATAACTGGGTGGTACAAGCAAGGCCGATCGGTGTACGTGGGGCGAGTTCCCGCTTGAAAATGCCAGTCAGGTGAGCGTGTTCCCTGGCTGCGGGCGACATTGATTATTTGATAAGAGAAAAAAAGATGCTACGGTTTATGAGATAATCCTATCGACCGGCTGGAGCGACCAAAGCGCGACCACCGGTTGTAGAGAGGAAGAGGAAAAAGCAGCTTGGGAAGAAGTAAGAAGGACGAATACGACAGGTTCGAGACTGACGGAGAAGGAGTAGCTGACACTGTCGGGGAAGAGGTTGGACAATATCATAAGAGATTCGAGGCACGCTTTCCCTTCTCGTTCTTCACCAGTCACCCCTTAGAGAAGCCCTTCTCTCCCGCTAGAGCCACCTCAGACTCTCATCCTTCCTGCCAGCCAGCCATCCTCCGTCTCTTAATTCCTGGAGCACTCATCGACGCCGCTTCATCGGCGCGACACCTCATCGGAATGACACCGCAGCTCTTAACGGCTATCCAAACTCTTTACCTGTTCGCTCCACGGAATCGACTTCCAAGAGATTCGTGCTCGAGGATTGCGAAGGTTCCGTCGAAATGGAAGTGCCCGCCCAGGCGAACAGGAGGAAGCCGTAGAAATTTTATTCTGATCACCAACCATTCCTCTTCAACGCCGAGCCACGTAATACGAGTGAGCCAGCGTTCAATCGGACTTCCGACTGAGAAAAATGGCAGGAACGAGGAACGCAGTGAAAATGGAAAATTTTTGAGAGGCCTTAAGATGCGATCCTACCAGCGGGTATCGATCTGAGAGGCGAAGCAGCCGTCAGTTAAAAGTTGAGTTCGATATTAAAAGTAACTCGATTGGAAGTGGCGTAGAAACCTCTCCGATTCCCCTTGGAAAGATCGGGGTTCATCGTGACGGAAGAAAAGGAAACTGTCGGAGGAGAAGAACCGCTTTCATAAAGAAGGAAAGCCAAAGGGCTTGGGGGCGGTTCGACACTATACATCTTGACGACTGAGCGCTCGAATTTGGCGAAAATCTGCTGGATACACGTGGCACCCTCAATATCCGCTTGTTCCATTACGCCAGCGAAGAGAACGAGAAAATGTCGAGAAGGTAAAACACGTGGAACCTGTACCATGCAGGAATGCCTGTCTTATTGGATCGTGGACAGGAGAAACCTATATCCTATAACTCTTCATTTTACTTGCGATTGCTTTCGAAATATGGTACATTGTGATGTCCAGTATGACAGTACAGTATATGCACGTCCAATCAGATCAAAACGCGCACAACTCACTCCGGCTAAAAGTATCTTTAATGTATTTGGAAAAAATATGTATATTACACGGATCACATGTTTTATACACCTTTTCCATCGAGCGACTAATGGAGGGCCCGAGGGAAGTGCGCCTTCATCTCGATGTCCCGACTTTCACCCGCCAGTAAGGGAAACATTCAGTGAAATAATAATGGAAGAGAAATTGGAAATGTTTTATTGATGCATGTATGAACTCATCATACTAGGGTGAGAGGGAGAAGAGAGTCATTTAACGCGGTGATGGGCGGAGTGACGGGAGTGCCCTGGAGCAATTCTAAATTGGATATTGAATGTCGAGGGAAATAGAGGCGTGCGCTCGAGATACGCAGGTGGGGCAGATAAGTTGAGGAGTGATAATAGTTGGAAACATTGGAGGCGTCGAAAAAAGGGGCTGCCGCGATCGGGTAACATGCATCAGTGGCTGAGGAATCGTAGAAGGGCTTGGTTGAGGGTCGGGGCGCGTTTGAGATAGTCGCTGGAGGTGGAAGAAGAATCCGAGAGGGTTGGTTAAGAGAACCGGAACCCAGCATCCGTTCTGGAGTGCGGTAGTCAATCGATATTCCAGTCGTCGATCTCCACGCCTCGCTGAAGACAGAGTGGGTACACGTAGGTATGCCACCTTCGTGGCCTCCGTCTCCGTTTTCTGCCTTTTTCTTTCTCCTCCACGACCCTCGCTCTCTATGCCACCGTTCATCCCCTTACTCCTGAGCTTTTCACCGCCTACCTGTCTTCGCGCTATCTTCCGATGCGCTCGTGATGCTCGCGCGAAATATCCTTTCGCAAGTCGAGAGAACACTGCGAAACAGAAAGCTTCACTGTATCAGAATTTTCCATCAGCTTTTGGGACTCCACAATACCGTTCGCTTTCGAGATGAATCCCAATGAGATCTCGAGTTTCCTCGGGTTGACCGTAGCACGTAGTATCTATGGGAGGATGGTAATCCACGTGTAAGCCAGTGGGTCTGGACTCTAATTATTGCACCCGCTTCCAATGAAATAATTAATCACCGCTTTAATGTCTCGGAGTTAACTCCGCTCGGGGTTATTAATTCAAGCGGTACACAATATGGCTTGAGCACGCTTACTTAACTGGAACTGGCTCCACCTGCTCGGACAAGCAACAATATTGAACGACCTGTGAGAAGGAATGAGAGCCAACGTGTATCGCAAAAGCTCCCCCAACTGGGAGATGAAAAATTTCGGCAAGATTTATCCCCGACCCTTTACAACACTGCGATATTCTCGCCACGGCTAATCGCATATTTTTCTCGCCACCTGCTTGCTTGGTAAACAGGAAGAGACGCTCCGTTGCGTCTTCCCTGGCAAGACAATCTCCCTCCGGCGACGTACTTCCGCAATACACATATATCCTAAGATGAGATGCGCGCTCGCAAAGTTTCGCGTAGAATCTCGGCACGTTTCTTTTGCGATGCGACACAGCATCCAGCCTCTTACCAAGGGTATCCTCGAGTGCTGGTGATCATTATACGCGTTGGGGTTCTAAAGATCATGGTGTATGTGTCGAGGATGCTTGGGGACATGGATACTTTGCGAGGTCCGGCTATGGGAAGAGCCTATAGTTGTGTCTGACGATCGTCTTAAACATCGGGTCATACCGCCGGCATAATCCAGGAAGACAAAGGGATCGGGCATTCGGGCTCCCGAGGGATGCAGCGAACCGGGCGAGGCAGAGACGATGAGAAACGGGAAAAAGGGATAGAGGGAGGTGGCAGTTGGAGGGGTCAGACAGGGGACAGCACCTCCCGCGGGTCGGCCGCGGGGTGGGAATACTCATAAAACCTGGAAGCATGTGATTTCCCCCAGGAGGGGTGGCTGGAATGCTACCGCCTTGTACTTCTTCTCCAGTCCTTCTCTTTCACTGCCTCTTTCTGTGTATGCTCACCTCTTCTGTTTCTCTGTGCCCGTTCCCTGTTCTTCTGCAACTTTTCTGGCACACACATGGCACAGTCGATCTTAGGTTTTCGGGCTCTCGGATAAGGCGGCCGCAACAAAAACCACACGCGCTCTTTCGCCAGCGGCATCTTTTCCTGGCTGCATTTTCTTGGTGGCTCATTGTTTCTCATTTGGTTCTCTTACCCGCGGCATTCCCCATGAGCGCGCGCTACATTCAGAGATTAAAAAATTTGAATACTTTTTTTGAAGACCCGCCAGTTGAGAGAAGGACTTCATCGATCTGTTAGACGCGCGAATGCTTTTTCAAGAGCTTCTTTCAGAGAACGCCCGGTGAAAATGATTTCGCATCTTGCCGCCATGGAACGCCACCAGTGGCAGGTGGAGGGAAAGAGAGAGAGAGAGAGAGAGAGAGAGAGAAAATTCTCTCGGCTGCACCGCGTACACTCGGTATTACCGGAATTTTCGTGGAAGATTCCCTTTTGTTACGTAGCTCCATTATTCGCGGGACAAGCGATGGAATCAGCGCGGGCCAAATACGCGTAACGAAAGATTCTTATGCTAAGACGAGCGCACCTTCATTACTTTCGTCCAATCCGACGGGAATGACTCGCGAGAGCGCGGCGCCTCCTTCTATCCAGACAATTACAGTCGGCTGGGAAAAACGGGAGCGTAGGAAAGAAAGAGGAGGAGATAAGGGGGGGGGGGGGGGGGCTGACTTTTAGATCACGTTCTACTTGCTTGTGAAAAAGCTCCCTAGCGAGAGATTCCTTCTTAAGATTTTATCATCCGTCAGCAGACGGGCGGGGCTTGAGGGTAGTGGTGCAGGTCAAGAGTCAAGTGAATCTGGAGCAATTATTCGCGAAACCTATTCGGGGTAAGGCACTTATCCGCTGCTCACCGACCAAAGGAGTGGGTTCGTTCGTTTTAACGCTAATGAAACGTTTGCAACTTCAGTGCTTCACCGATTCGGCCGCGACTGTTCTGGTTGGACCTGAAATTCCACGAGTACTAATTCGTATTTAGTGAACAGTCTCGGGTAGGTAGTTCCCGTTCTTTCTTTGGCTAGCGGCGCACTCGAGCTTATTCAGTTAGCTCGCGCGATGTTCAAGCGGAATGCCGATTTCGCCAGGAAGCACGAGCGTTTCGTCCCTTAACACCGGGAATACATTAATATGAGGTACAATGGAATCCGAGTTTGAATCGCAGCCACGAGGACGTCAATTCGCTCGTCGGCCTGTCCAGCAACGTGGTGGTAACGTTGGAGCGACAGTCCCGGCGGTGGGTGTACAAAAAATCGCAGAGCTCCAGACGGGAGGAATCGCTGGCCGCGTTCAGCAGCACCGTCGCGATGCGGATAAAAACCGGAAGAAGGATAGGAGAGGGAGGATGACGGGCAGAGTGAAACGCAGACGGGAGAATACACGGCATGGCGTGGCTTGGCGATTCAAAACCGTGAAATGCTCGCGGGAATCTGTGAAGCGCCGTGATGTTTGCAATTAAAGCCGATTAAGCGCTCCCTCTTTTCTACTCAATTCCCCGAGTAGTCTACCCTTAAAAGGCGGGAGGTTTCGCGCTATCCGCCGTCCTCTTTTCTCCTTCTCCTTCACGCCTTCGGCGTCTCCCTTCCACTTTTCTATCTCTCTCTCAGCCTCGCGTGGACTCTGATTTACTGAGAAGCTCTCTTTCACTCCACGAGTTCTCGCCTACAGCCCTTTCAGCCTGCCAGTCCGACGTGTATTCCGAAGCAGATGCAAATTTAGTGTTGCGTGCCTTCTGCCCGAGAGAGAGAGAGAGAGAGAGAGAGAGAGAGAGAGAGAGAGAGAGAGAGAGAGAGAGAGAGAGAGAGAGAGAGAGAGGGAGAGAGCGGGGCCAAGAGCTTTAACCGTTCGCTCTTCCGTCTCGCATCCCTCTACTACAACCGCGCGCCACCACCACCACCACGTCGGGCCGGCAAACCCAGTAATTGTCAGGTGGCTCCGAATCCGCGAATTCTCGCCGCTCTCCAAGCTAAATGTAAATCCGATTCACGAGCAACCGCTGCAAATTACTTTGTGCGACCCTTTGAGCCCTGATACTCTAAGAGAAGACCCGCTCGCCCGCGAGCGTGCGCATCCTCTTCCGCTAAATAAATACATTGCTACACCGCGTGTCCTTAGTGTTCCTAGACAGTGTCTGTTATAATTCCTGCCGAGGCGAGTATATTTAGTGATGGGAAGTCTGGAATAGGCGATATCGTCGCTGCGAATCTCCGGTGGATCGCTCGTGGAATTTAAAGCAGTGCCCTGTCGCCCAGCGAATGGTATAATGTTCGCTGGCGAAAAGACGCGCGCGAGAGAGGAGAGCCAGGCTTTCGTAGGGAAAGTTCTCAGGCGAGATATCCACGTAAGGCTCATTGCCGATTCAGCGACGCATCGATGAGAAGCTCAGGGAAAAGTTGAATCGGCCCGCCCGGTGACTTTGAATGCGTCTTGGGATCTATCGTAGCGAACAGCCACGAATGTATGTGAGCGTGTGTGATCGCAGTGTGAATCGTGTGGGTATAAGTGGTTATAGGGTTCCCCGCACAACAATGCCGCCAGTGGACGCCGGAGTGGAGTACTTTCGGGGAAAAGCGGCGTGTAAAGCGACGGGCGAAGAAGTTAAAGCTCGAAGCACTACTTTGCCGCGGGATACCAATGGAACTCTGGATGGCCGCTTTTCCCGGGCTGCCTCCATCGCCAACTTCCCTTTTTTCTCTCGCTGTCTCCCTTTCAGCAGCCTCCTCACTCCGCTCGCTCGGCCTACTTCCGTTCTGTTCGCGATAATAAAAGGAGACGCGTTCCCATGAATTTTCACGGCATTCAAGCCGCATTTATCACCATCCCTCTGAACTTAAGACGCTCCCGTTATAAAGTACCGGCTTTGCCAGTGAATACTTCATCTCTGGAATGTCGGCCACTTGGAAATCGCTAAATAGATACCCGGCAAAAAGGGTTGGAGCAATGCATTTCGTATCCAATGGCAGACCAATAAGCAAACCACTGGTAGAATATCGTTGCTGGGCATCGAATACCAATGGGAAGTCGGAGGCGGTAAATGTGGTCGACTCGATTTCGCGCGACTCCCCGCAGTTCCGTAACACTTCCTCCAGTCGATCTGCAATTTATCGTTCCCGTAATACAGTCGCGCGTGCACTTAGCAAGTTCGCAGTTGGGATTTGCATACATCGGCTCGCACCAGTCACCTCTCGGTATGCCGGGATTAAAGGAAGATAACTGGTCGACACGTCGTCGCCGAGAGGAAGTTCCATAGACATGTACATCGAGATACGCGCGTCTGAATCTTGTTCGATCACCTATGTATTTCCGAGAGAACGAAGGAACTCAGCCGGCAAGAGACGAGGCTGAGATTGCCTGGAGCGAAAGAGATCGAGGTTTGGAGAAGGTTGGTATGGAGAAATACGAGAGCCGAAGAGAGACGGAGAGAGGCATACAGTAGGAAATTGAACGGGTGCAGCATGTTGCTCGTAGCAAAAGCTAAGCGTGTATCCACTCGTCACGGGCCCGGCTTTTCGGGGTAGAATAGAGCAGCGAGAGAATGGCCGAACAGTTACGCGGTACATGACTACGCCGATTTATAAGCCAGCTGAATTCTATGGTGTACTGTTCCTTTACCACGTTTCCTCTGTTTTCAGTTGGAATTAAACTGTGATCTGTGTAACGTCGATAAAAACAAAGACCCTACTGATCCCGACTATTCTATCTCTCGCGCACCCTGATTAACTTCGTGCTTTCTCTTCTAATCGCTGGTAAGAGGCCTTAGGAAATTAATGCGATTACCGGGACTACATTCTACATGTCTGCACTAAGGATTTCGGCAAGTGTTAGCAGCTCTTTCTCTCCCGTGCCTCTCTTCCTGTGGAATTTATGAGCGGTGGAAAATCGTAAATGGCCTCGGATAGGACGCCAGCGGTTTATGAACGACCGCGTACGACCGCTTACCTTTGGACATTAATGTGCCTCATTCGTTATTTGGAGACGCTACCGCTGGAATTAATAGAAACGTTAAGCGCGCCCCATTCCGGTCCTACATTTACCCTGTGATTCCCCATTACCCGACGCTCTCTCTCTCTCTCTCTCTTCTTTTTGTAATCAGTAATTAGTGTAAACTTATGTGGCAGCATTTATGTAAGAGGTCTTTTTCGCATGTCGACACATCCATTTGATGTTCAAAGTTATTTTTAGTATACCTGCATTATCTTGTACTCCGAGAGTAGATAGGATAAAAGCCATTGTTTTTACTCCTCTTCGTATGGAAAGCTTTTTGAATCAGAGCATCTGCTTTCACGGTTCGCTGAGAGGTGCATATTCGTGCTGACTACTGCTATTTCATTTCTCTGCTTCTTCGAAAAACCCACTTTTATATGGAACATAAAATCGCGTTTCTTGTTGGTGGAAAAAATATTTGCTGTGATTCGTAGACATGGTGAATCGGCACGATGAAGATATTAGTAAGGTAGACAGTCGAGGGTTGAATGGGTGTTCGGCGTCTTCACGTACGACGATTCATCTTCGCCTGGGAGGTCGAGGCGCATACAGTTAGGTATTACAGAGTCGAGCACGGCATCGCCATGTATTACCAGGAGCCCGGTGTGCTCGGAAGGTGCTGGCCGCAGGGTGCACAAGCCATGTACGTTTACACGCTCCTCAAGGATGTAGGAAGTCGCCGGTGAGAGCGTAAGAGCCACAGTCTGCCTTGCGGTGTTAGGTGTGAGAGTGCTCATATGTGGCCAGCAGTGTCCCCCCTCCCTTCTCTCTCTCTTGTTTGTGGGAATACGAGAGCGAAAGATACACGGGGAAGGTTCTCGGACCATTTCGCAGAAAGTCGTGCTCCGGTTACGTTGGTATACGTCCCCGTCGCTGAGAGCAGAGAGCGCCTCACTCCCGTCGAGAATTCTTTCTTACATCCTTCCTCACAACATCTTACGACGCCTCGAGTATTTAAACACAATATTTCCATATGTAATAACCAACTACTGACTCAAAATGGTACGAAGAATTTTTGTCGCCTAGTTCCTCGAGTGTAAACTCTCAGGTAGAGAAACTTCTCTGAAGTAAGGAAGGAGTGACTTGAAATTCTTGAACGGAAGACTGTTTTCCTCTGGCGACACGAGCTTGGCTCTGAGAGGCTGGAAAAGTATTGGAAGTAGCTGTGAAACATTCGATGCCTTTTCGAAGGTGGTTTATCGAGGACGCCTGAGTCACTGGGACCTGGGTGGAAGTCGGTCTCCCTCCGCCAAAACTTCTATATGTCAGAGCGTGTGTTAGACTTCAAATAAAATTGCACTTTTCCCAGGGAAAGGGATTCGCTTGCACTTGTGTGTTTGGCAGTCGCTAACGATCGCGGGTGGCGGCGGGCATCGAGTCGACGCTGCGCTTGACTTATCGTGCGAACGTGTCCCCGAGGATACGAGCACCCAGCAGCTTCCCTTCCTCACCCTCGCCCTTCTCTTCTCTTCTCTTAGTGTGTACATACCCAGTCGGTACATAAATACACACAGAGGCCCGCCTTATTCTCCCGTGCACGAAGCACTCGGCAGCGATTCTATTTATCGAGTTTACAACAGCCGTTAAGGTTTACGTACCGATTCCGTTCGGCCGGGCTTCGCAGCACGATCGAAAGTGCGCGCGCCACGAAAAAAGAAGTCTTGCACGATGCAGCGAGTGCTACGTAGCTATGCATGTATATGCACATGCCTGCGTAAACTCAACTTTGCCAGCAACTCGCACCGAGAATTCGCCGTGTCGCCGCATAAAGACGGAGCGTAAAACGAGTTGCGCGTATACTCGCTCGTATTTCACCGTGCGTTGAATGCATTTTTGGCGCGGACTCGCTCCGATAATGGTGTGACGCGGCACGATTTTTCGCTAGTTAGATCGGTGAGAGTCTTTGTGGGGTTTAAGTGAATCCACTAGCTCCCTTCGCATTTTCCGAAGTAAATAGTCGAGGGAGCAAGCTTCCCTATTCGCAGGGAGTACTGGCGAATGGTTGGTCAATTTATAGATAGAGCGGATCAACAAATAATCGATTTAATTCGCCGGTGTCCAGCCACTTAGCGTGTAACCGAGATATTTACGCGCAATATAAACGCACACCTTTGTCCGTAAATGCGCGCACGCACCGAGTTACGTGCACAGCACATCGCTGTACAATTATATGCTGAGGAAGAAGTGCCGTGCACCATGTATAGCTGTAAATAACCTCGTAGATATTTTATGCGCTCTCCGCCACTGTCGAGGCTAAGTCCAGCTAATAATTCACTGATTTCTACCTGCCCCACCGATTACAGCTGTAGTATCGATTCAATTGATTTCGCGCTCGCCACGACCTCGAAGCCCCGAGGAATTCCATGATATGACTATAATAGCTAACGTTTATCGACGTAAGGATGCATCAGTGTGCAGAAACGTGGACATAAAGTTTGGAGAGTGGAAAGTTCTGTTCGGTCTAAGTTCGTCGGTTCGTGTTCGATCGTGGCATGCCGAGTGTACGTGTTTCCGGAAGGGTCCACCGTCCACCTGCCTAATGTTGAATTTAGCATGATTATAGATGCATTAGTAACATTATACATGTATCCCGAGGTCTTTGAAGTTCTTGGCTGCGCTGCATAATGCCTGAGAATTGGTTTAACGCAGGAAGCCCCCGTCGATTACTGGCGGGCCGATCGGCCGTAATCAGTCACGCTGGAGAATAATTTCGCTCTCGACCCCCTTTGAGCGAGTACTCGGACCTTCGACCTCTACTAGCTCGGACGACAAGTCACTAGATAGTCAGGTATTGCTCGAGAGGGTCCTGAGGGTATAATACAGCACTTGAGCGACCAAGCCCGAGATACTCGAACACGATCGAAGGATGCCTGAAACGGCCCGTGACTTGTACGCTGTTATAGAACGGCCAGCCGATTTACAAGCGGTCAAGAGGATCGCGAACTACAAGAGCTCCTACCTCAAATTCCCCTAAATGAGAGACGAAAGAAGCGACTAATCAGTAAGGGACATCGGATATTTTACTTCCCCGAAATCTAATCAAGACCTCAAGGAAGTGCGCTCATTTCACTCGGCCAGTCATAACGCATGTGGCGTTTGATGAGTAAAAAGTGCGCGTGGGATTGAAACGAGCAAAGAGGAAACGTGCGCCACGTGAAAGATGGCTATAAAGATGTTTGCCAGGAACACACTTGACGTGAGACAGCGCGGAACACCGAAACCGCGATTGCCGATCGTAAAAGCGAGAGAGCATAGCGGAACTCTTTGAAAATAGGGGAGGAGGCAGTGGGTGTGTTCCGAATCCTGTCGGTATAGCGAGGCGAAAGAAGTAGCCACGGTAGCATAAGACTATGAAGAGTAGTGGTGGAGGAGGAGGAGGGGGAGGAGGAGGAAAGGGAGGAGCAGGGAGGAATAGGTCGAGCAGGAGCAGCGACCGGGAATGCCAGATGCCAAATTTTACGAGTTCTCCGGTTCCAGCTCGCACTGGTTGCAGCCTCCTTCCACCCTGTCGTGGTTTCCCTGCCGGTGCCCGCTCCCTTTTTTCCCGGCCATTTTCCGCGGTCGAGCGAAGCTTCAATCATAAATCCTGACGTAGTCTGGCCGTGCACGCTGCTAATCCCGATGCGTGCACCGCCAGAACGACGAAAGGCCAGAAGGGCGGAGGGTGAGTGGTGCTGGTGGGGGGGTTGCAGCCTCGCACTTGGCAGGGAGTCAAAAGCCGCCCCCGTTACTCTACGACATCGGTCTGTCCTCCGGAATTCAGGGGGCGCCCGCTGCGCCACCCGCAGGCCATCGCACTGGGAAAAGCCCACTGCCGAATCCAGTCGGCTCCACGATTCCTCTTTCATCAGGATTTACCGCGAGCTCCGTGACACCTCGTCGAAATTCCCCGTCACTCGTTGATTCCCTCAAAAATTGATACCGGCCTCTGCTGGCCCGGACATCTCGCCATTCCCTGGGGGCAGGGAAATACGAATATACCGGGTATATATATTCGACGAGCGGCCTTGTCGGCAAGGACTTTTTGCCAGCGAGTAAAGTGTACAGGTACACACGCGAAGGTTATATCGTGTAAGACAAGACACTTGCGGTCGGCGAGATTGCGGCATGGCTAGGCCGGTGTGTCGAGGGGAACACGGAAGGCTATCGTGCCAGGTTACAATTAGCGCTAGCGATCTATAGGGTGGTTCGCGAGGAGAGGAGTATGGCGGGGGGGGGAGTCCGTTGATTCGCGGGAGGTTGGAAGCCTTGTAACATAGAGGCGAGGTTAAGTCGTCCTTTGAGCCGGAGCCGCAGGACGTGCGAGTTGATGTACGTGGGAAAGCGCAGCACGTGTGTCCTGTCAAGCGCAGCGCTGACAAGCCCTGCTCCAGGAGGCCGACCGTCGGACGTGCACGTGACACGCTACAGCTACAGCTCGACGGATTCTCTGTGCTCGGGCTGGCGCTCACCTCTGTCGCGGCTCTTGCATATTGCTACGCTCACTCCTATCGTTGTGTGTATACATGTATAACTTGGACGCGCTTGTATCTCTATGCGCGCATGGCCCGAGAGAGGAGCGAAAGTCAAGAGGTCAGTGCTAATTCGGAATTAATTTTGCGGAACAAGCGCGGATCGGGACATCGCCGCGTAATGGCCATGCGACGCGCTTTAATCGACACCGCCTATTTGGCAAGACCGCGCTCTACCCCCTCTGACTCGCTTCTCCCGTACTTAGGGAAATTTGGTGTCGCTTGTTCCACCGGCCACTGCGGATTTCCATGCGACAGAGACATTTCCACGGTAGTAGCCCAGCAGCGTACCGAATTAATTGAATTAATGGTGTACCCTGGCAGAATGGACTGAAAACGAAAAACTCTTGATTAATTTCGACCAAACGAATGCCTCTCTGTAGCCAGCAGCATATCGTCGGATCAGCGTCCGGTTAATCCATTAGGTGCCCTTGCTGGCGTATTCGAAGTTTGCGCATGCACGTTTTAATTGACGTCGGAAACAGCTGCGGAAATCGTTGCGGATCGAAGGGGAAATCGAAGTGCCGAGCGATTGCATTGCATGTCTGTCTATAAAGGTTTACGCATAGAGGACCGACCTGATTACGGGTCAGACTTGGTCCACGTGGTTGCGCTGGCTGCCTGCAGGACACAACTGCACGCGCCTGCCTGCCACTAGTTGAAATTGGACGAGTGGCCTCAAATTGATATGATTAACGTCACCGACCGATCTCTGGAATGCTATTAATCACTATAACAGGAATTTCTAATAATAATGGGCCACGGGCCTGCAAGAGTGGTGTAATGAACGAGCGATCGTGTACACCGTAATGCGATCCAACCGATGAACCCAATAATGACATTATACCATGCGACACAATTGTCCAAGTTAAACCGATTAAAAATTATACTACGACCCTCTGCCCGAAGCATTGACCAGTTATAAAAGTGGATGGGAGAGTGTGCTCTCAGAGGTGGTAACTATTAAACATTCCCCGAGAATTTCTTGACAAAGTCGAGTCTCTGCTTAAAGTGTGGTCATAAGGTGAAAGCCGCAGGAACTGGCGCTGGTGCTTCCAGAGTCTTAGGGAAACTTGATGCCAAGCTACCGCGAGAGTGGGCCTGCAATTTCGGGGCTGAATTATCGACATAATATAAGTTCCGTCCACGGTGGAGAAGGCTTCGAGTTCCCCCTGTCTCTTACTCTCTCCCTCTCTCATTCTGTGTGGCCCTTGCACGAGTAGAAGCTTGAGAATTCAGTGGGATCGATGTGGCGACAAAGTAGAACGACGGAGGCAATCGGCCCGCTGACAGAGCTGACAGGTAATACCTGCGGCGAAACTTACTGCCGAGTACGTCCGAATTGTAAATCAGGTCTCGTACAGTGGAAAATGTCTCCATTATATCGGCGTGCCGGTGAGTACCTAGCCATTACTATCTACTAACATTGCTCGCCGGTCAGAAGACGTGCATCAGTCATCAGAGGATATCATAGCTCCTTCGTACTTGTAAGCACGGGTAGTTTTCAGCGTAGCTACTAAGCAGCGCACGTTTCGGCCTCGAATCAAAACGCCATCGGCTTGGGCGCACGTTCCGCTCGTTCGGCCGGAAGGGTGGTTGGTGCCGCCTGGGTGGTTGCCCTTCGCCCAGCTTTTTTTCTGGCCCCTGTACTCCGCGACGCTCTCGTCCTGCCTGGCCATTCGATGCCTATTAAACGATCCTGCAGGGCTCAGAGCCTTTCGATCGGCCATGTCGTTTGCCCTCGAAACGAGCCGGAACGAAATCGCCAACCAGCCCCGAGACCTTTCCCCCCTGGCGCACGCCCGCATATAAAGCAGCCCTTTTCCCGTATATATTATTGTTAATAACGCGCGATTTGCCTCGCCAGAACTCCTCCGCAAATTGCGACCGCGTTCCCCGCGAGATAGAAAATAAAAAAAACACCCGTCTGCTCTCCCCACATTATTCCCCCGTTACGAGATTGACCATTGTAATCCGTGCTTTTATACGGAAAAAGACTGTGCTTCGATTTTGTTGCGGTTCGGAAAGGTTGGGTAGAACAGGACGAAAGACGAGCACTTGGAAGTTTGTGACTTGTATAAGTCAGAGGGTTGTCGGACAAAACTACAATGGGTACTGGAAGTTCTCTTGCCAGTGAAATTGCTAGGGATCGACTAATTCGCCTAGTGTCAGCTAGTTCACATTCTTACGGACGGTGCAGTGCGCTCGACTCCTTGTAAGCGCAACGTCAGCGGCAGCCACAAAGTTGAGAGCCTGGAGGCCTGGCTTGATGGTGCTAGTTGAAAGGAGAGTGAGTTAGAGGAAAGGAGAGCGAGCTTGTAATTGTCAGCCGATGCGAATTAACGGGGCGGATAGCGGCGCGTAGTGGTAGTGGCAGTGGTGGTGGCGTGTGCGAAAACGAGAGGGGAGCTCGGCGTACGCAATCTAAACTTACTCGATAACCTACTTCCGCAGCGTTAATCCAGCGAGGGAAACTGCAGCGCGCCGCTGCACGCGGATGCGTGCTGCTCGGGTCATTCGACTGGTTAAAATGGATTTTGGACGGCGCGGCGTGGCGCGGCAGACGAGCGTCGCGACCGACCAGACGGAACGGAAGCATAATCGAATCGGGGAGGCCGCATGCATACCTCTCTCGCTCGCGCTTGTTCGCCCTGGTGTAGACGTGCCTTAATAATAATTCTGCGGGGGTAATTTCGATCATCGATAATCGAAGCGCTTTGGTAGAGCGAGGGTGGGAGGGAGAGAGAGAGTGAGAGAGAGAGAGAGAGGGGAGAAGGCCAGTCTCAGAGAACCCAGGCTACCGCTCCGCTCCTGATTTCCATGAAGCCTGCCGGCAACGTGTGCCCTCCAACTCGTGCTCCCTCTGCCAACTATCATATACATACATATACATACATACGATATCCTCTCTTTGTCTTTACGGGAAAGCGGCCTTGGCAGCGCTTTCTCTTTCGTTTTATTAGGTGCACTCGCCTAGTCTGCCTCTCGGCATCCTCTCCAACCTTTTGGCTTCCTCGGTCGGCGAGAGAACGCGTAGCACCGGCAGCGGCATTTCCGCCGTCGACAGAGAGGCACACAGCGGAGATTGGTGGATTGCATATCGACCTAGCCATCCTGGGCAGAGTGTGCGCCCGCCGCCGGATTTGCCCACGCATCGATACACGCGGCGCGTTCTCGATGTCGGTGGATTTCCTGCTTCCAATATAGGTGTACGCGCCAACGGCCAAATCGAACGATCAATTATGCGAGTGCGTTTAATCGCCGATATTCAACGGCTGCCGCTACTCTCTCTCTCTCTCTCTCTCTCTCTCTCTACTTCTTCATTTTGCTTTTCTTCCTCGTTTCACACATGCTTTTTCGAATGTTGCCGCGCGCGTGTTACCACCCTCTCGACACCGTTTTGCGGACTGTATGCTGGCGATTAGTAATTATGCGGCTCCCAGCTCCATTCTCTCTCTTTCTCTTACTTTCTCGCCCACTCATTTTCATGGAATCGGCCCCGTTAGAACGAGATCCACTTTTCACCCTTTAAAACCAGCCGGCGGTCTCGGTGGAGGCCGCACTCTCGAGACGAGAGGCTCGACATTTTGCTCGAACAATTTACCCACGAATTAGCTTCGCCCGTTTAACGTCAGTTAAGCATGAACTCGTTACATCAAAGCGAATGAGCGCAAGAATAACGCAGCGACGAAAGGTTCGGTGAGGAGGTAGAACGTCTCCTGTAGGCGCGAACTACTTCCTGCGCGAGGAGAATGTGCCGGGGATTCCTGCTGAAGCTTACATCCTCCTCCGCATCCGAGAAACTCTCGGAACGTGAATCTGACGGTAGCAAGTAGTCTAACTCGACGAACGCCGTGTCCCAAAGGATGTATGCGCGCAGCCACGTGGGTCCCCGCACTCGTGTGGCTTCTAACTGCATTTTGTAAAGCCCGAGCAACATTTCGGAACTCGGTAAACTCGACGTTATTTCATTTACCTAATTCGTTGGTGGAGCGAGGAAAAGTTCAGGATTGCCCGGTTGAAATATTATTTCTACCGGCGCGGAAACTACGATTGTTAACGGTGCCTGTAATAGGTAAATATAATTTGTGGATAATAAGATTAAAGGGAGCGACGGAGTTCGATCGGCTGGACTGACAAACGAAGTGCCAGATAATTCGATCTCTCGGAGAGAGAGAGAGAGCTACCAATCGTAGCGAGCTCTTATTGCCAGCAGAATGGATTCCGTTATGGGGTAAATGCACTCGATAATCGATCGAACTGCACGCACTCACTTACGAATTCCGTTAGGCTGACGTGGATATCTATGGCGAACGATTGAGTTTTGCCAGTTAGTCTCGTGCTTGCTTGCTTACCAAGCTGTCTTTGGGGTTCTCGAGCGAGGAAACGCGACACGATGTCTATCGATTCGAGAAGCTGTCCATTATGCCAGCACGATTTCTAGGAGTTGCTTGCTCGATTCTCCGAGTCCCAGCCAGTGTCGACTCTCCCCCCGCTGTACACCTTTTCTAGGAGAATGCATAATTTAAATGTCCTACGTCCCAGTTTCCCTCCTCTTCGAGGGGATCGCTGATTGCAATGGCGCGCCTGCTCCTCCTCCATGAATTACATGGGAGGCGAGCCTTTGCTATTCATACTTTCGAGTTAGCCAGGACGGCGCAAAACTTTGAGGAGCTTCTTGCCGAATTGTCCATTGTCCCAGCAGGGAGCGCCGCCAGTGTTCGCGAGAAATTAAAACTATCCACGAATAAAACTGCTATTTAACCCCGCGATCCAGCCCCCTCGACTCACTCGACAGTACCAAGAGAGTCCTTTCGCGATGTAGCTCAGGTTGACCTTAAGTAACCCCGAGCGTTTCCATTGTATGCTCGAGTATTTAACTAGAGTCGCGATGAGCTGCCGTCCATTTCGAAATAGGCTCGCTTTCCAAGTATCTCAGACTCGAACCCTATCCTTTCCGTATACGCGGCAGTACTTGTCAGACATTATTCTCAGAGATGAGGTTCTATTAACAATAGGATACTCAACGTGCAAATATTTTTGTTTGATCGTCTAGACTACATAAAATCGTGAATTTAACAGAAGTCGTTCCTCCATTCTGTTTCAAAATACAAATGTGATTTTCTATAACAAAGTAGGGCGATTTCGGTCGAGTGCAGTTTCGAGGCGTAAAGGTCACTGGCTGAAAAATCGAGACTGGGCGAACGGGTGCGCAACAATAGTTTTATCAGCGATGAATCGTTCCGTGACACCTTGCGCACATGTCGTTCGTATTTCGGCGAGGAGAGAGCATCGAGCGTAGAGCGTACGGTGAACCATAAAGTCAGTTAGGTGAGCCGCGCCCTCAACAATGGGAAGCCACGCGCCATATGCGGTCGCACATGCCACGCGTGTCCTCGTCCTTGTCCTCGGCGCGCGGTGCACTTGGAATTGCCGTATCCCGCAACCCCTCTACGCTCCAAGATGGGGTGGTATCTGCTTTTTTTCGCTCCTCGTATTATCGACTGCAAAGGGGCGAGAATAATAAAGATCGTGCCAGTAGGTCAGAATTCGAGGCATCCCCTTGATTCATGACCTATCGGCCGATTGATGATTACGTGCTTCGAAATGGAGTAGCAGGCTTTCCTCCCAACTTCCCCCTCCCGCCAACCACATGTGAACTTCAGAGAGAAATGGTCCTTGCTCGAGAAATATCCCGCAAGAAGGCCGATTAATTTTCAATGCCAGTTGCAATCCTCGCTCCCGCAATATCGAGTAGTTGGCTGTCGAGTTGCGTGAAAATACGAGTTTAGCCGGACGCTCTCGAGGTGGTGGCGTTGCCCTTTATCGCAGAGGCTCATCGACATTTGTAACGAATATTCATAAAGTATATCTCGTGGCTAAAGCGTGCAGACGATTTATGCTTGAACGACACTCTATCTTCGAAGATCGTTGACTGAGATCGGCGTATCGGTCAAGGAAGCTGGCAGCACGCGCCCCATCCCCAACTGTTCCTGGCTATCCATCGGGGAAGCGTTCTAAAATATCATTCAATAGAAGGGTCGAACAACTGAGAGTGACAATGATGTCGCATGAATCTCGCGATAGATATAGCGAACAAGGGAAATCGCATTGGAAGGTAGAGAGTTAAACCTAGCAATGTATTCATGGGCATACGTGGCCCTGCAGTGTGGCTGTGACTGTGGTTCTGGGACCAAGTGACGTAACACAGAGGGGCAGGGGAATGGTAGCTAGTGTAGCCAGGAGGATGATGGACTGGGAGGGTCGCAGGGATCGCAGGGGTGAATGTCGCTGTTGTGTCGCAGCCGGTATACACAGATAGCGAGTTAGAGAGAGAGAGAGAGAGAGAGAGAGATGGAGAGAGACGATATCTCCCGCACATGATAAATCTCCCGTCGCGGTTCGAGCCTCTATCGTATCGCCGTAGCTATTTTAATATTTTAAAGTTCTACCCTAAATGCGCAGTATATCAAAACTTCTGCCATAAATTACTGCTCGTCTCCCTGCCGCGAACAACGCCGACCCCTGCTATCCTCCAGTTCAGTGAAGCCTCCCTGTCTAGCCTAGCTTTTCTATACACGAAAGAGCCACCCTCTTACTTCCGTTCTTCCTTCCCACCTATCTCACTGCCCTCTACCTTTCGCACTTGCCCTTTCACTAGCCCCATCACCCCCTGCTCAAGGGAAGTTAATGGTGTATATCCACTGGTCAAACTACTGTCAGGAGGAAATATTATCAAGTTCGAATGAAAACAAATTGAGAGAGACACAGTGCGGCAAAGTCCAATTCATCACTGTTACTCATCGTTGATTCGAGGGAATACCTGTTATTTCACGGAGGGCGAGCGTGATCAAAAGCGAAATTCCATCTGGATGTGGGCTTTCAATGTGAATTTCAGGAGTGCATTAACTGCCGCATCAGTTGTCGGATTGCAAGCAGGTCAATTTTCAGTGGTACTCTGGATTTTCGATAGGTTTCATTTGCATTACCTGCAATGATAACGCGCACTTTGTGTCCCAGTGCCAACCCTGATTTCAACCGCCTCGAGGTTGGGTTTGTTTTTCACGATCAGGTTGCAGCGAGGATTTGTTGCGGTCGATTTATCATCCTCCTCTGACTCCCGGCTGGTTTCCCGTGATTACAGTTATTCGAATGGAAATCGTGAGTTCACTCAGTTTATCCTGGACCTCTGCGGATGCTGCACCGTCGACGCCGCTTGTGTATGGGTCTATGTCTGTACCCGTGGAGTTTGGCTGCGGACTTAGCGAGAGTTGGATAATCCAACTTGCCGGAGGGGATTTGAATTAGTGCAACCTGTAGTCACAGAACTGGTAGTCCACTGGCTGCAGTTAGCAATCGAGGAACACTGGATGGATGCCACTTCTCTTTTTGTCGAAGGGGAAAGTAAATGGTCCAGAGGTGCAGAAAGATCCTAAAGTCCAGGGGATGGAGTTGTGAGACGAGTAAGGGACTTGTGGGGGTGTGGGGGGAGAGCAGTGAGCGTTACTCGAGCGGCGGCTATTAAAGGCGATAAAACAATACTTGAAGTTCTGGGGCGGCGGCGACCATTATTGCTGCCGAAAGTTCCTCGTAACAAGAGCCGTTCGGCTTTCGCGAGTGAGGTCTGGCTAGGATCCCTCGGGAGAGGGAAAGGATCCCGAGATCCAGGTTGCATTAAGGCATCCACCGATCGCTTCCACTTTTATTGAGAACTTAATACCCTCCTATTTACCTCTCGTTCTCCTGCGCGCTCGGCCAACTACTCTCGGAGTCTGCTGTCGAACAGACGGGACGCGGAATGGCCGATCGATCCATCAGGTCACTCGGACTCTCGATTCAGCGGCCAGTGCAACCCGTACCCGCACGCTTTGCAAACTTGGCGCACGGTTGGGAGCAGGCGTGCCGGTTGCGGAGGCTGAAGTTCGTCGAATGAAATCGGAGTAATGAAGTTGCCGCGGCATAATGGACGCCCGATAAGGCTCGATTAATCGTTTCAACCCCGCCACTAGTGGAGGAACCGCCATATTTATGAAGCGACGCGTACACCCCCGGCACTAGCACAATGCTAGCTTTCACTAGCAGGGTGGTAGCCGCCCCCGACTCCAACCCCTTGCACACTGTATTCCAGCACAGTGGAAGTATTAGTTTCACGAGTCCGGCGAACTTTTGCGCTATCCGGAATCTGTAATGGCCTAATCCGGCCGCTATGCAAATCGGCCCAGGGAACATTGAAAGGCTCCGGGGTGTATGGTCGTGGGGGAGGGGGCGCCGGTGATTTTCGGCGAAGGCCGTTTCGCCATGGTAAAAGGGCAGGATAGCGGTGATTTCACGAATATTAATGGCCTCCCCCGCTCGAGGAGGATGCGCTAGTAAAAAAAGCATAAAGGGAGTTATTATCGTGGGCCTCACCCTCTCGAAAATCGGGGAGAGCGAGAGAGAGTTGAGATAGCGTCAGACTATGGGGGCGGAGGGCACCCTTTCTACCCCCGGTACAGCACCTCGACCTCGAAGGGCGCGCTCAGCCTTCTTGGGTATTCTTCCTGGAGAAGGAAGACGCGGCCGTTAAAAGGGGCCAGAAATACCTTTTAATTCCCTGCTCTGAGACGCGCGTTATATTTTATCCGGGGGTGTTGTCGCTATCAATACTGTCGGGCATCCTCCTCTTCTAGCAGCTCTTCCCAACTTTTCTCTCCCTCTATCTTTTCGTCCATCGTAGCCCTATCCTCCTTCTTTCTGCCGTCCTCTCGCTGCAATCAAGTCTTATCTCATCGCCCGCCTTCCCGACACCCTGGCACTTCGTCTTCTGCGAACTCTATTTAATTTAAATAACTTTTAAAAGTTCCGCCAGCCCTCGCGAAGCATCGGGTATCAGATCTTCGTTACACGTCATCCTCATCCCTCTAATTTTTCTTCTCTTAGTAAGTTCGGGTTTGTTGAGAACGGCTGGCTTGCTGTTAAAGCTCGTGTTACACTCTCACCTGTCTCGAGAATGTACTTTCTTTTGCGGTAACGTGACTTCTTGTTTGTCCCACCTCTGCCAACCCCCCTTTTTGTCTTTGAATTCACGTATTCTTGTTAGGTTTCATACGCTCGTCTGCTCTTTTGAGATGCCAACGAGATTCCTTAGGTGTGTGTGTGTGTGTGTGTGTCTCGACTCCCCCACAAGAGCTGGCGTCGCCAGCCGCCTTATTTAATTCGAAAATAATTCCGCGGATAATGAGAGTTCATCTCCGGGCACCCAGTCGCTCTTTCAAGCTCACCCTTGCGAAGGCGCGACGAGGGCTAAAGAAAGACCACCTGCTTGGAAGGGAAGCCGCGAATTTGTCGCGATTCTTAATACCCGGTACATTAATACCCAAGTGAAAAGAGCCCACAGGAAAGAAGGCGGGATTGCAGACATCTTATGTCTGTGAAGCTATGCCAGCTTCACGTAGCATATCACTTTGTCCCACGATATTTTCTTTATCAATCATTATTCGTATTCAAAAGATTTATAATTCTACGTAAGTTCCCGAAAGAGTTCAGACTCTTAAAACACCTCATTACCGAATTGTAAGAGCGTCACAGTTCCTAGCAGACATTACTTTATGGATAAATGGTAAAGACGGTTCTTCTAAAGGGCTGACGTCACTATGAGCACCGGGAGACTCGTTCCGATCGATTAGGAACTATATGGAAACCGCGGGAATGCAACGGGACGTCGATGGAACATGCATCCAGGATAATATCGATCATGCCACCACGGATAGGTCTTTAAGCGGCCTTGACTGGAAAGTTCATCCGTGGAAGGAGGACGGGGGTGCGCTCGGAGGCGGCACAAAGTGCAACTGGGGAAAATTGCATTCCTTCGGGCTTCCCTTCCTGACCCATTCGGGAATCCGGCGGGCGCCTAGCATCGTTGAAACGCTTTCTGCACGCTTCGGTGGCCGCGCTTTTCCGCCAAAAGTCGGACTAACATTCGGCAACGGGCTAGCGAGCGCGCACGCCGCGCCGGCACGTTCGCCTCCTCCCCTTCTTCTCCTCTTTGCTACTGAAATTTCTTTTGCTCCGTTGGAACACCCTCTGTGCTCTCCTCGACTTATCCATCGGCCGAAGTCTCCTTTCCTTCCTTTTCCTTTACCCATGCTCCTTTACCCGCGATTTCCCTTCGATCGTTCCCTACTTGAAAGATCTTCCTCTTTCTCGTATCGATGCTAACCAGCTTCACTTCTTGCGTGTTTCAGGGCCGCCTACGATTACTGGCGATTCACTCTACTATGAACTGCCGACGGCGGTTCTTTTTTTTTGTCAGTAAAAATTTATTGGCATGGGAACGAGTGCTATGAAGCGGGCGTGTACGGAGTCACCCTCCCGGTGAGTTCTCTATCGTTTTGAATTACCCCTTTACTGTCTCGACATCGTTTCGTTTTGTATGGCAAGCGTATTCTTCGGGGTACAATAGCGCGCGCCGGTGACAGAGGGGCTGGCTGGCATTGGCTGCGCGCCGAGCACGCAGTTTACCAAGCTCTATGTGCGGGGCAACGATATCGCGAAAAAAGGACTCGGTAACCGGGCAGGGGTAATATCTGAGATCGCATTTCCGCCAACGACCGGGAACACGAATTCGCGGATAATTACTTTGCCCGAACGGCGAGCACGCGAACTTCACTCGCAGTGGCTCCTCTCGCACGTCCAATCCACCTCTATTTGGTTGTAGTAAAGCCGTCGCACACTGGTGAATTGGCACGAACAAATATAAAATCGATCGTTTCTTGTTTCATGCTTCTCAGATCTCACATCTATTACTTTCACATGAGCTCTCGAATTACTTAGTGGATTCGATTAGTAGTATGTAAACCAGTAAGTAAGTCGAGCTGCCGAAGGTAAAGGGACGTTGGGATGCGGTACATGAGGGATTCGAAGTGGTGTAAGATCGACTAGTGCGGCGATAGAGGTAAAGCTCGAGGAAACGAGCGAGTACGAATTCGCGCAGGGATAACAAAGTTTGCGGGGCCGACGGTTTGCCGCAGATTCACAGGGGGAAATCCTGTGTAGGAAGCTGGGCGTACTGGTCTGTTGCTTCAGAGCGGTGGCCCTTGCGTTTTGCTTGTCTTTTGAATCTGTACAACCCATTTTCGACCTTCCACTGCATCGGCTAGTCCGATTTACATTGCATTATCCTTTCAATCATCAAGTCCCGCGAAGCCAAGTGAATTCATTTCTAGGAAGCATTTCGAAAGTGCTCCATATCCATCTTGGGTCTTGGAGAATAAAGTGTTCGGTTGGTGAGCTTTCCTCTGTTAAGGGTGGTTCGCCAAGAGATCAATCGGGAACCGGTTCCTTGATTAGAGATCAACGCGAGGTTCAAAGAACAAGGCAACAGCGCGCATAGGTGTTTGAGACCTCGGACGGAAGAATCGATCAGGAGCGACGATACTGCGGGCGAAATTGGTGGTGCGGGTGGTGGAGGCTAAAGGTAAAGGTGATGGCTGCCTTTAGACTGCTGCTAGGTGAAACGCTGGGGACGATGTCCTCTGTGATCTTGCGGAGTAAAGGTCGATGGTGAACGGGCACCGATAGGAAGCATGGAATCGTGAAACTTGAGGAAGATAGAGCGGGGTATTGGCGTCGTGTTACGCTATGATCAGAGGCGGCTGGTGCTTGCCTTTAATTAGAAACAACTTAAGGAAAAGTAGCGTCTCCATTTTTATTTTGACATTCGATCCTACCAGAGGCGTATCAAATGGGGAATTGAAGGAGGAGGCGATCGGATGGAAGAAGCAGGAAGCATTCGGGAATAAAAGAGATGGCTGGATGGCGAGTAGTAAGGGTGGTGCTGGAATGGACTGGGTATACGTAGAGGGTCGTCTCGAAAGAGGTAGACGATTGGAATAGGAGAGTTAGGGTAGCAGAGGGGGAAGCGGTCGGAGGCGTACAACGGCAGTTAGCTTACTATCTAGCGTGTTTATGGTAATTCGGGCCATCCCGCTGACCCTAGAGTAGCATGCATATACATCAACCACCCTCACTTTGACGCCGATCCATCCACTCTCTCTCCTCGCCAGTCGAACCCTCTTGCGCCCTCCATATTCTCCCTCTCTCCACCGAGACCAAACACTGGCTGGCACGCCCATGTCTATCTACTTCGTGTCACACTAGACTGCACCCCTTTCCTCCACCTTACATTCTTTCAATCGCCGCACATATCCCTCGGCATGCACCTCCAACTCTCCCTCTTTTCGTCCTTGCGACATGCCGTACTGCCGCGCAATTTGGTTGCCGGCCAATATTCCCATCGCCGAAGAAAAAGAGCCTCGCGAACAGAGCGAACGAATGTTGGAATTTCAACTGGTAAGTCTCGTCGAGTAGGACCTCACTTTTTCTCGCTCCTACCAGTTTTGGAGGAGTTCCCGAAAGAGGGAAATTCGACTGAATTTTTCGAAGATTCACTCGACTAGGAAAAGGTCGTTCCTACCGACGATTTCGGCAGGAATTCTGGAAACGATCAAAATTGGAGGAGGATTCCATGAGGAGCGCGGATCGCTCCGCATTCGAGTGCAAACAGCAAGGTTTCCTTTTGGAGAAGTCGACTCTCACTCTATCTATGTATCTATCCCTTGGCTTTCCTTTACATGATGCAAGGGCACTCCCACTGAGCCGATGGGTGCTTGGGGGTGGCTGTACGATTTTGACGTTCGTTTTGCCTGGCGAGTTTATCGATGCGTTATTTCGCAAATGGCTCGCCATTTGTCGTGCGCCCGAGTTCTCTCGCCCTCTCGGACCCCGTCGCCGTGTTATATCACGCATCACTTGGGCCGGCTGTTCAACGTGACTGTGTTTCCCTTTTTCGTTGGCGTTCCGCGTGCTTTACCCTGGCTTTCGATCCACGCGTATACTCTGCCGATCGCCGGGAAATACGCGGTTCCACAAAGGTCACCGATTTAATGGCATAGTTGATGAAACCTCTTCATCCGATCAGGAAGACCGACGCGTCTGCCGGTGGACGAGCAGTTTTTCAAGCGCCAACAAGATCGTTCCTTTTTCTCAATCGGACGGTGAATTAATATTGCCCGGGGTATGTCCAGCTTGTAGTGGTCTTGCCAGTGGCATTTCACGGGAGGCTAGCTGGGCGACGAAACGACGACTCACCGAAATATCCGCTTTCAACCCTTTCCCCTTCGGCATTCGGGAGCATTTGCCCGTGTTACACGACCACCGGTAGGGCGATGCCGCATGCTTTTGGCAGAGCCTTGGGCGGGTGGCCACCCGTCCCGGCGTCTCATCAGCCATGAAAATGTGTGTTACGCCCACGGATATAGCCTCGAGCCACGCATTTCATGGAGCGTTTTATTAAGTCTGATTAAAGGGAACGATTCGAGGCCGCCGCGTCCGCAGCTCGGTTTATTTGACCCTTTCGTCTTTACACAGCCCCGACGACGACTCTCCTTTATCGAGCTACCGGCGTCGTAGTAGTTCGCGGGAAATGGGGGCCATTTTAAAAAAGTGAGCGCATAAGTGTTGGAATATCCTTTCTACGGCCGAGTGTTATTGAGTGTCACTTCCCTGTCGAGAACGACTGCCAAATCCCGTGACTCTCCGGCAGTCTTTCCGCGGCGGAATGGCGCTTTATCTCTACGTCATTATCCTCTCCATTGCTCGTCGTTCAAACGGCGTCGTTCACCCCGTCGAATTCGTGTCATCGCCTTGGGGATGCTCGCTATCTTCCATCTCCTCTGAGAGAACACGCGCGAGCCAGCGAGCGCGTCCTCCTACTCCGCCGGCTTCGTTATCTCACCCCGGAGCCCAGACTTCCTAAGTGTCTGCATCACTCTACGCGACACGTGAGCCTGCGTTTCCTCCCAAGTTTTACCAAATTTTCCAAGATGCTATTGCCATTACGGGAGATCCTAATGGTACATTAGAGAGTACTTTAGAAGCGCAATGTTGTCTCAACGCTGATCCCACACGTCGATGTATCAAAAATAATGCGAGCAAACCAAGTATCTGTGTCCGATAGATATTGGTCGGAAGTACTTTGAGGATAAAACGAGGTCGGTAGACACCACGGGTATAGAATTTACAATAGAGTGTATATATACAATATACTAATATATTGTATATATATACAATATATACAATAGCCCGGTGTAGCCATTTAAAGGAACGTTTCCGGGAACAAAGCTGCTGTTGCTGTAGATCCAACTAAAGTTTTCAAGCGCGTAAGCGACGTGTAAGCAGCTTTTAAAGTGGTTACATCACCAGGGGGAGAGGAGGTACAGGCGAAATCAAGTCTGTGTATGTGCGACACGCTCGTTCTCTGGCTAACGAGAAAATTAGCCGTTTGCGACCTTTTACCGCGTGGAGCATCGCACGATCCTCTCTGTACACCGGCCTGGCAGCCTTTCGTAATTGTCCTGGAAGACGATGTGCCCTCCGGGCCAGATTTCGCTGGCAACTCGCGTGAGCAATGGTGGAATCGCGTGTACCTTAAATCTCCGACGCCGACCTCTTCGTGGAGGATCAAGGTGGATTAATCTTTCGTTTGGATTGGCCCTTTCGGCAAGAGGAATCGAAATAAAAGAAACACGCCAACGAACAAGAGATGAAGATAAGTAAAATTGTTCGTTAGCGAAGTCTAACACGTAGAACGAGACTTGGGAGAAAAGAAAATTACCAATTGTTGTGCAAGCGGGAATACGAGATTGATTCGAAGACTTAACGAAGCGCGTCCAGTTACTTATCGCACTCGGTGTAAGAGTTCATCCGGATAAACTGATTGAAGAACAGAGGAAAAGGTGTGTCCACCTACGGACTTCGTCAAGAGAGAAGATTGAACGAAGGGCTTCCAGCAAGAATAAAGATAACAATGGAATTCAATGAGTGCCGCGTATCCCGACGGACCTACAACCACAAAACAATTAGGCAACGAGTCCCTGAATAATTCATCGTTCTAATAATGACTTTTAATAATCGTTGGTGGTTGCCCATGAGCCACAGGAGAATCGGTCTCCCATCGACGCCCACCGGCGTAATTGCCGGACTTCAACATTCACGTTCTACCACTGGACAGGTGAAAAAGCGACCCCTGTGCTCGGAATCGAGCCACTTGCGCATACGAGTCGATCCCTCTGACTCGGCCGCTTTTAATTGCTCGCTCATCCGGCGACAGAGCGGAGTCGCGAAAAAAAACTCCCGGCGTTTTGGCATCCGGGTATCCAAAAGGAGATAGAGGAGTACGAGTTGGAAGGCGAGAGAACGAGATGAACTCTGGAGGGAGATGGAGAGTCAACAACGGTTTCAGCCGGACGGTAGACAGCGATAGAAAAAGAGGTTTCAACGAGAGGCAGAGTGTGTGTCGAAGAAACGGTTGGCGACAGTGTGGTGGGGGAATAGGGAAAAAGGGGAGGTCGTGGCCGAGGATGGGAATGCTCGTGACTGAGGTCGAGTCAAAATGCAAAGCCGGTAATCTGATTTGGCGGCTCGAGGAAGGCGGTTGCTCAGTGAGAGTTGGGCAGACCAAACCAGACGAAGCAAGACCCATAGCCCACTGGCTTTCGCCCCGATGGCATACGGATTCCCGTCAATTATACATTATAAACAGTCATAAATATGCAAATGCAGAGCGGTGTTGGTACAGAGAGCCAGAGGAAGATAGACAGACAGACAGATAGACAGAGTGAAAGAGATGCGCTGGTGAGCAAACGGGTGCCGGAAGGGCACGCGTGCATGAGTCTCGTATACGAGATATTGCGGAAACCTCGAGTGCCTCCCACGCGGATTTTCCTCCCCTTTCTCTCTCTAGCACTCTCGCGTCGGGTTGCAACGCCAGCCCAATCCAATCACGAAATCGTTCCATGATCGTTTATCGGCCGCATCTTCGCCGAAAGCGATGTCGGTCGGGCGCATAATGCAAATTGCCGGATACTTGCTGAAATGTGGTAATAAAGCGTGAAACTTGCTTCCGCGTTAGAATAACGTTGCGTTTAGAAGCCGATTCTTTCGTAATCATGGAAACAGCGCATACACAGAGAGGTCCGCATGCATCCTCAAAATAATCACTCGTTCATATCATCATACTAGAAAAACTTCTCTAGGGGAGCGCGTAATAGCGAGTCTGGTTGAACGACCTACCCATAAAGTGAATACTGCTCGTCCAAGGAAATTCTAGAAAATTACACCGACGGACGAATGAAGCGTAATCACGTATCGATTACAAGAGCTCCTATCCAAGCTCGAAGAGCATCGATATTATACCGAGTACAGAGGAAGAAGATCGGAAGAGTGGAGAGTTCTCATGTAAATCGTTCGGCTTTTATACTCTCATACACGATTTCCTTTATCAAAGAGAGAGGAGCTCTCGATGAAGTTCCGCTGGTAACAGCCTCACGAGAATTTCATCCTTGGTGCTCCATGATTGTAGCCAGGATTCTTTTTAGCCATCGATAAGATCCTCGACATTTTAAGTGGCCAGTTTGTCCACTCCGCGAGTATATAGGTCAAATGGTGGTTCCTCAGTGGTGAACGGGGTAGGAGGTGTATTCGCATGCAAATTGTCGTTGCGCCGTTGCCTTCCGGGCGTTCCTCTCCCTCTTGGGAGTTGAAGTACGGGCCTTTCATGACGAAAGCTCGTTAGCTGAGCGAAAACAATTTCTCCCTACGATAAAACGTGGTATCGACGTGGGATCATGGGAATTCGTGGCCAGTCCCTGCCGGCTTAGAAGCGTAGCTGGGTCAGGCCAAGATCGGCCTGGCCAAAGGTCGTGTATTGCACTTCCCGGCCCAATGCACCCGGCTCGATCTCCGTCGGCATTCTGAATAGTATAGCTCTGTTTCCACTCATTCTCTCTCCCTCTCGTTCTCTTGCACCAGAGTGGCTAATGCGAAACAGTGGAATTACACGCCACCAATGGATCCATTACCCGCGTTGGCTTTCACATATACAGAGAGAGAGAGAGAGAGAGAGAGAAAGCGTATACTACATCGGCGAGAGGATGAAAGTCTAGCGGGCTCTGATATCGCCACGATCACGCCAACACGGACTTTCCACGCAGTATTTCAACCGGCGGAATCATGGCCTGCT
This sequence comes from Ectemnius lituratus, assembly GCA_910593735.2. Taxonomy (NCBI): domain Eukaryota; kingdom Metazoa; phylum Arthropoda; class Insecta; order Hymenoptera; family Crabronidae; genus Ectemnius; species Ectemnius lituratus. Next base: position 14,476,456 of record OU343039.1, on the reverse strand, counting down.
GGCCGGCGGAACACTGGCATTACCCTTATCGCAATACGCGCCCGCTAATGTGCGCCTATTTCTCCTAGCGGCCCCTTACTCAACCGACCAACAAGTAGGTAAGGCCTTGCACTGACTCTCAGCCGCAATAAGAAGAGCTCGCCAACTGCTACTACCGTGCAAATCTTCAGCCGCTAATTACAGGGATCGAGCGAGGAGGATAGCCTCTCCTTCGCGCTCCTTGATACTGCCGCAGGCCGCCGCCTTAAAGGCCACTTTTCGAAAACGCCAACAAGAAACCTGTTAGAGCTTTCGGGATCCCGGCCGAGGAAAGTAGGTACGGGCAGATGGATCACCCGGTAAATAGTGGCCGACGTCGAATCGTTAATTACAAGCCGCGGGCGTGCAGAAGGATCCGGATAAAAAAGGACGTTTTAATGAAGGGTCTCGCATAGCCCGACCCTCCTCCGTGGGTGGATAGCACAGCTGCCCGTAATTGAGACATCGAGGACCCTGCGAACCGAGTTCGAATCGAGTGCGTTCCCAAACCAGGCCACGATACATTTGTCGAGTATGTGAATTCACAATCGACTAGAATAGCAATTCGTGCATCCTTTGGATTAGCCCGTGTTGCGTTTACTTGCTAAGTGTGTGCGTCATTGGATTCGAAGGGAGAAGCGACTGGCAATCATCGAAGAGGCGTCGGAAACACCCACACCGCCCGGATTTTGTGATCGATCCAGACAAACGAATAGCTCAGCTGTTGGAACATCTGCATCGGTAACGAGCATAAATAATGTTGCTAAGCCAGCATTATGCTGGCACGCGCACAGCAATAATAGGATTACTTCAGTTGCCACGATGGTTTGGGAAGTCCGTGCAAACTCGATAAAGTCAGTGTATACACACAATCTCTCCTTCTCTCCTCTGCTTTACGGATTATCGATCACGGGGTTTGCCCGATAAAAAGCTTAGCTTTCACGCGAGCTGGAACTATTGGAAAAAGTTTGAGGAGCTCGATATTCAGTCGTGCGCTGACCTTGCCGTGTGATTAATCTCGCGGATGCCTGACCTCGGCTTTCTCGTTACGTCGACACAGATGCATCAGGGATAAGGGAAGTAGGGCTTGTATCGTGGGTGCGAAGGGTGTTAGGGTCGTGACATTGGTCGCTCATATCCGGTAGCAAGCTGGAGCACAGCAGCCGTGTCAGGGTTCGAGGGTTTCGTTCGGGATATATATTGAGTCGACTAATAATGCCGCTCCGAAAAACCCTTTACCTTGGCCCGGCCCTTGATAGCTCTCAATCTAATTAAGCACACACAAAGGGCTTGGACCGTGCCTCGCGTGCAATTACAAAATATCGGACGCAGCCGATTATGGCAATAAAGTTAGCCGTCCGGAAAAAAGTATCCACTCGCTTTAGCTGCGGATGGGCCGGCAGTGACGTCGATTAAAGAGACCGCCCGTCCAGTAATTATCGTCGCCATTAGAGCAGCGTCGGTTCGCCGAATCATCGCGTGTGTGTGTGAGCACGCATGCATAGCTAGCCGGGCGTGTAGAGCTTCAGGGGGACGAAAATTAGTTTTGTCGATGTATGCACGATGGCTCGTCATCACGCTGACTCATCGAGTCGCGTGTGTGCCTAGTACTACGATTTTCCGTGATTTTCCGCCGCGACGCTCCCATCGTCGATGCGAACGCATGTACTCACTTCTAGCATGGCTGGGTTGGGTGCGAGCACGTGGGCCTCAAGTGAGACGTCGTACACGGGGTAGCATGCGTGTCAGACACTCTAAGCGGATTAGCCTGCCGTGTTTCTGCCGCTTGCTGGCCGCTTCGCTTCCTTCCAACAGCGATGTGTCTGTCTCTGTGTCTATGTGTCTATATGTACACCTCTTGTCGCTTGCTTCAGTGTGGGCCTCGTGGGAAAGGGGACCACAGGCGAAATCGTCGGATCCCACTGGATTTACGCCCTGATCGCGTCTCTCCGATCACTCCTGATCTCTTACATCGAGGATATCCTGATTAACTGGCGGGACCAGTAGCAACTGCTTTGATCTTGTGGGAGGGCGAAGTAGAGTGAAGAACTTATCTGGTTTCACGGTAGCTCGGCTTAAGATTACTCGTCCCGTACCTTTCGTAATGATTCCTGCATTACTCGGCACTGGTTCACTAGTATTTCATGTACTTAAGTCTGTATTATTTAGAGATTGATCAGTGTGCTCTTTCAATGACTCAGTTCCTCTGGCCAGATCCAGATTATATCATTTACCTGTTGGTAGCACCTCCGGGCTTATCCTCCTCTTAACGCAATCCCACCTTACGCAGACATGTCAGATCTTCCTTGGATAAGATGGAAGCAGGCTCCTGCTCGAGAGCCACCTGCACGCTCACGCATGTTTACGCGCCTTAATCAAGTGATCTTCCTCGTGCCTAACAACCACACTGAGAACAGATTGCCGATCGTCCGCTCTAAATCAGCCGGAAGCCATGTAGTAATTTATACCTGATAAATAAAAGGCTGCCGAAGTCGTTGGCGTTTTGTTTTCCAAAGTGACTGTATATATTGTGGTCTTTGGTTGCTCTACTCAAGTACTTCGTGTAGATAGTTTGCGTTAAGTGGCTGTTCGAACGCAGGGCGGTATCTACCGGTGTAGAAGCATATAAGCGTTGCTAATACGTAATACTACACATTGGAGCATTCAGCAAGCCGCATATAAACCGAGTCCACACGATGTAAGACGTTTCCTTAATTAAAGCCATCGATTCCACCGACTGATTAAACCTAGGGAAACTTGGGGCGGCGCCCATGGGGGCTTGGTTTGTCTTGTTCGCTCGCTCGACACGCGATTAGATTCGTGAGTTTTAATCAAGAGCCATTAAGCCTCCTTCGAGAGGGAGTAAGGCCGGCTGGAGCATGGCGCGAAGAAATTAATTAAAAATTATAATAGTCCAAGTATACAGTGGCATCTCGCGCCGACGTCGTCGTCGTCGCCGTCGTGGTGAAGAGCAGGAGCGTTAGTCGGTGGTTGTAAAAGAAATAAGCCTCGAAGTTTGTCCGGGCGCGCCGGGATACTAATTAATGCCGAAAAGTGCAATAAGCAAGGCTCGTTTGCTCGCTCGAGATCTCTTAATGAATCCAGCGGGAAGGCACTGCCCTCGAGGAGGGAGTTTCTTGGTACATCCTACGACGCCAAGGAGTTCCCACTCTCTCTCCCAACTACTGCCGCCCGTTCAAGTTCAGTGGAATATTAATTTAGAGAGACCGCAGAGTCATGCAGACGTTTTTAATCGGAGCCACTGATATTATGTAAATTACCAACCGTCCGCCGGGCCAAGGTACACCGGCACCGATATTAGTCCGGCTATAAATGGCCCAAGAGACTTCCGGAAGCCGCGCAATTCTTCTTCCATCTGAATTTCTGCCCTTTCTCTTTCCCACCCCCCAACTACCACCAGTGGACCATTAACTCTCCTCTTTTCCTGGCGACGCTTTACACTGTGAACTTCCCTAGTTCCCGTCCCTCTGTCTTGCTAGGTTTGCCCAAAGAGTTACGGCCAAATGGAAGAATAGATTTTTAAGCGACGAACTTTTGCGGTTCCAGGAATGGCCAGACATGTGAGGAGGACATGAAGGTACTAGAGCGAGTAAAATATATCGTTCGATTATTTCAGATAGTGTATACCACTCCCTTTACTAAATACTACTTCTAGCCAAGCCATTAGGGCGAGTTCTTGAAAGCTAATAACCGTGACACAGCTCTCTTTACGGTATTGCCATCAATTAATTGCATCGACAAGTTTCTTGATAATATCGAGCGCCGCTGAAACGTTGACTCGAGGAGAAACTTGGCCGTGCTTACGTAAGTGCCGTAAGTACGTGGGTACATAGGATGGTGGAAGTGGGGTGCGCCAGGGGTAGAATGAGTAGATATTCGCGTGAGATGCTGCCCGAGCGCGGTGGTTCTGGAGGCAAAAGTTATTAGGTCGAGTCCTCCCTCCATCAAACTCGGAAGTAATTCTCACGCCTGATAAGGGGCTTTACGGGAGGGTCCTCCTTGCCGGGAGCCGCTTAAAGGACGAATCGCTCGTGATTAAACAACGCCCGCCGAATGAAATTCCCCGTCATTTATATTCGATGCTCCTAAATTATAACCTAGAGCGCGCTAACCCCCGAGACAAGCTTGCAACCACCGTGGCTGAAGCTTCATCAAACGGTTAAGTCCCCCTTTAAGCTGAGAGTCGAGAGGCGCGACTCTCTCTCTCTCTCTCTCTCTCTCTCTCTCTCTCTCTCTCTCTCATCTGTTCTTCGTGCTTCTCTGCGGCTCCGTCCTCCCTGGTATGTAAATTTCTCATTAAAAATGTCAATTCTCGATGCCTCCTGCGACGCGTAATTAGCTGTGTACAGAGGCGACGAATGCCCGGAGATTGCCGCGGGGAGTTAAATTAGATATCGCGAACGTCGCCGTACACAGCCGGCGTCGTCGCCAATGGGATATACTGAATGCTGGAGCAGGTTGGGGTGTTGACGAGCAACGCGCGCTTTCTGCCTTTGGTAAATTCTCTGTAAACGTTTAAACGCTCGCGCCAAAAGGGGGTAAAGATCCACGGGGAACCCTTGTAAACTGGATCAAAGGAGCATCTTCGTAAATTACTCAAGCCAACGAATTTAAATGCCCGTCGGTTCTGTCGGAATTAGAAAAGAGAGGACAGATTGGGACGACGGGCTTTATATTCTCTCAGTGATTTCGCACCTGTGAGTAGTTGTATGCGGGAAATTTCAGGGTTATATGAATAGGGGGGGGGGGGGGGGGAAAAGGGGGGAGCCGCGAGTGGCCTTTTGCCCGGTAACCAGCGGTGACCACGAGGCTACACCACCGGGGATATTCGGGGCAATGGATCGGCTCGTGTCCTGGGATTTGCGGATTAGGAGAGGACCACTGGCCAAGGAAGGACGTTACGTCTGCGTCTGGCTTAACCGCAGGGATAGATAACGCTGCCGAAGGATATACCTCGAGCTGGATAGTTATGGGCTCACATTTTATACCACCCCAGCCAACCCCTTTCCCGGCAGGTTGCGCCTCCACCCGGTTATCGCCGGCAGCGATGCTCTTCCCTGCTGAACTATCCTTTAGTTCCACCGCGAGCACTGGCCATGCCATTCGCTCTTCTCGACGATAACCATCCCTCAAGTTAATGGATCCAGAGGCACCTTCGAATTTGACTTAATGGCGGCCACCGCTTGGCCCCTTTTGTTTGGACGCACTCTTCTTCGCCACTTCTGAATTCCGTAGTCTCCGCGAAAACTGGCGCCGGATATTAGAACTCCCGCGCTCGCGCTCCTCACCGGAAAGCCCGGAGTTCAGTACTCGTGAAGAAGGAATATTAATGAATCCGTGGCTGAGTAATGGAATTATTTGTCGGAGTTATTACGGGCGGCGTGATCCGCGCCGAATGACAAGTATCTTTCATCCCCTGGGAATATCCTGGTAGCGCGCGAGACTTAAAATTCCAAATTCGTCAGCGTCCCAGATTTCGTTTGTCGTAGCGGGTAGAAATGGCTGGCTGGTTGGCTTAGGTAGGATCCATCTTTAAATCGAATCGCAGGAACTCAGTTGAGTGTGACGGAGGAAGTTGCCGGCTCTTCTTTCCGGCTCAGAAGCCCGCAAGCTTCCGCTCGAATGCTGGGTGGAGCGGCTTGTTACACTGATTTACTTATGGGGCAAGTACTTGGTTCGTTAGTCGTTCCCTAGATCCTATAATATTATAAGGAACTACCACGCTGTATGAGTCCACCTTGTTCCGGAAGTTCGCCGTGACGAATCCGGAGACTTCTGGGTGCACGTACGTACATACGTAGTACGTGGATATCGGTGCCACCAGCAGTGGAAATCGCGCGGGCGAACTTACCCATAAATTGAAATGTCAAATTTATTTTATCGCCAACTCGTTACCGCTCCCGGGGCCAGGCCACCTACATTTCGACTCACTGGAGATAGATCGAAGGAGGGAGCGACGATTCTGTTCTCCCGGAAACACGTATGTCATTCTCTTCTCCTTGTGAGCGTGCGACCTATTTTCCGAATTAAGTGTGCATGCCGAGCCATTCCAGTCGGAAGAGGGTAATACTAGCTACCTTTCTGTTTTCGGAATTGCTGTTGGAAAACTTGGACGAATAAGGTGTTTATATCCGGAGCCCTTGCATATCGTTGGTGTCACGTAAATTACAAAGTTCAAATTAAGCTTCCCTCGAGTCGCTCTTTTAGCAGGATATACAGGGCGATGTACCGTTGGTCATGGTATTATTAGAAGTACGAGCTGTTACATGAGATTTCGCTTACTCTTTGCAAAGAATGCGCTGCCTAAATTTGAAATGATATGCCTTGTATTTGCGGTCCCCGGTGTATTTGGGTTCTCGCAGTGCAGTTCTCTCTTTCTTGTCGTTCGTTTTGTTGGACTGCACCGCCGATTTATCGGTCGCGGTCCCCCTCCGAATAAAAAGAGCCCTCGAAGCCCGTACGAGAAGGCCGGCAGATATTACTCGAACATAAATCTGGGGAGGACCATCGCCCGAATGGATTTTGGAGCGGAGCCAAGACGCGCGCGCGAGCTTCTTATAAGTTATAAGTCGAAATACGCACACCCTGGAGCTTTTACACGGTGCGTCTGCTCACTCAACGGTTAACGACGTGTCAAAACTATTTTTGCTTTCGGACAGCAAGATACATTTCTGCCCGCCGATCGAGCACGCTTCTTCGCTGTTTCAAAAATACTTCCTCGCTCCTGTCATTCCCTCATCCTGTCATTCGATCATGCTCTCGCTACCTCTGTTAAGTATCAACATCGGTTGATCGATTAAATCTTAGTTTGATGGAAATGTTATGACTTCCTTCATATATTTTTGCCTGGTTTTTCTGCATGCATGGAAAGTGTGACGCTTGTGTACACGGCTTGCTATGCAATTTCGTCAGCAACCCTTCGTCGACGCGAGAAATATCAGCAACTCACGAGGGGTAGTTAATCAAACAATAATAAACTCATGACGGCGCGTGTCGTATCGCGATATGTGTGTGTGTACACACCCGGCCAATCTTTGCCCGAAGGAGGCCGCATGACTCGCATTCTGTAAAGCTATTCAATAAGAAGGGGTACTGCTTCAGAAAATTTTACTTTTTAGGTATACTTTCGGCACTTTCGCCACTGATTCTTTGTTTTCTATCCGTTTTGATACTCAGATAATCGATTTATGCACCGTTCGTCAAAGTCCCAGAACCTTCGGAAAGTCGAAAATTTTTGAAACACCCTTCCCGACCGTTTCAGGGTCTGGTATTTCGTACAGTGATTCAGTATTTAGCTAGGAAACAGTGGTATAAATTCCAGAACCCCAGGTCAAAGTTCATTTTTTGGCCCAAAAATTCGTCAAGGGGTATACCCAGAAAAATTTGCGAAAAAATGAATTTTTAGCTAGGGCTCTGGAATTTATATCACTTCTTTCTTGGTGCAAGAAAACATTCCCCACCAAATTTCAGCCCCGGAAAATGTCGGGAAGTATGAAAAATATGCGAAGAACCGTCGGAATTAGACGAAAATGAATTATTCAGGATCGGTTTTCCATGTGTTTTCGGTACAATTCCGGCATTTCTGCCACTGGTTTCATGTTTTCTATCCGTTTTGATACTCAAACAATCGAAATATCAAGCATTCACCAAAGTCCCAGAACCTTCGAAAAATCGAAAATTTTTGAAGGGGTATACTCAGAAAAATTTGCGAAAAAATGAATTTTGAGCTAGGGCTCTGGAATTTATATCACTTCATCCTTGATACAAGAAAACATTCTCCACCAAATTTCAGCCTTGAAAAAAGTCAGGAAGATTAAAAAACATGGAAAAAACTACCTAAATCAGACGATGTCAGTTAATCAGAAGAGCCTTACCGGGGCAAATTGTTCGAGCTTCTTGTGGGGTTTAACACCATTGCATACTTACTTCCCCGGGGACGGAGGCCCGAGGAAAGGAAGGGTTAAGGGATACATAAATATACGCATATAGAAGGAGAGGGTCTGAAGTCAGAAGAGCGTCGAGCAGACCAATTCAGCAGGCAAATTGTTTGAGGCCAATTGAGGTCAGAGTCCCTTCTCTCGCGGGCGATTCTCTCCGGCGGCGCGCTTTCTTCTCGGAGGCTCTAATGAAAGTAACTGAAATACTGCCACTGAATGTCGCGCTTCGGATCTCATTCTCTTAAGGAAATGCCCTCCTCTGCCTCTGCCGTTCTACTCTTCCCGCGGAAAATTGTGCCCTCTCTCTCTCTTTCTTAATTACTCGGAAAGGTTCTAATTTTCCCGAGCACATTTTATCTCTGCCATACCATGCTCTCTCGTCTAACACCAACATCCTTCTGTCTCATCTAGCATCGATTTAATGGCATTAGCTAGCGTAATTCAGATCGTAGAAGAACACACGTTCGGCATTAAGATCAGCTTGGCATGCGCGTATCCCTCGATGAATCATTTCCCCGAGTACATTAGAAGGAGAGTGCAGCGGATGGAGGTCCGAGCTTGAAGAAGGAAGTTAGTCGGTAGTAGTGGCCAGCGGTAGTTTCATTATGGTCCCCTCGGAGTGGCGGCAGGCACTTTTTTTCCCCGGGATTGCCGATAAATCGCCCGCGGAATTCCCGAGCTGCCGGGGGCGGCTGCTGGCTGGCCAGCAATTATCGGCAGCAAGAGTGCGCTCGCGCGCGCCTGGTCGCGTGTCCACACTCTTGGTCTTGCCTGCCCCTTTCAGGGATCGGTCCATTACTTTCGAATGGGCTGAACAGTGTGCGGGAGCAGTGTGTGCCCTTGCGTTGCGTTGCGTTACTCCCCGCCAGGCGAGCGAGCGCAAGCCTGTCGGGGAGAGCGAGCGGCCTATAATTCAATCTTGTCAAATCCATTAACGCCGGCGGCCGTGGTCAGCTCTCGTTGGCATGGGATGATCTTCTGACTCAGCAGGAGGACACCCGCACTGCCTCGGCACTCACTAAAACTGCCGGGGCATTTTTTATCCAGCCATTCTCGCGCACACCTTATAGATCCTCTTCGCCAACAGAAAAAGAGGAAGAGAGAAAGAGAGGGAGAGAGAGTGGAAAAGGTAGGCTTTCACGCTGACATCGGGCAAGCTTCAATGCCTATCGAGCATCCCGTTGTCCTTGATATACGCATAGCACCATAATTCCAACTTCCCAATAGCCTCGTATCTTTCCGCGATACGCCCAGCGAATAACCAAGCCGTAGATTCGTTTTTACTGAAATATTTATTCGGGAAATAGTACCCTGCACTCCCTGCTAACAGTCGCCGTTACCGAATATTTATTATTCTACGCCAGCGAGGAGCGTACCATGTTTAATCGGCAAGCAGAATCCACAGAGTGTTCGACGTGCGTCGACCTACTTGCACTCATTTCGTTTTTATACGAAGCTTCGCCTGGAAATTTCTTCTTTTTCGATGCCAGCTATTTCTCGGAATATTTAAGTTTGGCTTTACCCGCTGCATACGACAGCGAACGCACTGCCAGTTTAATTGTGAGTCGAGCAGACGGCTCGGCACTTCGTTCAAACAATTATGCGGCGACCGTGCTCATTTCGCGGCGGTAACTTTGCATTAAGATTAATTATTTGCCCGAAGAAGCCGCCTCCGACCTTCCTAATTGAAATAATCAAGTGCATACTTATATTAGCCGGACCCGCCCTTTCGCTCTTACGTTCCGCTCGTTCTCTTCTAACTTTCCTCTTTCTTACTTCTTCTTTCTTGAAGCGAGTTTGGTTGGTTCTTCGCTTCTAATGCACTTGGCACGATGCGTCAGTGAATTTGTTATTTGTGGGGCACCGCTCACAATTATGGACAATTTGACTTAATAGGCATAGCCGGTGGTACACGGCTGGCCGAGTAGCAGCGCCGATATTAATATTAGCGGGTTCGCACTAGAGTTTATCAGAACGGATGATTACAGAGATTATACGTGGGCACGTGCGTTCTCGCGAGGCCACCACGTCGGTCACGATTAGCGTGATTCACACGCCGCGCCACTCACCGACGTCGCGTGCAATTAATTTTATTATAATCGTTAGGCGGCGTTGGCGTGCTCGTGCATGCCGATAATAAATACTAATTAAGGGGAGAGGGCTCCGATAGGTCTAACCAGGAGAGCGTAGTTGGTGGAAGCTTTATTGGTTTTATCAGTCAACCGCTCTCGCTTTCTCTCCCTCTTACTCGCTCATGCTGGGGCGTCGGGATGCGGTCCAACTCCCGACGGCACTCGTCAAAATGGGCTAATTACAGCTGGCGTGCTCTGGCGGCGTCGGTGAGTGCCATCCTTTATAATTAGCTTGATGCGCTCGCCCAACAAATGCGAGGAGGTGGCTGGGCGTCTAGGTGCGCACGGTACAAGTAGATCCATCATCATTGGGAATAGGAAGGTACCTCAACCACCACGCTCATTACCCTCCATTCTTTCCACATCTCGCATCGAGATTCATCCGATCCTTCCGTGCGATTGCTCCCACTTATTTCCCATGTGCCAGGGAAGCCCAGCAACTCCCTTATGCCTTTTACTAAAAAACTAAAAAGTAGTGTCGATCGGCCATCGTTCCATGTGCAGGGATCTTATTTCAAGGAAATGTCTCGTTCCCACGTATAGGAATTTTTCACTCCACTCCGGCAAAGTTCCGTTGTGATAAGCAGCGCACGTGAGTCATGGTAGACGAGTGGTGCATTGAGAAACTTTGATTCGAGATCCCACTGGAGTTGGATGCCAGATGAATCGGGACGCTCGTGCACTGTGAATGTTAACAACGAGGTAAACAGAGAAAATTACTGCTTGCCTCCAGCTTCGTGGCTGTTCCATCCCCGCCCGTTCTTCTTCCAGGCTGCTTCGGGTCATTTTGTTGGCGTGACAACCCTTCCGTGAGTTCGTCTCTTGCTCTCCTATTCCCCGCTTCATCCGACCGCGTCTGCGTGACGTGCCACCCCCCGGCTCGGAGTACAATGCGCTTAATGAAACTCGATACAGCTCGACCGATGACCCTAGTAGCGTACACGACATACACACTAACAGCGGGTTAGGATGAGGCTAGGTATGAACCACCCTTTGACGATCCTAGCCAGGAAAAAAGGCGAATTAAGTCCGCAAGTAAAATCGTAGCCAGGGTGATCCGGTGCGGAAGGGTGCGAGTGCGAGACGCCAATGGCCTTGTTAAGGTGCCCGCTAATTGCGAGCAGCTCCTTAATGGATCCCTGTGAAAATTGCATCGGGCTAAGCCTGTTACCCCGAACGCACTTGATTCCAGTGTCCGTCTTCCTCTTTGCCCCTTTCTTCTCCATCTACTTCTCTCACTCGGCTCTTCCAACCTTCTCGTTCGAACCGCACCGGTTTCGCTCATTTCCGCTGGATTTACTTTCGCTCTGTACACCTTCTCACCCCTTGTGTCTACTCTCTCTCCCTTCCTCTCTCACTCTTCGTTGGTGGAGAGTGGGGTTCATCCCTTGATGGGGGGGCGCTAAAAAATTCCACTTATCGACGGCGGCGTAGATGGTCGGTGGGGGATTGTTCTCGGCGAGATTTCGTTAGCTCAGTTCGCTGCTCCATCGTGTTATATTTCACTTCTCCGAGGGCGATTGCGCTCACGTGGCAAGAAGAAAGGCCCTCGAAAATTAGCGTACCGGTAATTCATTCGTTTCGCCCGAGGTCCTCATTAACGGGGGACCGTCCGGTTGGGACATTCCCAGAGTGAAAGGGAAAGGAATTCAATTGGAGGGATTAAGGGAAGAGCGTCGCGACGCGAACATTGCCGTCTAAATAATTATGAGGACACCAAAGGTTACTCTCTAATAATCGTCTGGACCAAGGAGTGTCCTGAGAACCCTTGCCATTCTCTCACGGCCACCTCCCGCGAGATATCCTCCTTCCAAGCTCTCCTTTTCTAGATAGACTTAATCGCTCTCGGGACTACCCAGCGAAAGAGAGACCTCGTCGAGTTCAGGGCATCCGCACACGCTTCATGGGTTATTTTCGCAGATCAAAGACGCTTGCTTGGTGATTGATACGCGGCTGAACGACACGCCCCGCGGGATCCCTGCTCTTCTAGTCGATAAATAAACTCGACGGGCCCACCGAATTCCCGGCCGGAATTGTCCGAGACACTGTCGCTCCCGTGGCGCTCGTTAACGCCGCCTGGATTTTCGGCATTCCCAAGACACCACCACCGGCTGCGTCCCGCCGCTCATTCTCCTCCATTCGCCTCAACTTCTCCTCTAACCCTTTAAAACGACGTTAATCTTTCACTTCCCTAACGATTCCTAGTGACAGCTCGATGCCAGCCAAGTGTAATCGGGTGAGCCCGATGACGGAGCGTCGCTTGTTGGGAAGCATATAATAAGCAATCTTTCCGCGTTCGCGGCTTTGTTCGTTATCGTGTTTCCTCGGAATCGCGTCGGTTCTTTGCGCGGAATACACGTGCAACCCTGCCAGCGGGCTATATTTCAGAGCAAGTTAGGCGAGGTTCGCGTGTCGCGCTCGCCGCAACGCGCCGAGGCAAACTACCCCGCCCATCCTTCTTTCCCTTCTCAGAGCTTAGTGTATTTACATTCCAGTGAACTGACTGGAGCAGACAATCATCAGTCCATTTTTTATCCTGGCCGTCCGTGAGGTCATACATTATAGCTACGCTCCCGTATTACAGTCTGACTCGTGGCAAAGTGGTTAGAGACGGTCAGAATTGGCTAGAAATTAGCAGATGCTTGGCGATGAAGCGAAGTATAAAGGACGCGCAATGCTTGAACGGCATTCGAACGACGTGCCGAGTGATTCCAGTAGAGACGCGTGGCGTTGCGCTCCACTGGCAGCCACTCGACGCACCCGGCCCTCGCAGAATATATGTCCCGTCGAGATCAGAGACCGCCATTCGCCCTGTCCTTCTCTCCGGACGCGCTAAAATTAAGCAGCATCTCTTGCCGGGGTCCAGCCCACTCTCGACGCTGCCAGAAAAACAGGCAGAATTCGCAGAGGAAATGAGCCATCCTCGCAGCATCCACTAGAGGAGGGGAAAGCAGACTATTATTTGCCCTGTGATTCAACTGTTAATAGAACCATTCACAGAATAGTGGAGGAATATTCTGAATAAGTTAGGAAAGAATTGTGTATGTCGAAGTGAATACTAGAAATGTCATTCGTGTCAGAAATTTAAACCATGTGTGTGCCGACGTAGCGGAAAAGTCTTTGGAGTGCGGATGATCGTGTTCTCGGTAAGTGGTCTAAAAAAGTAGAAGTTGCAGGTTGGGGAACGAGAGTATTTCTTAGTGCACGACGGGGCCAAATTCTCGTGCATAACTCGAGATAGAATCTTACAGGCGAACGAGCGCGTCGCGCACGTGCCGGGAAAGCCTTTGTTCCATCGGGAACGGAAGCACACGGCGCGTAACTCTTTGACGATGTCACGTGCCCGCATTTAAATCCCGAAACTGGTTTTCGCGGTAATATCGTGTACCCACCCTACGCAGCAGAACTTACGGCAATTTCGAGCTCGGAGAGAGGCCACGTGTCGCGCGGGGACTTTATCCCAGAAGCAGCCGGATTTACGGGTATGCCCACCTTTTTCCCAAAAACTTCAAAGGACCTTTCCAACCTGTGTCTCGTTGGATTTTGCTTGCCCCGGCACGGTCAGGAATCGATCCGGCGTTGCCCCTCAGAGGAATCTGGTCGGTGGAAGGGATTGGGAAATCCGAATGCATTTGAAAAGTATCGCACCACTCGTATTACCGAAAAACTCATCAGCTGAAAATCGAATAATCGGATCCGACACGTCGCCCCCGACAGTAATCGAATTTCAAACACGGTCATAATATCACTGGGAATAAATGCATTTTTATTCGGGTTGCGCATTGCAAGCGGATCCGCGACACGCGCGATTTTCGGCCCGGAATGCGAACAGCAAAGCTCCCTGACGAGTATATACTGGCGAGCATCATTTTAATTTCTACTGTTTTAATCCGCTTTGCAGTATTTTAAATCACTTGTAATCATGAGCCAGTGATGGTAGAATGATGTAATAAGATTTTTAAATAGTAGCATTTTATTAACTTAATACAATCGAGAATAAGTACTCAGAGCCACGGTCTTCGGACAAGCTATTTGAATTTTCAATTTCAGCATAGCGTTTGCTTTACTTTGTTGTATCAGCTTGCATGGAAACTTATTTGGCAAATAGAGCAGCAGGATAGAGAGTACTAGGTTCCAGGCGGAATTGCTGTTGGAGAGAGAACAGAACTAGTAGACGGTAGGCATTGCTTTGCAGCAGTGTAGGTAAGAGTTTACGTAAAGGAGAAACTTTTCACGATGGAATCCGTGAAATTTACGCGATTCCAGTAGTATAGCCGCAGTAGTAGTAGCAGATGAGTGAGCCACCAGCGGCGGATAAAGTGTAACAAATTGAAACGTCAGGTTTTCAATTTTCCTCCTGTTAATCCAGCATTGCTCTCTTCTTTGGCGAGCCGTACGTCACTGTCAGAAGACAGGAGCTAACGAAAATCTCGGCCGAGCGATCCGGAGGCATCAAGTGGCGCGTGGGCTTGGCTAGCCAACGTTGGTTGGCCCAAAGGAGGAAAGAGAGTTGCTCGAGAGGAGTTCCACGCAGTTTTCGCACCATTACTCTCCGGTGCCCTGTGACAGCCGATAATTGGACGTGTCCTTTGATCCCTCAGCTTTGGAGTCCAAGGGCTCTCTCGCTCGTGCCACCATCCTCCTGCGCTTCGTTCGGATCAGTAGCAGATCGATGCTGGCTGCGGGTCCTTACTTTCCCTGCTCTATCAGACGAATCACTGAATTAGGAAATGCACGCGTCCACTCGAGAGAGACTTCAAAGCAATCTCAGGCTCAATCGATCTCACGGAGAAACCGCAACTGTGGAAGTAGGCGCGCGCGCGCGCGCTTGCGTTAAACAATTCCGGCTACCAAGCTTCGTTCGCCCTGTCGCACTTTAGCTCTGTAGGGATTCGAGCTTGTCGAGTTAGAAGAAGAAGAGCGCCGCACTGTTTATACAGGCCCAATTAATTCGTTTAACTTTTCCGCGCGTCTCCCGGGGGAACGACATGAAGTCGTCTTCTCCGGGGCACCACCACTACCATCTCACGGGAGTAAAGAGGATTAAAGATCCGCCCGATCGAGGAGAGATTAAGTCTGACGTTCTTTTTTGTTCGCTTGGGAGGAAGCAAGGGGGTAGACGCGAGAACGAAGTCTGGCCGTCGATGGGAGAGGGCAAGGAACAGGTGCAACGAGGGTGGGCGAGAAGGCAAGCGCGGTTCGGATGGAAGGAGAGAAAATTTTCCAGTAATCTTCGGGCGCGGCAAAGATTGAGTCAAGACCCTCGTGAATGGCCGCCAGAGATCGCAGCGGAGTCGTAGGAGACTCTACTCCTCGGATTTCCTCCTGGCTCCTCTCGAGGAGAAGTCCTTTTTCTCGGTGGGGCCAGAACGGAAAGCCAACGCCGCGGAGAGTAAAGTCCGAGGGCGATGTCGCGGGAGGAGTGAAGAGAGGGCAAGCAGCTAGAGAACTGGTCCACGAGTGGATAGAGGGTAGATGGTAGAGCGGCGAGAAGACGAAGAGGTGCCATTGTCACGTGGATTTCCAATTAAAGAGGGTCGGAAGGATGATAGGACGGCTGATGGGTCAGAAATCCATTGCACCCTCTGCAGGGTTCGCCCTCTTGCTCGAAGATCCGTGATCCTCCCTTGCGACGTCTTAGACACCAATGGATAACACTCGATCGAACCAACGAACCCTTGACTCTATCCCCTACTTGCCAGAACCGGGTGCGCAACACCCGGCTAAATCTTTGCCTTTATAATTGAATCCGCTTGTTACCGCTGATTGACGGCTAAGTCACATTCGCCCGATAAGCCAGGGAATTTTTAACCAATTCTCCAAACATTCGAAAGGCTGTTATTGCACTGCGAGTTTCGCTCATCGTGTATGCAAGGAAAGATGTACAAACGTACGGTGAGAGGGTGAGAGATGCAGTAAAGGGAGAAACGAGGGCGCTCGTACAAAGAGGGCCGAAACAATGCGAGCAGTCAGTCGCCAAACCTAACAGCGCAAACATTGCCAGCCGGTGATTGCTTCGATTCACGAGGGTTTTGCATTCGGAATCGACGATAGCGGCACGGCGAGGGCGAGAGGGGCAGAGGGAAAGGGAGCGGCGCGTTCGTCGACAAAAATTGTGTACGGAGGAGGAATTAATGCGAGTCAAACCGAGGCCGTGCTCACCTCGGCCCTGCCAAAACATAACAGTGGTTTTTGTGGTACGTAATACACGCTGGTCGAACCGTAAACCCCAGAGTTCCGTGTTTTTTTTCCTTCTTTTTTTGCACTTTTGGTTTTCCCATTTACGCGGGCCGCTTATTGTTTTTCAGGGAGCGAGGTCGCTTTCCCGAGCGGGTCACAACCGAAACATACTCCGCTCCCTTTCTACGACCTTTCAGACCCCACGAGATCCCCATTTTCTTTTGAATAGGACCGTCGCTACAATTCGGCGCTCAATTGGCCCTACAGCTCTCGACACGTTCGCCTACTATATCGCCAGTTTTATCTGGATTTTACGCAAAGCCACTGGCAAATGCATCGTGCAATGCATTCCCCGAATGCTCTCGAATTCAGCCGCATACTCCTGCCTCTCTTTCTCCCTCGTTCTCGCCCTCGCTGTCTATCCCTCTCGCACCACGCTGACTAATTAAACAGTCAAATTAGCGACGATTACCGCAATTTTCGGCACAATGGAGACCCACTGTTTCGGCGTTCAGCAGTGCGCACTTATTCACGTGTGCACATGCGAACGCGCAATTGTGTTTGTCAGTATGAGAGTTGACCGGGGGTCATTCCATTCTCCCTGGATAGTGTTTGCCCTGCCCTGTTTGGATAAACTCGAATTCACCACTTCAACGCCCTCATTCCTGATCTTCGAGTCTTTCCCACCAGTCGACCTCGCCAATCTTGATTAATAATTTAGTCTGCATTCCTCGGCAAAGGGGAAAGGTTGTTTTCATCGTAACAGGTATCCAAATTAAATTGGAGCTAATCGAGGGGGACTTGGAGAAGCCGTAGATACGCGTGGCGCGTTCTTTTCGGGGTCGAAGCGATTAACGAGGCAAGCGTTTAGCATAGATAATCACTCGAGGGAGCGTGTGCCATAGCCTAAATGGCATCGGAACTCTCCGCATCCGCGTCCGCGATCCCTGATGCAATTATCAATCGGCAGTCCGCTATGCATTAACATAATCAGATCAGCCGGCCGTTCGGAAGCGGCCTCCACATTGGCTACCCCCGTTTCACCCGTATTTCCCTGTCATCGGCAATGCCTCGGAAACCAATTCGTATCCCGCACGATTCACTGATCTCTATCACCCCATATCCACAGTCCAAAAACATCATTAAAGGCATGACTACCTTTAGATTCTACTCTTCCCCATTTCCAAGATAAGTAATTGATAAGCAATTGAAATTGATCTATTGATCCTCAATTGCCCTTTTCGGCTTGGAGAATGAATTTAGATCCACCGGATATGTGGAAATCGTTGTATGCTGGCTTGAATGCCAAGAGAATAAATTTAGACCGAGGAGGATTATGAGGCGAGCCGAAGCATTTCGTACGAGCGCGGCTAATGAGCCGGCTAATTAACGTTCGTTAAGCAAAGGAATTCCCCAAGTGGTAGCTTGACGGCCGATAGCCCTAATGCCTCTCAGGCTCCCCACAACTAATTAGTATTATGCAACTACCGGCAATCGGTTGCGTTTGAAGGCCGGAAGGCTTTTCCAATCAGCAGCAGGAAATTAAAAAGCGTCCAGCTCGCTGAAAATAACATGTGCCCGAGGCGAGGTAGGCGGGGAAGTTGTTGTTCCCATTTTTTAGCAGTGACGCAGTCACCTGGTCGAAAGCACACGGGATATAGTAAATCAACGAGATATTCATTGGATCGGGAGCGCGGCTGCAATTGATTTCGGGAACAGGAGTCATTGGGAAGAATGTGCAGTCGATGAGGGAACATAGGATTCTCGGCCAAACGTCACGCGCATTGGTGCTCCTGAGGGTAAAGGAGGAACAGACGGTAGCCCGATACGGCTGAAGGAAGACAAAGGGCCTGCGCTCCACAAAGACGCGATACATATTCCTATTTGTTACAACGCAATATTTCCCAGTCCCTTCGGACTTGTGGAGGGTGGGGCCGGGAGTGAGCGCAAGATTCCCGGGGGAATTGCGCTCTTTGCTTCGCCGCGGATTCTTTGACGTCAGAGCCTGCGAGATGGGTTTCATGAGCGCAGGCTTCCTCCTCCTCCTCCTCCTCCTCCTCCTCCTCTACATCCTCCTCACCCTCTTTCTGCGCGGGTCCATGTAACGCGTGTGGACTGCCTTCGCCAACTACCTTCATCCCCCTGCTTTTGAATCGCGGAATAGAATGGAAAATAGAGAGCTAGGGGTGAGGGGGTGTGCGGACCTTTCCCAAAGGAATCTCGTATCCAGCATTCCACCGTCTTCTCTCCATCGGCGGGTTCCGCCTTCGCCCGAGAACACCCTTACCTTCTAGCCAGAGTGCGAAGTCAGTCACCTTGAGTATAATTCCTGTCCGACGTGAAATAGACTTCCCACGTTGGCTGTTACATTATTCGTGACGGCGCCAAATCGGAAATACCGAATTCGAAATTGAAATAAAGGGATGTGTGCGGGATGAAACGTTTCCCGAAGCACTAGTGGATCACATAACAGCATCATACTGTTCTGTGGACTTTAGCCTGACGTATCTCTCTCTCTCACTCTCGCTCTCTCTCTTCCTCGCTCTCCAGTCGGGTTCAGGACGGATCGTGAAATACTGGCTGGCATTTGCTAGCCGATGTCCCAACGGGCGAAGCGTGTCGACGACGAAAGCATTCTCGCATTTCGTGGCCCAGAGTTTCGTACTAACGTTTCTGTTGTAGCTTCCTCAAGGATAGCCGAGCGAGGATCCTTGTCCGTCCGGATTAATCTGATTTCAGTGTGTATCCTCCTCTCTGTTTAGAGCAGTTTCGCTTACCGCCAACCCTATTGCTCGAATTCGGACGAATCTCTCTCTTAAACTTCGACCAATGATTCTTTACTCTCTAGTTCCACCTATACTGTAATCCCAATTGGTAATACGAGAGAAATGCTTTAATGGCTGAGAGAATCTCGGCGCAGTGATGCAGCTTGGTGGTTCTCGGTGCTGATGAAACCATATCCGTGTTTGGAGTACAGGCTGCTCGCCGGTAGCCGTTAATGCCCGGCGAACGGTGAGTTAGGTTGGACAACTACTCCACGAACTGCACGAACACTCTACCAAGGGACACTGTCCACGGCACAGGGCGGCGAATTACTCATAGAATTCTAATTGCACGCATCCCGCTTCGCCTGTTGGTCATTAAATTTTCCTGCCCCTCTCGCTCCACTCGATCCTCACTATTCCATGGCTTTATCTCATTTCCAATATAGAAACAGGGCGTACAATTCCAAGCAGCACAGTTACCGGGGTTATAGTGTCCCTCGGTGTTGTACAGGGACAGGGAACCCGATACAGCAGCCGGGCAAACAAAATTCTTCCCTGCTAACCAATTACGTGGTGCCAATTAATATTATTTATCGCCCAATTACGAATTAGCTGGCTCCACTGGCCAACCGCTTCTCTCACTCTCTCGTGCACAGTCTGGCTAGCTCTCTCCGGAGAGGCGGCACAGCCACGGCGCGTTAATCTCAAATGTAAATGAGCACGCCGTGGCGACGGCAACGAAATCCGGAAAAGTAGCCGGCCGTAATTTGTTATTACCGGACGTTGGGCAAGCGTGATAAACGGTTGGCCGTGGCAGTGAATTCTCAGCTCGATAGATAGCTCGTGCCAGAGACACATAGTGGCTTTGGTGGGAGCAATCGAGACCCATGGAAGAGTCGTGCTCGCCAAGTATGTAACAGGGCACATCCGGAACGATCCACCCACCCACACATACCCTAAACCAAGAGCGTGAATGTTTGCTGGACCCCCTGGACAGCGGGGGGACCGACAGATTTATCGGTCCATAATACCCTCGATCTTGAACACCTCTTATTATAATAGGCCTTAACGCAACACGCGGGTTACGTGCGCCGAGTACACACATCGCGATCGAAACTCTTCACAGTCGCGTGGGTGGTTACCACATCTCTTGTATAGGTCTGTCTACGCGACAAGTATGCGCTACTTCCTCTCGTTCTCTCACGCGTTCACATAAATTTCTCGCCGTCGACGTTGCTTTTCAAAGATCGTATAGTAGCCAGGGTTACTCGCAACAGTGAAACCATGGAAAATGGTCAATTATCAGGGCTAATATCAGAGTTAACACGTGAGAATGGGCCGGTTTTCGATGCTGGTTCGCGCATTGCGAGCGACGTAACACGACGATCGGAACTCGGACGCGCTCACATACGAGGCGAACAGACAGTACCTAGCTGGCAGAGATCAGGGTTAAACGGGCGGACGGGGCTGGAGGGAAGGAAACTCCAGGATTATCTGTGGCGTGACAGGGGATTATGTCTGCCTGTCTAGTGAACAACATCTCTCCGCTGCGATTCCACCATCTCACTATCTCCCTCTTCCTGTATGGGAAGGAAGCGTTACTCCGCTACTGGCAAGCGACATCTTCCACCCCTCGGTTTCTCCTCGTCAGACAGCCGCTCATCTTTTAAACGTTCGCTAACTTATGTGGAAAGAGGATTCGGAGATTCGCGGAATGGACTCGGATGTTGCAAAGATCCGGCTTACGGAAGTCTCCCTGTCGCTGGCTCAGCCCATACTTCTCTGCTGCTATCGATCCTTCTCTGCTGATTTCTCTTATGAAATTCCAGGCGTTCGGATTCGCGGTTGGACGATAAAAATTAATGTACCGGTGGCGTGGCCGCGTGCTTACTCGAAGGGAGGGAAAGATACCTATCCAGGCTCGAATCGATGAGCTTGACCTCCTGATGGGCGGTACTCATGAATGTTGCAAGGCGAACAGCTCAAGAAAAAGTGGGGCTCTCCTTACCGGCGTGGATTTTAATATTTGATAGTGCGGTTTACGAACTCCCTCTGGGAGAAAGAGTGGGAGAGCATTGCTCTTGCGTGGATAAGAGTGAGAGAGAGAGAGAGAGAGAGAGAGAGAGAGAGAGAGAGAGAGAGAGAGAGAGAGAGAGAGAGAGAAAAAGCAGCGGAGCCAGCCGCAGTGTGTTAAGAATCAGGAAGTGCGCTTCTTAAATATTCACTCGGCAAAGTTTGAAGCACCAGAAGAGAAAGCTCATTGAGAGAATAGACTGGCTTTGTTTAGGTACAGAATCTCTGGCATAATGTTACTGAAAAGCAGCAGTTGTTGCACAGCGAAACATGGCTCGATTTTTCAGGTTTCCCTTGAATTCCTCTAACGGGCGACGCCAGCAGCCATCCCATTTTTCAAGCGTGTCAGCCGGCATTTAGCCCGCGGGAACTAATTATTCGCCGAGCGATCGGGGACATTGTCGAGATATAATATGCAGCGGCGCTCGATAATTAACGCAACCGGGATCAACAAAAATAATTCCCGGGTTAACACACCGGAAGGCAGAAGTCAAATTAAATGCCAACCGCCCGTATTGCTCGTTGCCAACGGGAGGCGCAATTATAATGAAATGAAGCTTGCTGCTCAGTTGATAAATCGGAGTTTTCTCTGTTATCAGGGAAGCGGGAACTCGCAATCGGCGAATCCGCCTTTAATTAGAACTGATCGTGTCAATCTCCAAAAAATGTTTCTCGCGTTTCTGATCCACGATAAAGATGAGCTTGCGCGGCTGCGCATTGAACGGTAGTGGTGGTACGTTTAAGCTGGCGGAGCTCAAAGTGTGTATATCTGGAAGCTGAAGAGGCACCGGCAGCGGCCTTGCTTTCGCGTTGAAAGATGTGGTTAATGTTTCGTGAAAGCGGCATTAATTAAGAGCTGCCGGTTTAATCGCGCTGAATAAGCGAGCTCGCGAACTCGGCAACGTAAACTGGGTCGCCGGGATGCGATGTTCTCTGACTCCCTCTGTCCTTCTCTGCGTACGATCTCCCTAGCAGTACGCATTCTAGCTACAACGTCCTATTATTCCTCAAGCACACTGATAAGGAGGACATTCGATAAGCGGTGCATCATAATGGTTGCCGTTCCGGATCCGCAACTTCCCTTATCGCGCCCTAGTAAAACTCTCGTCGAGGAATTTCACTGACTATATCAGTCCGAAGGAGGCCTCTTATTCTCGCATTTCAATTCTCCGTGAATGATGAAACCTTTGATCGACCGTGATGCTTGATGCCTGCTTTCGTACGTGGCAGTTACAATCGAAGAAGATTGCACTCGCTTGTACAAGTGGAGCTACACTCCCGACAACTGGGCTCCTTTTTACTGAGTTTTCGAGTCAAGTTTCCAGCGCGAGGTTGGATGGCCCGCGGACATCCCTTGTCCTCGTTCCCATCACCGACGACGACAACGTCGGTGTCGTGGTAGCCTTCGCCAGCTCTTCTTGCAGTTCGTTCGCTCGCTCGCTCGCTCTCCCTCTCTCTCTCTCTTCCTCGTAAGAAATTTCATTCGAGAGAAGGAAGGAGCGAAGTGTCCTCGGGACACGTTTCTCGCATTGCGAGAAAAGGGGTCCAGGATGTTTTCATTTAAGGCGACTCTGCTTCTCGCCACGGTGCTTCTTTCGGCAGGCGAACCATCGGGCCATTTACACGTCTCCGCGAACACGATGCGGGATTTGTTCGCCGCCTTGTAATGTTCCTCCCTGCTCTCAGCTTGCCCTGCCAGAACTCTTATCCCATTCTTACTGTCTTGCACATACCTTTCGGTATCGCGCGTGCCTTCGTGTTCGTATATATTCGAGGTGAGAGGATGAAGGTGGGGTCAAGAAAAGACAAGCTAACGAGAGGAGCATACAACGATTCTCGCATCCTTACCATCCTTGGAAGATAGATCGAGCATGGATAACGCATTCTCCCGAATTTCCGATCACCAGATTCCTCACTTCTTCTCTTTTGATCTGGGTGGAGAATGCAGGGGGATGGCAGGAGTCGGTTCGCGAAATTTATCGGTGCGCCGCATCGATCTAAGTCGTTGAGTTCTAATGGTCCCATGAATACAATGCACAATGCGCGCGAGGTACATAGGCGTGCGTGCACATAAGAAAAAGATCGTGCATGTGGCGTGCGAGGGTGGTAGAGGGGCTGTCGGGTAGGAGAGTGAGAGAGTGGGGTGGAGGGCATGCCATTCGGTCGAAACTTTTCGCAAAGCTCACTTCCGCGTGGCTGGCATACCGCCTAACGGGACTTTAAGTACCTCCTTCTGGAGACAGAGGGGGAGTGAGAGATGGAGAATGAAAGAGTATGTGGGAGAAAGAGAGAGAGAGAGAGAGAGGCTGTTGGGAACCACGAGGAAAAAGTTTTCGCGGTGGATTTTTCGCGCGAGTAACGTCACCTGCGTGCGAGAGGGGGCGGCGGCTAAACTTTCCTCTTTCAGCGCTATTCGGCGTCAAAGAGCCGATAGAAAGTCGTCGGCTTGGATTCTCTCGCACCAGCGAGAAATGGATCGCATTTCCCCGTAGCCGAGCGTACCCTGTGACGACTTCTTTCCTTTACAGCTTTCGCGCGCCTTCCATACTAGACTCTCTTTTCGCTCTTTGCCCTCGAGCTTCTGCAAACCGATCGCTAAACGCTCGCAAAACATTCGCGCCTCGGAACAACGAGCCAACACCCAGAGAGGTTCACCGTAGAGTGGGAATGCGAGAGAGAACTATCTTCCTCTGGGTGAATTCGGCTGAAGGAAATGGCTGGGAAATCGACGAGGCTCAAAAAGCAACGTGCGAGAAGCTCGATTGGCTAAAAGGGAGAGAGAGTGTCTCTTCGTGTTGGAGAAATCCACTTCCTTTCTTTACATCTATATGTATATTAGGCGAGGATTTCAATTAGCGGGCTTTCGCTGTGCCGGGTGAAACCGAGTTGAAGTACGATATCCCACCGTTCCAGGAAGAAGGAAGCGGGAGAGCAACCCTTCGCGACACATTATCTCTGTGTATCCAGTGATTCCTAACAATGGGAGAGCAGTTCGGAATCCAGGCTGTACAGCCTAAGCCTAACTCACTCCCTCTTTCTTCTCCCTGTCTGTGTCGACAGATATTTCGTGCAGGGCGCGATGAGCGCGCTTCACAACGAAGCTAGAATGCTGCAAAGGGGCGAAGAGGGATGCCGCTGCTCATCCATGCTCGCTCACGCATGGGCTCATCGGCAAAATGAATATTTGCACGCACACCGTCCGATATCACGTGTCGGTGTCCCGTGAAGTTTGCGTAAACGCGGCCTAAGTTTAGCGGCTGGTAGGCAAGCACGAATCTGGAAGTTGGCTCGCCGATGGGCCTCTTTGTATGGGTTTATGCGCTTGCCTATACCGAACCCCTTTCAAGCGGCACGGGCCCTGTGATTACCACGCGGAATCGTCGCCAGGGGTTGCCGCACTCCACGACCCCCTCTCGAATCCTTCCTTTCATCCCCCAAGTTCGCGACGGCGCGGCGAGGCGCGGCGCGGCGCGCCGCGGCACGTTGGCAGGAGCAGCGTTGGTAGTACTCGAGAGAAAATTTAGGAGCGAGCTTCCGAGTGGCTCCGTATCCGGATAAGCGAGTGGGAGGAAATGAACGAAGGAAGGAGTCGGATGGAAAAAGGGGGCTGGGAAGCACTGAAAGGGACGAGATCCGCCGCCGAAGACCAGACGGAATGCAGGACGCCTCTCACTATTGCCAGACTTTCCTCTTTCCCCTTCCCTCTCTTTCTCTCTTTGTCGAAGTGGACGCTAACGAAGAATTGATGGGGCTCGTTTCGCTTGCACAAGAACACCAGCTTCCCTTTTACCATTCTTCGCGGATCCTTTCCACTTGGCCCTATGCAATGGCGCTTCTAATCGTTCCTCCGGAACTTCTATCGGCGCAACGAGATTTCCCAGTGATAAGAGTATAAGAGTGGTATAGAGGAAAGGGCGAAGAGCGAGCAAAGAGAGGCAAACAAAGCCAGGTACAATATCGAGATGCAACCGATCGATTGGTCGGCCACGAGCGGGAGCGCGCTGTGCGTCTAATAAAGCATGCGACTGGATCACCGCCAATCCAAAGTCTGCATCCCGCCAATCTAAAGTCTGCGGCAAAGACGATGTTGCAATTTACCGAAGGTAAAAAGAGGGACAAAAAAGCATCGAGGAGAAGCACTGTCTTCGATTCCCTGTGTACGTCTGTCTCGTCTCTGCAAGAAAGGATTCCAATTCCACTTCGCCGAGGTCCTCGAGTATCTTTGCAGTCGCGCTCTTAAAGTACCAGCGCAAAAATATATCGAGCCCCTAAATACCAGTTCAGTGATATCTCGATGCAGAATCCGATAAATTCACTTGTCGAGGAGGGAGTGGGGCAATAGCAGTAACGATTTTAAAAGCAATCTTGAAAATTATTGCGGCCTGGTCACCCTCGACTAGCCAGGCTATCGATACCAGTCGACACGTAGTAGTGAGAGAAATGGCTCGGTTCCTTTCGAGGCGTTGCGAGACGAAAGCAGATTGCACTCAGATCGAATTAACAGTCAGATATCTTTGCACTCACGCAACCCTTATGGGGTAGAAGCGTACGAGGTGGTGTTATCTCGGCGATTCTAATTCCCCAGGGGGTGCAGAGGAATCGGGCGAGAAAGGGAGAGAACGGGGGAGAGCTAACTCGAGTGGGAGACATAAAATGGAAAAGTAGGCGCTATACCCTTCAGGATTTAAGTTCGTGATCCAAGCCTCCCTCGAGCGGCTGTGCAAACACGCGTCTTTATGGTATTCATTATTGAAAATCTGGAAATCCCTGATAAGAATCCTCCCAGGCCCGAGCGACCCCCATGAATTATCAACTCTTCACGGCTACGCTCCCTTTTAGCGCACGTGGCTGGACTCCATTCGAAACTCGTACGCCTTCTCCCATAGGAGCCAACCAAGGATAGAAGGTGTGCAAATTAAAACACATACGCTTGCACGTTCGGTGAAATTTTTCTCCAGAGAATAGACTTTACCGTCGGTATCTTCATAGTGGTGTGGTGAGCTTAAGTTTCCATGGAGGAGTGGAACGCTTCGGGCAAGTAAGAGAGCTGAGCTCGAAAGTCTCGCAAATTCGCGGATGCCTCCGTTTAAGAAAGTTTGGCGGCGGGACATAGTTCGGGGCGGGCAGGTGCAGTCGGCCGTATTACCGCATAAACAATGACGGTCAAGAGGAGAAATAGGTGGGGTCGAAGGCGGTGGCGGTGAGGTTGGTGCAGCATGGTTTGTGGTGGCGGACGCTAGGGCCCAGTGGGGTTGGAGATCGGGCTGGTTGTGGCCAGCAGTAAGGAAGATAGTAGGAAAGGGAAGCGAGTCTCTCGGGATACGCGCAAGTCCGAGAAGGAAGGAAGGAAGTGCGGGGTCTGAAGGTGGGTGGGAATGGAAGCTAGCGGGAGGGCGAGTTACGAGACAATTTATGGCCACTGGAAACAATGCGCCCCCGCTCGACAAAGGGTACGTGCGAGAGAGTAGGGCGAGGAGCACTCTCACTCCACCCTCTGTTAGCAGCGGCGAGCGGCCAGAAAGGACGTCGAGACGACGAAGTTGGCACTGAGGTCCAAGGCCTGGCCAACTTTCCACTATCCTCCGGTAGCCAGCCGTTCCTTCCACCCAAGTCGCTTCTCTTCCGGCCTTCTTTCTCGATCGAGCATCATCGACTTCCCGGGGTGCAATAGGTACCTAGAGGAATCTCAATGGTATATACGTGAGCTCCTGCCTGAATACCCGCTGCCCGATATATTCGAGGGAGGGTAGTCTCGCGAAAAGGGCTGCTTGTTGATCGCTAGCAAACCACTGGCCCCGTTTCGATCCTGGCTAACTCACAACCCCTATCGACTCCCTGTCTGCTTTACGCGGTAGCAGGTTCAGGCCGAACTGGAAAAGAGGCCGAGCAAGAGAGGAGCCTTGATGGTGATTTGGACTTGGAAAAGCCGAGCTCCAAGTACGCGCGAGTCAGATGGAACCGCTTGACCCAGATCGAGAATTCTTGAGAGAAATCGCGCGGCTAACTTTCAACCCTTCGCGAACTCTCCCGCCGCAAGCGTGGCTTTCCTTCCCTCTCTCTTCTCTCGAATTACCAAAGTATCTTGTGCTTCGAATGCAACTCACTGGGATGTGCTTGCTTTTATTCTCTGTGGCTTGGAGCCCTTTAATAATAACGAGATATTCCTCGAGCCTGTTTTAATCGTAACACGCTGTACTTGGATCTTCCTTCTCGGCTTACCTGTGCGGCACATCGGTTTTGCTAGACGAAAAGCCCTGACTATGAGCCAACTCCTACTCTCCCTTTCTCTCTCTCTCTCTCTCTCTCTCTCTCTCTCTCTCTCTCTCTCTCTCTCTCTCTCTCTCTCTCTCTCTCTCTCTCTCTCACTCCATTCCTCTGATTGGGGATTCATTCTACACGTAACCTGGCCGCTTCAAGCCCTCGAAACGAATATCCCCGGGAGTGGTGCATATCCGGGGGTTGTTCCGCAGTGATAGGGCGGTCGAGCACTACTCGGATATACATTGGGACACACGTGTATAGGTAGGCGGAAGGAAAGGACTAGCACGTAACTCTGTGTATACCCAGTTCCATTCATTTCCAACCCCTTCTGTTCGCGGAATTGGATCCCGGCTCGAGATATCTCGGGCCCACGTACTCGCGTCCCGTTTTAAGGCTATCGAAATCCAGGATATTAAACTTCTACGGCTGATTCACACAACTCGCACTCGCCCTCTGCGTTCCCTTTTCGCGTTACATATAATAATAACTAGAGAGGTCTGGGCAAAGGGCCGAAGAAGAAAAAAAATCCTATCCAAGAGAAACCATTTTACCGTACGTCGTTAAGTCTCCCAATGCGGTTGTACACGTGTAAAAGAAAGCGGCTTGGAATGAACTAGAGCAAGGTTTATTTCTCCCCCACGAACTCGCAATGGGATTCGCTTCTGGGAACATCGTTCCGAGAAGGGAAACAATCAGTGTATTCGAGAGAGCGAGTAATTCGGTCAGAAGATTCTTCAAACTCAAAGTTCTTTCTCTCTCTCTAGCTTTGAAATTGGAGAACACTTTTTTAAAAAGCTCATCCTCTAAGCCCTGAATAATGAACACAGTAGGATGTGCCAGGCGGAAGGGTAATCTCGCAAGAATACACATATTTATAATTGGCCCTTCAGAAACTCGCAGGCTAGGATTACTCGCGTTCTCTCGTCTTAATCCACGCTTAATTCGACTAATTAGATCGGCCCTCATTTCTTTAAACGGCCGCGTAAATTTCCACCCCCGTGCCGAGCCGGGCGATTTCGGGACAAGCTGCGAGCGAACTTTTATCCCCCAAATCCTCTAGATTGCCACTGCCCCTAGCCATCTATATTTAAGTTGTGTAGTTGTATCAAAAAACAGTTTCCCGGCAGAAATGCCGGAATTGTGCCGAAAACACTTCGAAACAGTCTCCTGAATAGTTAATTTCGTTTAATTCTGACGGTTTTTTTTCATGTTTTCCAATCTTCCTGACCCTCTCAGGGGCTGAAATTTGGTGGAGAATGTTTTCTTGTATCAAGGATGAAGTGATATAAATTCCAGAGCCCTAGCTAAAAATTCATTTTTTCGCAAATTTTTCTGAGTATACCCCTTCAAAAATTTTCGATTTTTCGAAGGTTCTGGGACTTTGGTGAATGCTTGATATTTCGATTGTTTGAGTATCAAAACGGATAGAAAACATGAAACCAGTGGCAGAAATGCCGGAATTGTACCGAAAACACATGGAAAACCGATCCTGAATAATTCATTTTCGTCTAATTCCGACGGTTCTTCGCATATTTTTCATACTTCCCGACATTTTCCGGGGCTGAAATTTGGTGGGGAATGTTTTCTTGCGCCAAGAAAGAAGTGATATAAATTCCAGAGCCCTAGCTAAAAATTCATTTTTTCGCAAATTTTTCTGGGTATACCCCTTGACGAATTTTTGGGCCAAAAAATGAACTTTGACCTGGGGTTCTGGAATTTATACCACTGTTTCCTAGCTAAATACTGAATCACTGCACGAAATGCCAGACCCTGAAACGATCGGTAAGGATGGTGGAATAATTCCGAAGGATTTATTATAGTGTATCATCAAAGTTGTCATGCAATTCTTCGAAAGCAGATCCGAGGAAGATTTGCAAGCGGTTGTCGCTGCTGGTATTGACTATCGTGCTCGAGTGGGTAGCTACGGTCGAGCGAAAACCGAGGTGGTTAGCGGGAAATAAAAGAGCAAGCGCGTAGCAGAGAGGGTTGGAAAGGGCGAGTAGCGGGGCTTGCTGCTGGAATTGATTATTATTGCACGCGATAATCCGAGAACAGCGCAGCCCGACGAAATAACGCGGGAAAGAGCGGCGGCCGAAATGTTGGGAGAGAGTGCGGTACTCGTGGCGTCGGTTGTGTTGCCTGAAATTTAGCTGGAGCTGGGTTGGAGCCCAACCTGGAACCGCACTCACTCGGCGCCCTCGCTGGTATTTAAATGGGGAGTTACAGTTTTAATTCAAACTCCGCGAGCAACTCGCATTTATCGCGAGCGGCCGAGGGAGGGCCGCGATGAAAGTGAGCACATCCGCGCGGATAATCCTCCCCCGAATGTGTGGAGCTTCATCCCATCCCGTCTACCAACACTTCGTAGCCGCAAGTCCTGCCCGAGATATTCACAAAAGAGGAAAAGCGATGCTAATCTCCTATATGCCCCCCAAGTATCCTGAGCGTTTGTCTCTCACAATGCGTGTGCGTGTGGTATTCGCCCAGGCAGTTAATAATCCGCGAACGGGGACACATTTCTGCATTAAGGAGAGGAACGGGAAGAAGCACATTTCAAATCTGGCACACGCAACTTGTACTGGCGACGTGGCGAGTGTGCATTAAGCGGCAGGCATAACGAACGTTCACGGGCCCGAAGCGCTGGCATTCGTGGGCAAGCTGGGCATTTGTCCTGGCAAAGCAAGTCACCAGCAGCAGCGATAACGAACGCTTAAACACTCGACTGGAAGAGACGCGTTCACCCTCCCAAGAAAGCCGAGCTACCGGCTCACGCTAGCAGAAGAGCAAGAGCAAGCTAGCCTGCATACCGTAGTATTCTGAGAAAATAATTTTGAACGAAGCATCGGGAGCGGGCATGAAACTAAAACAGAGGCACGAACAGAGACAGGGAATACAATGGTGCGCGGAGAATCTCCTGGTTCGTTGGCAACGAGTTGGAGAAGACGGCAAGAGGAAGAGAGAGAGAGTAGCGTTGAAGCATGTGCCCAGCCGAATCTCCACGCACGAGGGGAATGCGAGAGCCGAGCTAGCACCGTGTGTGGCGGGCGAAAACATGACTCCGCAATTACGCGGCCGCATTAAGACAGACGCATAAACAAAGCCCCTTGCTAAAGCTTGAGAGAGAATGATGGGAAGAGGTTGGGGGGCAATAAGGGGGTATGTATTTAGTTGGTGAATCGCGGCGACGAATCGTCGTTCAGTCGTCGTCACGTGTGAGTTGTGTCTCTCCCTGCCATGGTCGTCCAGAGAGCAAGCCCAGTCATTAGAAAATTCACACAATGCGTCCAAACAATGTGATGTGGAACCGCAAAAAGGTAGAGCGAGAGAAAGAAAAGGCCGGGAGAGAAAAAGCGAATAGTGGAACGGTGGATTCATTCAATGCCACGACTCTTGCCAGAACAACTCGTCGATCTCTTTCGTGCGCGCTAATAGTGTGCTCTCCAGCATTCTGCGCGGCCCGAATTATACTGTTATCCTGAATACATGCACTCAGGCGGACTCGGAGAGAATGCTCGAATGGAACGTGACACTGGCTCGCACAAAGTAGCATCGCTGAATTATCCGGCGAAAGGGGCGAGATAGTATGGTGTACGATGTACGTGGGAGCATAGGCGCACGCGCGTTCTCTTTTGGATCGAGGCACGTGCCTGGATGAAGAAGAGATGGATAGCTGCCTCACGGAGATAGAGTTACCCGGTAGGAGTAAAAGGGAAATGGTTATTAGAAGGGCGGCCTGTCAGGGCTCATCATCGCGCCGATCAAATCAGAGTCCGCCGATATTAGCAGAGTGTGACAGGAACTGCGGGAACTCGGGAGGTTCCATTTCCAGGACACGAATCGGTCATAAGGTCCTTGGGGGGAACGCTTTGCCCACCACTTAAGGGCGAACACGGACCAGAGGCCGATAGGGAGCTACGAGAACGACGAAGCTCTCCTCTGCGCAGTACAATCCTAGGGAGAAGTTCCCTTGGTGCAGATCGCATTTGAGATACTCGATGGTGTTTATATAGCCTGAAAGCACTGGCCGAGATCGATCTTCCTCCTCATTTCCAGCGGCGCGCTACTCGCTACTCCCTCATTTGTTCGAGATTTCCAATCAATCAACAGATGGACTATCTGCTTTATAGAAAATAGCTGCGATTCATCTCACTCCCGTTTCGTTCCCACTCTCCTTGAATCCGCCAATACGGGATAGTAATAGACGACGAGTAGAAATACATGCCTGGAAGAAACTTAAGCCAAGGAAGGAGCTGGCTGTACATCGGCACGGTGAGTGCGAGTCGGTGTTCGCGGAGGGTGGGACGTTGATGTTCCGTGAAACAAAAGACAGAGCGGCCACCGCACTATACTAGTAACGATATTCTTCTCGAGCATCGGGGGCGGCTAAGATCGCTCGGGGGAAAGTAAGAGGGTCTGAAGACGGCTCCCCAAGGAAACACAACACCTAAATTAACCAAGGTGAGTGAGCGGAGCCCCTCCGTCGCGGAAGGCCGCACATTTGCCGAGCTCCTTGCAAATTGGGGAGTCGATCAGATCTTTGAACCACCTCTTCAGTCGCGAATCAGCCTTGAAAATCCTACTGATAGTATAAAAGAAATCGCGAATCTCACCACCGAAGACTATTTGTATTTCTCTGCATCACTGCTGGGTTTGGCTCAATGAGAGTTTTCTCTCCCTAGTCGGCGGATGTGGGAATCCAATTTGGAAGCTCGAATCGAAGAGGGTAGGCGCGAGTAGCCGGGAAAGTACTAAACACCCCATTGTCGGGCGAAGTGACAGGAAGGTGCTTAAATCGTCCCTTCGCGCAACAGTCACGATTCGAATCGAACTCGAATCTCCACGGCCGGCTTACTTATTCTCCACGGCACGTGTGTATTTATTTGTGTACCATAGTCGAGGCTGAGGAGAGTCGGAGGGCTCGAAGATAAAGGACGTACGCGCGCGCGCGCGCGCGTTGGTGGAGCTTGGTGTGAGAGGAGGAAGGGAGAGAAAAGCTTTCGGTAGCTTTGTAGAGGGCGAGGTGCTTTGTTGGGAATCGTCGTTTCACGCCGTTAACCCTGGCGACGAGGGCGTGAGGGCCAAGGGAGGTGCCAAGGGAGCCTCGAGAACCAGAGGAAATAATGTCCGGATCCGAAGAGCTGCGTACGGAAGCGCGGAAAGGGTGTAAGAGCCCAAGGGTTGAAGGCCGAGAAGAAGCTCCAGGCGAAGACGGACAGAGAAAAAGCTGAAATGCCCGCTGGCCGTTCGGCCGTTCGCGTTCGAGCCTCGAGTTTGCCTGACGGACTCTACGCAAACACTCTCTACAAGAGTCTTTGTTCTAAACCGGAGATTTATGCTCGCGCTTCGCGTCACTGCCCGGATTTATTCTTGCGTGCACATTTCTCTTTCTCTCTCTTTCTTTCTTTCTCACTCTCTCTCCCTCTACCTTTATCTTTTTTTTTATCCTTTCTCATCACAGCGTGCCAGTGAATGCAAACAAAGTGGGCGCGCGTCAAGTAGCGAGGGGCTGCACTCAACAGTAATCGCAATGGAAAAAAGGAGAGAAAAGCATGAAATCGCGGCCCTTGAGATCACGGCAAAAGTCTGACCAGCTTCCCACCAGTTCAACTCATCGTCCTCGACCGTTTAAGAAGCGGTCTCTTCGTGAAATAAATGTTCCTTACTTCCCGAGCTCATTCCATTTGGCGTGTCAAGATGCGACACCTGCGGGTCCAAGTATTGCCCGAGTGACCGACGATTCCCGGCGGGTCCGGAAGCCAAGTTCTCCCTGGGATATCCGGAGACACGTGAAATTGCATTTCTTCGTCATATCCGTGAAGCGTACGAAGTCAGGGAAGTCTCGGTGGACCACGTCGGACTCCTGAGACGTAGACGTCTCTAAAGTCCCGATATCAGGGACGGCAACATCTCCCTTCTCTCTTTTGTAAATGTACTATTTCCGCGACTTTTCACCGTCGTTGTCATCGTTACTCCGGTGAGGAGGCTCCCAGTATTCCTTGGCGGGAAGTGGAATAAGGACGAAGCAAGTCGGACTATTGGTAGCGCGCCGAGGAAATATAACAATCGGATCCCAAGCTCCTCAACCTCGAGAAAGGGAAGCTCGAGCTATAGCAGTAGTCGTAGTAATAGCAGCTATAGTATAGCATTGCTAGTAGTGACTAGGAGGGAAACGCGAAAAGTACTTCGACGTTTGACCGAGTGGCTCTGGCAATGGTTTACCTTTTTCCTCGCTAGCGAAAATTGCATCGTGATATTACTCAGTCGCTCCATTTGCCGGCTGTTCCAGCAAGCGTTCCTACCTACGTACCTGGCAATGCTGGTTCTCTCTCTCTCTCTCTCTCTCTCTCTCTCTCTCTCTCTCTCTCTCTCTCTCTCTCTCTCTCTCTCTCTCTCTCTCTCTCTCTCTCTCTCTCTCTCTCGCTCTTTCTCTCTCTCGGTGCTATCGATTGTCCAACGAAATTTATAACACACCCACTCGCCTCGGCACCCCAGCCATTCGATTAAGAGCCGCTGAGATATTTCAGAGATCCCCGTGTAAATAAATCCAGCCGCGAAACCATAAAGTTTACCTCGATGACAACTATGTTCCCTCACCATTACTGAATCTCTTGTGTTCCATTTTCATCCAACCATTCCTGACGCGATAGTTATAACAAGTTGTACCAGGACTCGATTTAAACTTGCAGTCACAGGCAATGCCGGAAATTGAGAGTACTTAGTCGCAAAGAGTCTACTTCCGGGTATTGAAGCACTCGTCATTTTGGCATCTGGAATCGCATAGAAACTGCGACGAGTTAGCATTTACTGTCAGCCAGAAATATTATATACGACCTCGGGGAGAGTGCGTGCAGTTACATTAATATCCCAGTGAGCTGCTGGCCGTCGTCGGGTTTCCGGCGGTCTTTTCTGGGACGAGAGCGATTAAAATCCCTCTAGTTGGCGCTCGAATGCCACTGGCGTTGCCCAGTGAATTACAAATGTGTGTGTGTGTGTGTGTGGAGGAGAGAAAGAGGGAAAAGGGAGGAGGCTTGAAACAAACAATAATGAATCGGCAGTAGGGCGTAGAGCGATGTGGCTACCGTGGGTAAATACTTTTGCTCGATTTGCCGGATTGCATTAGCTCGGCGCAGCAGTAGCCGCCGCCGCAACCGCCGCCACAGAGTTGCAGCCGGAAATAATAAATGATTCAAGAGCTACGTAATCGCTTTTTGCGCAAATCGCCCCATTTATGGCTCCTCGAAGCGTACTGAAATTTCGAGATCATTCCGGTTAGGTGAAACTTGGACGAATTTACGTTCGAACAGGTTGCGAGCCTGCTGATCCTGCTCGCATGCGCTCACCTGCGCCAACGACGCTCGACGAGAAATCGTAAAATACTTTTATCGTCTAAACGGTAAAAAGTTCGCGTCCGATAATGCCGGTGGATGTTATGGCCGGCGGGAAATGGGCAGCGCGCACAGCAGCTTTATTTTCCAAGGCCGTTCCTTTAAGCTGCGTTTTGTCTCGAAAGGGCGGGCGCGCTCGATTCGGCCCCGAATCCACTAACACGAGATTGGATAGGAAGGTGGGTGAGTGTTGGCGACTGCATCGGACTTCACCGAGCAACGTCTGCCTTCCGATTCTTTGCCACGATAACAGCCCTCCATCCTTCCGTGGAAAACGGCCGAAATGTGCTCTGCTATCCTAAACCTCCACTGCTAAACTCGTTTCCGTGGCAGCAGTGCTAGTATGCCTGCCGTTCCATTGCGACACTTACGACCTTCCTATTCTCCTAGTGGTCACCGTATCAGGAGAAATTGTCGAATCTCCGCGTACGCAGGACAGAAGAGGCAGGGAGGAGCGCGCGCGACCGTGCGATTCATGCGCGGTGACCATAAAAATAATCACGTAATTTCATCCGGCAGTTAGCCTGGCGACTAGCACCAGGAAATCCCAGTACCCAGACCATGCTAACCGTGGGAATTCCGCATGCACACACGCCAAATGTTCGCGGACATGGGGCATGCGGCAAAACGGGGATTACGGGAAATTAAAAGCCGATGCGAGAGCTATACCGTAACTCATCGCGCATTTCGCTGGCCTCTAATACCTCGCTGCGGATGTTTGCGCGCTCACGGAATGCGCGCGCGCGCCCTCATATTTGTTCGGGGGTGAAAAATAAAAAGTGCGGGGAAAAAATATCGAGAACAGGAGGATCCATTATTCGTAGACACGCGATATCTGGATCGGAGTGCCGGCTGCATTTGAGCGGTTTGGGAAAATCGGGCGAAAAATCGCCGGGAAAGAACCAAATACAGAAAGGTACTCGTGGAAGCCTGTTTTGACTGGGAGTTCGGGCGACAACCTCCCGCCACTTGTGCTCGTTCGGCGAACATACGTGTGTATTTTGTCGGTGAAGCGCGCGAAGCCCTAGGTAGGTGCTGGCTGCTGGGACAGGTTGAGCGACGGCCGATGCCGTTCTCCGGACGGCGCGTTCGTCAAGCTTGCAAGCTTTTCACATGGGCCTCGTACACCTCGAGCATCGCGAGAGCAAGCCGCAACAGGGCTTTCATCCAGCTTGCAGAGGATTTTTCCGGTGAGCCGTGCACCTGCATTTTCCAGGCCGATCGCACTCGCCGATCGGATGCACTGCGACGCAAGCGTCCAAGCCAATACTACTCCTATACAAACATATAAACATCTACTCGCCAAAGAGAGAGGGAGAGAGAAAAATCGTGTGTATATTGTATGCATGCTTGCCCGAGGCTGCAGCCTGTGCACCGTCCTCTCCCTGCAAGCACTGCACTTGACAAAAATCAAGCTCTCGACCCTTTCCCAACCCTTCCTCGAAACAGTCTATGCCGCCGGCTGCCCGATAGTCAAACGTCCCGTTAAAAACAGAAATTAATATCGATACAGAGTACGCGCATCGTCACCACCGCTCCTAACTTTTCACTGGTCAGAGCGCAGAAATTCCCGCGCAAAATAAATGTATAACTTTGCTTCACGGTCTAGTTTTTACGATATCACTGTAACAGTGCAGAAAAAAGAGGGAAAAGGAAGAATAACGAGGTGATAGCGTGACGTGTTTTCCCTAGTAGCTACTTTATTTCGCGGAAATGAAAAGTATTCGATTTCATGAACGACTACCTTCGTGTATTCGCTTCTCTCCGGGAAAGAAGGGTATGCGGGGAATGCGAGGGTGGAGTTAAATTTCCGTGGTGGAAGTGAGTCGATATCACTGATTCCCGCCGGATAAAAGTTGATGCGTCGATAATGCGCGCCGGCGAGACTGGCTTTGACAAAGCGCGATCAGTTGCGGTTCCACGCAAGTACAAACATCAGTGGTGCACCCAAGAGCAGCCGGCGCCGCCGCCGCCGCCGCCGCCGCCGCCTCTCCCGCCAAGCGGAAGCGAGAGCGGGTTTTGTCCTCGAACATTGTGGGAGGCATCATCCTGTCGGCGCTGACGATGGTCGTCCATGCATTAGATTAATTGCAGCGCCCGTGCTAATGGCACGCTCGAACGTCATATCAATTCGTACAGCACCTTTGTGGATAATACGCATACGAGATTTTGCGGCCTGCCGGACCGGTCAATGATGCCCCGCCCCCGCCCGCCCGCCCGCCGGGGCTTTGCTGATTGAAAATGCGTGATTAAATGCGACAAGCCTGCCGAAACGCTGGCAAACGCATCATAGAACTGAATCAGGAATAATACATGTTTCCCTCGACCCACAGGCACCGATGATTATCGGAGCGACATAGCTAGAAAACCTACCTCTAAATGTTAACTAAACACCGACCATGTTAATTTGATTTAGACGATAAGTTTTGCCTAACTTTCATATTGTTCATGAGCATTTAAATATGAAGAGTGAAATCCGTAATAAATATTCCTTTAATGCAGGTTTTAAATTTCTTTGCCGATTTATATTGAACGTTATAAATGGCTGCATTCTATGTGCATTTTTGAACCGTCAGATTAACGTCGGAATCATAGAGTGGCTTGATCAGAGATAGGAATTTACAGTGGTTGGGCGAATTTTGAATTCGCTAATGGTAAACGCCAAGCATAGAGTAGTCGGGCACGGTATATTCGCGGTGCATTCGTGCCGAATTTTCCGTCGGTGCGTTCTCGAGATACGGCGTCACAAATTCTCCCGACAAGCCGTAATTATTCCAGCGCGGGGTATCGGGTTTTCCTGGCGGACTGACTGCCGGCACACAATCCAGCAGACTGGTGGAAAATTCGTGGCCGACGCTAAGCTCTCTTCTTCTCGGCGTGGACGGAACAGAATGGCCCTCGGAATATGTCCAATATTTTATTTAGTTCAGCCCGCGTACCTATCAAACGCCTGTACTCCTCCTGAATATTTAACAAGCGGTATCACTTTCGTCGAAAGAATACGATCCATCCGATGCAACGGAAATTAGAGCTTGGAATCCTGTTTCGATCGCGTGAGCTCTATTTACACGAGGTTGTCTTCCGCATTTCCCTGGAATACGTGGCGTAATTCAGTTATTAACGATCATCCGTCCTCTAAGGCGGGTAATTGCATTGCCGTAATTTCGGATTAAAGTACCCGGCAGCCAAAGAGGATTTATTTTCTCCCTCGCGCGGTCTTCCTCGCCTCGAATTTATATATTTTTTTTTTTTTGCATCGCGCTGTCGAATCCACCCGACGACAAAGTGGATCCTGGCTGGTACGGCTTCAATAGATCACCTAGTCTGGTAAACCAGTGAAAAAATAGCGCGCGAGATATACAACCGTTAATTACTCGTTCGGTATCGGGTGGAAGCTGGCGGAGACTCATTGACGAGAGAGGTCGCTTGCGCATTAGAAATTAACGGTCGCGTCTGCGATAGGGCTCGAAAGGGTGTCGTCGATCGGTGAGAGGTATGGCTGAGAGAAAGGCCGAAGGAAAAGGGTTGGAAATTGGTGACTCGAGTGTGGTGTGTTCATTAGCCGGTGGAGGAGCGACGGGTGCATCCGATGAAGAGAGAAAAAGAGAGAGGGAGAGAGGTGGTAGCGTGCGGTTCTTTCTTCCAGATGAGGTCGAGTGCGCCGCGGGATGCTGTACTTTAATTGCACGTAGGTTCGCGAATTTTTCCTCTTCCTCTACCTGACGGTGCGTTATCACTGGTGATGTAGCATCGATTCCGCGGTGCAAGCAAACCGTGTGTGTGCTCCATGAGCAGCCTCCGTGCAAACACACATAATCGCACGGCGTATCTGCGCACAAGCTTTGGGGTGCTGGGCCGTTTCCTCGTTAGTGGGAGAACGAATAAAAAAAAGCTATTGCCAAGCTTGCCACCGGAGCACCGCATGCATGCGGCTGCGAAATGTTACATGCGCGCGCCAAACAAATCCCGGAAAAACTGTTGCACTTGACTCGGAAATCCGCTGCGTAAATAGGTCGCCGTAATTAAATTCGACTGGTGGGTATCGCGTGATATTTTACTGGTGCAACGCTAGCTAAATATCGCTTTTACTTTGCCAACAAAAAGCGAGACAGAGCTTCTCTGTGTAGTGTTTATTCGTCGAGATTGTTAAGCTCTTTGGTGGATAATCGGGGTCAAGTTGACCAGGAGACAGAGGAGACTGGTTCTCGAGATGTTAACTAACATCTCCCCTTCGAGCAACCGATTCATCTCCCTCTTTATCTTTACGTCGAGCCATCCGGCGAATGCAGATCCGCAGCTACATATTTCACATTAGGGCACGTGTGCGATATTAAAAATGAAATGTAGGCCCGAGGAACTCTTGCGAATAAATCGTCCGGAAACGTTCTCTGCACGTACGCAGACACGAGTATGTGTATAGAAGGCTCGCTTCGCGATACATAGAAAGCTCGCTGGTTTATTGGTCTCGAAAGCTCTTCCTATGTACGTGCCGGGCGGCCGCCGTAAGCCGTGTGTATCGTACACATTATGCATGCACCGGAAAACTTTGGCGCAGTTTGAGCCACTTGCTGTCGTACCTTTTCTCACTGCTTGCTCCACCCGGAAATATGTATATGGAGTTTAACAAGCGATTGGGTGATCCGCTAGGCCACGGCGATGTACCGGTGCTCCAGTTGCGGGGAACCGCACTTGAAAAAAAACCTGACGAGGAGCCCACTTGGAATATTGCTGGAAGCGTAACTTTAATTGGGAGCGGGCGAAACCTCTCCGAGTTCATCGTTCAGTAACATTGTACTGGGCTTATTCCGAACGAGGAAGTACTCGTTCCTGATTCTCCACTCTTCCTTCTACGTTCAACCAGTCCGTTTCTCCTTGGATAAGAAAAATTACAAACCTTCTTTGTCCCTCTTGTTCTTTTCTCCTTCGTTTCGCTATGCGTTCGTCGTTTAAACTCTCATCTGAAATTCGTGTACACCGATGCTCTCCGGCATTTGCGTGGGTAAAGTCACGGACGGAACACAGCACGTCCGGTACACGTAACGGTTACTCGAACATAAATTATTAATGAGTACACACGCCTGTGATAAAAGCAGCAACGGAAGGTACGCCAGGAACGACGCTGGCTTCGATTCCTTCCTCACTGGCGTCCCCCCTACCCTGAATTTGTTGCCGACAAGCTTTTCTGAGCTTGGCTCGAGCGTTTAAAAACGTAACGTAATCCCAGTTGCCGTTTATGTGTGTGTACCGTGTGTAGAGATCAGCTAGCAGGAATTATCCATAGTATTATTGCGGTGGAAGTAACGTTTCGCTCGGAGGAAACTCGTTATCCATGCACACCCCTTTCAACTCGCGTCAAAAGTATACAGCCCTACTAGTAGTTCTCTTCTCCATATTTCATTGGGTCTCTCGCGTACAGGCACCTACATACCACGCTATATTTGCAACCGTCCGTGCCCGACTTACGTTTCGAGCTTGATGCGTGTACTCATTAGTAATATGAGAGATGCGAACAAGCACCCTAGATAACCCTTAAGAATAGAGAAAGATCCCATGTCGGCTTGTAAGCGTGTATATGTGTGTATCGTGCCGCGAGTACTCCCGAGGGTATAATTAGTTCGTAGTCGAGACCCGTCTAGCTCTGATAAGGTTCTTGTCGAGCCCCGGAGTGAAGTGTAATTTATCGATTTTGATTAAGGGCCGATCTTGTCGCGTCAGTCACGAGTCATTACGTTATCAGAGACAAAGTTGCTATGAGGGAGAAAAAGGGGTGGGAGAGTGGAAGTTGGTCGGAATAGTGCTGGAACGACAAGAAGAAGCCGTCTTCATAAGAAGCAAAGTGTATTAAGTATTGTAGAAGGAGCAAGCAAAGTCGAGCGGCGTTAACCGAAGGCATAGTCACCATCTGCCGACACTATTTTATAAATATTTATACTTGGCCGGCCTGATATATTTAGTCTTGGACGGAGCGGTGCTCGCGGAATCTCGGAATGAAGCGAGGCAATAGTTTCCCAAGCGGAGCCTCCCTATTTTTAGCGGGGCTTCCAGCTTTTTCTCAGCGAAAAGCTGCCCAACATCCTCACGTCTCTTGCACAGCCTCTCTCTTTCTCCCTCACTCAACCCCTGGTCATTACTGTAACAGAACCGCCGACGTTTTTCTCTCAGCACCGTTTGTTTGTTGATGCTCGACGAAAATAATTATGCTAATCACCCCGTCAGACTGGCAAAGTAGTTTTCAGCACGAGCATTCCATTTCCTCCTGTATCCCGCGATACGTGCTTTAATAATTCCCTTGGGATCTTTCCTGGATTTATTATCGAAGGACTGCCACTCGAATGGTGACAATGTCAGGACAGAGAGGAAAGTCTCTCGGGATGGTTAGTAAAGTTTGGAATTAATTAAATTATAGGGGACACCTATCGACTTCCCGTCCGACGTTCGAAGCAGTTTGCGCACTGAGTGTTCAGTACATCGGGGGCAGCTTCGACAGGGCGTCGATTAGAAGCATCCCTTTATTAATGGAGCGAGCATTAACGAGGGCTAAAGCTTGCCGATGAAGCGCCGATAGTCCCGTACTCTCGTCGGTTCCGCGGCGGAATGATACTCGATTCAATGCAATGAATTCGAAGATAGGGTTGGAAATCGAGCGAGCAGATACCTTCGGGAAAGAGAAAAAATCCAGCGTCGACAAAAAGCGAGATCTATTAAGCGTACAAATGGCCTTTATCAGCCGCTCTCTCCCGTCCCGATTTTCTACAGCTTCCCTCTCTCTCTCTCTCTCTCTTGTTCGACTTTATCGGCCCCGCCCGATTCGTTCTCCTATCGGGAGCTTTAATGAAGGATTAAGAAAAAAGCCCGCGCTCTACCAGGAGCCACTGCCAGCAGAAGGAAGAATAATTTCGAAGTAAAACTCAGTGTCATTCATAATCGATCCCAGCTAGAATCTTAGCTAGATCGAAAGTGGTCCATTGAACTGTTAACTCAGCAAAAAGGAAGATATCGAAGATTAGCTATAAGATATCCGTTGGATATATTATCAGGGAGCTTCTGGCACGTGGGATTAAATCATGGATTAATGTACGAAGAAGGGTGGTAGTACTTAGACTGGAAGACATCATAAGTCAGGGAGTAGGTACTTTGGCTGCCAGGACAAGAAACGGAGCGGTGAACTCCGGCCGCAGTGGAGTGTGCCTGGTGAGGAGAGCGCTTGGCTCGCACGAGAGTGTGCGATGCGAATGAACTTGATTAATTGCTCGGCTGACTCACGAATTAGCGTGTGAACGAGTGGCGAGCGCGGGGATGTATGCAGCTCATGTAGCAGCAAGTAGTTATAAGAGAGAAAGTGTGTGTGTGTGTGTGTGTGTGTGTGTGTTGGGAGTGGGGCAGCCAATAGATGCGGGGGTGGGTGCAAGTGGGAGGAATCAAGAGTCAGTGGAGAGTGAAAGATAAAGCGAGAAAAGCTGCCGGGGCGCCGGAGTGCCAGCAGGAGGAAGTGTTTCGTACCGGCGACCGAGCGAGCCACCCACTTCAATTACCCAGGGCCGATTATCGAGTGCCAATAAAAAATCGATTTGCCGGAAGGAGGGGCCCGTATACTCGCACTGCCATTTCACGCAAATTTCCTAGTTAACGCTGAGCGTACTCGAAATAACCCTCTCGGACCACCCGTCGCGATGCCGTGCTGCAAACGGGCCAAATACAAATGGAAGCCGAGTAATCTTTTTTCCTGGGCGACCGTGCTTCGTTATTTGTCAACAGCGACATTAATTCGTGGCAATCGGAACGCCAGATGTGCGATCGATTTCGGCAATGGGAAAGCGTGGAGTTCGCTCGATAGAATAAACATGGATTTGCTCTGATTTTTTGTGTCATTGAGAGAGAGTGAGGCAGAGCAAGAGAAAAGCTACTGACGAAAGGATCGGATAGGAGGGTGGGTCGTAGCTTAAAAAGCTGGGATTTAAAACACAGAAACCCAACGGGGCATCGGCACTCATGAGCTCGTCGGCATACCGCCTAGGAAAAACGAGAATTCCACTGAGCGGAAGGGGTCAGAAGGGGGTGGAAAGAGGCACGGCGAAAATGCGCGAGGGAAAGTATCACGGGTGGGAAGGGAGAGAGAGAGAGAGGGAGCGAGGGAG
The DNA here is from genome assembly GCA_910593735.2 of Ectemnius lituratus. Classification (NCBI taxonomy): domain Eukaryota; kingdom Metazoa; phylum Arthropoda; class Insecta; order Hymenoptera; family Crabronidae; genus Ectemnius; species Ectemnius lituratus. The sequence continues at coordinate 14,433,549 of OU343039.1, read as the reverse complement.
GGGATGGGTAGGAAAAAAGGTCTATCTTCTCGAGAGCGATATTATCGCTCGAAACTATTTTTTATCCAACGCGAGCCGGGCCAAGCTGGCGCGAGGGGTGAACGAGAGAGAAATCGCTTCTGCCTCACGTTGATTAGTTCTGTTGCGATATCTCTCGACCCTACCCTCTCTCAGTCCCCAGAGGAAAAGAAGCCAGATTGAGGAATGCACACCGAGAGCCCGAGCTACTCTTTCTCACTCGCTCTCCCTATCCTTCTCCCTCTTTCTCCCTCTGTTTCCCGCATTTCGCCCTTCGATTCATCCTTCTCCCTGACTCAGAACCTCCTCTAGTAAATAACCTTACGCGGAAAGTTAATGCCGCCGGCGTTCGAGCGCGCCGCGAAAGTTCGCGCCTGCATCCTCCGCGGATCGTTCCTAAAGGGAAAGTCATGTATCTCGTAGAATCAGCCCCACAATTCCTTCACGATCTTTGATTAGAAAGAATCACTCGACGGACAGTATCATCTATCAAACGGCTTGATAGATCTTTTCTCCAATATAACAAACCATTATTTGTCTACTAGATTATCACCGATGACGTGTTAGATTTTACTGGTAGGAAACAAGCCGCATAGGCAGAGCCTCTTCACGGAAGCATGTAATACTAGGTGTTGGAAGGGTTGCCCGAAAGAGGAAAAGTCGTGTGAAGGGTTAGAGTTGGCGGTGGTTACTTTGAAGAGGTCTGTAGCCGGCAGCAGAGGTTGAAAGAGGGTGGCGGTGGGAGGGAGGAGTGTGGGATAGGGTGAAGCAGTCAGGGTGATAGATAACAGGGTGGTATGTTGGCCCCTGGCCGTTCTCGCCAACTTCGGCCCACAGCCGATAAATTATTCGGCTCGCTGTTTTCCGCCAAAGATTGTTTTCCCTTTTCACTGGCAACAGCGAGTGCAGCGTGCGCGTCGAGATAGAGAGAACAGTGCGTTCTCGAGGGTGGTAGTGATGGTGGTGATGGTGGTGGTGGTGGTGGTGGTGGTGGTGGTCGGTAGGGTGCAACGCTGGCCTGGCCAGGCAGGAGGGTGTGCCGCGAGTGAAGAGGGTGTAAAAACTAAGGGGTTGCTTGGCATGGGGGTCGCTCTCTCGGGGCCGGGGTAATCCGATGTTATTCTGCCTTTCAGTCAACGACACGTACACACAGTGTGCCTGCCTCTGCCTGCCTCCGCTGCTTTCAAGCGGCACTCTATACGGCTCGAATCACAGCAATGAGTCGAGACTATCCAAACAAGCATTGTTCCTCGTTACTCTCGCATGCTCGTGCGGTCAACGGGCGGCGGCTTAGTCGCATTCGGAAATCAGATCTGCTTTAACATTGCGCGATCCAGGAAAATTGCGGTGTGTATCGCAGCGCCGCTGAAATTCCCATTACAGTGGGCGGTCGGTGCACGTACGGATTGTATTCTTTTAACGAGATACGTAGTACGTGATATCCGCTCGGCCCGGCGAAAAATCCCTTTGAATAAGCGGGAGTGCGGTAATGAAGCAATTACCGGCACAGGCAGACAGAGCCCGGCCGAAGCAACAATGTTATACTCCTGCTGGCAACTCTTCTCTTCGGTGCTGCGGGGGGAATGAACGACGGAAGAGGCAAGGGATACTGGGGGAGACTGGGGTTACTAGCATCGAAGTGTCTGGCTTAGGGATCGGTAATCTAACGTCATTGTGCCACGCAGTCAGTGGCAGCTACTCGAGGGAGGGGGGTGGTGGAGAGAAGTCTGTGAGACACCCTGCGAATTCGCCCAGTAAAGAAAGCAGTACTTCCGAGTGGCCTACTAGAAGTGTACTCGGCGCGCAGGGGTTGGAAAAACGGGGCACCGTGTCACACTTCCTCATCGTCATCGAGTAGAGACGCTTCTTTCCCTTGGCATTTAGTAGCCAGATGCGCACACATCAGATCCAATCACGTGCGTTTATTTAAGCTGTTTGCTCGTCAGACCAGAAAGAAAAGGAGCTCGGAGGGGGTGAGTGCCGGGTGAAGGGTGCGAGTGCTTTCGCATCTATAATGAGTCGACGGTACTCGCTCCTTTTTAGCCCGCGCCATCACCATCATCGCGGCAGTTCGAAACTTTTTTCACCAGCTCTCTTATAGTTTTAATCCAATTTCTCTTGCGCCCGCTGCGAAAGTACACGCCACCGCCGTTAAAGCGGTCGGCACGATCAATAGATCGACTTTAGTCCGACAGAGTTTACCGCTCCTCTTTTAATTCGTTCACCCGAGAGGGTGCTGTTGCGCGTTCCTCCAGCATAGTATCTTTAACAGCGAAACAAAGGAGTCAAAGGGCAGAGAATGAGAGAACGAGAAGGGATATGAGTCTACACGATGCAATCGAGTGCGGAGGTCGATAACGCGAAAGATTGTCCTCCTGTTACACATGATGAACGAATGCCAGTAGGTACGCGCTACATAGGAGAGGAAGCCAGTGTGGTATGCGGCGAGAGGGGAGAGGTGGTAACGCAACGCGATCGGAATGCAAAGACGGCGTAACACCTCGAAAAACGATCGGGTATCGAGCAAGGGCGGCCAGCGTTCGTGAGCGCGTTTGCACTCCGATAACAAAGGTGCGCTCATGCGCGCTAACTGATAAACGATTGGATTACAGGGAATCGCCGTGTCGAGCCGGCGATAACCGACACCCCCGCCTGTTCGGCCGATAACTCGCCAGCCGAGCCTACTACGCCTTCTCCCCTTCGCCCTTCTCTCCTCTCCACTATTCTGCTCTCTCATGTCACTTCCTCTCTTTCTCTTCTCCGCTCAGTCACATCCTGCCTCAGGAACAATATTTACAATGCGCGCGCGAGAGAGCGCGTACCGGGGGAAACGCAATCGTCGGAACGTGCTCGGCTTTCAGGACGATGCGAAGATAATGTTGCAACGCCAACCACCAGTTGTAGTGGCTTCCGTGCGAGATTGTCGTTGTGTCGTTGTGCTTGCTGGCTTGGTCGATTACTGCGAATCGAGATCGGGAGACCTGTCCGTGCCTTGTCAGCCGTACATACTGATGCCAAACATTGCTATCACGCATTCGCCGAAGGGAGAAATTTTGCAGATCGAGAATGAGGAGAGCAAAAATTCTGCCAAGTGGATACGCTGTAAGATTAGGCACGTTTGTATATGTTCTGAGAGAGTCTGTTTGGAATTCGTAGGAATTGCTCGACTTGCAGGTGGCTTAAAAAGGATCAACTACTTGCTCAGGGACATCGTTCACGTAACTTAATTGCGCGTATCATCGCGTTAAAGGGAGTCTTTGATGAGCTCGATAATTACTGTCCGGACTAGGCTACTCTGTGTGCGCGGACGTCGACGATGTTGGTAGAGGAATCGAGTGGGAAAGGGAAAGGGAATGGGGATTGGAGGGAATATGTGTCAGAGACGGGGCCGAGGCGGCACGCGATTTCGAGCGATCCTCCAGAGTCGTTACTCCGATTATTTCCCGCTCTCGCGACCACCCGCGGTTAATTTCACGTTCGTTAGTCGCCCAGCAGTCGCGACTGTAACGGGAAAGTTATTTAGCCAAGCGAAACCCAGTCTGTCGTGCGAGCCAATGAGAATGCGCGAGGTGCATTATACACGCTCGATTTACGAAATTGTTGGGGATTTTTCGCGAGTCCCGCGGCTGCCTTTCCTCTTTGCCAAGCCGGTTGGTAGCTCTCACATATTTCAGGATTCGACTAGGAAATTTTTATGTTCTATACGATACGACTTCCAGCACACTCATTCTTCCTCTCTCTCACCTTTGAAGAAAGAATAATATGAGCGAGGGAATTCCACGCGTGCCGTGCTAGCTTTTCTTCTAGCAGCCGGCGGGAGAAATTTCCTGGAGAATTCTACTGCACCAGTGGTTCGGATAACAACAGCCATAGCAGAGAAGAGCATGTAGTTTTATTAGATGGTGCTGTTCGAATAGTTATGATTCTGGGAACGCATATAGGCGACCGATTACAAGCGAGCGCTGACAGAGCGTGCCAGTAGAAAAACAATCCCTTCGGCTTCTATTTTCCATCAGGTCGAATCGCACGCTTGATAACGCTCGCGAGCCGGACGGCTGACCGTATACATATATTCAAGCGTATCTAGTAAATACAAACAGTTGCGAATGGGACGACTCGACTTTAACAACAGGTAAAGCATCAGCAATACTAGTCGGCTTCGAGTGTCAATGTACCTACGAAATTCAAGAGGTGTTTGCACGGAAACGGACGTTCATGGAGAAATCGGCGAAATCATTTGGACAAAGGAATGGCGATATGATTCTCCAGTGAACTCGTCGGTGGTTAATATACCACGTGTCGAGTGGTCACGGCTGAGTCTGCTTGATTGCGCCAGTTGTGAACGCATTCACGGGATCCTCGCACGCAGCATTAGTGGTCCACGAGCTCTCATCTCTCGATAGAGCAAGGTCGATCAATAAATCGCTAGAGTTCTGTGATCGCCGTGGCGCTTGGAATTCGGGCTAAAACGCTCGTATAATTTCCGACTTATTAGTGGTGCCCGAGGTATACCGAACGATGATCGACGATCCGGCGTGTTCCGGAATCGATGTGTATTCCGACACCACATGCGTTCACATAAATGCGTGAAGTCATAATCTATAGTCGTGCGCCGGTGTGCAGGGCGACGCGGCGTTTTGAGCTCATACATAGAGATGCGAGCGATTTACATAGATATCAGTTTCATTTCGCTCGAGCACTCGCGATCTCTGGCCTACAGTGGCACGAACCTCTCTTCGTCTTTCCTCTCCCAATCATCCTTCTATTTCTATCTCTCTCTCTCTCTCTCTCTCTTCTGGATGGGAATATGTACATGCTGCGACTGTAACTGGGGAGTCCGACTCATGAATTTGTCGAGACTCCGACTGGAACCACCCCCCATTGAGCGACAGATGCTCGACGCACAATGTTCGTAATGAAGGCAAAACTTATTTTCCCTTTTAATTCGATTTCATCACCGATGCTGGCAGTGGTACGCATATTATCCTTTTGTGGCGAGGGATGAATCACTTTTTCCCGGTGGGGGGGTACCATCGAATCTTGACTTTATAGTTGAAAAGCCATTGAATATGGAAGAGCAGCTATCATAACTACTTGTCGTTCGATCGAAACGATGTTCTATGTAATTTGTCTGTACGAACGTCATCTTTACTGCGATCTCTACGGCTTTCTCGCTTTACGAACATCCCAAAACGGACGTCCCATGGAGAAAGAGAGAAAACGTTCACGGCTTAAATCTCGAGAGGTCCGATTGCACGGGGGACGGAAGGGCGTAAAATAAATAACGACGAAATCTCCGGACAGTCGGGCGTTACGAAAGTTTTAGTAGAGTCCAGGAAACTCGCTGAATCCCGTGTTAGTCGTGGCAGCATCGCGCCCAGCTTTTCTCTACTTGCCCGGAAAGAAGGTAGCCTGCTCCTGCGGGAAAGCCCCTGATATATCCCTGGATAGCAGCAATTCGCCGAAGAAGCTGGTGTATCCGGCGTACCACTATTTTTTCTCGTTTGTTCCACCGAATTACCAACGAGGGCTGTTTCGTCCCGTGGAATTCAGTGGGTGATAAAGATTCAGTGAAGCCTAGCTAGTGCCACTAACAGAAGGGACGCGTGACGTCAGATTCGAATAGGTTTCGACCACAAATACATTCGTATACAAGCGAGAGAACAAACATCTTCATTCACCAATAATACCAGAAACGAATCCCCTTGATCCTCGATACTCTCAAGCTTGTCGACGGGCATCAAGTGGATCGAGATATCCCGGGTCGTGATTGATTCCTTAATAATCGGCGCGCGGTGGTTTCGGAGGCAGCTCGGGAAGGGGCGGCTGATAATGCAAATTTCTGGAACGAGGGTGGTAGTCACGTAGCAGGGCAGCACGCTAGTCCCAGTGTAATTATGTATGGGGTGTCAGGGGCTTGCGGAGGGATGTCGGCCACGACAGTTTGCCGGCAGCGAAACGAGATCGGCCGAGGGAACGATGGAACGGAGAGAATCGCGAGAGACAGGATACGCACAAGTAGGGGGTGTCACTCACAGCTGTTTCAAGTCCCCATACCAGGCATAGGCCCGCTTTGCCGCGCGGCGAATCAACCCCCGAAAACGAACGAAGGAGAAACAGCAGTCACTCGGTCATTGAGGGGCGTGATCGTTGTTTGATTGCAGAGGTCGAACCTTCCTCGTACCACTATTTTTTCTATCCCACCTGATTTCCCAAGCTTCGAAATCACCAACTTATCAGCAAGGCTAAATATTAGCCCTATGCATTTCTCTCATACGATCCCCTTTGCCCGGGGAGTTGCACGGTCGAGTGCGTAACTCACTTTCGTATTATATTTACCCGTTAATCAATCGAGCCATTTGCATAATTACCGAGCGATCCATTCGCCAGGCGTATATATCCCGTCCGCCACTGGTAAAAACTAATACGGTAAATGCAAAATCTCGATGAGTGCCAGCTGCTGGCTGGCACTTCTGTTTTGCCCCGCGCACCACCTACTCTGTCTCTTCTTTTTAACTGGCAGACTTCTCTGCGCATTGGAAATCCAGAGAGGTAGACGCGGCGTTGATTTTTGGTGATGCATTCCTATGGTTAAAATTCTGTAGGGTGCGCGTCCTTACAGTCTCGAAGGTAGAAGACGTTTTCTGCGGCCGATTCTCGAGGGCTTCGAGGAAGAATCGAATCGCGGCAGAACTTTTCTGTCGGGCGGTCGTTGCCGGTGATATAAGGAGCTCCTCTTCCACGGTAGACTTGGTGAACGCCGGGCCAGAAGCTGCTCCAGAGAGACAGGCCGCGTGAGTAAGAAAGAGGGAGGATGAAGGAGGTTCTATCGGCAGAGCTTGTGAGTTGGAACGCCTCCAGAGAATCCGTCGAAGAGAAGCGCTCGTAAACGTGTTCCGCCAGTAGGAGATATTTAGCAAGGCGTTTGTATATTTCTATGTGAGAGTGGGTAGAAACAGGCGGGCAACTCGAACGTGAACGTGACAGTGTTCAGCCAGGATATAAATTAAATCGACTTGTTACTGCCCGCCGCTACTAAATAATACTTAGCAGTGGATTATCGCCGGCTCTTCATCAGGAAGCGAAGCAGCAGCTTCGCCGTCATCACCGAACAGTTCAAGTCTCGCTTGCTTGCTCGGGTTTCCTCTCAACACTTCGCGCATAGCTGCCTCGCTGACCTCCTATTTCACCTTGGCAGACAGCCGACCATCTCAAAGGCGATTTACAATGAGCCGTTGAGACTAGTCCGGAATAACTACATACGAACATCGTTGGAGAATAACTCGCATAGAAAAATATCACACTATGGATTTACTCGAGGCAAATAGTCCATTGAGAGAAATGCCTTGAAAAAATGAGCTCCCAGTAGGCAAGCCCACGTACGCTAATAAACGTGATTACACAAATTTACATTTCATACGCTGTACATCCGACCGATACCACCACGGGCAGGCAAACACGGCCGGCTGGAAAAGCGTCAAATGTAAAGAGGAGTTTCGCCTGTAAAAAGCACTGGCAAAAAACTCCCCGCGAATCATCCCGCAGGGGGTGAGAGTCCGAGATGAAAAAGTCAAGCGAATGTTCGCGGTGGATGAATGCAAGGTGGACGAAGGAAAGTAGTGGGAAAAGTTGACTCGTAAGGAGCCGTAGACATTGTTAAACGGAGTATGGCTATCCGACGGAGAAGAGGAGGGAGTTCGGACTAGTGGGTTAAAGTTTTCCGTACCGATGATGACTACCGGGTCACAGGACGGCAAAGGAGACTGTGTTTTACGGTGAAACTGCTCGGATCCAATTTATCCGAGGTGCACTGCCACGAGGAACTGGGTCGTTTCCGGGCTATCGCTCTCTTCCACCTTCGGGAACTCTAGCTGCTACATACCAGCCTGCTCTTGCGAATGTCCGTTCCATCGAGTCTTCCGAACGGATGGACAGACATATTCCGTGACTGGTTTTCGGCTAATGCTGGCTGGCACGCCGCTTTCCACGTTCGACATGCCAGCATCACGGGACATTTACCTTCCTCAAGCCGTTTCCCCGTCCAAACAACTCTCCATGGATTGAGCGGATCCTCCTGCCAGCCCCAAGCTCACCTCTATCCTCTCCTGATTCCTTTTTCCGCAACTCTCTCGCTATCCAGTTACTTCATCGGGGTCACTAGAATTCTAAGGGTTCGAGAGGGGTCGAAATCCTGCAACGTCACTTTTCTTCTACTCTCGGTATTGATAGGAGAAAGAATGGTTTTATTCGCCCATTACTTAAGATAATGGCATACTTTTCGTTTTCCAACGATTCTTTAAGGCATCGCGAAGCCAATGGCTTAATAAGTCGTTCTATTAGTTTTTCCAGTTGGCGGCTGGCATTAGAGAGTGTCGTCGGCGAACGCGCTTGGTGGGCAGGATCGGTGATAAAGTTATGAGTTATGTGCCAAGTTGCCGCGCTCGATTCACGTCGTGGTGTCCGCGGCGGTGTGCACGCGGCCGTATTAAATAATGACGCCAGCGCCGGCAGGAAGCTCCGTGACGTTGACTAATATCAGAGCCGTAGGAAGCTTTTGATTAAGGGCTCCTTTACACCTTGTCGCGACCGGGAGATCAACGGCCTCGCGCGGCTCTCGTAACGAGCAGATAAGCGATTCGAATAGCTACCTATACGGGAAACTATTATTAGGCATATCTCTTATCTCTCTCTCTACCGGCCAATATCCCTAACTTCGACAAAGCTCTTCATCCACGAGGCTCAGTTGCCTCGGCTCGTTGAAAAAATACGAGCAACCACTAATACCCTGTCTGTCGCAATCGATGTAACGTTACTCCCACAGAAATCGTAACTTTTTCAAACGAGCCTGTTTACATGCCCTTTTCCGTTTATACAGGCGGATACGCGTGGGAAGCATATGATAGCAAGATAGAGAGAGGACGAGAGTATAAAATGACCGGCCAACTTTTGGAATCCGGTCAGCGAGCAAGTGGTACCATTATTCGCAGTAATAAAAGAGCGGACTAGTTACAGCGGCAGTGGTGGCCAAAAAGAGCGGCGATGCAAAAAGCCAGAGTAACCAGGGGAAAGAGCCGCGCGCGCCGGTGCCGGGTTACCAGAGAATTTACTTGCCAATATTTGTGTATCAGAGTCAGCGGCGCGAGAAATTCTCGGCGCCGCTGTCGGCAGAGGAGAATCTCTCGCGCTGTGACGAGGAGAGAGGATCGGGCATTAACCGAATGAAACACGGCCATCGGGAGACAGAGGAAGAGAGAGAAGGTGTGTGCGTGTGTGTTGTATGTGTGCGGTAGCCACGTGGCTTCTAATTAATTATCTCCCAGGTATACCTACGTGTGTACGCGCGCTGACAGGAGCCAGGGATAAACAATTAACGAGGGCTCTAACGAGTAACACAGACGAGCACGGGGCCATCGGTGTAGGGTGGAGTATGATATCGACGCTTATCATCTACCGCAATCATGCTGAGTAATACAAGCCGTTTTTACGATCGACTCCGAGTCGGGTGAGCGCACGGCAGTGGGCCGACGCGCGATTGCAGCACGCTCGCACGCTGTCAGAAATGGTATTATCCTTATCGCCGATAGCAATCGTCCGGGCCGAGGGTCGAATCGCCCTCGTTACAGCAGATATATACCCTAACGAATTCCGCGACATTCAACCGGGGCAATCAGTAACTGCCTCGTTAAGGCAGTCGGCCCGATCGAAATATGCTCGAAGGTGGTTTTAATTTCCATCCCTTATCGCAGCCAGCTTCTCGCTTCTCGACCACTTTCATCCTCTCCTTTCTACCGTTATCTCTCTGTCACTCTCCCTCTTAGCTTCTTCTACATATTCGGCTGTCGGTGGATCCCCGTGTGTGAGTCTATGCGTGTTCCCGAGCATCCGTGTAATTTCGGGCCCGCCTAATGGAGATAAGCCGAAACGTACGATGTGGTTTTCTCAGATGGTGTAATGAGCGAGGACACGAGGTCCTTAATAACACGCTCGATCCCCGCGCCAACTTTCTCCCTCTCAACCATCCCGATACAAACTCTCTCTCTCTCTCTCTCTCTCTCTTGCTTTACCCATAGCTCTGTCTCACTCCGCCATTCTCCAACGGTGGACGCAGGTGTACAGGAATCGCCTTGGCGGGCCGCAAAATCTGAGCCTCTCCAGTTGCGGCTTTAGGAGCGAGGGCCAGCTCGAGTCGACCCACGTAAACCTTGGCAGTATACAGTTACCTGGTACCTAGACAGGAGATTCGATAGCATTCCCCCGAAAGCAGGACATCATCGATGAAATAATTAATCCTACCCCATAGCCGGGCACACCGCACCTTCGAACTATGTACCACTAATAGCTTCGCAGTCCATTTTCCAGTGGGGGGCGGCGGCGGCGGCGGCGGCGGCGGATATCAATTTTCCAAGCGGCCTTGCCTAGGTTGTGGCGGGCGGAGAACGCGCGGCCCGCAAGAAAATTCGAAATCCTGGGAAACCGTGAGTTCTTCGTGGAAATTAAAGAGCAATATCCAAGTCGCCACGACGTGGGCGAGCGTGGCTGAGCTAAGAAAGTAATAGACCGAGAAATTCCTTCGAGATGAGCGAAAGGTCGCGATGCAGGCTATCGCGCATAAAGAAATTCCAGCTCCAGGGTATACGCCGGCATTTCCCGTGGGAGAGACCGTGGCAGCCAGAGGTAGTCGCTCCTATAGCCACCACCTCTGAGACGCCTCTACTTCTTCTTTGTGCTCCTCTACGTACATGTATGCATATTCCACGGTGCTATGTGTATGTGTGCCAGCTTTCCGTTTACAAAGCTACACTCACAGCAGCAGCAGCAGCAGCAGCAGCAGCATCTCTCGCGCCTGTGAGAGTGAGTTAGTGATCTGAACTTACCGTTTCGATCTGGCGAAGGGAAGCCCCGTTCGTCACGTGCGCCCTGCGAGCATCCTCCGCTTCTCCTCGCGTCTCTGCTCCTCTTCTTCCCGCTTGCCCCCTGCAGCTTCTTCCAGCGCGGGCGCCGAGAGATCAATTGGAAATTCCCATTAACATTTCACGCTCGGATATCCAACCCGGCACACGTATCTCGAGGAGAGTCTGCTGCTGGTGCGATCGTTACTTCAAAAACGAGTCCGTAAATTGCTTGGCGTTTGCTTCGCGCCGATGTCTTCGTTTGCAGTCTCAAACACCTTGCAGACACCTTGGAGTCTTCATCGGTAGCTCGCTACGAGTGCATCGTCGCCCCGCTTCGTGTCTTCGCATAAGAAGCTGGCGTGGAGGGTGAGCGCGCGAAGGGAGAAGGAGGTGTCCGACATCGACGGCACCGAGATCCTAATCTACTTTACGCTCGGCAACCGGAGAGAAGGCTTGGAAAGGATGGCCTGGCAACGAGATTGTTTCAATCGAAGCTGGCGGTAGCCTCTTACGTGTTAGCCTGCCACGCTGTGTCACGAGGCTGTTAATCGATGCTCATTACGTGTCGGCAGTGGGGACACTTTCGAGCCACGATCGCGTAACTCGGCTCCCGCACCGTGTAAAGCGAGAGGAGGCTCGTGTACGGGCGATTACGTCGATTTTATTGTCCCGAGAACGAGGAGATCGGACTCGCCGGCCGAGGCAACGGCCGATGTCCGATAAGGCGCCGATCCGCTAATTGGCAGGCCAAGCCCGCCTATCCTATCCTCCACTCGATTATATTTAATTGTCCGCCCGTTAATTGTAGCCTTAATTACCGCGCGTCGGAGATTAACGCCGGTTCTCGAGACGGTGACTGTGATCTCCGGCAACTACTTCACTCCAATCGGAGTTTCTTGCCCTCGGTGAAATCGGCAGCCACTCGATAACACATTTCTCTCAGAAGGAACTGCTCGAGTCGAGCGTCCAGTGGCACTTGGTCGACACGTTCGGCTGGTTGATTGGCAAAAGTCCCTTGTGGACCGAAGGCATGCTGGGAAAGGACGTCAAAGGGTTGCTTGCGGTGTTCGTGATTTCCTCTTCAAGGCGAGAGACGGAAGAGGACACTATCTTTTGATGGCGTAATGTTCGCTTAAGACCCCTTGACGAGCCTTACCAAGTTCCCCGGAGGATCGTTCTTCCTTCGTGAGAAGGCCTCGCGGGTTCCTGCTGCTGCCCTCGAAGGGTCATCCACTCTCGGAGGGTGGAAGGACCCTCTCTCGCCACGATAATTGCGGCCCGCCCTTTAGGACGCGGCACTTTCGCGCGAACTTCCCTTATTAGGAGGATCGATCGGTCACTTTCCTTACCGCGTGCCAACGGTTGGATGCTCCTATCGAAGGACCTGCTTTATTTATACGTGGCAGACCCTTGTATCGGTAGTCAATTCAAGGGAAACCTGCCGGCCGAAACACGCCGGACTATGTCGTTCATCTGCTTAGTAGACCGAGGGTTCCGTACCAGAGTTATCTCTGGACGTGTGAATCGGTTTATCCGCCTTCGTAATTGGACTTGGGAGTACCGGTGCGATTGGCATTCGAACTATCAGCATTCCGAATTACTCCGCGTTCGCACTGTAGTTCATCTCGATTCACAAGCGCCCGATAAATCGTGGAACCATGACCTATCCAAATAAGATGGGATATGTGTCTTACGTGTCACAAAGAGAAGAGGAATCTCGACTGAGAGTACTTAGCCACGAATATTCTGCATTTCTGAGACGCGGTAGTTCACAATAGTCAGAATTGAGTGAAGTACGCGTTGTCGCGCTACGCCGACGGAGTTTACCTCACCGAGAGGGACGAAGAGTTGACCCCGCAGCGAAGCGGGTTCTCGGCACGACTGAGAGGCTTGAACCTCGGCGACGAGAGCCACCCCCGCGTGAGAGGGTGGCGAACGCTGAGGTATATGGCGCGAGAGGGTGGCCGGGAGTGAGGGCAAGCGAGAGGAGGGTATGGGCGCGAGGAAGAGGAAGTGCGCGCAGTCGCAAATTCGAAAGCCGCCGCCGCCGACGCTGCCGCCGCCGCCGTCGACGTGCACCGACGATATTAATTACATCCTTTTCGAGGGACGGAAACGAATCGAGTGCAGCACGCCGAGACATAACGAAGCGCCGTGCAATCATGTACGCGCATCTGAAAGCCACCCCCGGTATCACCTCGGGCTTGAAATCTTCTTCTTCCAGAGATCTTCCTTCACTTTGTTGCTAGTGTTACTAGCACCCTACGATCTTTCCATTGCGGCATTAGAGTTCAGCCCCACAAGGTTCGCGACGATTTCTATCAGTCAGGACACCCCATACTGTTCGTTCTGCCACCTACCCCCTCACTCACAACGCCAATACCTTTTCTACCAGCCCTGAAATAATGGACGGATAATCTGTTCTGGCATGGTCCGCTGGGACTAAAAGGTTCCTACGATTTCGCCGGGCATTCTCTCCTCCCGGTTAGCTCGCTTGCTGGCTGTGGATGCTGGGATCACTCGCTTCCCTCTGTCTCTCCTCTCTCGCCCCCTTCTTGCCCCGTCTTCTCCTTGCGAACTTGAGATCTCCCCTTTCTTCATCCGGATCTCGGTGCGTGAGTTCACTCGGGGGATGGTGACCCCTCTCCGATCCCAGCCAGTCGCTTTCCGACCAAAACTTTTCGACTCCGATATTGTTTTCCTCTCTTTTTTACACTGGGACGCGCAACCCTGTACCAACGGCGGCGGCGGCGGCGACGGCGGCGGCGTGCAAACCTGCCAGACACAATACGCCGCGCATCTTCGAAGCCGCATGGTGCCATAAAAAATGCCTGACCCCATCGCGTCGGATTATATCTATCGGTGGTATTTCCCTAACTCACTGGCACGCGGTACGCGTCTACCAGTTATTCAATTATTTCGCCGTGTTCATCTCAATATTCGATCGTGATCCTATTTTGGCATGCGTAGCATTGAGAGAGGGAGAAAAGCCCGAGGGCCAATCGGTTGTGTCGGTGACCACGAAAAATTGGAGCAATCGCCCGTTGTATCGACTATTTGCATAGTGTACCATAACTCTGCGGCTTCCTTCATGCGCATATAAACCGGTGAACGAAGCGCGACGCGGCACTGACACCTTTAGTGCCACATTGCACGTGTCGTTTGCATAGAAAGTACATTTTATGGGACTACCCTCTTGCCCAGCATACGAGGGAATACTCTCTCAGAGAGTGCAAGGTGCATGTCGGCCTTCCTTGTACTCGGTGGATCCTATCGGTGGTTTCGGCAGTGAGTACCGCAATTAGAAGTGCGCCGGAGATCTCGAGCGCCCCATAAACGTAAAAGCGGCTGTTCCATGCCGTAGAGCTACTTTCCCTTTATCCTCTCGTGGCATACTACACAGGAAAATCTCGGTCGGAAGCAAGGCCGAGCGAGTACATTGCGTGGCTGTTTCCCTTGCTGCGGGCGAGAATAAAACAGCGGGTACTCGCGTGCCCTTCGTGTATGGTGCCGAGAAATATTGAATTTACGATGGAGAGACTGACCACGCCGACGCGCTGCACCGCGCCATGCCATGCCACGTAAACCCTCCGGCTACCGATTCCAGCTTATATTTTATTAAGCGAGGGACACGCACGATTTGCTGGCTTCGCTCTAGCACAGCAATCTCGGCGACATTGCAATACCGAAAGAGGCAGGAACGTAACTGTATTGGGAATGAAGAGGCGGATCAGGAATGACTGGCGTGTAAAAACTTTATCTCGGCGCAAGCAAAGCCTTGGCTGGCTGGATTGTAATACCAGCAGGATTCAATAATGCGACGTGGCTTCACTAGTGGTACTATCAGAAGTTCTCGCTCGTAAAAAGGATCGAGCACTAAGGGACCACACAGTCGATTGCGGCTGTGTCTGTGAGGATGGTCGGGCATAATTGCCTGTTTAATCATTCCTGCACTCTCTATAGAATGCGTGTTATTAATCAAATTGCTTTTGCATTTGATATTAATTGAATGTGCATTACTACGATAATCGACAAATATGATGCCACGAGCTCTCGGCGGTGATCCGTAATAATTGCGAAAACGATTTGGCGATAAAACCCCTTAGTGCAGGTTATGTCCAAGTGGTATTTCGAATCGATGATTTACACCGCGGGGTGTCGCCCTGAGCAAGTAATAATTCATTTCAGCGATTTCGAAAGGGCCGCGAATCGATGCCCGCAATTTTATTAGCGGAATTTCGTGCACTGCCGGTTGGGAGAATCGTTGAATTCCACTACATTTACATAATTCCGCCCGAGCGACACATTTGCGAGGAAGTTTCCATCGCGGGGAGACATAAGGCGCGGAGGAAAGGTCGAGGAAAAAAGCTCCGACGTAAAATGGAATCCTGAGGAGCGAGGGAACGCTCCATCGATTTCGTCGGGTCAACCCTTTCCTCTCTTGCTCACTCGGAGATTTCGCCCTCCGCTTTTCCTCCTGTGACCAAATAAATTAGTTGTCACCGAAGAAGCAGAAGCCGGCCAGCTGGCTGGCAGACGAGTGATAAAATTACCCGAACGAGCTTAGCTCCGGGAACAAAGTTGAGCGACGCCCAAGGGCATTTGGTGTCGGAAAAGGGTTTAAGGGCCGCGCGATTCAGGCTAGCCAGTGGCTAGAACCATTTGGGGCTAATTCGTTTTGCGAAAACCTTAGGATTGGCCGCGACTTATCCATTAAATGGACCTGCAGACCGATACAATTGTGGCGGCTGGCCATTGTCGAACTCGTGAAAAGAATTGAACAAAGTGGACGGGTGGGCGCCCTCGGCAAGCGAACGTGGAGTCGCCGGCAATGGCCAAGTGCCCTAATACGAAGCCGAGCGAGGAAAACTTTTTAATCTGGGAACTTTATTCGAATTTTCAGGTCACGACGGTCCTGACGATTTCCGGTCGAATCTGGAACTATGGACGCTGCTCGCAGAGGGCGGCTAGTCCCCGGTGGCTGCTTGGAGAACGAGTGACACGTAGTTAGGAAGGTAAGGTAACTCACCTAAATCTCGATGACCCCGTTTCCTCCGAAGCGGCTGGCCATAACTCTGGGAGACCTCAGCCGGCACTGCAAATGCGGCCAGGGAAACCTGGAATGCGAGCTTTCCCAGGAGCAACCGGCTGAAACGTAGTGCTCGGGGGTGGAAGGAGCCCGAGAAAATGTATGACGCACAAAAAGAAGGAAGTCGAGCGAGAACGAAAGAGAAATTTTGCGTTTGCCTAAACGACTAACGGAGAATACGGAAGATTGGGGGGGGGGGGGGGGGGAGCGCTTGTTCGGGACGAAATCGAGAGGGAAAGGGGGAATCGACAAAGTACTAAACCAAGACAGAAATCTGGAAATTCGTGAGAGCCGGGCGGAACGTAGCACGGAGCGTACCGAATAGAAAGACACACACGAGATGTCGAAATCAGCGTGGAAGGGACATTAATATCCATTATATTCCCACCGACTATCCGTTTCTCACTCAGCTCCCGGTTTCTCTCCAATTCTCATCTCTTTCCACCTACGTCTGCAGGAGCACGACGCATCCGCAAGCCGTTTCGTGATTTATAGAGAAAGTTTAGCTCCGTGATTACCCAACGAGGCCCATACAGCGACAGTTCGCAAGCAGTCCCCCGACCACCCCCATCTAACTCAACTCGGTAACCTTTCCAGTTTCTCCCAGCTGCAGACGCTTCTGCATACTTTGCAGTCCCGTTGGCGTGCAACTGATAGAGGAACATAGTTCTGCATGTGCAATAAATGTACTAGATATTAAAGTTTCTTGTATTCTACCAGACTCATAGGCCAAGTCCCTCTTCTACTTCGTAATGAACATAGGCTCGAGATACTTCCAGCATCCCAGTCAAAGGAAGCATTCATTTTTATGTCTCTACAATCTGACGAAGGGGAAATATCCCGGTATATTATAATTGCACGGCAGAGATTTGAAACAGTGGATGATACGTAGCAGACTGTCTAAATGGTACTCGAGAAAAACGGTCACGGACAAGATGACATTTGAGAGAGACAAACGGAGAATATCCCAGCTCATTCCACATTCTTCCGGCCACGCTCTTCCCGCAGTTCTTCCTATCAAGTCCGGTGACGGTGAAATTTCGAATCTGCCCGCGACACGGCAAGAAGACCGGGAGAACGTCCCAAGCTTTTATAATGGAAGACGAGGGAGCGTTCGCGCGCGGGCGCAAACAGGAGGAGTACGCACTAATTCGTGCTCGAAGAAGAAGCGAGTACAATTTTTCCACGGTGGAAGGCTGGGATTAGCAAAGCCAACGTACCGGATAATGAAATCCCGGTGCAGTCGGGATAGGCTGCGCCACCCGAAAGTAGCACGGGATTCGGTTTAGCCAGCATAAAAAGCAACTCCTTGAACGAGAGACCAACTCCACGGACTTCCGCTGACGAGGCTGCTTCCTGCTCGCCGCCCTTTCCCACTCTACCCGTCATATCTCGCGACACACATTCACTTACACGCCCGAAGGACTTCCGCGCGTGTAATTACTCCGGTGGAACGTGACCTCGGATAAATTCCGTAAGGTTAGAGAGGGAAGCATTTCACCCCTGTTTAAGGTGTGCATCGCATACATAGGGAGCGCTTTTCCAGCCGAGTGTATTCCGATTCTAACGGCAGGTTGCCGCGCCAGTAAGAAGCAGGGAAAATTGTCACTCGTGGATAGAGTGTTTTTTGGCCACCCGGGCTGGAGTTGGTACTAGTTGGTAGAGATATAGCAACCTCCGGCATCGGGAAGACAATGCTTTCCACGCTGGATAATGTGGTCCCGGTGTTGGCGGTGGTGGCGCCGGCGTCCCCGTCTCCTCCTTCTCTTCGTGCTCTTCTTGTCGTGAAACCACCGCTTCGCTCTCGGGCGCAGATGCACCAAAAACTAGCGACTACCAGAGGAGGGCTCCTCCTCGTGCCTCAACCCTCTTGGTGTCCCCGGGCTTCCGTCTACCAAGCTCTCGTTCTCCACGCTGTCTTTATCTCCTCCCCTAACCCCTTTCATCCTCGAAGCGTGCTCATTCCAAACAGATGTCGCGTTATGACTCTTGGGCGAGCGACTACCGCCTACAATTCACCCCCGTGCCTTCGGCGACGACTACGACGACGCTGCCAGCGAACCACCCCACTCTCTACCTTCCCACCCTCGCTTCCAGATGCCCCGTGTAAAAAGTTCGCCAAGTCCCGTCGTTTAAGATCGTTCTCACGCGAGGCCCCCGGTGAGTCGCCGTGTTTCATAACTAATTAGATTTTATAGTTCACCCACCCTTCCTTCCATCTCTTCCTTTTCCCTTCTTAGATGAATTGATTCACCAGAAGAAATTGCGACCCTCTCTACTGGCTCTTGTTCGTACTAGGAATTACGTTGGCCTCTGACATTATGTTGAAAGTGTCGGTGAAATATGTGTTTGGCGAAATGCAGGGCAGGGCTAAACTATATTAGATGGTGGGTAATACAGTGTAATGGAGGAAGCAGGATCCATATCGTAGCATCCATATCTGACTCTCGTAATTGACTCATCGGCCCCTCGGTGGGCCGCCGTGCCAATAAAGGTCTTGGAGGAGTATCGTTAAGCCCCCGTGGGTTCGCGCAACATGCACGATACAGCCTCGCCCCACGTGGCTTGACCCAAAGCCGGTCAGCAAAGAAATTAGCCGCGAGTTAGCCCTGGTGCGAGGTCGAAATAGAGCGGGGAACTGCTCAGCCCTTGTTCTGTCTCTCTCATGCTTTAGCTATGTTCGAAGGGTGGCGCGTTTACACGCGCGTGATTAATGCCCTAGAATCGCTGCTCCCGATCTCGTAATCCCGGCCGCGATTTTAATAAGCGGCACCCCCGCTGACGAGCTTTTCGTGCCTCGCCCTAACGCACCCGATATTTACGATCGTAGCCCGCGAATATCGGTGCCCACTTAATGCGAATCATGCTCCTGCGCCCTGTAAATGAGGGAGAGTAAGAAAGAAAGAGAAGGAAGGAGGATGAGGCAACGGTACCCCGCGGCGAGATATTAGGGAAGCAGCATCTTCCCGCGAAAGATGAAACTTTGATGAGATCCTCGCCACGTGACCTAAGCCCGAGCAGGTTGTCCACGTCGTGGACACGTGTCTCGAGAATGTCATTTCCTTCTCAGGACGCATCCATAAACCCGCGTGCGCCCGCTCTGTCGTGAAAAGCACTTGCCAACTTCAATAAGCCTCTGATGCATTGTTCGCCCTTGTGCACTAACGGCCTCCCTTTTACGAGATGGATCTTTCATTATATTCTTTTAGTAACTTTTTCAACGTTTTAGTACACATGAAAACTCGCAGCAAGCAAGAAATTAGTGGTACAAAAGCCAGAATTGCATTGAAACCACAAGGGGAGGTCGACCTGATTAATACATTGCTTCTAATTTAGACGGTTTTCCCCATGTTTTCCATACTTCCCCACATTTTCCGGGGCTGAAATTTGGTGGAGAATGTTTTCTTGCATCAAGGAAGAAGTGATATAAATTCCAGAGCCCTAGCTTAAACTTCATTTTTTCGCAAATTTTTGCGGGTATACCCCTTCAAAAATTTTCGATTTTTCGAAGGTTCTGGGACTTTGGCGAATGCTTGATATTTCGATTGTTTGAGTATCAAAACGGATAGAAAACATGAAACCAAAGGCAGAAATGCCGGAATTGTACCGAAAACACATGGAAAACCGATCCTGAATAATTCATTTCCGTCTAATTCCGACGGTTTTTCGCATGTTTTTCATACTTCCCGACATTTTCTGGAGCTGAAATTTGGTGGGAAGTAGTTTCTTGCATCAAGGAAGAAGTGATATAAATTCCAGAGCCCTAGCTCAAAATTCATTTTTTCGCAAATTTTTCTGGGTATACCCCTTGACGAATTTTTGGGCCAAAAAATGAACTTTGACCTGGGGTTCTGGAATTTATTCCACTGTTTTCTAGTTAAATTCTGAATCACTGTACGAAATACCAGACCCTGAAACGGTCGGGAAGGGTGGTTCAAATTTTTCGATTTTTCGAAAGTTCTGGGACTTTGACGACCGGTACATAAATCAATTGTTTAAGTATCAAAACGGATACAAAACATAAAACCAGTGATCAAAGTGCCGCATTTGTACCAAAAAAGTGACATTTTCATAAAAATCGGAAGGTGTAATTCTTATTTCCTGGTGGAAGTCCCAATGAATTACAAGGTACGTGGTTCTCTCATTGGTAGAGACTGTTTACTAGTTTCCATGCGGGTGGACCGTGTCCCACTGGGCCGACAGTCGGCAATTGAGGAAGGATTTTTATGGGAGAGCGAGGCTCGGTCTGGGAACTTGGGCAACAAATTTTGCGGCACACGCCGCTGCAAGAACAGTTGCGAGAACTTCGGGTAACAGTGAGTGCGGTGCAAGTCTGGTGGTTACCGTGGCTCTGATACTTGTCGGGAAACAGGCGTGAAACAGGGAGAAAAAAGAGGCGGCTGGGACGTGAAAAAGTGTGGCGGTCGAGGAAGATTCGGGCATCGATGGGGGCTACTCTAGCCTGCGGCTACTCGTCACCAAATTCGGTGAGACTCTATCTCCGCGTTCGTACATGTCGAGAGACAGGGCGAAAGAGTGGGGGAGTGATGGAAAGAGAGAATCGGGCTACCGGGAACACAGTTAATGCAGTTCAGTACTGCGCCGGCAGCGATAAAGTTTTTAGCGACGGCAATTCCCCCCGACCGATTTAAACTCCGCTATAAAACGAGGTTCAGGCGTCCCGCGATTAATTTCCTGGCTCTGCTCTGCTCTGCTCTGCTCCGTTCCGTTCTGCTCTCCTCTGTTGTCCTTCTCTTCCACATCCTGCGCGTCCCTTTTTCGGACTTCACCAAAAGAGCACCGGGCAGAAGTCCCTTTGGTCGGCGTCCAGAGCAAAGCGCGTCCGGCGCACTCAGCCTCTTTCACAGCGTGGCCTCAGAAAAACTTGGGGAATCCGCCGCCAACACGATACTAATTGTTTTTCTGCTCGCTAATATCGTTATACCGCCTGCTCCCTACATCTCGGATACCCCCCTCATGGATGTGTGTTGTCTCAGAGTCTCATTCGCTAGCCAAAAATTTCAGACCGCCAGTGAAACTCTTTTTCCTACCGCTCCGAATCCTAATGAGATTTTTGGCGGCTGAGATAGAATCGGGGCAAATCTCTGTCGAGAAAAAGTGCAGTGTTTTCTAGAAAGCCATGGAAAAGTCTCATCACATGGTCCGAACACTGGCAAAATTCTCATGTCGGTGAACATAGCAGCGGAGAATATTTTCCACGCGTCACCTCAAAGACCTAAACTCACGTGGCGTGTCTATGGCAGCAAGGAGCGAAAGGGGAAGCTCGTAGGTAGAGAAAGCAAGAGATAAAGGGAAGAGAATGAGAGAGAGAGAGAGATAGGCAGAGGCGGGTTAAGCCAGAGACATGTATGATCCGTAGACAAAGAGGCGGCTCGACAACTCGCGAACTCGATTTACTCCGAGCCGCAACACGACGATATTAGACACGGTGTAAACCCACTAAATCGAGTTACCCAGGTGCGTACATAAACTTGCCATTACCTCGTGGTTGGCTGCACCTCACACGCGAATATCTCCCCTTGACAGAGCGCTATTTAGATATGAACGAAGTGTCCTTTATTGCCTTTGCGAAAACTGAAATTGACCGGGTAAGAGAGACCACGAGCGTGGCGTCGAAAATTCCTGTATGAATATAAGAGAAGCCTTCTCCCTCGAGTGAATTCCATTCGGAAGAGACGAGCACGTGGATATTAGACCAAGTGGGAACATGGTAAACCCTGTTACCGAAGCACGCTGGGAAGGAGTTGCTCAACGGAAAGCCGCAATAGACGCGAGCTTGCAGAGCAGTGGAGAGATGTGCGACGCCAGCGCGCTTGAAGTCAGGAAACGGGAGGATTGGCAAGGAAGTTTCGGGACAAACAATAACAGCAACAGCAACAAGAAAACAGGAGGGCCGAGGGCATGGGGCAGGCAGTACTAGGCACTACGGTAGTGCATGCATCGGGGATAATTACAACAATAACTATAACGAGACATGGGAGAGACTGGCGGAGGGTAGGGCCGAGCTGTTGCTGCTTTAATTAGAATCGTCTCTGTCGGGAACCTTAAGCGCTTGGTCCGCCCGGCTCGCACTTTAAGCTCCGCTCGCTGGTTAAGCTCGCGGCCAAGAGAGCCGTAAAGTGCGCTCATAATGACCACCTCTTCCGTCACGGAAACGGGCAGAAAAATTCGAGTCACCCTGCTGCCGGTAGAGAAAGACCGGAAGAGAGAGTTAGAGAAACTGGACAACTTGCCTGACGGAACGCGTTTAGCCTCCGCGTTGGCTTTCATATCGCACAGACTTTCTCACACGCAGCCGCCAGGCATAGCGCGAGCCTCCTGTAATTAATTAGATTTCATTTTCAGATTGCGTAGGGCAAACTCAAGTTTCCCGACTGGGTTCTACGAGGCAAGCGAGATCCCCCAACAACTGTTTCCTACAGTGTTTGTTACTCGCACACGCGTTCTCCCAAAAAAGCGAATGCCGGGCGGGCGGACGGGCGGACGGGTGGGCGCGCGCGCGCGTGCACTTCCTAATTAATTTGGAGGGTGTAATCGGGCGGGGTGGGAAGTGCGCGGTGCTCGCTTCGGCACGATCGGTCAAGTCGACGAAGAAAAAGGGGAAGCGGGACGTGTGCAGCCTCCAAAGCAAAGAAGAGAGGAGAGGCCGCGATGAGCCGCGAACTAATGAGAGCCCGGCTAAGCTCGAGAGTGTCAGCTGGCGCGGAAAGATGACTGCTGGTGCTCTGCCGACAAATCGATATTTCCCCCAGTTCCATAACGTGTGGCGGCTTTAAAGAGAGCCACGGATGAAAGAGAGACCAAGCGGGAGTGCTTTCTTGTTGGCCGCGTCTATGTCAGGATGTTATTTGTCCCGGTACACCCATGGGACCTGGCGTCCTATGCCGCGGCGTCGCACACCCGCACCCGCACCCTCAGCATCCGCTCGACTTTTGTCGAATTCTCGGCCGTCGAGTCTAGCAACAGCAGAAACCGCTACGAATACCTTCTACCCTCGCTCCTCCGGGTAATATTTAATTTCTTGCCCGACTGATTTCCTCCGGCGAACCCTACAAAAGCTCCCGCGTGGCTTACTCACGGCACAGACATTATATTCGTGGTGGGGGCGAACTCCCTCTACGCACGACAAAATGCCGAGTGAGCTGGCCTCTCGGCTTAGAGGTATTGCCATTTTTTCCAAGGGAACCAATCTTCTGACCATTGGCCACGCGACTTCTCTCTCACTCCGATCTGATATATAAGCTAGCCAGTGCTCCGCTCGATTGCCCAGGAACGCGTAGGAAAGCTCGCCCCCCCTGGAAAGAGCAGCCGGCTGGGAAAGTTCGCCGCCTTCAAGGCGTATGCGGCTTCTTCTTCTTCTTCTTCTTCTTCTTCTTCGAGAAAGAGACCTAACAAATGGAATGACGATTGAAAATTTTCTCGCGCCCCATACTCTAATATACGTGGCAACGGCTTAAAGGCCGCTAGCCATTTTTTTCCTTGAGGAAAAGTAGTTGGAAGAAAGCTGGATCACTAGGATATATCCTGGTGATCTTCTCTTGTTCAGAGACCCTTCGAGCACTTCTTTTTCTGGCCATAATTGATTTCGGAGCTTAGGCCGCGGAGTTTTTTCAAAGTCCAGTAGAGTGGAAGCGACGAAGCCTCGACAGACTCGTGGTATCACGCTCATCCACACATCTCCTCACCCTCGTGATTGATCCTTTTCGACCTCCTGTCACTCCAGTACTTGCTCGTTCGCTTTCTCCATTCAGCTGTTTTATCACCTCTCAAATACCTCTCAAATATGTTTGTTAATAACGAACAATGTGTCCGCATCGACAATTCTGACAGGACTGCGTCCTCGAGATAACATAAATTTGCTCAGCTAAAATCCTGCAACTCTGTCCAATGCCATCCCATACAATTGGCATAATTTATAGTATGCCATGCTTGCAAATAAAGCATCGACTGAATTGAGCTTGTTATATCCTGATTAAAGTATTATGTTCAGTCTCTTAGCAAGCAAAGCGCAGTACGATATGAAAAAGCGGGTTAGATAAGTGTGCAAAGTGTACAGTAACCCATGAAAAAACTGTTTACGAATTGCTTTGCCGAGTGTACAAACGCGCTCTCCTTCACTCGGGAAGCTCTACGGACACAGGGCAACCATACAATCGCACGCTCACGACGACCCCATCGTCTACCTTGACGCAGAAATACCCGCGCCGGCGAAGTTGCTCGAGCTTTCCCAGTAAAACATCGCTGAGAAAAATATGGCGCGCGCGCTGTTAAAGAGCGGGAAGAAGTCGGAGCGCACTGAAGAACTAAAGTGGTCGGACGACACAAAGTTCGTTGGTGCAAACGTTACAGCCGTGAATACATCCAACCGCTGAAGTTTGCCAGCTTATTTTTCTAGCTGACGTCCGACGATATACACGAGAGCTTGCGGCTGAGCTTGCGGCGAATCTACTTGAGAGGCGGTGTTTCGATGTCGACGAAGAATTAAGGGGATATTAAAGAGACTGACGCACCTAGCAGACAGGGAGGGATAGTTAGTGGAGAACTGTGAAGATACGGGCTGTAAAGAGGGAGGCGTTGACTACTCCGGCAATTGGAATAACAGTGCAGTCTTGCTGGGTCCACTTTCCGCTAGAGAGCACCTCTCTATTTCTTTCTTGCGCCAGCTTCTTTTTAGCGGCTTCCACCAGCTCGTTTCAGAGAGCCCGATACCGACACTCGCCTCGACTCGACTCGACTCGACTCGACACGGGATTCAGCCTGGCGGAAAATTCTCTCCCTTTTGTTTCACGACTGGTCCAAGCCGGCACGGTTCTCTCCGCGCCCGCCACGCGGTTTACGAGCCGGCCGGCACCCGACGTAAGAACATTCGCATTGAAACTGCTCCCGAGCTCCGAGGTGTTAAAGATTAAGACTCCGCTCCTGAAGGTTTTTCCGCTCGGTTGCTGCCACTACTTCCTCAGCGCGCGCGTCTTGCCTGGAAACTGTTCAACGTTGCACCATAAATCTCCCGCGAGTCGAAAGCCAGGACAGGACGAGTGGAGAGTTTGCGGGCCAAATTGAAATAAAGCCGAAGGAGTGATCGAAGCAACCAACCAGGCGAGGCAAGCAATCCACCGCGTCCAGAAGGTACAAGTTCGCCGATAAACGTCGACCTCATAATTCCCAGATATAATCGATATAAGTCGAGCGGCTACTGTACTCCTCTCGCTTCCTGTTCCATGGCAACAATACTCGTCGCTCTTCCGAAAGCAAGGACTGGATTAAGCAGGAAAGACGGCAAATAGCTGTTCATGAAACTACTAAACCGACAGGGTGATCAATAAAACCCGGCTGATCCTCGACTCGCATTTTCTCACTGGAGTTCTCGTTGAACGAACATCGGTGGTGGAACGCACTGGCACCCGGTTCGCTCGACCAGTTGGATTGCGCTCTTTTTTTTTGTTCCTCTGAGATTTACTTTGTCGAATAGTAGGATTTACATCCTCGCAGGGGACGCATTGAGAGGTGAGAGTCAAGGTAGATGGTATAGCGAGGTTGGCGAGCTCCACTGAAAATATCGTTCTGTATCAGGGAATTGGATTGGACGCGTGTCACGAAATCTGTTTCAATTGCTCGTCCGGCGCGCCGTTTCGTTTATAATACATACGCGTACATATATTTCCGTTGCCTCTACGCCACGTATGCAATCTCCCAACCGATTCTACTCCACTCCAGGCCACGATCCTCCCTCTTTCCCCGGCTGGCTAGTAGTAGAGCCACAGTTTTTCCCTGGCGGCAAGCAAGCGCCGTTGCGGTAGGGAACGGCAATTCTTTGGCCGATTCCTCGCGGATATTCATTCCCGAGCAGTCGGAGCGAGTTCGTACGGCGAAGCGATGGGGCCACATACCAACCGGGGATTTCTATTGCCCGGAGGATTATTGGCTTTTATCGGAGCCCGCCGCGAGAGCCAAGACGAGTCTCCTTTCCTCATTGTGTTTGCGTCCCATTTGGCACCGCGCTTTCAATTCGGTTCGTCGTGCATTTCGCGGATATGCTCCTTTCTATCCAGGCGAGTGTGGAACAGAGAAAGGAGAGCAAGAGAGAGAAAGAGAGCTTATTGTCTTTGGTGGAGGCTCGCTTGCTACTACGGTGGCTTCTCTCAAGCTAGTATCATGGCTACTTCTCTCGGGGTCAATTTTGGTATGGCCAGAAACCGGCCAAACATACGAGCTTCCCATTGCGCTTGGCAACGAGACCATCCAACGAAGTATCGCCTTCCTAACCAAAAGCGAGTGGGCGGGCATCCGCTTCACTTACTTCCGGTACTTACTTCTCCCTGATCGCCAATACATTCGATCTCCTAGCTAGGCCATCGCTCTTCCCTGCGACGAAGTTTCTATTTTCATTTGCCATGTACTTCCATGGTTCAAGCACACTCGATGCCCGTCCGATCTACGTTGATCGAACATTCTTCCGAGAGCGGTATCTTTCTTTGCTATCTGTGTCAGGGGTGCACGAAAGGCTGCACCGTAACGGCACTCCACTCCGATTAATTAAAAAGGAATCAATCATCGAAGCGGCCCGAAGACGGCCGCTCAATCGACTGGACGCGCCCGTGCGCCGCGCTCCCCGCCAACCGTGTCGAGAAAAATTAGAACCGTTTTTACGAGGCGCTGCGGGGAGAAAAAAACGTGCGGCCGGGTGAAGTGCGTGTATAGGCGGGTAGTGTGAGCGGAAAAATGTTGCGGCTTTCCGGAAAGCGAGCCCTCGCCCGAGCAATTAATGGGAATCCGATCGCAAGCCTCGTAGAGGCGGCGGACATTCTGTATATTTGTTGGAGCCTTCAAAAGGCTATCGACTCGATGTGTTAACAATCGAATTATTCACAGGAGAAATGTAATGCGGATGCACATAATAGAAATCGGTATATGTGTTGCCAATTAGTGGGTTACTCGAATCTAGCGGAATTAATCAGGTTATTATTTGCTATTGAGGATGCTTTATTAATGCGCAAACCAATACTCTGTAAACTCTTGACTTCCTCGGTTATAGTTTATGATGCAAGTATACAAGTAGCATGTTCTTTCTATGTGTTTGCAACGTCCGCAGAATCCGGCCTTCGTCGCCCCGTAACGCCGGCGCAGATTCGTGCGGTTATGCATTATATTTGCGAGTTGAACATAACAACCGGTTGGAAATGCAGGTGCGATGCGGTGCCCTACAGCTCGCCGTGCTATTTATCGCGTAAACATTTAGCTTGGAAATTATTAATAAGCCCACGGCACTCACCGACCTGCATACGCTCCCAACAATAGCATCCGTGGAATTTTTCGAATTTATTCGTGGTCGTTACGCCGCTAGCACGCCACGCTCTAATTGGACTTTGCGTTCGAAGTGCGCTCGCGCGCCCATGGAGAAAGCCAGCTATCTACGACCCATCGATTCCCGATACATTTTTTAGTTCATCTCTGCTACTCGGAAATGAAAGGGGAAACGAGCCATTTAATTAATTTTCCTCTCGCTTCCCGAAACTCTTCCTAGCTTCCACAAAAGCGAGAGAGAGAGAGTTAGAGAGAGTGAGAGCTCAAGAATCGAGTTCATTCTTCCTCTCGTCGCAGTCGCGTCGAGTCTTCCAGATACACTTGACCTCTCCGATTCACATTGAGGCGCATTCGCCCAGAATGAAAGTCCATATCTTCGTGAGAATGGCTGGCACTCGGAAAGCCGTGCACTCGGCACTTACAAAGCTTACTATTCCGAAGCGCGAGATTTCGAAGAGCAAGCGGGTCGCCACTTTTCGGAAATGGGCCGCTAAATATTTCAATGCAAATGTAGAACGAGCGTGCTGAAGTTCCTTGCTTGCCCTGTCTCTTCCCAGGATGACCATTTTCTTTTAGAAGGTGCTACTATCCTTCCAGCACACATCCACCTATATGCATAAATGTACACATGCTTCGAGGCGGTGAACCTAGGTCAACTCAAGCCGTACATATGTATCTAACATATTCCGCTCCCTTGGCATACATGGTCGAATGGGAACCCGTGGTGAATAGATCCCAGGATTCTCCTTGTCCTTCGAAAACATTCACCTTACTCATATTCAATTGTAAATATACTGCTATCTTGCGTTAAGCCGATTTTAAATTGTTATTGTTCCTGACTGACATTTCAACATGACTCATTCATTAAGGCCCACCATAATAGTCTAGGGTCCTACGAATTACAAGGCCCGATTGATCGATCAAGACGAATGCGTGGTAAAACACGAGTGGTCGTTGTCGTAGCTAAGACCAATCCATCTAGGTCCCCTGTCCCACCGGCAAAAGGAATCTTGTAGCGACAGCAGCTGCGTTAAAGCGATAAGTCGAATTCCTCTCAGGCCTTAATAAAAGACCGGGTGTGCCGTTCAATTATCGATCGTTCCTTTCCCGGCATCGATATTGCCCGATAGCAGCAGGGTGCCGCCAGGGGCACCCCGGGCACCAAAGGTAGGTGGGTCAAGCCCTTATCGCTATATATCGGGATAATTTACAAGGCTTCGTAATGGAGATTCCTGAGGCACGTCGATCGAGCGTGCGCGTGCGCGCCCGCGCGCGCTCACGTTAATAAATTGCCATAAGGAGAGTACAAAGGAGGAAGGAAGTGGTCGGTCGAAAAGTGGGCCTCGCCGCCAAAGGGGAAGCGCTAACGAAGCCTGAAATGCCGTCGTACTATCGAGGCCTCAAAAACGTTGCGGCTCCCGCTATGATAGCTTACCCTAGAGACCGTCGGGTATAATGAACCAGGCCTCCCGGCATTATCTACCACCCACATCGATCTTCCGGGAAATTATGGAAAGTGGGCAAGGGAAAAGCTCTCGAGAGAATCCCAATTCATTTTTCTACCTTTTTATTCATCAGTTTCGACTAGCACCGACTACTGGCATATAGTATATGAAAAGGAATGCCCAGTGCTGTCATGTTGTGAGCATTATTTTCCTATGTGCCATTGCAAAATGAGGAGACCTCGCTTCGGCAGGAGGGACAGTTGAAATCATGGGGTTGTCGAGTGAAAGAGCAAAGACAGGGCAGAGAGAGAGAGAGAGAGAGAGAGAGAGAGAGAGAAAGAGAGGGAATGAGAAAGGGCGAAGGCAAGGGAGAGGTTGCGCGTGCGGGAGCAGTGAAGCTGGCGCACAGCCCGTGGCCCTGTCATCGGACAAAAGTACAATCGATACAGTTTACCCCGGTGCGAGATTAAAGATCGATGGAAACGTTGACAATAGGCCAGGCTATTCGATTCTATAGGCGTGCGCGCATTCTCCGCCTGCACTGTGATATACAGCGTCCACCCCCCCATATGACAGCGACACACACTCGCGCACTACCCGTCCCCCTTTCCTCTGCCATCGTATATTTCCCTGGCATCCACCTCTCCCATTTTCCCCATGGGCACCCTCAAGCAGAAAGCTACCCTCTGCCATGCCGCACATTCATTCGCAATACTTAAAGCTCCATTTGCTCGAAGAAACTGGCGAGTTCCGCTCTAGACTTTTAAGGTCCTTAAGACTTCGTCATGTCAGATCTTTTTCATCTTATATCACAGAACAAGATCGCACCAGCACTGTGATTGAGCATCTTTTAGTTGATGGTAGGTGTATATCGAAGATCAGGCTCTCCCTTGAACCGAGGCTCGTGCCACTCCCCGCCTGCACAGTCGGCTGTCCCATTATTCTCGCGACACAATCGCCAAATTGTCACAATTACCGAAGGTTTGGGGGCGGGGGCGGTCACTGGACAGGCAGTCGAGCAGCTGTGTTCGTCCCCCTCCGTACTGGCCCTCGACTGACGGACGATACCCTGGCGCAGTGCTCCGCGCGGAGAATTAATTTATTTCATAACTAGTCCAGTTAATCCCACAGGCTTAAAATTAGACGAGACGGCCGACGGTTTCGCGGAAGGGGCGCAGAAAATAAGCGGGCATGCGGAAAGTAGCTAGGACAGGACGATGGGGCGGAGCTAGCTAGGCGAGAGTGGAGGCTCGAGATGAAGGCCTCGTCGTCGTTGTTTCCGGCTGGGATTATAATATTCCGGCAAGGACACGAGGTGAGCATGCTAGTAGAAGCGTTGATGGGGCCTCGTGGCCACCTCGGGATAGCACCGCCAACGCTTTACGAGGGTCAAGCATTTTCTAATTAAGCCTCGGTGTACGTGCGCGTAAAACCCTGCGACCACCACTTCCCGCCGCTAGCACACCCTCTCCTTCACTTAAAGGCCCTGTCCTGACGCGGACTTGCCAAGGGTTAATTCGGCCGACCTCCCCTAGCGATAAACAGGCCTCACTCTCATACTCCGTGGCAGCATCGGTTGCCCTTCCATGAGCCGTAAAACCGGGGCAAAATGCTGCCTATTTAATTCGACCTGCTACCTTTTCAGTCCACGTTCTCTATTTCTCTCGCAGGCAACGAAACAAATAGCCGCATTTCGCGGCCGACCTGTCGAGGGCAACGAACAATATTTGTGATCGGACGGGAGCATTCGATTGGTCGGTCAAAATATTTGCTTATAACGGCACAACAAATTATTTCGTTCGGACTAACGATCCACACCCCCCCCCCCCCCTTCTCTAGATGCACAACCGCTTCTCGCTTCCTCTCCAATTCTCCCTCTCGATGCAGACTAGTATAAATTCGCAGGATAACTCTCGTGGCAAGGACGCGCGCTCGGATCATCTATTATCTACGCTCGTTAGTGTCTATTTCATCTGCAAACTTTGTTCGCGCGCGCAGCTACGAAATCAAGTTACACACCCGCTTCGAAGAGCGAGAGAGATCCTAGCGAGTAGGCGGCATCGATGCTTGCTTCTCTCTGCGTACCTCTCATGAACCTGAAAATAATGTTAATGAACGATGGAAATATAACAACTGGGGATGGCGAGTCAGTTGCTCGACTGGTTATAGGAACTATATCGTGTCCGAATCGTTAGTTAGCTGGATCAGTAAATTACGCAGGGTAATGGCGGCAGTAGAAGGGTGAACGAGGACGAGGACGGTTGATGTAGAGGGGGACTGCGATGCGTTCACATCGCGAGCCAGATGAGAATGGAAAATTAGTCGAGGAATTAACGATCGCGCATTCACCTCCCCTACCATCCATCCATGCTCACTGTCCGTTTGTTTATTTATTATTTACGCTATAATATTGGTTGGTCTCTGCGCCAAGCTCACTTGGTCCTTCGAAATGCCAGTCACTATTCATCGGAACGATCACCCGGCAATTTGGAAAAAAAGTAATTACCAGGTAACCGCTGGCTCGAGTGAGATTGAGAGGGGAGAGGGCCAGAGGGCCGACAGAGTAGCGCGACATTTCATTATGCTTTTTAATTAACTTTTAGTCGACATGAATATACATAACGTTTGGAAAGGGCAGAGGCATTCAGGTAACACACGCATCTGCCTATTTTCCCTGCAATCACCAACTGTTTTTTCTTCCCGGGCGCATAACAACACGCTCTCCACCCAACTACCGTATACCCGGCATTCTTATTTCTCATGTTAGCACGTCGCTGACAATTTTCTAATTAAACGTCGGTTTATTAAGAACACAATACTGAATTGCCCAGTATTCTCAAGAGCTCGGTCAACACGACGATTCACTTGTCTTATTGTCGCGCTTCTAAATTGCTTCGGTCGCTAGATAGAGTTGGTGATTTGGGAATAAAATGAAGCACTAGTTGACGCTGGTAGAAAAGCGGGGGCGAATGAATAGCGGATGCGGAGACGCAAGAATTGACGGTCCAGAGGCAGGTTTCCAGGTCGACCAGAGAAGTCCGTATATCCACAAAGAGCACGCACTCACCTAATCGCATTAAGAGGCGACGAGTTTGGTCAAAGGAATCCTCTCGTCAGTTCCGGCTCCGAGGAATCGTAGGATATATGCCGCGCACTGGCTCCTGCTCCAGTGTGAATCTGTCGGTCAACGAAGCTGAGGCACTCGACGCTGCTATTGTCGTATACTCACCTGGATTTCGCGATTATGCCTTGCGCTCTCTTATAAGCACTGGTGTACATATAAGCAGATATTCACTGCGAGTTTTCATATTTTCACGCTAAATTTGTCCTAAGCTCGAACACAGCACAATGGGGCACGCCCGGCTCACCTAAACGCCTGGCATTCACCCTTAGATTTTGCCCATTAGGCTTGCTATTGACGGATTACCGACGACCCCACAGCACCCGGGGGGCCCAGCTTTCAAGACCTGGACGTCCCTCGAGCGAGAGCGTCCTTTCGCGGTGACACCTTGCCTGGCCGATTTTTTGAATATTCAGTTGTGAAACGTTGATGGGCACCGTTTAAGGAGAGCATTGTTCGCTCGCGGGAAATATGACGGCTCCGTTGACGACCAAAACGCTCTTTCCCATCTCTCCGACTAGTTCACTCTTCTCCCCCTCTCTGGTCAGCATTCTCTCGGCCTTCCTGAATCACCGAAAATTCTCTCGCCCTCCACCACTCACTCTTCTCGCTCGACAATTCTTCCCGCTGCGTTAATCGCACTTTTCAGCCTCGAACTGCCTTCCTCTTTCATTGTGCGCCACGACGATTTCAGCAATTTCCCTCACTCTTTCCCTCGAATGTCCCCAACTCGCGCGAGAAGCTTTGCCAGGCGGAATTAAGGCATCTCGCGGCCCCAACGGAAACTCGCTCGGAGTTCCTGCATGCCACGGATAAATCGACGCTTTTTTCCTTGATTTCCTTGCGCAGTTCCTCCTGCGGAAACTGGGAAGTTTCGACCGCTCACTGACCAACCTAGCCGCCTCGCAATTTTCCCAACTATTTCTCCAGGTTGTCAGCGTTCTTCGGACTCCTCTGAATCGGCTCAATCTTTTCTCTCGACTGGTTGAACCAGTGCTCTGCTTCACTGAGAAACATCTGCGAACATTTCCTTTCTGCGGCGAACCTGAATTAACCGGAATACTTTCGGAGTGATTCCCTGAAGTTAGAATGGACCAGTTGGCCGACAGTCGGCTCATATTTCGATGAGGCATCGTGATAGTCGGACCGTATTTAACATTGGCGTTGATTACATCGCGCACAGCCATCGAGAAAAACATAATTGGCAGTGATCGGTGCGAGAGCTCAGCGCGACAGGACAGATAATGTTCATCTCTTGTAATGCAGATCAACCGTCATGAAACGGGCCATGAGATATTCCCGACTGTATTATTCACGGGCATATACGCATACGCATGCCAGTCCCACGTATGAACGACACATCGCGCAAGTTTCCATGCAATGATCCCCGTTAAACACGCATTATCTCAACGCCCGTTCTCTTTCAACATACATACACACACACAAATACAAACTTATGTACGCATAGCATAAAAAATTCCTCGCTCGTGATCTCGAGATAAAATCGACGCATAATCCGCGCGGCTTCCATTTGTCCGTGAAGTATTAAATATCTCTTCTGGAATATACAGGATTCCATGATGAACCGTGCGGATCACACACTGTTTGCACGCACCTGCACACGC
This sequence comes from Ectemnius lituratus, assembly GCA_910593735.2. NCBI lineage: Eukaryota > Metazoa > Arthropoda > Insecta > Hymenoptera > Crabronidae > Ectemnius > Ectemnius lituratus. The sequence goes on along the minus strand of OU343039.1, from coordinate 14,400,037 downwards.
ACAAGCGCAAACAAACGCGAAGCGAAGCGACAAGAATTGGCGAGAGAACCGGTCGGCTGACGACAGAGCCATTGGAAAAGGAAGAGTGAGAGAGTGATAAAAAAGGCGAATAAATCGTACCACACGAACCCGTGCGATAATCCAGTTAAAAGTTCTGCTTGAAGAGGGTGGGTCGACGACTGCGGGGGGGGGGGGGTGGAGGAGGAGGAGGAGGAGGAGGTGTATGCTTACTCTCGCAGATCAAATTATTTTCAACTTAGGATTATTAAAGTACAGCGAGCCGGCTTCCCTGTTGACGATGACGCGGTGAAAGCACGTCACTCTCGACAAAAGCAAATGTGATAGTTATTTGTAAGGGCAGATCGACATTATGATAAGCCGCGATTAGTCGGCCGGGATAGCACCACCCTGTTTATATTTGCTCGTGCCCCGCTACAAATCCCTCAATAGGCGAATAGATGAATCCTGTCCAATAGAAAGCCGATGCCCCGGCTCACACGTGAATCATAATCGATGAAATTCAGCCCCAAGCACTAACTTACTACCGGAGACACAATAGACTCCGACGAGAGGAGCGTGTGTACGTACGTGTCTGTGTACACGGGCTCCACTAAATATTGCACTATAATGCAGAATAAAGCGGCAGAGTAAAGAGCGCGGATTAAGCGAGCTTTCGGCAGAACGGCCTCCATTTCCTACCCTTCTTTGATCCTCCAGCGGCGCTAAAAGCGAATTCTCTATGATATGTGGATGCTCCACTCTCAGCCCTTCGAGTCCGCACTCTCTCTATCTCTTTCTCTCTCTCTCTCTGTCTCTCTCTTCCTCTTTGACTGGCCTTTCAGATTGACAGTACATGTACAGCAGCGCACGAACTTCCTGTTACACGAATATGTCGGTAGAAGTGTCGGTTTGACACAGCCTGTACAGGGCTGGTCAAAGTGGAGCATGAATTTTTGCGACCGAGAAGGGAGCCGCGTTTTAACTATCACGACGGCCACGCCGGCGTTTCGGGTCAATTTTCGCTCCCGCGGGAGCCGCGATAAAACAATTAGAGCGCGAGCCAGCCGAGGAATTAGCTGTCGAATGAAATGGAGCTGTCGCGCGTGATTTGCCGGCTTTGACTGTCGCCCAGCAAAACTTTCTACCGACAGAGAGAAAAAGAGGAAGGACAGGCCGAGAGTGTGTCATGGAAAAGTGGAAACTAGTTGGATGTTTCGTGAGAGAAAGAGAGACAAAGCAGGACACTTGGAACGACGGTCCGAGTGGTGGTCGGCAGCCGCAAATTAGGATTCATCGCGCGGCCGGCGAATTAAAGTCGCGAGATTTTTTAATTTCGTAATATGCAAATTGGGAGCAGCGGCGTAATTAATTCCAGGCGGACATTACACACGCGCGCTCTACCTGTGAGCTGCTGGACCACCTGGACCAATTCACCGACGCCTCCACGTATCCTAGTCCCAACGGGCAGTCTAGAGTCGACTGGCGGCTCCTCCATACTCGCTTTTTCTCGGTCAGGGAAAACTTCCTGGCCTGTTGATGAAATCTTTACGAGTTCTCGCAAAATAAAATCGTGGCCCTGGGAGACTCTACATTACGACTCATATATCGTTCCCAGCTTCCGTGCAGCTCTCTCAATTGCGAGATATCGATATCATCGCTTTGAGTTCGACCTCTAACGCAACGATCTTCACAGCTCTCCTATCGTTCCTCCTTTGTTCTCTTATCACACGATCTGTCCTAGTAGCTGTCCATCCAAGTAAATCGCGCGCCTCTCTTCTTTACGCGGCTTCGATATTTGACCTGACGATTTATGTCAGCCGGAACACTTTTGGGGGTTGTGGGATGTTCCGATATAGGCCGTGTGCACTCCTGTGTCTGGCGCTTCTCGTCTGGCCGTCGAGCCGCCGTCAACTCTGGTTTCGCAGTCGCCGATACCGTGGAGCCATCCTCGCCGTCGAGATAAAAGCGATATTTCACGTTTCTATCTGGGGCCCGTCGCTCTCCTGGCATTGATCCGCTCTTACCGTCGAGATGCTCGTCGCGGTGTCGGGCGAAAGGGCAGCCTTCTCTGTCCCATTCCGATACATGCATTATTGATCGATCAAACCGGCCCTAGACAGGGCTGCTAGTATTTCCTTCACAGCCGACGTTGAATCAGATCACAGCAACTCCAAGCACTATCTACTCTTGGTGGACACGCTCGGCCACAATTAATGTCTTGGTTTAATTGGAGGAAAAACGAGAGAGGAATTCGTAGGTAAACGTGTTAGGAATGTGTATAAAAATGGGGTGGATTAATCATGCAAGTGCATGAATTTAGTCGGATAGTAGATTGAGAAAGGGGTGAGAGGAGCTTTTTGTGCGTGGGTAGTTCAACCCCATCTATCGTGACCAGTAGGTTTAGTTCGTCGTATATGTGTGGCCTTTAGTCTGAGTCTGAGAGGCGTCAGCTCGTGGCTGCGAGCCCCTGTTAGACAGAGAACGTTCGGCTAATACGGACGAAGGCATTGAGGAAGGATCTTACGAAGCAAACGGTGCGGAAGGGTGGCAAGGGTGAATGGGATATAGCATGGATTTGAAGGGCTCGTTGGCAACACCTTGCACTGATGCCTCGATACACCATAAATTATTGTATTCATATTATATCAACTGCCGCAAGTGCGTTCTTCATCCCTTCCGGCCAACTACCCACCCCTCTCAAACTCCGCATCCTTTATTACCATGTGTCTTCCATCGAGTGGCGGCTGATTCGCTAACCGCAACGTCGGTGAAACTCAACCATTTTGCTGTTCTCGTGAGTGCAAGGATTTATTGTCGGATTCTCTAAAAAGAGCGGTTGCTACTGATCGTCGATACGTGCACACCACCGCCCTCCAACAACGATGCCAAACGGTATACGAGGCCGGTTTACTCTTACAGGCCTGTTTTTCCCCTGTATTCAATCCACCCCTACCGCCACCAGGATAATTATCGGATTAAACGGTACAGCTGAATTTCGACGCGGAAAATCTCTCGATAGATCTCATTCTCCCGTAATTGCAAGGACCTCCGGCGTTCTATATTTCCTTTTTCGCCCCTCTGTCTACATTGCCGGATGTTGCTACCGACTGTAACTTGGTAATTAATCAGTAGTGCGGGAGCTGACTGAAATAGGATGTCTGGGAGACGTTTACTTTATTTGACGAGGGAGGAAGCTCCTTGGACGATACTGAAGATTGGCCCCCAGGGAGATTCGGACACTTAGAAGGAGGATGAAGGGGCCAGCGACCGAGGGAAAATTGCTCTTACGAACCACTCCTTTTCAATGCTACTTTCCCATTGTTTTCTGAATTCTGAGCTGATCCCTATGATACTGGAGACTGGTCAACATTCCGTATGATAAATCCAAAGGAAAGGAATCGCCTTCTGGGAAGGGTGGGAGGAGATACCTTCTATTCAGACCAGCTAATATTTTGATCCGAGATGCGTGCCCAGTAATCCGCTCTTCTGAGAAAGAGCCTCTCAAAGGAAGAACGGGGAGGCTATGAAGGAAGCTCGAGGAGAGGGAACTTGATTTTATTTAAATTTTAAATTCGAGACCTTCGCGGTCTGAATAGGAGAGGCAGCGCCCGGCCATGAAGAGATCGAGACGTAGCGAGTGCGCCGCGGCATGTAAATGCCGGAGTAAGCGACCGAATAGAGGAATAACCCGCTCACTGCCCCCCCTTCCTGTCTCGTCCCTCTCGTCCCTCACCCTCTCTCTCTCTTCCCAAGTCATATTCCCAGGGATGCTTTTGCCCGCCAAGCCGGCTACTCGAGCAGCCGCGGCATCCGAACATTTCCCGGCGAGTTCGGCAGAATTTAAGGCCGATCGATCAACGTCCTGCCAGGCGGAAAAGTGTTCGCGTGCCAGACGAGTCTCTCTCCTCGTGACGAAGTTAATAGCGTGGAGCTCGAGAGACTGTGGCACCCGCCGGCCCTACCAGCACAGCCAGGAACGGCCAAAGAAATTACCGAAAAACAAGCAGGCCACTCTTCGTACTCACGCGCCCCTACCTTTCGGACTAGCGGAAAACGCGAAAACATTCATTAACGTCTTCGACGCGTCGTATTTACCGAGTTCGGAACCCCCGGGAGACTTGCCAGAAATTGGAAGCCGAGTGAACTCTCCCTCTCTCTCTCTCTCTTTCCCCTTCCGTTAGTCTCTCTCTCTCTCCTCGCAAGCACGGACTTCAAAGTCTTCTTCTCTCCTTGCGCCAAAGAACTTTTCTCCCGCTAAGGACTCGCGCGCTTTTTATCGAGAAGCCCCGGAAGGACAAACGGCCGAGGAGGAAGTCAGTCCATCCGCGATTACACGCTTCTTAATTCGGGGAAAATACAGTTTCCAGTGGAAACGTGGTAGGGAGGTAAGAAGTGAGGGGTGGGAGATGGACTCGTCGGTCCCTATGGTGGATGGGGTGAAATATAGCGCGAAGGGAGTAATAAACGACAGGGCGCGCGCGCGCGCTTCTACTGGTTTCTTTCATGCGGCAGTCAGGCCGGTTGGCTGGCTTGCTGGTATATGCCCTGTGCTTGCCGAAAAGTTGCTCGCCTAGGAAGAGGAGCACTAACCGAGGAAGAAAATTAGGAAGGCTCGCGAAGGAAGGAAAACGGCCGACTGGGCTCGCTCACCCTCTCGGGGTGATGCCGGCGTCTCTTGGTGTCTCAAAGGGACGGATGAGCAATAAGGCGGCCCTAGGCAGAGGAGACACGTCTGATAATCCCCGAAGCTGAAGGTACCCCGGGCCGACCGACTGTCGCACAACTTCCCACAGGAAGTCACTCTGTTTACCATTCTAAAGACGTCTTTAATATATAACGGGCAATTTTCCTCGCTCTATGCCGTAAACTTCTTTGAGAAATTGGGTGTTCCACGACAGGGGTGGCCACCTACCACCACCCCCGTCTCTGCTAAGTCTCCAAGCCGAATATCTTGGTCGAAATAGCAAGAGTTCTACTCTCTCTCTCTCTCTCCCTCTGTCTCCTTCTGAACTCAAGGGACGAAGCTAGAAGAACCTGCCATCCAGAAAACAGGAGTCCAAATTCAACTGGCGGACTTCGTAATCCCGGGCGGAATCCAACGTGGGCTTGATTTCATATATTTTGAAGGAACCACCTGCCATCGTTGCTAGGAAATCCTCTAATACCTGACCCCGTTACAGTTTTCTACTCGGTAACTTTCCACCGCTCTTTTTTTGCCATTGCTCCATTCTTCTTCGGCGAAGTGCAAGAAGGAGGATGAGGGTGATGCCAGAGGGATACGTCAAGGAAATGTACAGTACATTATTACCTGGCGCGGTGTGTTCGCGAGTCATTCGCCAGAAAAGTCGGTTAAACGCCAACCAGGCTGTTTCTCCGTAGCTTTGTCACGATAGTGCAAGAGCACAGCGATTCCAGGTGCTGCGGCATTCAGACTCGTAACAAGTTTTGTATACCTTTCTATCCTTTGTCCGAAATCACGATAGCAGCTCGCATCGAGCAAGCGAGAGACTTTGTTAGCCCATTAAAAGAGTAACTACTCTGGCGGCCGGGAAACGGCAGGAAAGCCGGGCAAGGCAACCACGGGAAATGTCAGAACTTTTGTGCGAAAGAACAATGGAGACGCTGCAGGCTGATTTTTACAGCAGATTTCTCGTCACTGCTCCTTTACTATCCTCTCATTACAGTGTCTTTATCGTGTCGCGATGTTACGACAGTCGCTGGGTGATTTAGCGGTAGGGAGTGTTAAATTCAGCCTTAAACAGTGTCGTCAAGAAAGACGCGCGACGGTGATCGAAGGTGATCGCAATGTGTTCACCCGACTGCGTTTATTCGCCCAATGCATTTGTTCCTGGTCCGGGGCACGTTCTTACCCCGGACAAATAGACCTCTCTCACCGGCAAATGGGCCATTCCACCTCTAACCCAATGATCCTAGCAGCGGGCGCACCGCCACATCGAAAGAGTGAGTGAGAAAGAGAGGAGTGGATAATGCAGCCGGTGATCCAGATATCGTTGGAATTCGCGACCGATCGCGAATGGAGACACGAATGGCTGCGGGGCGTAAAAGTTAAGCGCGCACGCGAGCATTCTATTTGCCGGGGAGCTCGTTACGTGCTATCGTGACAACACACGCAGCCTGTGCCTGTGGGTTGGTTGGTGTGCTGGTGCTCTCCATCTCTCGCGTTAGCTACTTTACGAAGGAAGCCGTGAGCCTCGGATAGAAAGGGGTGGCGGCGAGCCGAGCGGCTCAACGGCGGCGCGGCTACGGCGGCTCGTCGCCGGGCAAGACTCTCTCGACATAGTTTGCATACTTTCGCCACTTGCGCTGTCGATCCATCGCGCTAGATACCTGAGACTCCTGTCCTGACGTGCCACGGCCTCATTAGAGACCCTTGGGAACGCGCGTCATACAAGCGACAGCACTCACCCCCCCTTCGAAACTCCACACATATACACACGCTTTTCTTCCTGGTAGGTACACGGCGCAACGAAAATATGTACATCGGAGGCCGACTTTCGAAGCACCCGGCAGCTGCCATATCGATTGGAGAAAAAGCAATGCGATACCTCGTGGATAACCTTTCGACGTGCAGTAGAACCGAATGGGAGCTCCCCGACCGATTTATTTTAATGCGCTAGGTAGAATCCATTGAAAATGATTCTCGCAAAATGTAGATTCTGCAGTTTTAATTCGTCTTGCTATCTCTCTTGCTCTCCCTCCTTTATTCTCTCTGTGCTTTTTCCATGCCAGCGTTCTCGTTCGATTCTTATTAAAGCTTGGCTATCAGGACGATTATTCAAATTTTGCGAGCCAACAGGAATTAGACTTTAATGTACTTTACATTAATTAGTTCCCGTCGGGATATTATTACAAGTCGGGGTGAGCCGCGCCTCCTCTGTCCAAAGTACTCTAGCAAGGCACTGGCACTGTAAAGGGCCAGATCGGCGACGAGTTCATTAAGAATGCATTACGCGACTCAATCAGCCGCTTTGTTATCTTATCGCCGTGATCTCGTGAACTCGAAAACCGCCCCGGGAAAACGAGATTACAGCCTGCTCTCTTCTGCTCCGACCCTTTGGCGAAAGTTGCCACGGTTATCTTAATGGCGGCGCGCGGATATATAATTGGCCAGGGTGAAAATTTTTCACTCGGGCTCGTGCCCCGGGCTTTCCGAGTGAATTTTATTGAAATCCTGAGGGACGTTTATCGGCCAAGTCTGCGGCGGCTGGACCGCCGCAGACGCCTTGGTATGGCTTGCTACCAAGACCGTAAAGAACAGGATTCAGAGAGTGAGTTCTTCCGCATTGTAACTCAATGGACCCGTTGAAAATATACAAACATACCACTCGAGAGTGTTATGTTTATCTAGGTAAACTCTCGCTTTCTCTCCTGATAATCCTCATGTTGAAAATTTGTGTGCATCCATTGCCAATGTTTTCACAACGCAGCCTAAGTGATTCGAGTGACGTGGCTGCTCCGGCAGTTTCCAAAGGGTCCATTGAGAAGGACGCGTCGATCGATCTTCCGAGCAAAGGATCGCGGTCAGTTTTTGGCGACGCGTCAATAGCTCGACATAATTCAGGAAATAGCGCTTTCTCTCCTCTTTATCCAGGCAGATCATCGAGCCAGGGCCGAAGCTCGATTGTGCCCGCTGGTATTACCTACAAATACGATCCGATAAATCATCCGGTGAATCGGCAATGTGGGCCGATCCACCGCTCGCTCCCATTGTACACTGGCTCCGCAGCTTTGTACGAATTCTTCTCTCTTTCTACGGCATCTGGCGGACATCGTGCGCCCTGCTACCCCGCCGACCTACAACTCAGGCCTTGCCATACCCACCCTAACTCTCACAATCGCCCTGTCTTTCTCCAATCTTGCTTCCTCACGATTCCTTTCTCTCCTCTCGCTTGTCTTCGACCTGGTCCTCCTCCCCGTCGACCCATCCCCGCCCGCTCGAACCTCCTGGCTACGCGAATTATTGCTAAGTAACGCCGGCGAACAGGCAGACGGCTGGCCGCTTCTTTTTATTATGAGCTCGGATTATAATGTCTCTGTCATTCCTGCCGAGATAATTTATCGTGGCTCCGCGCGGGGTGTGGCAGTCTTCGTGGCCGGCCCGCGTGAATTTATCGGCGGGTGTCCTTGTAAAACCTCCTGGACTCGGCCTCCTCTCCAGCCTCAGGGCTCTGGAACACGTGCCTTACATCATTCCTCCTTTCTTTATTCTCTCGCTCACAGTGTACCGCACGAGCTAACAATGGCCCGCCTAAAAAATGAAGACCTTACGCCTCTTTGACTCTTTACGATAGGCGTATCAGATACACATTTCAATCGGCGATAAATATAAATCGGACACTGGTCAGAACTCAATGCTCTCTCTGTCGAATTCCGAAGTTAACCGGACGACTGGCGAATAGTGTTTGGGAAAATCGAGATAGCAGCTCGCGCGACATGCCCTCGCCACGTGGCACCCACTGTAACAGGATTCCTAGCACTCTCGAGGGCGGTGCGTCGGAGATTTTCTCGAGTTTCAGAATCTACGGTTATACCGAGCAGTAGCTAGCTACCACTCCCTGGGGATTGCGAGGCAGGTGGCTGCCACCGACTTCTCTGTCTCCTTCTTTCGTCGACAAGAGCCACGCTCCAGGATACCAGGCCCGGGACTCTTTTCCTCGGTGTCCGACTTCCTCAGTGACATGTGGCCGCCGTAAAACGACGATCATCCCGCAGGAAGTGTGTCTCAGCATCTCGGATAAGTGCGAGAAACGTATTAAGCGACGAGGCCGGAGCGATGCCCCAACGTGGCACACTTCTTCCTATCCAATCCACCAGGGATTCGGTGTCAGACATAAGTTATCGCGATAGAACTCGAACATAATGATTCATGTCGAATGGTAGTCGATCCATGTAATGGCCAGTTATTAGTAAAAAATTTTACATTCATCCAAATATCATGGAATAGCGTGAGGTTCATTTTTCCAACTGGATAATAAAGAGCCGGTATAAAATAGAGGTATGGGCGCAGGATTAAAAGCTATCTTCGAAAGAGAATTCCTCGTGCCATCATTATCCCTGTTCCGCAAGCACGCTTTCTGTGGCAGACTCATTGAACGCTGATTCGAAATTCTACTCATCGAATTAACCGCATCCGCGACCTTTTTGAGCCGCGCGACAAATGCTCGAGCCGCACGCGATGTATGTGCCATCCGAAACCAAAGCCTCCCTCAATGAAATGCATATGTATATAAAGATATATATACGCAACGATGTGCAGCCGAACATTTTCTCGTGGAACATTAATAAAATATAGCTTCATTGAATTGGTTATCCCGTTTCCGGCAAACGCGCGCCCGCGTATATCAATCCCGACGAGATAAAGCGCCCTGATCAGCCTCGCCATGCACACTGCCGCCCTGTATCCCTACGATTTTTAAATTTCCGTTAGTCACACGATAAAATTGGTTTCCCAACACCTGTAAATTAACTCGTGCCATTATATCCCGAGGGAAGGGACATTCGATTCTATTCGAACCTTAAAGCATATCATCTCTTAAACTCAAGAAATATAAAAAATAAATGCAGGAAATTTCATGTCAGGGTTGTAAGTTAAAATAGTGTTGAGAGGCAGGACGTCCCTCCAGGAAGTGTTAATAGCCGATGATATCCTTGCGAAGTCGGAAAACACGTGGTTCGGATCATCGGGAAGGAAACGCTAGGGAGACTTTAGCTGCCACGTGCTGCGTTGGGCTAGCATGTGGCCGAAAACACAGTATCCCTTGAAGAGCACATGGCAGCGGGAGTCACTGTCTCGTAGCATTGTGTTTTTCTCTAGCAGAGTCACGTAAGAAAAATAGGAGCAAGTACCAGCCGGATCCCAATGCATTCCTAAGTCCGGTACAGCTGAGCATATGGGAATAAATACTTAGTTGGCCTTCGTGCCCTCAGCGTACTGTCTCGCATTCCAAGCTTTGGGTTCGGAAAAATCTCGAAATTTCAACTGCTTGGCAGCGAATTGCTCGCGTTCCCGACCATTTCGCGGCCGCAGGATGTCGCGACCCGAAGGAAACGTCGTCGCAATTCCCGAATAGTTTCGCGAATCGTTCGCCTCTTGAGGTTGGTTCGATGGTGGTGGCGGCGGCGGCGGCGGCGGCGTGGGTGATGAGGGCGGCCGGCGGCGGAATTCGCGAGGCGAACAGGCTAACAAACGTCAATTCAATAGGAATAGCCGAGACGAGCTCACTCGAGCTCTCATTTGCAACGACTGTTCACGCCAGTCGCTATTCCAAGCTGAAATCCACGTCTAATTAACGTCAGTACACCAACCGTTGGATCCTCAGATCGTGAAACTATGTACCCACGAATTTACTGAGGGATTATGTGACGTCACATCTCGTTAGTAATCAATCATAGTTAAAGACAGAGCACAACTTCAATCGTACGAACGTTCATTTCATATAAGGAAACTGTTTACAAATTGTCTTTCAGACAAATTTCTCGAATAGTTCGTAATCCAATGCTTAGTAATTAGTCAGGATTCCCAGGAATTACAACCTTGAAAAAATATGAAGATGTTCTAAGATAGTGGAGTTCCATCTGCCAAAATAGGGCAGTAAAAAGTTTCCGGCCACTCGAGGAGTAGTGAAGAAAGTTCATGTGCAGAAATGGGGGAACAGAGTGGTCGCTTTCGGGTTCCCAGGAGCTAGGTATAGAGCCCTGCCACCTCCCGTGGTTAGGGTTGCCTTTTAGGAGTTGTTACTCTCGTTATGTTGTCACGCTGAAATTGGTGCGCTGTGAAAAGAGCGCGTTATCGACTTTTGCTCCTTCAGGATGCTATAGAGACGTCAGAGCTATTCGACTTGACAGACGTATCTTTTCTACTACTGCAAAAACGCGGAAGGATTCGATTCGGGCATAAGCGAAACTAATTCTAACTTGGGTTTCTTTGTTACAGAAGGGAAGCAGACTCACAGGAAAGGTAAGAGTTTAGTGACATGGACCGTTCGCTTTATTAACGTACCTTAACCACCCTTTCTCTTAACTTGGAGTATACTACAAGCTCTCCGGCTTAGTTCTGCCATTGCTTTATTTGTGAACATCTCCGCACGTAATATTGGAACCCGGTTACTTCCAGTGGACGTTTCTCGTCGTAATTCCGCCTTGTAAAAGGATCCTCGAAGCGCTCCACCCTCGCAGAACGAGCTGCTTCACGGAGTACATACTGCTCGAAGCCGCGGGCGTAAAACGTTTAAGTGTTAACGTAAATTACCATAAGGGTCTCTTTCGAGCGCGAAAGCGCGAGAAAAAGAGCTCGGGTTGACCGATCGTTTAGACCGAGCTACATCTTCTCCACCCACGCTACGAAGTGGAAAGAGCAGAAGATAGAGATAGAAAATCGTATGTGCAGGAGAACAGCTGCTCTCAAATACTCCCTCTTTTTCCTCGTATTTTCTTGCACACCTGTATCTTGTGAATTCTCAGTCAACACCGATAACTAGATTCCTAACCATCTTCATGAAACCAGGACTCTCTCGTTTTAAAAGGATTTTTTACCTAAACACATTATGTTGAGCAGTGAATAAGGATAATGGTTATACTAGTTTACGGCGGCGGGATGAAAATGCCTAATTTGGACAGCAACATTTAACTAACTCGGGCATCTTTACAGGCCCGTTCGGCTTTAAAAGTAAATTATTAAATATTAACGAGGTTGCGTCCGGAGGGCTTCGTTAACAACCGGTCGAAAGAAGCTCCGCCATAAAATCGACACTTACACACCTGCGCCGGCGAGCATTTACTCGCCTCGAACGAGTAAGAGGATCGCGGTAGAAAAGAAGCGGTGAAGAGAAGAGAGGCAAGGCTTCCTTTTTCCTGGGGCGCTTGTAAACGTAACAGACTATTAGACGCGGAGGACTTTACGAGCGGCCCGCGGCCGAAAAGTATAGGACAGCCCAATCTAACACCGCTTCCATCCTCATCCTTCTCCTCTCACTCTTCTCCTGCCGCCTCCAAACTCTCACTCTTCCTTCTACCTGTTCTCCCGTGCATCTCCAATTTCGTGATTTATAGCTTCGGCTCTCGCCACGAACCATTAGTAGTCGAATGATTAGCCGTCGCCGCCGCGGTCGCTTAGCCGTGAATGTCGAATAGTAACCGGTAATAAATAGGAGTGGGCGTTAAGCTCGATTTAAATTTAGATTGCTATCGCCACCCTAGTAACGAGCTGCATCCTCGATATCTGCTACTAAGTGGCCTTAATATCCGTGCCTAATCGGACCTGTATACCAATACACAGCAGTGCCATCTCTCGTCAGTTTCCCTTCAAGTCTTAGTTACATAGATCGACGTAAGCTTGAGATTCTGGATAGTTATCTCTTTATAAAGAAAGGCTGAGATTCTCTTGGAAGATGATGCTTTTACATCGCCCTCTCTCGCAGGCCTCTTTGTAATGAGGATTAGCGAGCGACGTGGTGACCTCCTGTATTAATCACTATCGCTACAAGCTACCAGCCGTCCTCCTTGCACCAGGGCTCTTGGCCAAATCGCGCATAATGATGATTGAGGGTAAGTCCACGTGGATTATGTCCTGATTATATCGTGATCCCGGTCATAGAGCGGAAGGCGAACCACGAACCGGGTCAGACCAAGTTTGCTTTGCATACTTCGATCAAGCCACCACTTACTTAGATATTTCAGGAAAAGAGCAATTTCTCAAGAGTCCAAGCAGGAAGTCGTAGATTTTTTCTTGAGGCTCGACAGGCTAAACTTTGCAATGGGGAATCGGTGGTTCGCTAGCCAAATCGACACGGTAAATCAGAGTATTCGTAGCTAGGGATTGGCTAAGAGAGGGGGAGGGTTCTCGTAACGAGTTAGCGAAACGGAGTGGAAGGGTCACAGTATGTGGATATGAAGCCGGTGTGCGCGCGTGCACACTTAGTGGAATCTGGGGAGCAACACGTTAGCCTTTGGGATTTATTTCTGTATAAAGGCGTGACTAAAAATTGCCATTTATCAGGGCTTCAGTATGTGTGCGAGAGGCAATGTGTGTTGTGTTGCATGCAGGTTATACGGCCCTACCGGGGGTTGGTCCATGGGGCTAAGCCGGGGTAAACCACGAGTCGTTTGTCATGCTTTTTACTAATAAGCTTCTCTCTCCTGCCGTTCCGAGCTTTAATGCGGCCACGGTATTGCCAACTTCGTCTTCGCCAACCGTCGTCTCGGTTTTCATTGAAAAAGCCTACAAATCTCAAAGACAGCCGCCGAAAGTGCACAGCCTAAATTGGTTACCTTAGCGAGTTCTACCGCAGGTGGAATATACAGCTACAAAAAATTATATCGACCGCGCGTGGTCCCTCGACGCTGTGTATTTGTTAAAAAGTGCACCTGACGAATGGAAGGGAGTCGCATCGATCAGAGATGTGTAGCCACACGCTTGGACGGTAAATCTTAAAAATGACAGTGCTTCCCTTGTCCGCTGGAATTCCTGGACCGGCGGCAACAAGATTCGGGATAAAAATTGAACGGTAAATAATTCCCAGCTGTCTGGCCTGAAAGTCAGACCGCTGGCGCACCACTACCAACACAGATACCGTGCCGAATTTCCAAGCGACACGCGCGCTTAGCGGCTGAACAAACGGCACTTCATAAACCGGCCAGCGTGATACGATCTCGCCATTATTTATTGACATTTCGGATTTACCGTCACATAGAGACACGTTGCCGCAACCGACAGACGCACACAGATGAGCACACGTACTGGCAGTTGCGAAATTAGTTTGCTTTGAATTATCTCCTGATGCCACAGCCGGATGCGATTTAGTCCTGATAGTGAATAGGCTCGTCGATATTATACCAGGCATTGGAATCTCGTTTTCCTGTGATTACCCTGGAAACACACGTGTCTTTTATTTCCCATGGCAACTTATGTTTAAGGGGTGTCAACCTCCAATCCCCTAGTAAAGGGGAAAAGCATATGGAACACCGGGTTAATGGACGATCGATCGAGTTTAGAGTTCACCTGAATATTGGGGGGATAGAATTTAAAAAAGGAAGAAGTAGATTCTTGGTAGTGAGCACCCCCTCTTTCTCCCTCTCGGGTTATTAGAGGAGCCCGACCGTCTACGGCAACGGTAACCCTCGAAATCCGTTCCGCGCCATGTCCGCGCTGCCGGACGTGAAATATAAGGCAATTTCATGAACCATTAAGAATGGAAGTTCATAAGTCGGCAGCACGTGTTTTCGGTGTTAACCCGTGTAGAAGGCGAAATGAGATTTTTCGTAGGGTGGCGGTCCCCGCGCGGTGGACTGCACACCCCCCGGCTGCTGCTTCTCTTACATCGGCATTGACGTATAACACCCGTCTCGCTCTTGGGAAAAAGGACTATTCTGTCCTCCGTTCTCGGTCTCTCTCCCAGTTCCGGCGCACTTCACCCCTCTCCACTTTACTCTGCTCGTCAAGCCACCCTCGAACCCCCCTCTCGTCGCGCGGCCAGCTTATCTGGCCGAAAAGTGCTTCCATCCCGTCGCTGCTCGCGGGACAGGAGCGATTTTTTACGGCAGCCCGGCGTCGAAGGTTAACCTTATGAATGGCTTCAGATTCCACCGGAATTCTCTTCGCACCCTCTCTCTCTCTCTCTCTCTCTCTCTCTCTCTCTCTCTGTCTCTCTTCTTTTCCCCTTTCCACGAGAGTGCCATGGCGCTTAAGTGAAATCCAAGCGTTCGTCAGCCGACAAAGCGGGGAGAACCACGCTTCTTTATAATTCAATCCTTAATTTATTTTAGAGCGGCGCCAATAAAAAAGGTGAGTGCCTCAGTGTATCGTTGGCGGTGAGGGGGGAGGAAAGCGAGTTCCTGGTAAAAAGTTAAATGCCCCCTTGCGGATCGTGAACACGCGTCTAACAAAGACCGCGTTACACCCAGCTTCTTCCGACGAGGCTTACAAAATTCGCAACGCTATCCACCGTCTAATGGCCGTCGCGCGTTAAACTACCCTCGCTGTCTCTCACCCCTTACAGTTCGTCTACGGTTTCCATGAGCCTTGCTCCCCCTCTTATCATCGAAAAGAATGCGCCTCCTGCGCGTAAAAAAATCCTCCGCAATGACGCTCCATTCTTTCTCGATGGGATCTCGAGCTCGATAGTGTTGCTACACCCCTCCCTTTCCATGGTGTTCTCCCTATTCAATCGAGTATATTGATCAGCCGTAGATTCCCAGCGTAACTAGCCGCTGGCAAGCGGAAGGCGGAGTGTGTAATTGCAAACCATCGGCGAACGCTACCAATTATATGGAATTATCCGTACTGCTAATCGATAAAGCGTGGAACAATATAATTTTATTATTGCTCGAATACCGAACTCGGTGGGCAGGCACGCGGTATCCGAACCGAAAGCATCCGGTGGTCGAAATCGCATAATGGAGAATTCCACTGGTGTGTTCTCCGGTACACAGCCGCTACGATAAAAATTAATTAACAGCGAGGCGGTGAACTCGACCTGAGCATCGCGAATATTTCATGAACAATGAAATAACTCAGGCCTCGCAATTACAAACAGTAACGCGTGTACGGTGTACGTGGCGATACGTTATCGTAAATACCTTTAGCCTCTCGCCTTTTAATCATACTGTGCTTGCGCTTGACTCATGAGCTCCGCGCGCGTACCATAGATCGCCACACAGCGATAGCTCGCACCTAGTACATAGATCGCGCGCTAATGAAGGCGTGCGAGCTTGGCCACTGGCCCGTCAACATTAAATGGAGTACCATAAAAGAGTGCATCTCACCTCGCTTGGTTCCTTGCAAACCAGAACACTACCATTTCAAACAATCAACTTTCTTTTCACTCATTGAAAATTTAAGCGGTTCCTGCACGAATATACCTTTCGCTCGGACCTCGAGAACCTTTATAATACAAGTCAGAACGATGACAATAATAATAATGACGAAGTTCATCGAGGAGAGTGCTCGAGGTAACGACCTTCCATCTGCTCTACACTTCACCCTTTACCCTCTATGCTTCCTTCTCCCGGAGTGTACGAAACGAAGTTAAACGACGGGGCCAAAACTCTCTCACTCTCTCTCTCTCTCTCTCCCCTCCCATCGGTCGAGTGGAGTGTCAGGGAAATCCAAGGCAGAGAAGAAGAAGGTGATGGTTGTATTCGCAAGAGAGAAGGGTCCGGGGTGGTGGGCTGCAAGGGAAGCCAGGGATCCAAGGGAGTACCTACGTCTATCTTCATTAGGACGTTAGGCGCATTCATCGAGATACGGAGCCAGCAGGTTGAAGTTCTTCCCCTCTCGTTCCCTTTCCCTTCGCAAGTGTGTGCTCTTAACCTGGCCAAGTATTGTGTTCGAATTTCGTATATATTCGTATTCGTGCAGATCAAGCTGAATACGAGCGTGCCGTTGTAGGAGCTCTAAGCGCGCTGCTCCGTGCGCGCATGTATAATTTCGTGCGATTGTACGCGGCATGCATTGTACGCTCTTCGGACCCCCATTGTGCCCTCAGGAGCTGTCTGTCAAAACTCACCGCGTCAACCAGACTCCGGCGCTACTATTAAAGACATTCATATCCCTCGGCTTCTAGCGGCCGAAGAGCCGCCACACCGGACAGACGTGCTGCCGTTAGTGTGCGCCACAACGGCGTAGACGACGGGTTGTTTCACCCTGGACAAACGCTCGAATAAATTCACAATGAAGGGGCTAAAAGCTAACAGCCTCGGGCCTCGGTGTCAGGGGATCCTCCACCTATATCACTGCCTACTCTTCTCCTGCCCTCGACCCAACCAGATCTCAGCCTCCCTGACTTCTATCTCATGGGAATTTTTCCCTGGCATACGCATCAGTCTCATATATACAGCGAATAATCTTTCGGAGTCTAATTCGACGCTCTACTACGCCTGTGCCACAGGTAATCTGGCGAATAAAGCTGACTCGACAAAGAAGACGTTTGTCCGCGAAGCGCGTCGTCCTTTTGTCGGTTGCCGAGCGCTCGGGGACAAGTGGGAAAAAGCACTGTTTGGAAAAAGGACCGGTTGAAGAAAGAGAAAGGGAACATCGCGTGTGGGACATGAACGGAGTGAGAGAGAATGAAGGCTACTTATAAGGACTCCGTGAAAAACACGACCCAAAGTGTATTCTGGTGGTCTGCTGTGTTTACGTGTATTAAGTATGGAAAAATGTATGCTGGGTTCCTTGGCTCCTTGAGCCCCGGGTGCACCAGCTGCTCCATTTATCTTTCGCGAGAATCCACTTGGTCGCGCTCCACTTTATTTCTTTACTTGGCCATCCTCTCTTTCGTGCCGTCTCTCCTTAATTTCCCGCAAACTCTGGCCCACCGCAAGCCGTTCCTTTCATACTTTGATTAGAGAGCGGCGACGATCTTCCGCCAAATTTCCTGTCGCATGACGTCTCACGGAATTTGGGTCAGCCAAGGAAGCAAGCTACGGCAAGTACGGATAGCTGGAAATTAGATTGCAAAGGAAATCGCTTGGGCGTGATATACGAGAGTGCGAGTTCGTCGCGATCGTTTTCGCATTTTCTTGCCCGGCCGTAAAATTTTACGGCTGTCTTACTACTGGCTTCATGGGATATCTGGCTGGTGCGCGGCTCACTGGTCAGAGAAAAAAACTTCTCGAATTCGAGGACCATTATCGGAACACCGTCCGGCGAATGAATTTTGCGATTTATCGCCCTTGCCTTGCCCTCTCCCGTCCAACTTTTACCTCTGCTATTCATTTGTACCGCACTTCTACTCTCCCGGTCTCTCTCCTTCATCTCATTCCCTGGAAAGGAACTAAATCCACTCTTTCGAAGCGAGATTCTTGCCACGCATCCTTTTCATTTTCCACACCTAGTTTTTAGCCTGCTATATTTTTTGTTTCTATATTAACTCGCGTTTTGAAGGACAGAAAAGCAAGAATCAGTGGTATAAAAACCGAACTTGTACCGTAAATACTCGGAAAAACCCTCCTGATTGCTTGACCTTGTTTGATTTGGACGGTTTTTTCCACGTTTTCCAGTCTTCCCAACCATTCCCAGGGCTGAAATTTGGTGGAGAATGTTTTCTTGCATCAAGGGAGAAGTGGTATAAATTCCAGACCTCTAGCTCAAAATTCATTTTTTCGCAAATTTTTCCATATGTACCCCTTCACAAATTTTCGATTTTTCGAAGGTTCTGGGACTTTCACGAACACTTGATATTTCGATTGTTTGAGTATCAAAACGGATAGAAAACATAAAACTAGTGGCAGAAACGCCGGAATTCTACCGAAAACACATGGAAAACCGATCGTGAATAATTCATTTTCGTCTAATTCTGACGGTTTTTCCCATGTTTTTTATACTTCCCGACATTTTCCGGGGCTGAAATTTGGTGGGAAGTAGTTTCTTGCATCAAGGAAGAAGTGATATAAATTCCAGAGCCCTAACTCAAAATTCATTTTTTCACAAATTTTTGTGGGTATACCCCTTGACGAATTTTTCGGCCAAAAAATGAACTTTGACCTGGGGTTCTGCAATTTATATCACTGTTTCCTAGCTCTATACTGAATCACTACACGAAATACCAGACCCTGAAACGGTCGGGAAGGGTGGTTAACAAATTTTCGATTTTTCGAAGGTTCTGGGACCTTGAAAAAATTCAGACTAACACGAAAATCTTGCTTCTTTGAAACGCTTTCTTTTGCCTTTCTCGCGGACCTCCCACCTCGATGAGAATTTGATGAGGTAAACACTCCAGCGTTTTTTTAGCGGTTCCCTTTACCGCTTACAACGACGACTACCACTGACTCCGCTTTCATTTCTTTCGTTTCGACCCTCCCATGGCGTATACTGCCACTAGATTTATGTCTGCGTATTGCAAATTAATGTTGACTCGAATACAAAGTTTACATCGTACATCCCCAATGTCCCGAGGGGTTCTTTATGTTTTCAGGACTTATACCTGGAAATGTAATCAGAGATATTGTATTACTTGGTCTTAATGTGTTGGCTAATATTCGAGTGGTATCGTAAGCAAGCTATTTTCTCGATTTGGCGCACGCCGTTTATTCGGCAGCATACACACGTAGCAAATCCTCTTAGAGTGCCGGGCTCCCCATACTGCGGCTGCTTTACTTGACGTACAGTTCGATTTTCCGAGAGCCCCTTGCGCGAACGGATGGTTCTGCCTTAATTATTTCGTGTAAGAGGCTTACCATTAGACAAGGTCCTTCGAAATTGAAGCCGGCTTGACGCCATTCAAGTGCATAATAACCTGCTTCACATAGCAGCGCCTATGTACCGCGATTTAGAAGGGATTCTGTGGAAAATACCATCTGCCACTGAGTAAAGATTTCAAGGCCACGCGAGCAGGCATCCTTTCATGGACTTTGATCACTTCGTCTGTACTTTACTTTGAAATCAGTCAGATGTGAAGGACATGGATTCCTTTGGCCGCAGTAACGAAATTAGAAACAAACAGCGTAATGGAAAAGTTTCACGATGCTTACTTAGTAGGGCGGACAAGAATTCAATGGTTGAAGCTGGCTGGGCGACGCAGCAGCAGCCCAGCCAATCGGTGTTTTTCTATTGCTACCTTCCACGCAGACCGCACATTTGATTGCGGCCGGTACGTGAGCGAAATAAAGCACGCGATCCCCAGCAACACTTGCATGGCCCGAATCTTGAGAAGCGTAGAACTGCGTGTTGATACGTGCCGCCTGAATTTCGGGCCATGGAACGCCCCCTGCCTGCTCGAGTGTATTCGAGCTCCTGTGTCTGACCGTTACCGATGTATTCCCCTTACATTCTCAGGCCAGCCTAGCCACTGATCGGGATCCCTTTTCCCCCAGTGTGTTTACGGTCTATCTTGAAAGACTAAAAGCCTGGGGCTTGATAAAAGTTACTCTTCACAAAGAAGTTCCACCCGGAAATGTGGGCAATTTTAATTTGACTAAATAATGGCGTCCCAATTATTTTATCGATGAGTGTATGTCGCCAGTGTTCAAAAGGATCTTGATTTAATAGTGACTCGTCACTTTTTGCGAAAGATAATGCAGAGCTTTGGGATCCTTCCTGTTTGAACAAACAATTGGCAAAAAGCAGCGCGATCTCGAAACGCGCAGCTTGAAAGGGAGAGGCGCAGGGATGAGAGGGTTGAGCGACGTCGCAAAAAGCGATAGCTCGCGGGAAATTATCGAATTGTTTGGCGAGCGATTGGGAACGCTCGAAGTGTAATTAACGGGATGTCATCCGGCCTCGGCCAATAAAGTTCAAAGGATTTAGTTCGAGCTGAACGGAGCTTCCGGCGCTGAGCTCGGTCCGTTTAGAGGGGGCAAATGGGATTGATGAGGCAAAAGGGAAGAAAGTTTTCTCCTGCTTGCGCCAGGCTTCTTCGCCGTCTGCGATGGAGAAAATAACGTTAAGTCCGCTTTCTTTGGGTGGGCAGAGCCCGATCTGAGCAACGGCCTCGTTTTTTCTTTGCCAGCAGGCTTCTTCGATTAGAAAGAACACCGTGGGTGCGCGCGCGCCCGCGCGCACGCCGGCATTAATGTACGACCAGACACTCCAGTGTTTTCCTACCACCCTCAGACTCCTGTACCACCCGAACCCATTACATCCTTGCACTACCGTTTCCCCCGAACAAATCTTCCTGTGAGTGCGCTCGTGCCGGAGGCCCCGATTAACGAATTGAAGCTTTTGCTATTGGAGAAACGCGCCCGGGGAAAGAGGAGTCCAAAGAAACTCTCCGCTTGGTGTGTGGATCGCGATTTCTCAATCCCACCGACAGTCACGACAAAACAAACGAGTGCGCGGCGCTATTACTCACCGCTCATACATTCTAGTCAGCTATAAATCGCCGCAGTTCAATATTTCCTCTCTGCCTCTGGATCGCTCTACGCCGTTCTCGTCGCCCTTTGCATGCGCACACGCGAACATTATTCATTCTTGGCAAACGCAAATCCAACTGATGAAGAGCGCTTGTAGGCCTTGGAAAAGGGTGTTAATTAAAGTAACTGAAGAAAGGGCATAATTTCGGATAAGTCGTTAGGCTCATCACGGCCTATTTGGAAGGTTCGCTACTGAAGGGAAAAAGAAAGGAACCAGGGAAATCTGTCACGACGGTATATTCCTCGACGTTCTTCTCTTCCAGACGGCCGTTACACCCCTCGAGTAACGCTGCTCCCGTTGGAAGTGTGTCCGCGCGATTACGGTCGGTAAATGCGCACTTAATATGTAGAGGAGTACATAAAAAGTTTATGGCCTGCAATCAGGAACCTATGCCGCGTCATATTAAAAGATCTACGAGCGCTCGTTTAAAGCGGCGCGCTTTCCCCAAAGCCAAACCGACGAAGGGTCGCCACCACCACCGCCACCACTGCCGCCACCGCGGCCGCCTCCAGTCTTCGGTATTTCCACGCGGAAAATTGCAAGCTACTTTTTCATGCAACCTCGCCCCGCCACCTCATATTTTTTCGGCCCTCGGAGGGCCCCCGCTAATCTTCGAAATTAAATTTTCCACCGACTGGCAGTAACATCGAATGCTTCCTCGACGCAAGCTGTGCTACAGAAGTGACGATACTTTAAAAAGACCCTTCAAGAATTACAATATTCTCGCACGTATTGCATCGCTTGCCATATCGTGTTTGCGATTCTAACTGGCGAGAAAAGTGGGAGTTCTCGCACAAGTTCTGTTAGTCGGTTCACCGTGAAATATGACGCAATTTTTATGTTTGCTGTAAGTGCGCACAGCCCATTCGTATTCCCTTGAGCATCGCTCTTCAACGGGGGCTCGATCGGAGGATCGGAAAAATCGGCGCCACCGATGGAAAAGTGCATCTCGAACTGGTAGTAGGGATTAGGCCATAAAGGCCGAGATCGGTATAGGTTTTCACGCGGCGGGAAAATCACCGGGCTGGATAGTCACGGTAAGCCAGCTGGGCGGTATCGTTTGTGCACGATGGAGGAGGGACACGTTTAAAAGGACGAGAGGAATTGGGAGATCCGGATATTTTCATGGGGGATCGACGTGTAAATTACAGACTTAGAAGCAATCGCGCGCGATAGAGCATCGATAGTGTCTGGCAATAACTGCGGGGCTCCGAGCTACTAGAAGGCATAATTCCATACGCTTGGCGATCGAGCGAGAACGACAGGGGGAAGCGGAAGCATATGGTTCTCGAGCGATTGAGTGCAAAATCCGTCTCAGCGTGGGCACGGATTTTCCGTCGAGCTGGCTAGTAGCGCGTGTACGCTAGTTAAACCCGATAGTGGGAGCCGAAGCTTTGAAACGGGAGAGATTTTGTACGTTTATTTGTCATCGATATTCTCGGGCGGCGCTTAATGCACGGGCCCGTAGGTAGGCAGGCAGGCAGGCAGGCAGGCAGGCAGAGGCAACCGGCGATTTGAAGTGGATTCCACGCGCCGGGTCGCCTATAAATCTCACGTCGCAATATTGCGCAACCGATCGGAAAAAAGGACACGCCACGCGCGCGCCGCGTGCTTGCTCTGTAGCCAGCATCCGACGAGCGAGAACGCGGCGCCCACCGCAGAAATGGCAATCTGCATGGTGCCGAGCGATTATCCGCCACGGAGCAGCCTACATTTTTCACCGCTCCGTTCGACGCGCACCATTCCGATAGTAGCTACATTCCGGTGTGCACGATCGTCGGTTAGGCTTCCAGGTTAATTAAACGAAATTGTTTGTTCCTCAATGAAAGATCGCTCGCCCGCAACATCCAACAACACGATCTTTCCATGTACGCGTTGCCGAGATAAACGCGGTCTCTCAGTGGAAGCTTCATTAGTGAGCGCGCTACTAAGCGTATGAAATATTTCCCCGAGCGGCGTGAGTAACGCGTACAGACACTTGGTGCCGCTTGCTCGCTCCCTCTCCATTGCGTGCGTGCCTGCGTTTTCAAAGTGCTGGCTGGCATAATTTCGCGGGGGAATATTTTCCGGGAGATCAAACCTGGTGGTGGTCGCAATAGAGGGTGAGAGGGTGAGGGCAGACGGGGCCTTCGTCGGCGACGACGGCGACGAGGGGTTCGTTCGTTCGTTCGTTCGTTCGGTCTCTCGCGCACATTTTCCATTATGTCCCGCAAGATTCCCGCGTCCTCCGAGCTAGGCGGCAACCCGTTCACCGCCCCAGTACACGGGGCTAGCACGCGTGTAAATTGCCGGCTCTCGACACGAGCAGAGGCCCAAAGGGGCTGCTGCTGCTGCTGCTGCTGCTGCTGCTGCCGCCGCCTGCCGCCTGCCGCCTCTTTCTCCCCGACAACGTACCCGGCGTATCGGAGACGCGCACCCCCGCAGACTCAATAGCGCGAACGAGCGGGCGCTGCGAGCCTACGGCGCAGGGGTGTTAAATTTTATCACGAGCTACAAAGAACCCCGGGGGTGGAAGGGAAGGTCGGAGAGTGGCGAGAGTGCCGGGTGCTGCCATACCGGCGAGAGAGAAAGCGTATCACTTAACACGAAGTGCTCGCCCCGAAATTCCAACCCACACCCTCAGCGCCTACCTTCACACGACGCCCACCACCCTTGCCGCGCCAACGAAAGCTGCTGCCCGCCGCCTTCGAAAGCGGCGAGCTAACGACGTTAATAACAATTACGAGTTTAAGTAGGACCCCCTGAAATTCCCTCCTCACTCTCTCCTCCCACTCGCCTCCCGTCCTCCAAATGGAGCTTAATAAATCGGGACATCAGGATCCTTGCTATTACCCGCCTACGCCCGATATTACGACATCACGGAACTCTGAACTTTAAGATCGATCATAAATGTCCGGATCCTCGGGATACTAGTGGCTCGAGCCAAGTTGGATTAATCCAGCGAATATAGCCGCGATGGCTAATTGAATTCGGCATAGGTTCCTGGCTGGTTGAACCTCAAGGAGCGGAACAAGGCTAGATAGGCTCCGGAATTCACTGTCCAATTTTGCCTCGTATGATCGTACCGCTCGGAGGAATCAAAGCTTCCTCTTGACGGTATACGCTGTGAATCCTGGCTCTGTCTCTCTTCCTCTTTCCGACGAGCCACTGAGACTGCGGCAGGCTTCTCACCCTCGAAGTACATTATCGAATTAGCCGGATAGGTGGAGGAGCCCTTTGACGACAAGCTGTAACGCGGTTTCTCGAAAGAGAGCGAGCGAGCAGTGCACCGGTCGGTCGGAAAGGCCACCGAAGAAGAGAAAAAAGGGACACTTGGCTAGGTAAAGGTCGTTAGGTCGGGAGAGTGTTATTTTACAGGGACCGGTTCTCTCCTTCTCTATCTCTCTTATCACCTCCTCGTCCTCTGTATTTTGGTTGGTGTCCGGAGACGTTGGTGCCGATCCTTTCATTAAGCTACCGATCAAAGGACCCAGCCACCTTCTCTCTCTTCATGCAGGTCGCGCGTCCTGCGGGATAATCGTTTTAGGAGTCGGCTTGTCTCCCCTGTCCACTCGTGAGACTCTTTTCCCCACTGCTGCTGCTGCTGCTGGCGCTGCTGCTACTCCTGTACAAAGAGCGATACGGAGAAAAGGCGAGCCGCGTAAAAAGAGGACGCGACCACACGGACAGTACTAAAAGGGTTGTACCCTGGCTGGAGAGTCTCGAGTAGACGCTATCCACGGGAAAAATGGAGTCTTTTGCTTTCGTTCTCTTCGTCACGCGCTAATCTACACCGTGAGGCTCCACGGAATTATCTGCCCTTCCTTTAGCAAGACTCTTAAATACGACCTCGTTGAAATTTTTAGAATTCTCCGCCCAGCTCGTCTAGCTAGTTACTTTCAACTTCTTTTCTCTCGGATGGATTACGCGCAAGATTTGCCTTCGTAACTCTGAAATATTATCCTCTCTAGTGTAGAGCGTGGGCGTGTTTTGTGCTCTTGAGCAACAATAGTGCAACAGAAAAATGAGTCTGCGCTCTAGTGGACAACGGATACAGGATTCAATTAGAAAATCGTAGAAGCAGCATGCGGCAGGGGCGATATTAGCGCGCAGCTGTGAGCCGGGAGTCCCGTAGGCAATTTCGGGGCGAGCGGGCGTATTAGTTAACGCTTAATTCGGGCGACTCGGGCGCGCGACCACAGAGAGAGAGAGAGCGAGTGAGAGAGGCCGTAGCTCGCCTGGCTGCCCAATTCCATCCCCAGCGAGTAATTAACAATAACGGCGATAGCCCTTCTTGCGGCGACGGCGGCAACGGTGGCCGCTCTAACGAGCAAGAACTCGCTCGATCAGCTGCACGGCTTTTGGGAGCAGCGGCGGCATCGAGGCCCCCGCTGGACCAAATTTGCCCTAGGAGCGACCACCGCCCCTGGCGCTTCCACCCTCTCGAGACACAAGCCAGTACCAGGCGTGTGTAACACTCCCTCCTTTCTAGTAAAAAATATCGCCTTACCCCTTTGACGATGAAAGATGTACGCAGTTGGAAAGCCGAACCTTTAATTCATTCAGCCGCTCTTCCATTATAACAAGGGCCGCTTTCCCTTCAATGTATTCGCTTCATTTGGCCGAATAATAATTGGCGATAATAGGATTAAAGACGTATCATTGCGGCTTTGGTCTGCTGTAAGTACGGCACGCGGCTGCCACCGCGATTCAGGTGTAATGAACGGTACGACGTCATGCACAGGCGAAATCAAGCACTGGCCAGTGCATCGGTAAAGAGCGAAGGGGAAGCAAGTTCCCTGTCGAATGCAAAAGCGACGGCATCGTCATTGCATCTGGTTACACGGCTTCCAACGGGCCAGAACGATCCTTTGATATCGGCCCGATTACCGTATATCCTGACCGATTTGCAATTCGGCGCTCGGCTGCTTGCTATCGACAGCCACGCGAATTGTTGGTCGGACACGCGCCGCTGAGCGAATCCACGGCAAACGAAAGTCCTTAAAACATTTCAGTTGATCTCTCCCGCCCCCCTCCCTTCACCGAACCCCATCTCTTTTCGAAGCCTACTCAATGTATGCGCTTTTTTGCGGGGTGGATGGTGCGCCCACCCCCGAGGCGATTCCTTTGATTCAGTTGGGTGGAGCGGGCAAAAAAGGGTTGATCTGTGTGTGCTCAATGAATCAATCGCGGGGTAGATAGGCGGCGGGGAGGAGGAGGAGGAGGTGGAGGAGGGGGGGGGAGAGGAGCGGCGGCCCTTTGAAACTGGCAAAGGAGCGGGGACAAACTTGGAATAAATGAGAAGAATCCCAGTATCGGTTTTAATTAACTTTATTCGAGGTGCACCTCTGGTACATGTACATCTCTATCAATATTCATTAGTGGATTTTTGAGACTTAAAGCTGCCGGGAGTACGCGGTAATTGATTACCGAGCGCTCACTTGTGCCCTCAACAGGTTGCCGCCTTCCTTCCGCATGCAACATTCCCGACCCGACGTGGATTCGCACGGCTGTTTTCATTCGGCAGTGTTTTTCGAGCCTTCCGCTCGCTGCGAGAAGTTCCGGGGATCACTTGGAACGGATTGCCGAGATGTACGAATTTCTGATTAGCCCGAAGCGAATAGCAGAGAGCCTACTAGCAGGCCGTGACAACGAACAAACTTCCCCCCCTTAACAAGTTTCGCGAGTTTACGCGTTCTACCCGTCACATCGGTGCGCGCCACGCCGATTTCTCTTACTCTACCATTCCCGCTCTTTATTTACGCCCTTCCACGCCTCCCTATAATTCCTTGTGTACACCCCGTTGGGCCAACACCCCCGCGCATCGAGGTAAACATCAGTCTCGGGATGCTGCTGCTGCTGCTGCTGTGCTTGAGAGTATTGGAACTTTCTCGCGACATCCTCCACATCCCTGTTCCTCACTCTCTTCACCCCCCCCCCCCCGTCAAACATCCTTGTTCTTTGTCCTTTCATTTTGTTCCGCTCGTGTTCTCTCAGAAGAGTCGAAAGGGGTGAGATTGGATGAATGATATTTTCCACAATTTCCCTTTCTCTGTAAAACGTAATGAGAAAAATATGGGTTGTTAAAATTACCTTTTCACCCCTTCAAAGATACTTAAAGCACTGAAGTGGAATGAATCCCACGAGTTGAAAAATTCTCAATGAAGAAAGAGTTATATCGTAATTGCTCCCAATAGTTCCGTATTACTCCCACGGCCTGGCAATGCTTTCCGAGTAGGCAGAGCTGATTCCATGGTAAATTAAGCAATTTTATCATACGGGTTCGTAAACCCCATAGATCCAAGCACTGCGGTACGGCTCAGCCACGCGTTATTAATGCGTTTTCATTCACGAATACGAATAGCAGCGAGCCGGGTCCTTGGTGCCAAAGCCCCGCTCTATGTATGCATGTATACCGTTCTTCACCGGCTTCCTTCCTTCATTCACTCGTTCGCCAAGCACCCAATGCGGTTCCCTCTTCCTTTGGAATCACAGTACCTGGTGGATGGTCTGCTTGAATGCCTCATTCCAGTATATTTCGGCCACAAGCACGTGAATCTCCTTTCCCAGCTTTGCCGATATTAATTCCCGTTTACCAAGGCAATTGTCAACTCGATATTTCAACGGGCTTTCTAGATGGGCCAACAGTCTCTATCTTCCGCGACCTCATTCTAGCTATCATTTATCGAGTTTCCTCAACCCAGGATGCTTTATTACGCTTTCCTATCGCGCGTCTCGTCGCCGCCAGAACTTTCGAACTCAACGACGCCGTCGCGCATCGTCGACGCGTATAAACTGCTTACCAATTCGCTGTGGGATCATCCGGATTATGGTTAACTACGTATCCAGGAAAACCTTCGACTCTTCTCCGTTGGTTTTTCTTCGATCACAAGGAACCGCATAGAATTCGCGCCGGTGCACAGAGCAGCGTGCAAGCTGGATCGAAACTTTGTTGAACTGCCAAGTCCCGCCGACTTAGCGCTCTCGAGACTTAGCGTGAATTAACTCGAAGCTGGGAACTCGCGTCTTTGATACGATCATGCGCAAATCACTGTTTTCCCATGGCTTCGTCGAGTATAATTTTCGAGCAGGTGCTCTCTCTTCCCTCGGAACTGTTTGACTGATGATCCGCAGAAATCGCTTCGAGATCTTTCAGCCATCCTGTTAGCAGATATCATCCGCTTAGCGGCGGTCTTAATCGTATTTAAAAGTTATTTGTCCGATCTGAGCGCGTTCGTTCGTGATCCTTATTCTTGCCCCTACTCTCTCCAACTTTGCTTCCATCGGTGCGTTTGTGTGCATATCCCCCGAGCGTAGTCGAGGTCTCTTCGTTTCTCGAAAGCAACCGCAGTGAGTCCTCTTTCAGAGCTTACAAAGGAAATTAATTCCTCGAGCAAGATTCCGTCGAGCTTGATGCTTCAATGTGCAGCCGGCACAACCTTTTCGGAAGGAGTACGGCTAGGCAAACGCTTTGGGTATAAGTGGATCTTCGTAAAAAGAAACTACCACTGTACTCTGGTTATTAGAGCGTGCTTTGCCACTCTCTCTCTCTCTCTCTCTCTCTCTCTCTCTCTCTCTCTCTCTCTCTCTCTCTCTCTCTCTCTCTCTCTCTCTCTCTCTCTTCCTCGGAATACATATACCCTGGCTTACTATCCAAGTGTTGTTCTCTCATCGGGCTTTTTGCGGAGTTCACTTTTTACTACCACTTCTATCGCTTTCCTCCTGGCGTTGTAATCTTGTCCGGGCCACGTGTGATCATCCTGCGGTTTCGGTGTCTCGTGGTTGGTCGCTTCCAAGCGCAATTTCATCGCGCGCTCTGTCTCATGTTCGACGAGTTAACGACCGCGAAATCGACGTCGATTAGCCCTGATGTGCCGTGGCTTGGCCAAGCCGGCAGCATGCCGTAGGCTCTGCCGAGCGGTCAAGTTATTCGCCAGCTGTGTAATGGATATTAAGGTAATCGCAAAAAGTCCCAAGATTATTATCGGCCCGGATGGTGAACCTTAGATATTGATATCGATGAAGTCGGGCTTGTAAGATCACGCGAGTACAGCCAGCCGTCTGAGGACCGGTGTTCCCAAAATCGTTAAAACCTGAGATCATCATCTTTCGCGCGAAGTGTAGCTACAAAGTTGGCAGGTAAGGAAGCTTCAAGGTGTACAATGGGGTTGCTAGTAGTAGCAGGGCATTGAATTACCAAATTGAAGTATGGTCGCAATGTCGGTGCGATGCTACCTCCGCGGCACACGTAATATCGAAGTTACTCGGTAAACAGGATCTCTCAAGAGTTGTTGTTGCCGCGATAACGAGCTCCCGTAACGGCAACGGTATGTAGCTTCGGCTATGCTCTTAGCTCCGGAACGATGTGTTATAGCATCGATAACGCGAAATGGCTCCCAGCCACTGTCTGTTACCACCCCCGACAACCAACCCACCATCGAAAGCAGTATTCGCCTCGTAACATAAAAATAGACATATGTACTTACCACAGCTTCTTTAAGAAGTCCCACCATCGAGCTATCAGATGCTTGGAAGCACAGCATTATTCATACTTGGGCCTTTCATTTTTAATCGAGTAGGTTCTTATTTCTAATATTCGGGTAGTACTTGGCGGGTTGTCGGGAAGTTCGAATATCGACGATGCAACCTTGGTACGAGGAGCAATGTGCCCATCCACGTGGGCAGATGGAGTCAGGACAGCGTGAGATGCGCGTTATTCTCACCTGGCTTCTCCCATAGTCTGAAGCCTATAGGAGGATACCAGACTGCCAGGCGCGTTCACCAAAAAGCCCTTCACGTCTGCCTCGCCACTTCTCCTCGTCTTGTTTCTCCCTGCAGGATCTTGGCTCACCTTCTCTTCGTTGCTCTTCCCACTCTGTGGATCCTCTTGGATGCTGAGCAGCGTAACCGTTCTAGGCAGCAGCCAAGGCACAGGCAAAGCTCGTCGTCCTCTGTCATCGAGGATGATCGGGGATCCCTCTCTTCGGCGAACCGCAGTCACGATATTACGTAATTGGATTCTCGCGGTGGATCCGTTGGTATTAAAGGGCCGAGTGCCCCCATTGACACGGCCGAATCAACGATAATTCGAAGGGGTTCGAGTGCCTACGAGGAGCGCACTCATTCGCTCGCTCTCCCTATTACTTACTTTCGGCCTGCTTCCATGGCCACAAAGGACAAGAGGACAGTCCTTGTTGTCGGAGACTCAAAGAAGCTCCGGCCCGTCCCTTATAACCCCGCTGGCATTCCGCGGATTAAACGGATCTTAGTCCCCAGATTAATAATGCGACTGGCAGCCGCACTCGACTCGAGTTCGACTTCACTCTTCTCTTAAGCGATCCGATCAATTCGCTCCCTCAGCCTTTGAAGAGCACTCTGCTTTCGGAGATCGTGGATGCTCCTACGAATTAACAGGGATACTTTGGGGATACTACCGGCCGAATGTTGTTAACTTAATCAAGCTCTCTCATAAATTGTCGAAGCGGCCCCTTTTTGTTCGGTCGGACTTCAACGGCGGTGCGACAAAGGGACTTCACGTGAATAAGGATAAAGTCGTCGTGGTAAACCGTCGTGTAGCTAGGACCATTTTAAGGACAACTGCTTTTATAGAAGAAATGTCGCGAGCACAGGATATATTCATAGATGTTAGCCCGACGTCGTTTATGTCGATGGTGTGCTCCGCCCAGGAGCCAGGGAATGCTCAGTTCTGCAGGAGCGAGATTGAAGAAGAGGAAGAGACTGTCGGACGATCTGTCAGCGAACGGGCGACCAAGCGGAAGCTTATAATTGTAGGATGGACCTGACGCTCATAGAGAACTGGATCGGAGTCCTGTGATGGCCAAGAAGCCTGCGGGACACCATTATTGCGCGGGCCAGGTGTCCTGTCGACACCTCAAAGAGTCGGTTCTCTCTTCCTCTTTCTCTCTATGCCTTTTCTCGACTACAACCAAGCCGCGCGCTCGACACTTTTCTACCGGTTACTCGAGCTCGAACCGCACATCCTCTCTGCAAGGATAAAAGCAGCCGGCACTTTTTCTCCCTGCTGCTTCTTATGAATTTCTTCCGAGTCAGTAGACACTTGGCTTGGACTCGATATGTATTCCGTAGTTGGAGCATGGTGACAATGGACTATGGCTCTGCTTTCCCGCTGGGGGTGAGACAAAGCGCCCGGTGATTTCCTCGGGGCACTCTTAGGACTATTAAGTCTCTCGGCTTATTTATCTCTCAGTCCCGTATGTAATACTCGCTGAATCGCATTGGGCCTATAACTTATAGTTCCCCTAGACCAAGATCAGTCTCCATTTCGGGGTGCGTAGACAGAGAATCCACTTCCTCCTCATTTGTCTGGCGGCTGGCGATTTCTTACGACCATGGCACAGCCACTTTCTCCCTGCAAAGAGCGAAAGACACGAGGAGGGTGCACTTATGAAAGGAAAAATGATGTTACGACTTACGATTGGGGAATCCAGCCGAATAGAAGGTCGTCCAAGGAACATTAGATTCATGCTTCGATGAATACGGACGCCAGGATCAAAGGCAGGATGAGAGTTCGGACGCTTGGTATCCTGCTGAGGGGAACACGTGGTTGCGGCTTCCCTGACCTCCCTCTGATCGGTGTATCGATACAATGACTGGCGCCACGCTCCACAGACCTCGGCCAACCACCGAATTCAGAAAATTGGCTCGATCATCGACTCACCTGGCCGTTGGTTTCTCTGACTCCTGCGGTGTTGTCGTCTTGGATTGCCTTGGACCTTCTTGGAATCTCTAAGCATCCTTCCTTACAATTTCCCGCACGATCGTGTTTATAGAAATCAACGGTTCAGTGGCGTCAAAACTTCCCCTAATTTCAGCTTAACTGGTAGACAAGCACGAGTGAAAGAGCGGAACCGGCTTGCCGGCTCAATTATTGCGGTTTGCGTTCAAACTTTTCTGCTTGGCCTAACACATTCACCTGGCCTGTTGGGTAACGTTCGGCTCAGAAAACCCGACCAATTTGGCGGCTTGGCCTCGTCAGCCAAGCGGCAATGGTACCTGAATCATGCACAGCATGGTTAGCGCACCTGTAAGACACCCCAGTTTTTCACAGAGAATAAGAGTAGCTATATAAGAAGGGCAGGCCGATTTCGCAAATCACTAATGGCACGATGAAGCGTTGGATCGTTAGAAGAAGCAGCGTAGCGTGATCATATCGGTGAATACTTAACGCACAATAGAATACAAGGATGCATCAGGGAACAGGATGTCCGTGCAGCGTCATCCCAAACAAATCGTGACACCTGGACGTCTAATTGGGTGATCTCGTTTTTGGGGCAGGTCCTCTTTGCTCCTCGTTAAAAATTGATCCCCTCTGACGAGGCGAACGTGATTCTGCTCTTCGTGCCCGCTTGCAATGACTAAGCTTTTGCCTCACGATTCCACGCGAGGGGAATAAACACTGCGGATCATCCCCCAAGCAATACGAGAGAACAGGGAGACAGTCTAGTAACTACTTTTGTTTTCAATGAATATTTAACTTGCACTGGGAAGATTATCGTCAAGAGTATCGTTGGCAGCGTGGCACACCTGGGTTTGCTCTTAGATCTCTTGAGTTTCTTTCCCTTTGCTACTGGCAAAAATCTCACCGAGTGAAAGCATAGTTGCACTCAAGCACATCTTGGATGGTGATCGCAGAGAATAAGCAGGAAGTGCTCGATACACAACTCCCACATAACGATTATAGCGAAGAGATAGAGTGTATGCGAGGGAATGAGACCGAGAGCTAGAAATTATCGGGCCTATTCATTTTTTAGAAACATTGTCGGCCTCGGACCGGAAAGAGTTGCATTGGCTGCTGGTGCACCTGCGTCCTATTTTTCCAGGCGATCCACCGATCCATTCGAGTCCCTCTTTTCCCCGCATCTCCCTTCCTCTGCACAGTTTTCCCATTTGCCAGTAGTCCTCAGGAATAAAGCGAGGCCGAACGCTCTCGTTCGATAGGAAGAAAAGGGTTCGAGGAAAAATTAGTCGGAGGCCGAGTTGCCCGTAGGACAATGAGAGGATTGGTGGAGGAGGGCGAGGAGGAGAGCAGGTTGCATCCGGGGCTAGTAGACTCGGTCACGAATGCGCTATCGCGCCCTGAAGGGCCAATCAATTTTTCTCCCTTTTTTTACTCTGCCCTGGAAAGCGTTCGGCGAGCCGCGATGTCACAGCGTACGAACACAGAGGAACCATTCATCCATCGAAATGACCCCAGAGGCGCCAATCAAACGCGTCGCCTCACCCTGAATACTCAATGCTGATGTAGAGATACTGGCTGCCGCCGTCGCCGTTGCAGCTCTATATTAACGGAAGCCCTCTGTCCCTCGCTTCACTTCTCATCGATTCTGTCTACACTTCCCCTGGCATAGCAACCCCCCCCCCTCTCACTATCCACCTCCCTAAGGCATCTCTTCATTGCGCTTCCTACTTCGAGCGATGTATCTTCCTATCACAAATTGTTTAGACTTTTTTCCCATCTATGAAAGCACTCGGCATGTCTGCCTTCCTCCTGCGATGCAACTCGTTCCTACAATGGAAGGGGTTACTCGAGCCCCGGGTATAGAAGAAGAGAAAATGAAAGAGAAAATGAGAGAGAGAGAGAGAGAGAGAGAGAGAGAGAGAGAGAGAGCGAGAGAGAGCGAGAGAGAGAGGAAAAGAGAGTGCATGGGTGCGAGTGTAGTCGGTGAATAATGAAGGGAAAGTTTAATCCAGCTCTCGGAGGTATTGGCCAC
The DNA here is from genome assembly GCA_910593735.2 of Ectemnius lituratus. Taxonomy (NCBI): domain Eukaryota; kingdom Metazoa; phylum Arthropoda; class Insecta; order Hymenoptera; family Crabronidae; genus Ectemnius; species Ectemnius lituratus. The sequence goes on along the minus strand of OU343039.1, from coordinate 14,366,440 downwards.
CCGCTCTCTTATTAGCTCGCCCGCCCCCAGATATCAGGCTACGTAATAATGCGCCGCTGAATATTTCAACCCACTCACTTGTTCATTGGTCCGCTCGATTATTATTAGAGGTGAACTCGAAACTGCGGCCAAATCCATTATTATCGCATCCATCTGAATGGACCACCGTACTAGGACATCCGACCACAGATCAACCAATCGTATTATTCTCCCTCTCGAGTTGCATATCCACTTATTATATCATCCAATTGACATACGTTATATTTTTGTCCGTACATGGAGGCAGTAAAAGACAGCTTCTGTTTCAAAGTGAGACCTTTATTCTTGGAAATCGTTTTGACACTGCTTCGTATAAGACAGGCAGATATCGGGCTGTAGAAAAGTCGTGCTGAAAAATTGAGCGGAACGACGGGACACTTCGCAGGCGCACACATCGAGCGGCAAAGTGTCGGAGAATGAATTCAAATATAGACCTTGACTTCCGATATCGCAAGCGTATTTTAGCGTTATATCCGGCCTGGTGTTTGGCGCGATTCATTATGTCCCCCTGTAACCGTGAACATATTGACATAACAGTCACGGCTCCGATATCGCTTCCCATATTAATTCAGAGGGGCGTTCGAGTGCTGCCGTTTAACGGTAGACCGTGCGCGCTCAACACGAAACGAACAGATCCATTTTGCCGGACTGCCAATGTAATCAGATGTCCTCATTGCAAGCGTAGAAAATGAGAATAAAAGAGAGGGTGATTACTGATCGGAAACCTTGAGGATGAACAAATTATCGAATGTGGTGGCCCAGTTCTGACGGAGATAGTGAGAAGAGAGGATTATAGGCACCGGTTGGAGGGTGAGATCAGCATCGACGTGGAATGTCAGAGTGGCTTTAACCAAGTTCGTCGATATCGACATTAATTCAGACGCGTTGCTGCCGTTAGAGATACTTACGGTGTGGATCGCGATCGAGGCGGGCAGGCGGGCAAGCAAGCAAGCAAGCAAGCAAGCAAGCAAGCACGTAGCAGTGCATTTACGTGGAACGAGGTATGGAACGCGATTTCCCGAGGCCGCGCGCGCGCGCGCCCCTCTGATCCAGGCTGCATTATCTTCGAAGCCACTACGCGCTCGTAACGAGTTATTTAACGTTATCGTCGTGGCAAACGCGCTCTCGCGCTCAGCCCGTCTCCGGCAGATATAACCTTCCTTTGCCTCTCTAAACGCATCTGCCAGCCATTATGCCGCGCGTCGGCTGCCTGTTTATTAGCTAATTACTGGCTTATTTTTCTCGACGCTCCCGGCAAAGTGGATGATAAAAGGTGGGTGGCTGCAAAAGGTGGCTAATGGCTAATTGGCCCGATGGCGCACCAGATTTCGGCCCGATATCACCCGTGAGAAGAGACCCAACCTGATTAAGCGAGACTTTTGCGAGCAATGCCTTCCTATGCTTGAAAGCTTGGCTGACTTTGATAAAATATGTACCCGGAACTGCGCGTGTCGGGTCGCAGCCGATCGACGATCATTAATTTGGCAGTGGAGTCCATCGGGTGCAGAACGATCGCGTTCAGATCGGGCGTATTTTTGTATTGGTTGGGATATTCGGTAATAATTGAGTAAAGGAGGGTAGGGTGCGGCCGGCGGGCAGCGGACGATTAAGCTAATCGATGTGGCTTCGCCCTTATTTTTCGGCACGCTCCTACGTCGCCCTTTCAGCCCTCTGTCCGCGCCATTACCGCGACCGCAGGCACGCCACCGGCTTTTGCCGGCTGGCTCGCGAATGCGTACGGCACACACTGCCGGCTCGCGTGAAATGTCAAATGGCTCGTGATTTACGTCGAAATTCCGCGTTAATTACCCCTGTCAATGGCCGAGTATCGCCGCGCAAATACGCGTCTGCCTGCGGCCGACGTGCACAACAAATTTCAATGGCTCGACATACGGCTTCTTGATACCACTGGAAGCACTCACTCTCCCTCTCTCTGCTACCCCATTCAATCGTCTCGATGGCATTTTAACTCTTTCGGAATGCGCTCCTATCAAAATCTCATCATTCCATTTCTAATCGACACAGCATCATGGATTTTATTGTATATTAGAAGGAAGTTGGACATTTCCGACCTCAATAATAATCACCGGGCTTCCTCCATTTTATCTGAAAGCGGTAGCCTTTTGTGAGAAGGTGATTTTCCTGAGAGCATCGCGGAAACGAGGATGGCGGATGCTCCGACCAATTTCCGTCCTCAAGAACAGCGTCCGTTTACCGATGTTTACGGTAGTGGTTGTCCGGTAGTAACGAGCGGTTGTACGTGCCGCCCAGTAGTACACCTGTATCGAGGTCTTCTCCACCGAAGACACAACGTGACCGCCCGCTTTACGGGGGATTTGTTACTCGACTCACGATTACACCAGCTTTCTTCCCGATCCCGAAATTCCCCACCAAGCTTTACTTACCTCTCGCTCACTAACTTCCGCCCTTGATTTCGCTTTAGGCAAAGCCAAAGGTCACTCACACCTACACTCAACAAATTGCCTGACGATCATGTTGCTTTTTCATTTAGTGCTGTTTTTCAAGAGGCACTTGAGTGATACACGTGTACCACAGACGATGGATTCTTAATTACCGAGGACATAGTTTACACGAGTGATTTCTTTCAAGGGATACGTGTCAGTCTAAGTATGGACGTGTGTAAATGATCATACTTCCTCCAACTTTTCCTTCGCTGGCTCAAGTGTACTTGAGTGTCCACCCGTCTCCCATAAGCACATTCCACTTCAGAGAAAGACAGACTCTCGTGGCTACATCCACTTGACTCGGCAACGCATTCCCGTGAATTTATGATGCAGCGGATAAATTTTGGCAGACGGCTTGGATCTCGAGATGTACACTTGCCACCCTAAAATAGAGTGAAAGGGCTTCGTGGAATATAATGTGATATTATTCCGGTCACACCAAGAGCGGCTTTTGTATGGCCAATGGGCAGAAAGCATTGTCGGATCGAATCAACTAAAAAGCCTCTCCAGGGAAAGACATTGTATCTCCCAAGGGATACTTCCCTTTCCGTGTTTGGACGTGATAGTTCCGGTAGGCGAGAAACAGGAACATACTATATATGTCGCACACCTTGAGGCGAGCGTCCCACGAAAAGAACCAACTGCGATATTAAAAGCTATCGAAGTACCGGCTTGATACCTTCGAGACGCATGTCCGCGTTATTTATTGGCCATAAAGTAACGTAGCAACCATTACTAGGACATTTATCGTATTTTCTGTTTCACTAATGTCCTCTGTATTTTATCGCCGTTTTCCCAAAAAGGGGCAAAGGGGGAAAGAGGGAGAAGGACATGAAGTAAAGACGGGAAAACTAGTCGTAGGTCGTGAAAATCCTTCGAACTGGCAGGGAGTCAATATGATGTTGGGGTGGGGAAGGAGGAGTTTGTAAGTCAGCCAGCGTATTCGGGTCGTGGGAAGACAATCTCGGCGGATTCGTCGGCGTCGTCTGCCAAATTTCGAGTAGCATTCTCCTTTACGTTTTCGAGCACTCTTTCAAATCCGTTGGCCCCTCAAATCATGCCGCTCGTAAGAGGGAATGCCCACAAAGGCAGCAAGCATCCCTCCGTCAAGCGCATTCTTTCACTTCTCATCGCGCGGAAGAGCAAGTGCGCGCGCGCGCGCCACACTTGTCGCTGCCGACACCAAAGCTTTTCACGTCGATTTGTTGGCACAGTTTAGCCGTCAATTGGAAAGCCACAAGGCGAGAATGATCGTGCGAGTGCGGTGCCTTTGCTTGGCTTTCCAAGGCTCGCTGTGATGTTTGCCGCCAGGAAGAGGTCGGCGGTGCCGCAATTCGAGGTCACAAAGACGTCGGTCCCTTAGACACGAGCACCAATGTCCCTGCCGCCGGTGTTGTCGGCGTTCTTTCGGGCATTCTCGCGCGGAAAGCTCTAGGTGTGTTCTGACAAACGCAACCCCCGTCGTGATCCTGCGGCCCACCACTGCGAGATCCACGACACTCTCTCGCTCTGTCCTACCGGTGTGTGCTCCCCTTTTCACAGCTCAGTCGCTGGCAATCGACGCGAGCGTGGAGGAAATGTGTGTGAGAAGGTGGCAATGTAGCTGTGACCAGCGTCACAAAGGCCCAGACCACTGGAAAGGCGAATGCGTTTACGTCGTCGTGAAGGTATGAGGTATACGGACATGCCGACGATGCCTCTGACGCCGACGCAACCTGTCCTCTCGTCCCGTTTGTCGCCGCTTTCTTTTCTCATACATAGAGCCTTGCCGCCGCCATTTACTACCCACTGCACTTTGTCGATTCGAAGTTCGAAGCCTCCTTTGAAGTCAGCCGTGCGGCCCGCATAGGGCACTGCTCTCCCAATGGAGTCTCGCTGAAAGATTGATTCTCACCCTCCTGTTCGCAACGGTCCATTGGCGAATCGGGCGGTCCAATACCACTCGCGAATTCATGGAAATCTCGAATTCGAATTACCGATTGTTTTAATTAGCCCTCGCAGGTATTTACTGTCTGTTTATTATATTTCACAGACTAAATCGGGCCGAATTATTCAGTTTGCTTGGGGAAAATCGCGTTCGCTTCTCGTCGAGCCCGATATGAAATCCCGCAATGGGCTCCGGGCGTTAATAATGCCACACGATTAACATTTATTGGCACGCCGGCGTGATATCATTGTTTGCTTATCCCTGTAATCAACGTACTCGCGAGTGCAAGCAACCGTGATCTCCACCCTCTTTCTCTTCCTGCCAGCACGTCTCTCTCTTTCATCCCTTTCTCGCAGCATTCTACTCTCTGTGGATTTTTCAATATCGACTGAACACAGGCAGGTTCCATATTCCCCGTACGAGGAGCTCACTTGCTGTGACCGAGATTACGTAATCCTTCGGCGAGCATAATAGCGCGAGGTTATTAGCAGCAAGCGCGCCTGCCAGCCAAATAAGCGGCTCTGAATGACAACTTTGCGGGGAGCAAGCGCAGACCCGCGCTACAGAAGTGCCGTTTAGGAGAAACGGGTTGGCTCTGTTTCGGGACAAGTTTCGCCTGGGAAGTTTGGCCATCCGCTCTCACCCGAGGAGTCCTTATCTTTCGCGGCCCGCCCGAAGATAGTCCGCGACCCGGGACTAACGACCCTGAAGCTTGGTGAAGTTCACATCCGCTCACCGAGTCAGCCATTCTCTCTTGCTCTCTCCTCTCTTACTCCGCTTGCCCTCGCCCACCTTTGCATCGCAAACTTCGAGCGTTCCATCCAGGATTATTCATGCGTGGAGGCATTTACCGCGTCGGATAATAATCCCTCGTTGGAAAAGCGGCGCGTGGGTCCTGCTGCGGCTCTTCCGCCGGCGGCGGCGGCGGCGGCGACGGCCGACCGATGCTGGCATCGATCGGTAATGGCCTGCCGGGAACTTTGTGAAACTGCAGATGATTAAACGAGAGTGGAGAGGAAACAGTGGGAGAAAAAGGGAAAATAGAATGAGAAGGTTGAGGGCTGGGATGGGGCTGAGCTGGGAGAGGCTGTGATCGAGGTATCACAAGACGAGGAGGCGGGTGGCGGCGCGAGCCCCGACTCGACGAGCTCGGCTACGCAAGCGAGCAGCATATTCTCGCTCGGCCGAGCGCAATCTCGGAGCGTCGCGGAAAAATGAAAATGAAAGATACAGTAATGACGCACGCGGTAAAAGATCGGACAAAGGAGCCGCCAGAGCGTTCGCATCGGCCAATGAAAGCAACGGGGACTATAGGGAAGTCGGATAGCGTGGTTGACGGCGTCGAGCGGCACGCGCTTGTGCCAGCGAGGAAAACCGAGAGGGAAAGGCGGGTCATTTCGGCAGTGCGCGCGACAACGCTCACTTCGATTCCGAAATAAAACGCGGGCCGTCGCTACTGTCGCGGTGGAACGTCGCCCTCTTTTTTACGAGGGCGCGTTTCCCAGCGCGGCCTCGTGCCGCTGTTGGAAGCTCGTATTCACGCGACGCACGTTCCGCATGGTCCTCCGTCGGGGGCGGTGAGGTGGACGGGAGGCGAGGGCCGGCTGGTGGTCGACGGTGGGCAGCGGGGTGGGAGGGAGGGGAGGGGGGGGGGGGCAGGGTGGCAAAAAGGATTGAAGTGTAAAAGCTGGCGTGCGCGTTTCAAAAGAATCCCTCTTTTAATTCGACGCGCGGATCCGGTTGTCGAGAGTGCGCTTCTATGTACGCGACTCCGCCGAACAGAGCCACCGGCGAAAGGGACAGAAGGAAAGACAGAGCGAGCCGAGCCGAGCAGAGCCCGAAGCTCGCGCTGGCCTTCTACGGCAGATGCGCCACCGCCACAGACCCTTCTTTCTCTCTCTCTCTCCCTCTCTTCCACCCCCAACCTTTCTCTTTCTCCCTAACCTCCCTACGGATTCGCTCGATAATGTTTTTTCTACCAGTGAATCGCAGGATCTCCATCCCGCAGTCTATTGGAAATACAATTAAAGCCGCGGAAAATGGTGCGCCGCTCGCTCGCACTTCCATCCGGACCATCTCGCACCACCACCGCTGGCCAATACACACCAGCCTTTAAGCCACCGCACCCCATCCCCGATTCGAGATGCCAGCACCAGTCGCACCAGCACCGCTCATTCGACTTACATTTCTCCTGATTAATCCGTCGATGGAAAATTCATGTACACGAAATTAATGGGCTCGTGCCTGTATAGAACATATAATAGTGGGTCTTGTGAGAGGATAGTCATAAAGGCAGAGAAGGTTTTGGCGGGAAAGGGTCTCGGTTCTTTTGGTTCGTCAGTCGGTTTCGATTGTCGTTGGTTGCGGTCGAATGAAGGGGTGCAAGTGAAACGGTGGACATTTGAGGGGCCCCAGGCCTTATAGTTCATCCTCTCCCTTTCTCATACTGGTTCTCTCTTAAGCGAGTGCACACCTATGCACATACATCGACGCGCGGCTTTCATCTGCACGGTGGCCTTTGAGTTTGCCTAACCGAATTGCCATTTCCATGTGCGCGCGCCCGGTATTAAAAAATAGCCTAGCTGCGAGCGGTGGCGAGCTGGCAGGTGTATTTTTGGAATATTTCGAGAGCGGATTCATTGTCCCTGGGGAATCAATGGACGGGCCGGGGCCGGTCTGGCGCTAGCGTGAAATATATCGAGACCACTTCCTGTGAAAGGGCAGGTCAACGAAAGCGATAGCCCATTGTCGGCACTGGGGTCGGCGAGAACGGCTCGCGATTATATGATTTTATTGTTTGAATAGGCCCGCTAAATAATGGCCAGGATTTCCCTTGTCAAGAGGCGGCGGGGTGCTCTGCCAGCAGTGGGTGAGGCGTTTGCGAAATGCGTGTGCGTAAAACTCCCAGGCGTCTAATAACACGTTAAATCCGGAAGGAAGTATTCAGGAAACACAGTGGTAGTTCAAGAGACGCGACGGGCTTGACATTCTGGAAATAACTGTGCGGAGCGACGGATTTTCTCTCATTCGCGTCTGCCCCCTCTTCAACTCCTCCCCTTGTTCCTTCCTTTTTCAGTGAAGTGCGACAAAAATAGGGGGTGTAACACATCCGGAAAGTCCTCCTACGGCAAATCGTAGCCAAGTGGCAAACGGGCCACACCGCGTGCCTGCTAACACACCCCCAATTTGCTAGCTGGAAACTCACACTGTGCCCTGAAATCAAGCGGCAAAGCCTCGGCTATGGCGGGAGTTGGGGCGAAAAGAAAAAATATCTAGGACGAGGTGTACTCAAACTTGTTTGAAAGGCATGAAGGAGCCAACAGGGCCGCGAGAGAGGAGTAAGCACCCCCAGCACTTGGCATCGGCCACTAGAAAAGGACCATGAAGAACGCGAGCCCCTGAATACAGGTCTCCGCTCGACAGCCCATTGTTAGCCTCGCTGTTGTGTGAATATTAACGCTAAATCTACTTTTAACTGCGGCTGGATTTAAGTGGCAAGCGGGTGCTCCCCCCTCTCATTCCCCCTCGCCACGTAAATGGAGAAGAGGGCAACGAACTAAAGCTCACTAGGTTGCGATCAACCAAGTGCAAGCAACCCTCTCAGAGGTAACCAGCTCTCTCTCTCTCTCTCTCCTCGTTACCATTCCTACAACCCTTGATATACTTTTCGTTCTTCGCTTCTCACTTCCCTCTGAGTCGCTCCTAATTGACTAATCAGTGACCTCGATCTAATTGACGATCGAAAAACGCGTCTCAAGAAGAGTCGAGTACTATTAGACTCTCAGCTAACATCCCTCGTTAAGTCAGTGTTTTGTTCACTCGTGTTGTTACGAGCTGCGAGGAGATTCGAACTCCAAAGTACAATTTGCAGCGATGACGCAATTGCTCAGGTATGATTCCTCGCCAGGAATTATTAAACGATATTCCATGTTGTTACGTGTAATTAAGCTCGACAATTTAGTGAATTATGCTCGTGCGAGATCCATTCTCGGAAGCTGGAGGCTCGCGGATAACGGATCCATTTTTAAAGGCGGGCAATTTGATAAATGCTGTGGAAAATTTTGCAGACAGCGCGCATGGTCTCCCCGTCCCTTCCCCCGATTAATCACAGCGGGGGGGTGTATGTGGGGGGCGGTTCGTAGCCAAAAATTCGGGCCCTCGTTGTCCCAAGCCTGGGCACCCCCGATGGCTCGCATGCACGTACACAGGATATGGTATTTATTGGAGCGGTGGTGAAAAAGTTCGAAAAAGCGCGAAGTGAGCGGCTTTTCGCGAAAGACAGCCAACGACGTGATGAATCGCCCGAGCCTAATTACTCAATACTGGCCGCCATCGATCATGCAATGACCCGGACGCGTGCGCGTGCTCCTCCGCTCGAATTTTTATCGGCCCGATGCTCGGCCCTGTAATAAATAGTCCGGAAGGCTGTGCGCGCACGCCCAACAGTTTGTCACACTCGCTTGGCACGAAGAGAGAGAGAGAGAGAGAGAGAGACCAGCGAGAAGTCCGAACATCATCATAAGGGACGCGAAACCTTGGGCAAAAGGGAGCGCGGGGAAGAGACGAGGAAGAACGAGGTAGACCAGGCTCGTTGAGAATTCCGCACGTAGCACGGGGCCACTTTTAAGATAGAGCTTTAAGCTCTTGCCACACGCCCGCCGCCACCACCGCCGCGAATACTTGCTCAATTTTGGAATGGCGCGCCAACGATCCACGTAGCAGCCCCTTAAATCACTGCAGTTGGAAAGAGCGAGAGAAGGAGAAAGAGAGAGAGAGAGAGAGAGAGAGGGAGAAGGCCTGGAAACTAGGATTCGTGCCAGGAGTCGCGCGAGTGCCCGATACATTTTAAGTGGCTTCTTCCTTCGACATTACCGCCTAACTACCCTCTAATTTACCCGTCTCTACCATCCTCCGCTCATACTTCCAGTTTACAGAGGAACTTTCGACACAAATGAAATCGGTACGAATTCATCCGGTCGCCGCGCTCAGTTACGTTGATTCTTATGCTCGATGGATGAGCAGCAGGTGTATATCAGCAGGTTCGTTTGCAGCTTCGAGCGCGTTATCAATTAATTAGCTGCTGGGGATAAAACGGATGCGCTCGCCGGTTAACGAGCATTCTCACTCCATCCCTCTTTATCAGAACGGCAGGCTTGAATGAGTGCTCGCGTGGATAATGGAGGTGACCGTGGCCCGTTGGTTGACGTTGTTGGGATTCGCCGAGCGACAATTCCACCTGGCGGCGGCCCCCCTCTCCTATCGGGCAACTCGTCAAATCGCGCAACAAGCCAAATTAAAAGGTCTGATTTGACGCACCGCCGCTGGAACAATATGCCAGTAGAGAGGCAGAGCGTGGAGGTCGCGCGCTCTATTCCAGCTGGCAGGAGCCGACACACTGCGCTCTCTATGTGTAGCCAGTGCGCCTCCCCCCCCCCTCTCCCTCCCCCCTTGTCTCTCCCCCGTACACCGAGGCAAATATTATCCGTCCTCGGCTAAAAGTCCATTATTGATTTATTCCGACGGTGTTTGACCATCGTAATGGGATTACCCGCGGCGGCGAGCGCGCGCGATCATCCGCGATTGCATCGCGTTCGTTGCATCAGGATCTTTTTATCTTGGACGATGGTGGTGCTAGTCGCGGTGCCAGTCTGTAGAAAGAGCACACCATGGGGGAAAGTAAAACGCTGCGTCAATATTATTTTATCCCTCCGCCGGTGATGCTGGTCTTTCCGTTCAACAGTACTGAAGATAGGAGAGAAGCGATAGAGAGTTACGACCAAGACGGAGAGACAGCGGGGATTGTTTTCGTAATCGGAGACTAACAATAAGAGAAGGATTTCGTAGGATCTTCTTAGTTCAACCTTTGTTTCAACCCACCCTCGTAAAATACATAGACATACCAGATCGTACTACTATTCGGTCAAATCCAGCTTTCGCTCAGTTGCAACTTACCATCTCGTTCTGTGTAACTGTGTCTTCTTAAAGGAACATCTTTATTCTACTCTCGCTCTAATTACCAGGATAACATAGAATGCTACCGAGCAGAATACAGTTACAATAACACCAGGGTTTCCAATTTAGTGTTGTTCATCAAACAGACAGGGAATCATTTAGCAACTCAGCGTTGCTGGAGTAGAAATGTAGAGGCCTTTGTCGGGTTACGAGCAACGGCGCGCATTCTCCAACTTAAACGAGGCCTCCAGGGCCAGAAGGAATTCGTAGATCGCCGATTGCCAAAACTTCGCAGTGGCGAGCGAGGCCGTTAGCAGGAGCAGGGAAAATGCAGCGAATAGATACAGAGAAATGGAGCGAGCGAGTGTGGGGCCTGGAACAAGGGAAAGTGGAGAATGCGGAGCAGTCGGGGGAACAGAGGGCCAGTCCAATAATACAGGCTAGAAGGGAGCCACACTCTGGTGGGGTGGTCATGGCTGGTTATGCTAGGAATCGCGGCTCGATTTGCGGCACCAGCTATGTAAACGCTCCCCCGGATCCCGCAGGAGGCCAACTCCACAGCCACCCTCTCATAGCTATTGCGGCTTGCACCTGCAGGTGCATCGACGACTGCAGACGCGCACATAGAGGGTCGGTGGAGACGAGGTAGGAGAGAAAGGGGGGAAACCAGTGGCGATGCAGAGAATCGCGGCGAAAGACGGGCAACGCGCGGCCATTAATTGGATTCCCGACTGGCTATTCCTGGTATGCCCGATCCGCCCTGCCCCCTCCGGAGGCCCCCTTTCCACTATGGAACCGCACACCTCAGCTCCTTTCTGGAGACCTCCTCTGTGTCAGGGGACCACCACCACCTTACTGAGGCTCCGCCAGGCACGCCCGGCCACTCAATTAAACCAGCGATTCTCCTAAGCAAAACCGATTCCACCAGCAAAGCCAACCCGATACCTAGATTGTCCTTTCCAACGCTTATCAGCCATCCTTTCCTTATGTTTGTCAACATCAATCCCAACGCACTTCTCACACCGCACCCCACTGTAACGTAGGTAAACCATTCCCTTCGACAACCAGTTGATATCGCTTGGAAGAAAGATCGCTAGCGGCAGCGATCTTGGGAAATGCAATCCGACGGTTACGTGGCTCGCGATCCTTCCATTCGATTTGATAGTGCGCGCGCGATCGACAGGAAGGAAGTAATAAAAGTAGAGCGAACCGAATCAATCGCATTCCTTTTACCGGTCATCGAAGCGAACTAGCGCGTCCGTGGAATTCTTCCCTACAAAAGACGGCCACCGCAAGCCGATTCGAGGAGAGATCGAGCAGTAAATCAGCTTGGGGACGGCGAGAAAGCTACTGGTGTGATTCCTTGTATCTTGCGTCTTTTGGGAGTATATCTTCGTGCGCAGTGGTAGTTTCTTCGCACTCCACACCCCCCCACACCCCCTCCTCACTCGACACCATTTCGTTTGGTGCAGGAATTCCAGGGCCAGGGGAAGGGCGTTTTACTGCGCCCTTACGTGGCCGATGGGCGAATGGGTGGGCATGAAAGTTTCGGCGATCTTCCACCGTGCTCAAAACGTTCTCCCGTGACGGGAAAACGATCGTCGATAGGAGTAGTTGGCCACAACTTGGAAAGAAGCAAGGCAGGAAAGAAAGAAGGAGGAAGCGGCACACTTCGACTGGAATGATCGGAAATAAAAATCGGCCGGATTGTGTGCCACTTGGCCGAGCTGGATGGCTATCACTTCCTTAGTGAATTCTGGACATTGTTGCCGACCCACCCCGCCCTTCTCCCTCGGGCTCCGGAATCCCAGTCTGGTGGCAGGCAGTTTGTAAAGCCGGCGGCGGCTCTGCGTAAGGGATGTGTGCTGTAAGTTAACGTGACTCCTGGCGATAAGGTAAATCACGCGGGTTTGCGTGATGGTACGCCGCTTCCGCGAAGCCTCTAGGGACGGCCAGACCAATTCGCTCGCTCGTCTCCTATGCCCACGTTATAGGCTAGCACAGCGACAATTCGACACGACAATTCGACTTTGCGGTAGACCTGTAGTCGGCGCTCGATGCATGATGTGTTCTTCGTAAACTTTGATCGCCTAGATTCCCGAGAAATCGGGAGTTGTTTCGAGCCACGCTACTCGAGGTCGCTCTTAAGTTACCTTAGTAATTAGTTGAGCTGATAGAGACTAAGTCGACCAATAAATAGAATATTCTGTATTCCTAAATTAAGAGGACTCTCTCGAGTGTTCGCTAAAACCGACGAATATAATTTTTGAGCTGGAAACGCACGATATCGGCTAAATGAATTTTTATCCCTCTTCGGGGATGTAGTTTTTACCTCGATATTATTGCTTTAGTTCGCTCGAGCTGCTGGGCCCGGTTGGTTCACGACTGCGATGCACCTGGTAAGCGAGTAGGATGAGAGTGAGAGGGAGACGGGCGAAGGACCTAATTCGGAGCGAAAAGAGTTTTGAACCCAAGCCAACGAGAGCCGACAAATGCAATTATAATGCCACAGAAAAGTGTCCCTAATTGCCGAATACAGCAGGCACAAGCCGCGGCCTGCTAATGCTCTGCTCAGTAGCGAAAGAGCCTGAACGGTATTTCACGCCGAGGCCACTGCACTCTAGTGGCCGTCGTAATTACATTTTGAAATAGAAGCCGTTCCTTTTTAAGCATACCCCTCGTTCCCCGCCAACCGATAGATGCTAGGATCTTCTTCTCAAACGAGCAACGCTCCAGGACGCTTGGCGTAAATTCGGGTAGGTTTCTTACTCATCTTGTCAGAATGAAGCCAAGCCCGCACTGGTGAACGTGTTTCCCGCTTGATCGCAATTTCGTCATAATGAGAGCCGGTCAAAGCCTCTGCCTCGCTCGTAAAGCGGATTTTCTCAAAGAAAACCGAGGCCGAAATTCAGGCGCGGATTACCCCTTTGCCGAAACCGTGTCTTCTTCCTCTTCTCTCGAACATCTTATTAAACCTTGCGGCATCGTGACCATAAAATCAGCAGTAAAGAACACGCTCTCGCTCATTTCCCACTCTCCCTCCCGCCGACAGTCATCTTCCAGCTATGCCAGAGTTCAGACCGGGCCATTCCAGTCTCATAATGAGCGCCTCGTCTTTTATTTGCCCCGACATTTGCATCTTCGCCTGAAATCGGCCAGGTAGTTCGTTCTTCCTGCTACTTCCTCTCAGTGCTTTTTTGCCGACAGGGAGCATTGCTCTCGACTTTATTAAGGGCCTGGTAAGATGAAGAAGACGTGGTATCATTCGGCTTCTGACTGCCAAGAAGAGCGCTCCGGAACTTAGGTAGAGGGAGTTGCATACCACAAGCTTTGGCTCTCGTCAGTAATACCTCTATTAAAATGCAATCCCGCATCTTACTCGTGGACTCTACCACTCCTAGAACTTCTGCTTGTCCTCGCTTTTCTCTGTTTGCCCGCTCTCTTTTTTCTCGCGCCCGACTTCGTGGTCCAGAGCGAGCCACCAACACAACGTCGGTGGTGGCCGTGTTGCAGCTATCTAGTGCTCTCGTTCATTAAATAAGCGTGCTGGCGCATCCTCCGAGTGCAAAGTTCTCTCTCACCGGCAAATGCAAATGCGCCCGGCACGCTTTTCTGGCGAGGCACGCGGCCCGGTAATTAAAAGGGCGCGCGAAAGACGACAAGTTTCTTGGGCACTGGTGTACCGGAGGAGTTAGGACGGCAGAGAACTTGATGACTTGTCGGACTTGGCCACTTACTTTTGCTACTAATGGCGGGCTACGAAGTCTTACCCTACTGGAAATGGATATTTAGCTTGAATTCGGTATATACGATGACGCAGCGGCTCGCCGACAGCTCCAACATTTCTCCCGCGTCGCTTAGCATGGGGTTTTTTAATTTTAATGGCAAGCGATCGAGCCAACCGGCAAGTCAGTCCCCGGTACCTTTCAACTCGCCTTGCCACCGTGCTTTTCCTTTTAATTAATTCGCTTAATTAAAGCTGCTCGCGAGAACTCGCCTTCCCAGCCAAGTTCGATGCCTCCTTGTACACTTGAATGCTTGTTTACTACTAATGGGCAACTACGGGGTTTCCGCTTTGGCGAACGCGCAGCAAGCATAAATTACAGGCATGTCGGCACTTTTAACTGGTGACTTGGACACCCATCCTTCTAGGCTCGTGCCAACTTTTCACTACCACTTCATTCCCCTTAACGAAATACTCGATGTTGGACTAGGAGTTCGATTCCATTAGTCGGACTTTCACTCTCTCGCTTTCTCCAACTGTGGCAACTCACCAAACTTAACTAGAGAGTAGATGCAAATGTAAAAGTATTTCGACAAACGATGTAACGATTCCGTTACTTGGGGGCAAAGTGCAGCCTGTCGCAAAGCCAATTAAACTTTCGATGAGTAGAACGCGTTCGTCGCCAGATCGAAGAAGCCCTGAAAGGAGAGTCTTGGGGCAGCTGGTATTTGTGGTAAAAAGTTGCCACGCAAGAATCTTGCTGGAGCAAGCAGGCCAAGTGGTGGTACGAGTGGACGGAGAATGAGAGAAGTTCGATCGGATAGAGAGGAAAATTGAGAGGCGATCACATTGTAAGCGCAATGGGACAAAGTGTCCTAGAAATCGTTGATATAGCGATTGAGCGAATATCAAAGTACATGATTCTCTCGCACCATCCAAATTCATACTGCCAGTGTTTGTGGACACTGATGCACGTGCTATCTTGAATGGAAATACTGCGGACCAAGCAAACCGCGGCACGTAAAGAATGAATGCCACGCCAGTTTACCAGCGGCACGTATTCATCTCTCGGAGCATACATGTCTTTGCGGTTACTTCTGCCTCGAGATTCTTCCGGCCAACATTTGATGTGGCAAGAACGCCCTCTGTTTTTCGTCCAGCCTCCCGCTAAATTTATGTCTCCAGTCCTCCTGCCGGCTCGAATCGCCCCCGCAATACGATGATCCCAACTCTTGCCACGTGAAAGAGAGAGAACACGCAACTTTATGGCGCCAGACAAATTTAAACCCCTGGCCTTAATGTTTCATCGCGCGAAATTTCGCCCGTCGTATATACCATGGAAGGGTTTCATCCCCTCGTTCCAAGCAACGTAAACTATCCTGCTTGACCATTCGCTTGCAACGAGGTTAATTCGTAAAATGAAGTCTGAGATGAAATACCATCGAATTGGATATGAAATTCCAATTATGAAGAGTAATTTGTTTCAACAATAAATGAGAAGGTCCGATAAGAATCGAACCGTTTCCGTAGGAGATGAGGAGGGGTAGAGATGTGGATGCAGGAGGAGTGATTACTGGTAGGGTAAAGGCCGTGCGAACTCGAGATAGGATAGAGGACAGGCATGTTGTAATAACATGCCCTTCGTCGCATAACGGCTCCTTATGCCATAGGTACACCTCGATATTGCTCGAGCTCATACAGCACCCTTCGGCCTCCCTAGCTTTCCGTCGCTCCCTCCGGGAGGGCAGGGTACATGCATATCTGAGGGTACAGTTCTCCAGCTATCAGGCGTTCAGGGCCGTCTCTTGTTCGACGGACGCACTCCATTACGCGCGCTGATTATTCGCCATTGTCCACCGGTAAACGGAATATATCGATGGCCAGGGCGGACCGACCCTTGCCAATCTCCATCTATGTCAGTCGCTGCCTCTCCTCCCCTCCAAGGACATAGCTATGTGCACCCAGCAAATAAGTGGCTACGATCGAATCTCTACCGTGAGTTGGAACCACGTTGTCAGTCCTCCATTGTCTAATTGAACTGCCAATCACCGAGGAGCCAAAAAAGTGCACATGACCGATGAATCGGTGAAACTAGAAGATTGAGATTCAACGTCGGGCTTTATCGTTCGGTACTAATGAATCAATTAAAGTGGAGACAAATGTCCGAACGGCTTTGGCCCAGTTTAGAGGCACGACTATCTCAAGCGACGTCGACCGCAGATTGTAGATCAGGCATCCCTTTGCCAAGGGATGAATTGGAGGGCCCACTCCTAGCAATCCCCCGTTCTCCATCCCTTCTGTGTTTGAGCGCAGTATCGCTAATGAGTCGGGCGAGGCCGATGGACCGCGTGCGCGTGGCGGCCAGCTGGTTATAGGACGGCTGCGAATTCTGGCCCTCAAAGCTAATATAATTATTGCGCGTAGGCTCCGAGACAAGCAAACGCTCAGGGATACAATCAGGACAATCAGCATGATTGCTGGAGCCCGAATGTACACAGCGAAACCTCGGGCGCCAAAAGCTTTTGCTCATCGGCCACCTCACGTCCGGTGTCTTCTGCTCACTGACTGCCCGGAGAAGACAGCATCCCGCAACGTCTTCTCTCGTCATTCGGAAACAACGGGAACGTATCGCTCGATAAGCTTCGAATTCCCAACACGCTCACGTCAGCCGTTCGTCAATCAAATGGATAGAGAAAGGGAGGGTTCGAGGCTGAATTCGTAGAAGGGCTCAAATTTCAGCGGAAGATTCGTGCGAGCGATGATAGAGTGGAGGGGTCAGTGCCAGTGCACTCTCGTCGAATCAAAGGTAGCAGTCTGGTGTAATAAAGCAGCGGCGAGGTCCGCCCGAAAACGATAGCCGCAAACAGTCTGCGTGCAGAACTTGTTGACACTAATGAGAGGCCGCGAGGCTAACGAATCGAGGGTTCGAGTCCGTTCGGATTTCCCAGGGAGTAGCCTCTATTGCGATCGCACTTGGAAGCCGCTGCCTCCGGGGGTGTGTGGGAATATAACGGGTGATGGGGGTGGACGTATATGTAGGTACCTCTGTCGTCGTTCTCGCCGTTCTGGAAATTCGATCCTGTCCCTCGCTCGGCGAGTATCGTGTACCAGCGGGAAAGGGGTGGCGGTGACGGCGGTGGAAGGGGTGGTGATGGTGGTGGTGGTGGTGGTGGTGGTCCTGGAGATTCCAGCCGGGAGTAAATCGGGCTCTTGTTTACGCGGCATATTTGCGCGTGGATCGATCCATCCGGCGGCGGCGGCGGCGGCGTGTGCCTAATCGAAGGGACGCCTAATGGGATTCGCCGTACAAGGGAATAATTTCCTTAGCCCGGGAATCGACCTTGCGCGATCGATGCCATTTGCCACCTGCGTTTGATTAACGCACAAGACCGCTGTGCTCTGCCGGCCTTCGCCGCTAAATTGCTGAATTACGCCGGCCACCCTTCCACGCGTACCAAACCCTCTATCGCCAACAAGCCTAAGACGAACGATTCGGATTAGAGACCCTTCGTCGAACCCGCGCGCCACTGCGCTGCCCTCTCGCTAATTCCACTTGCACTTTCTCCACCGGCCACCAATGTTCTGCCCAGCTATTAATTCGGCTTGAATAGCTAGGTGAAGGGCCTGCTATTATCGCTCACATTGCTACTTCGAGTTCAACAGACTCCCACTGAATCGCAAACATACCGTAAAGGTAGAAACGGTTCCATTACAACCACAGAATTGTTTGGTGGATAATAAAATATTCCATTTATAGTATATAATCATATATTATGAATTCTAATACACTTTTACTAATAATATTAGGAATTATTCAAAGCACGCGAAGTCATGACGGTGAAAATAATTCTCAGACGAGTGAGTACGCATTAGGCATTGGGTAGAGTAGGCACGAAGTCGGAGGTAGCCGGATATTCTCTGGCAGTTTAACGAAGGGTAGTCGGCGGTGAAGGGTCTCGAGTTCTCAACGTTAGGGAGCAGAGGGCGACGCGGGGGTCGAATTTAAGCATGTCGCGCACTCTTAAGTAAGCGATATAGGTGGTGGACAGGAGGAAGTTAGCGTTCGCGCTGGAATGCAGCCGGCTGGAAGCGCCGATAACCACGTAGCATGTTCAATGCCCGAATTCCAAGTGGAAGGACCAACCAGCAGCTCGACGAGCTCGGCCGACAATTTCGTTCCATGCCCGTGGCTCCGAGGGAAGCGAGCTTAAAACGGAAAAGCCAGGGGCGAAGCGGCGTTTCCGGCGTCCTCTGTTGTTACGGCTAGCCAGTGCGGTAGCCTAGGCGCCCTCGGCGAAACGATGGAACCCTAGCGGAACAACGACGCCAGTGCGACGCTTGTCGGTGGTAATTTTCAGGGAACCTGAAATCAGAATGCTCGCCGCAACTGGTCACGTACGGCACTGCGACGCCCGCATCTTTTGCCGTCGCCTTTGAAAACCTTCACCCTTCTTACCCATTGCCAACGCGAACCTTGCGATCTCCTCCTTCAGGAACACACGTTCGCGCAGAGATTCTCGCACTCTTATCCCTTGGAGTTTCTCTCACTCTACTTCTCTGGATTGTTCTTTCTCATTGAATTGTTGGAGAGAGGAAGAGATAGTCGTTGCAGACTGGCGCATTCTCGAAAGGACGGGAGAATCGACTTCCGGGAAGGCGAACTTACCTCTGACCCACTTAAACTTGTCGAGCTAGTCCCATCGCGGCCGTCTTTAATAGCGATGTCTCGAGCTAGCCGTGATCGTGTTGGCCCTCTCTTAACGCCAGATAGCACAGTGGTCGATCGGTATGCCGCGGCGAGAGGATAGTCTCGTAAATGCCGGAGTTAATCGTGGAATAGAAGAGCCGGATAGCCACGTGTTCGATCGATCGAAAGTTCACGTGCACGAGGACGCGCCGATAACACCGGTGGCGCATCTGCCTCGAGCTCGTTCGACAGAGAGAAAGAGAGGCGCAGCTGGAAATTGAACAAAACCGGCTGGCCGGTGTCAGTGCGTCGAATATTTCAGCTTGGAGATTCTACGTGGCGGAGAGATAGAAAAAAAGTGGCGGGTAGTGTGGCAAATTCGCTGGACTTTCCACGATTTTAGCGTGAAGATCGTACTGGTTGGTCGCTCGCTCTTTCCTGTGAGACACTCGGACACGGGGTGCGAATTTTCAATACGATTAGCGCCTTCCTTTTGCTCGACCGACTTGCCTTTTGCGGAGGACAATAGGCGACGGCGTATTATGCACGCCCTTTCGGGGGGTGCGGCCTCGCAGCCTTGCCTCGTCCAAATCTCGCCTTGCGATCTTCCAAGACTACCTGCTACTCTAGCTGGTTTCGCTCCTCTGAATCGAGGGTGTACTCTGACTCGCCGGCAACACTCGAAACGTACCCGAAACTGTCTCTCTCGTGAAATGGAGAAAGGGGTCTCTTTATTCAGTTTACAGGACGTACCTTCCGCCGAGGTATCTTCACCGGGATCATTGCAGTTGGCACGCGAGGTGATTCCTATTTTAGCCCGAGGCGGTTTGTTGCATCAGACGCTTCCACCGACCGGAACATTAGTGTTCGCATTCTCCTAGATTTTCAATCTAAACGAAGCTCCTTTTATGGGCCTGCGAGCCCATGGAATAGCATCGTTACAGCCAGTCGATCTATCCGGACTCCAAGAGTTCGCCGATGCAACTTCCGACCCGAGTATTCCTATCTCACCGTGCAATGAAATCGGAGGAACTGCAATTGTAATTGGAGCAGGATCGGATTGAATAGCATCTTCGGCTTAACAGTAAATAGGACAATTTTAGTTACTGCTGTACGTTAATAATAGACGTGTTTCACACCAATCGGGCAATCCGATCGGAAAGAGTACACCCGTTAGGTAGTTTGGTCAGCCGCGTGGCCAGTGAGCGCGATATAATATGCATGTATGCAACTGCAATACATATATGCAGTAGGTCCTGCCGTATATATTACACATACGGAACCACCTACCGTGCGAATTCTCGCAGGTGTTAGGCCGCTGAGTCTTGGGGTGGGTCGTCCAGGGGAACCAGGAGGTGTTTTCCAGATATAGCCAGTGAGAAGATTTACTGAAAAGCCTGTGTCAGGCTGGCCGTCGATTTCTAACAATCGCGGATCAACTATATTTAACTATACATTTCTTAAATTCTCCACCTAAAAATTTCAACAATTTGAAATAAAAAATGAGTGTAAAACGTCAATAACAGTATTCGATGTTATCGTGACTAGCGCTTTGAAAAATAGCGGGAAGCCAGCCAGCCGGATTGAGAGGAAAGGGAAGAGTTTAAAGAAGATAGAACTAGCCCTTGGATGCAGCAGCGGTGGCGGAAGCGTTTGATTCCTCGTGTTCGTACGCCTGTATTACCAGAGCCTGACGCATTGTCAGGGGACGGGGGAGAGAGCGGACAATGCTACTCCCGATCTCCAGGGAACACGTGGCCGGCCTCACGGTAAAGGATATGCATTATCGCATACACGTATGTACATGTGCAACGCGTTCGAGCAACCACCCGTCGAGCGTCCAGCTGCGCTCAGGTTGCGCCACACCAGCCGACTGCCTTCCTTAACCCGAACAAATTGGGACGTCCGGCGTATCGCGCCCCCATGAAAACCACACTAATTTCCAGACAGTGCGCCAGCGATCGCTCATTATACCGCTATCCCAGCTCAGCGGGGCGCCCGCGGATCACGGCTTGCATACACACCTTCGAGCCAAACCTATTCATGTCTCGTCGACCATTCTACCTACCTTGGATCTTCTGGTAGCCGAAACTCTGCCAGCATTCACGCTGCCATCGACTACTAAGATAATCGAGACTCCCCAATGTACCACACACATGCTGCCGCTCAGCCTGCCAGGATAATAATAGTCGATTAGACTTTTCTTCAACGCGTATCCGCTTGTATTACGGCTTGAATTCACTGGTTTGATCCTTGGAAATCTGACTCCGAGACTGGATACTTTCGAATAACCGCGGTATACTCTCGAAGAATAACCCCTTCGCTATTGTGACGAGCCCTGCTGGAATGGAAGGCTTGTTCGAAGGAAATTCGCCTCGTTAGGCCAGTTCATTCCTCGAGCGTGTGCCGGGTACAATGAAGGCCTAACAAACGGACGGGCGATTCGGGCCGAGCCTACGGGCGATGCATGTTTCCGCAACAAGCGGGGAGAGAGTACGCCCGCCAGAAGTCGGAGTACGCAAACACATCTCGACTGTTTGCGAAACACGGAGAATACCAGGTGGCCAAATCATGGTCTGGCAGCATGCGACGTGGTCCAGCGGTTGCCCTCGGGCACCATCGAACGAAAGTCCCCAACTCAATAGAAACCTGTTCGGCTAAGAGCAGTCTAATTTTCTCCAACATTCAACTCTTACTATCGAATCTTCAGCCACATCGTAACGTTCTCTCACTCGCTCCTTTCATTTCTCTGGAAGCTTGCGGGATACGTGACCACAAGTCCAGTGCATTGCGATGCGCATAATCGAGCGCGGCCACCTTAAATTGAAGGGTAAACGGGGCGCACAACAATGAGGGAATTCTGGGTGGGGTATTGCGAGTACCTTGAAATTGAGATCATTCTCACGGCTCCTACGCTTACGAGCGCCTCTGCCTTTCTTTTTCCTCTGTATTGGTTCAGCGATACTTGCTTTCCTGCGGTTATGAGGATAAGCGAATTCCTATGGACCAATAATCGAATCACATGCAAGATCGCGATGTTATTTTTCTTATCCAGCATCTGGAATACAGAAGATACAGTATGAAGTCGCATACCTGCAGTTCGAGATCCCTCTTTCTAATACAGATTCGGTGAGATGGAGCCGTTTGATAGGGACTGTCACGCAGTCCCCATTCGGATTGTCCCGTAGATCGAGTGACCGTCGCCCGAATCAGCCGATCTTTCGAAGCGGAAAAGCTAAGGAAGGAGAAAAAGGTGGGCAAGCTAGCCTGGTAGCGTCGAGGAGCTTATCCCGGCGCATATAGAGTTAGGAGTAGATCTACGCTCAGTTACACGTTTGCCGGCCGGCATTTCGCAAATCCCGGCATTGTGCTGTATTAAACGGTCGCTGGAGCCGAGCCTGCATTGCATGGCTGGAGGGAGAGTCGGCCGCCCTCCCGATTATGGTGACACAATGCGTCCGAATCGCTAAGACCTGTTTACATAACCCGGCATCTGTCACAACTGTTTACGCCGTCGGGAAGCCTAGATTCGTACGTAAGGCGGTCCTCGAGCTTCCCTTTTGTCATCTCACAATCGTACAAAGTCCCTGCCCGAAGATCTTGCACGAGTGCTCTGGATCGGCAAACACGCATGGATCCACCAAGGAAGAACTAAGATCCAGTAAACGAAAACAGATACAAAACACTCGCAATATTCCTGTCATGTATTGTTACTTGTAAGTGATTCGAAATACACCTGAATATGCGGGTGAACATTGTCCTGCGTGATTCGCATACTCGACACGAACTCGGCCCCTCTTGCTCAGTCGATTCTGCTTGTGCGAGAGCAAATTCTAGATGCCGGCGAGATCGCGCTTGAAATTAGAGGCTGGCTGGTATGGCTAATACGAGCGGCGTGTCCTTCTGCATAAAGAGGGAGAGCCTGCGGAATATAATGTCGACGGAGGGACACGTGGAGACTTGGAGTTAGTGGGAGAGAGTGAGAGAGAGGGTGAAAGCGGAGGGTGCTGGGAGGGAGTCGCATAACTGTTATAACGCTATGCCTATACACCCTTCATTACACTGTGTAGCACCGTGGCATTATGTCCTCGAGCGCGGACACTCCCGACACGCACACAAAGCCCGGCCGCGAACAATGACACATAACTCGAATGATAAAACCGCCTATGGCACCACCGGCATTTGAGCTATGCGACACCATACCACCCAGAGACAACTATCAGCCCCATCTCCAATCCACATCTTCTTTCTCAAGGTAATCGGTCTAGTTCCAATATCTCAGTTCAATGTTGAAAACTCGTGTTATACCTGAATTCCAACTGGAAATCTACGAGAGCAAGTAGAATTGGTCGGCTTTTCCAAACGGCGATCGAAATGGTGGGTATTAGTGCCTCAATATCGTCGGGTGGATGCACCCGTATATTCAGCAGCATTACTTTTTTCCGTGGCGAACAGCCTGGCCATTTGCCCTTTTTATCCGGCATGAGTTTTCTCATGAACATGTAGTTCCCAGAGCGAATGCAAACACCAGTGGCGGAGAGATAGCATTGGAAAGCGCCAACTTATCGGTCGGCGATATTACGGCTAATAAGAAACGAAAGCGAACGATTTAGTTTCCGTTCTTTTCTCAGCCGAACGACTTTCGTTTCTATAGGCTGTGGAACCCTCGCAGAGACAGGAATCTGGCTGGGCTTTACCCTCGACGGAGAAGCAACCGATAATTTGTAAGGGTAATTCCAAGTCGGATAAATGATCCAGCTTAACGCGTTGGTTTAACGCCCGGCAGCAGAGTCCACCCTTACTGGCTCTGTTTATCGAAGTTCCTCCTAAGGATATCCTTGCTTTACGCGATCTCCAGTATCCACAGAATTCGCCCGGAGCTCGCACACTCCTTCTTCCTCCATCGCGATCGTAGTGGTATTTACTAGGACAGAGTCGATTCCCCGACTCACTGTCAGATTACAGATTGTAGAAGGAACGTTATCGTATTGTCGTTAGTAAGGAGAAGTTATTAGCACCTGGGCAATATTTAGTCTACTTGGGGTGAGAATCAGAGCGAGGTGGATCTGACTGGCAAGATATGGGAGGCTGAAAAAATAGCTGGGACCGAGGCGAGCCGTCAAAAAAGGGGCTACTTGTTCCGACAGCGGGCAGCGGCGAATAGGACTCGGTGATATTAAGTTACCAGTGGTGGTGTGCGCGCCGGGAAACAGGGATATTTTTTCACCGCGAAATGCCCGGTGCGCCATGGCGCCGAGCTGTTTCCTGCATAATTTGGGACGGCAGGCTTGGGGAACTGGATGGCGCTCGGAGAGGGCGGAGAGAGCGGAGGGCGAAAGCCTGCAGGTTACACGAAACGCGGCCGAGGTCGCGTGAAAAAGAGCAAAAGTCTAATTCAATCTCGCGTCGCGGAGGATGCAGGGTCAAAGGCCGGGTAGCAAGCAGGATCCCTTGGCTGAGCTAGTATTCCCCACGAGATAGATCTCGGGCTAATTCAGCTGCACTCTACACTCTGAACCCTTAACGCCCTACTCTCATATACCACGCACCAACACACCCAACTCTTTCTACATTATTTATGTGGATTAAAAAAACCCCGAACGGGTTAATCAGGACCGGTGTGCCGCGATGCGAATTCACCTGCATCTGCAGCTGCCACTGTTAGCAGTGGGAATTTATTCATTTTTTCAGTCGCCCCCATTTTCAGTCCCTATGGAATCGTAGCTTCCCTCGCTGAGGTAATTAACATTATAATTGACAGCCGCGTCACTAATCCTGCCACTTCACTTAGGCAAGCGGGGCTCCCATTAGCAGGATTAAAGGTCGAATTAGGATTAACGAAGAAGCCTGAAAACTGGAGTAATCACCGTTCGCTGGGCGTTCCTTCCTTCTTTGCAAGGACGTAGAGTTAGGACGGTGCTGTCGTTCACCCATTCGTTAATAGAGTTACCCTCTTGGTCAGATCAAGTGCCAATCAAACCGGAGTTCAATCAGCCTCGTCAATCGTAAGTCGAGCGATTCGATCGATTGGAACCCGTGGACTCTATTGGCAGGAGGATATTCCAGTAAAATCCAGGAAAACCTCGGCGATCGGGTAATATCCAGCTACCGGCTGGAGGAGCTCTCGTTGGCAGAGGGCGGTAGCTGCCAAGCACGAGAAAGCCGTGCTGGAAGTCCGGCTTCTTGAAAGATCAAAGGGGGATTATTAGCTGGTCTTGGCTCTGGTTGTGTGTTTCAAGACAAAAACCCTGACGTCCCGAGGCCACACTTTACCAATCGAACTTACGGATCATCCCCAAACGAATCACCGTTTACTACAACGGTGGCTTTCCAATCGTCCGTTTACTCGTGATTAGAGGACCTTGAGTGAGTGAACGAGCTCTTAAGTATACACTCGGTTCAGCTTTTAAGGGAACGTGAAAGTCGAAGACAATGTTTGAACTTCATCATATATCATAATGGAGGGTGGACGGTGTGACATAAAGGGTGGCGGATGAAAAAAAATGAGGTGGGAGGTAGAAGAGTGTATCAGGAAGATCGGTGGGAGAAGGAAAGAGGACAGGCTAGGGGCAATTACTTCCGCTCGGTTACACTCCACGTAATCTCCGTTAAACTGTTTGTCGAATCATATTGAATTACCTAGCTCCGGGCAGTGATCCTTTGTGCCTCGGAGGCTTGAGGGATCCTCGTCCGAGATTAGATTAATTCGCCTGATTTTATTAGGACGTTTCCACTAGCGCGGTCGGCGCACGCAGACCGTGCTAAAGGTGGCAGGCTGCCATCCTAGCCCGATGTCGGAAGGATTTCTTCTTCCTCGTGTCTCTCCTCTCTTTCCTCTTGCGCAAGAGAAACCAAGAGGGAGGCAAAGAACTCTTCCTTCGGGGGTCTTGTCGCCAGCATCGACCAGGTGCTTCGAGTTTGTTCTTTATCTTAAGGACACGGTGACATTCCTCTCTGCCCCTGCACCGCTCCGTCGCCCGAGAAAATCTCATTTCGGCTTCCCCATAGAAACCCTCCCTCTTTTTACTTCTGGCTGCCGCTTAAACCTCGGGAAATTAGTACCGCTTTACGCTTCCTTGCGCGTGACGAGGCCCTTCCTCTCCCGTCTCCTTTCACCGATCTCTCCGACAGCACTCGAAGATACACATATACGTGCGTGGGGATGCAGAGAGTCCTTCTGCCGCAAGGATGCGCATCCTGCAGGGGTTTGCTGTAGCCGTGCGTCTGTGTACGCGCAGGCAGGTGAAACGGTCCGAAGTCCTCGGAACTGTTCCCGAGGGATCGAGCCGCTCGCTCTTTATTCCACGTTTATCCCGCGACAATGCACAAAGCATCCCCCCGGCCGCAGTGTCATTCTACCCTGTCCTCACGGCGTATTAGCAGTCCGCGGGGTGGTCGAGACCCAATCCGAAAGGGATGCCGCCGGCATCCATGGGACACCACGACCACCGATCTGTGACGAATAATTTTTACGCCAATTTCGATTCGGCCCGTCGCTTCCACGAAACGGCCAGATGCCTACCGCCAGATCTAATAGCGCTATTTACACCCAGTACTCACTGTCAAACACTGAAAATCCGATTCACAATCCACAAACTTTTACTGATCTTTCAGCTGTCCTTGAAAGACTTTTCAACCATTTTTATTTATAAGTTAAACATAGAAAGCTCAGAATCTATAGAACTTCTGTGATCAACAGAGTTTTACTGGATACTCGACTTTTTTCTAGACAGTTTCTCCCGATTTTTATACGTCTGCGGACATGTTTCTTTACTCTCGGTAAGCAATAAGCGTTTCCCGGATGCAGGGGGTGGTTGGGAGAGGGTACGGTGAACACAATTTACTGGCGGAGAGCCCCGCTTCCTGGCACCCCCCGGCTACAAAGGAGGCGGGCGACACGAAACACCGCGGAATTCCTGCTCCTTATACCAAATATTTTCATATTCCATTCGCGACTGCTACTTTCCTTCGCCTCCCACCCCCGTCGATACCAAAAGCCATGGGGATTTATAAGGAGGAAAGAAAACTCTTGCCGGTAGAAAGAACAGTGGTGAGAGGAGGTGAACGGCTTGCCACGGGAGGCGAGGAAGCAATTTAAATTCCGATCGTTCATAAGGCGAGAGATCTTTCTTGCAAGAGAACCAAAGCCACCACCGTTCTGTCGCGCAAAAATGAAAGTTTTCGAAAAGACCACCGTGCAAACGTGCTAAAAGCGATTGCTACCAACGATTCGTTGACGCTTTTTTTCCTTCTATCAAGCCGCCCTTACATTTATCTAGCAACTCACAATCAGCGATTTCCTTCCACTGTAAATATAAAGCTTTATCCGCGCAGTTAATGCTGCCACTTATTTCATAGCTTTCGGCGCCTACTCGGCGTAAGTATGCTTCATAAAAGAAAAGAAGAAACGATAAAGAAGGGACGCTCTACTCACTCATATGTATAACTGTCTTCCTACCTCTCTCTCGCTCGCACTCAAATGTTCTGAGATATTCAGCAAATCAGTTGAAGGGGAGGGAAGATTTACGACCGGAGATCGCATAATTGGATAACGAATGCCGTCGAAGGGCGAGTAACATAAATTTCGGAAGCACTTTCGCGCACACATCTACTTCGGTGCTGCCACCACTTTATCGGCCGATCGAACTCACTCCGTTCAGCAGAGTGCATTATCAGGACCAGTAGGACCCTGAGATTGTCGGCTGATGTCATTCGATCGGGGTGCACGTGAAAATGATGGGATCACCGGAGAGTAAGAGCCGCGTATTTAAGCAGTCAGTCGGTACGTCAGTATCGGCTAGAACCGGAGAAATCGGGGGAGAGTTGGAAGAGAGAAAAGCGATTACGGTTATTTCTCGTGGGAGCCAGGGCTCGGTGGTCCCTCCTTTCTCTGCTGAATTCGAGAGAGCAGGGCTGCTGTGTTGCTAATGGATCACATCTCTGAATTTCCCTGACATTACGTCCCTCATGTAAGATTTAAAGGAGAACCTGCCACCGCCGCGGCGCTCTCGGGCACTGCCAGGCTAATCTCTACGACCTCCGCGATAACTCTCTTTCTCTCTCTCCAGCTCTCTCGCCTTCTCTCTTCCTTTCCTTGAACACCGCACAGGGATCTCTCACCCTTGCCGGAGCGACTACTCTCACTCTCATTTGAGAAACAACCACCCGCGCTTAAGCGTCGTTCCCCCCTGCGCAAACAGGTGTGTGCGTACACCTCCTAGGGCGAGTGCCTTCAGTCTATTACCGGCGTTGTTCAACTAGAAGCCGACGCGTAACTCGCGAGAATAATTAGCCAGTCAGCCTGGCCGCAAGGAAGACTGCTTGCGAGAGATTAGTCGCCAGAGATGATCTTCGAGGGGGCACAGTCGCCCGAATAATTGGATCTCAATGGGGATCGGTTGATTAGTCATGGTGTCAGGATAGTATCTTGTTTAAACGAGGATCGAAGTAGAGAGCGAAGGGTTTGTTGGTTTAGTGGGTGGGAATAGGGCGGGCAGGAGCTATACAGATTTGTTTCGGAGTTTCATTGTTGAGCCGACAGTGCGGTTCGTCGGATTTTCAGCTCTCGCTTGCTCTCTCTCTCTCTCTCTTACTCCCAAGGGAAACCCGGCTTGCCATGGCAGCCACGAGTTTCTGCCACTTTGCAGCTCAGCGTCTGTTGAATATTTGATTGTGGACTCTGTGCCGCTCTCCCAGTGAAGCCACTTGTAACGCACGTACTGCGTACACACAACCCTGCGCACGCTCGCCTTGACTGACAGTGCACGCGCCGCACCAGGCGTACACGTGCACTTCACCGGCCAAGTATGTAATAGAAGTCCAACGATGATCAGAGACGGCTTCCACTAAAAAATTGAGCCCTACCTTCGCCCGGCTTAAGAACAGAGAACCCCGATTAAAGTGGGACTCCTACTACCATTGCCAACACCGCCACTCACGAGTTCGAGCCGCGAATAATGGGAGTTGCATTATTCAAATGTGCAAGTTACACGAGAGAGAGAAAAACTTTAGAAGCTGGATAGGAAGAGAGAGAGAGAGAGAGAGAGAGAGAGAGAGAGAGAGAGAGAGAGAGAGAGAGACAGCGAGATTAAGCTTATCGAGAGGAAAGTTTGCAGCACGATGTTAAGCGATAGGGGAAAAGTGGGAGAAAGAGAGCGAAGCTCTCCTCGAGCCTCATTTCAATTTTAACCTCATCCCTTTGATTGCCTGACTTGGCGGTTTTCGCGGAACACAGAGAGGATCTCGTTCTACTTTTGCGCGAGAAGCGGGGGATTAAGAAAATTGCCTGCTCTACGGGAGCGGAGAATTCGGCACTCGGTTGCGCCCCCAAGTTCCATGGGCGGCCGGCCAGCTTCGGGTTCGACAGTTTCTCACTTTTGTTTTATTCAGTGGAAGTCGGATGCGAGATTAAGCTATCTCTCATCCTGCCCGGTGCCCGAATTCTCATCTTCCCGGTGACCCTCGGGCACCGTCTTCCCACAGTTATTAAAGAAACACTTGCGAACCAGGGCAGGGATAATTAAGAATTAGCGAGGCTGGATAACTCGAGACAATATTCTTTGGAGCAAAACAGCGCGAAACGCTGCATCTCTGAATGAATCGGTGCAAGATTTCTTGCAAAGAATATGAAGTGCTGCGCGTAAAAGAATACCTGCACTTACCCGGCGATAATAAACGCGCCTGTCTTCTTCGGCTGGCCACGCGTTGACATGTACTACTGCAGCATAGTAGAGAACGTAGACAACGCATGCAATAGGTAGACCACAGAATATTTTTTAAAGGTTTTTGAGCTTTCTCGAATGGTTCATAAATTCATTGTTTTAGTATTAAAACGGATAGAAAACAAATAACTAGTACTATAACTGCCGGAATTGTATCGAAAACAGGTGGAAAACCCATCTTGAGTAATCAATTTCATCTAATTTAGTCGACTCTTTCCAGGTTTTCTAGTCTTCCCAACATTTTCCGGGCCTAAAATTTGGTGGAGAATGTTTTTTTGCATCAAGGAAGAAGTGATATAAATTCCAGACTTCTAGCTCAAAATTCATTTTTTCGTAAATTTTTGCATATGTACCCCTTCACAAATTTTCGATTTTTCGAAGGTTCTGGGACTTTGACGAACGTTTGATATTTCGATTGTTTGAGTATCAAAACGGATAGAAAACATGAAACCAGTGGCAGAAATGCCGGAATTATACCGAAAACACATGGAAAACGGATCCTGAATAATGGATGTTCGTCTAATTCTGATGGTTTTTCCCATGTTTTTTATACTTCCCGACATTTTCCGGGGCTGAAATTTGGTGGGAAGTAGTGTTTTGCATCAAGAAAGAAGTGATATAAATTCCAAAGCCCTAGCTCAAAATTCATTTTTTCGCAAATTTTTGTGGGTATACCCCTTGACGAATTTTTCGGCCAAAAAATGAACTTTGACCTGGGGTTCTGGAATTCATACCACTGTTTCCTAGCTAAATACTGAATCACTGCACGAAATACCAGACCCTGAAACGGTCGGGAAGGGTGATTCAAAAATTTTCGATTGTTCGAAGCTTCTGCGACTTTAATGAACGCTTGATAAATCGATTGTTTTAGTATCAAAACAGATAAAAAACAAAGAATCACTGGTGTAAAAGCCGGAATCATAATATAAAAATCATAGTTTGAAGAAAACATCTTATTTCATGAGGGTCTTAATTGTATGACAGCGTGAACGATAGGTGGTGCGATCTCTGAAGGAGAAGCGCGAAAGAAGGCCTCAAGCGTGACAATGAGGAAGGCGATGCGAAAGTTTAGCTGGGTCGGTCCAGTGATAAACGCGAAGGCAAACCGCCCTATGCTCTTCAGCAGGTCCGCTCGGAAACTTCCTCTGGAAACAGTCGGGCTTGAACAGAGAGTGCCCGAACAGCCGGAGAAAGGGCACCGATAATAAAGGCTGTGCTTTTCGGTTCGATCGAAAACTTTTTTCATCTCGGCCAGGGCTTCCTCGTGGAGTCCCTTCTCCCTCGATTGCGGAGGCTATGGGTGGTGGGTGAGTTCGAGTTGGTGGTCCGTGCATGCTTGCTCTCTCGGGGAATCCATTATTCGAGGGCATCGCCGCTGGTAAGTGTTGACAGATAAGCGGAAGAGGCTGCTGGACCAGGCTGAACTTCTACTCCCACTAAACGGGATCAATGCCGAAAGGAAAGCGCCGAACTCCCGCGGCGTTTTAATCAATCTCCTTCCCACTCTCGTTTTCACTTTCATTGTGGCTTCGACTCCTCTTGTCCAGACTATCGATGCTCTCGAGGATCCCCTTCCCGTTCACCTCGTAGACGCTCCCCGAGTTCTCCAGCTTCTAGCTGGAGGCTGCCACTCTTTGGAGAGACGTGATTGTGAATGAAGACTGAATCCGAACCCGGCGACCGCAGACTGCCACGGAGGTTAAAGCATACTCGTGTCTCCCGAACGATCTTTCTCTAGTTTGTACAGCTTCATTGAAACCAATGCGGCGAGAAACGAGGCCAGACAGGGCGCCGCCCGCCGTCTACGGCTCTGTTAATGAAATACATCATAGAACACGTAGAATCATCACGGCGTTTCCGGTGCATTAATTCACGCTGAATTGAGTGAGACCCGATTCACCAGCACAAGCGATCTAAATCGAGGCTTGCATCAGAGAGGCGGTGAGGAAGAGGTTCTTTATAATAGTAGACTCGAGTTGCAGCCCGATATTCTCTCGTCAATGGAATAAGTAGGTAAAGTGCGAAAGAAGTGAGAGCATGCGCGCGTTCAATGGAAGAGACGAGAGGCTGCTGCTTCTTTCACGATTGATAATGGCGTGTTTTATACCAAGCAAACGATACCACGGTTACAATATGTCCGCCAATAGAGCGGCAGGCTGATAAATATCCCAACTTCTTACGCCTCGCGACTCCCTTGTCAATGGAAAAGGGAACAGGTTGCACGACCTTTTCCAGTGATATCCTGATCGATCACTTTCAAATAGAGAGCAAAGGGAAACGGTGAGTGTGAATACTGGCAAAGTCAGTCAGGTAGATCCGATGCGCCAATAATTTTTCAATGGCTACCTAATATACTCTACAACGCGCAAAGGCTAGAATACATTTCCATTGGCCTTGTTTTTTCCAGCCGATTTCCGCTGCAAACGAACTCCTGTCTATTTTGGGATTCGATGTTGCGCAACGTAACGAATAATCTATGGCGCGCCGGGCGGGGTGCGACAATGAAACTTTTCAACTTACGGTTACGCGAACCGGTGCAATCGGTGTAAAGCGTGCAATTAAATGCTGGCTCGCTGGGGCAACCCGACAATGTTGGTACATAAACCGGGGCGCGCGCGCGTCAGGCCAATAGTCGGGAGTCGGCAAATTTATCGGCTCGTTAACAATATTTCTGTCATCGCGGCGGAGTCACACGCCCCGTTTAATTGGACGGTAACAATTAACTCGCTTTTATCAGGGAAACTGGAGCTGCCCGGCTCCGAGAGCCAGCGAAGTGGAGCTCGGCAGGGTTTATCCTCGCCAGCCTTTTAACTTCGCACTCGGAAGTTGGCGGGAGTTGGCCGCTTAAAAACAATTAATTCAATTCCATGCGCGCGCGCGCGCGCGCATTACTGCCCGCGTTCCGTAGGGGTGGGGAAGGGTCCAACTAATTCGGGACAACTTCGGGCCTGCTTACGGAACGATGTAACGAAGTTACGGCTCCCCGAAGTTCCGGGAGCCGAAGCCTCTCTCATAACGCGAGGAACACGCGAACAAACTACGTAACCAGATGGAGAAGGAGTGAGAGAGAGGGAGGGAGCGAGAGTGCTTGGCGAACGATCACACAGCTCCAGGGGAAAAGAGGTCAGCTCGCTCGACCGAGAGAAAAATCTTCAAAAGAACTTTAACCCGTCGCCTTAGGGAGATGTTTAATAACGAAGAACATTATGATTCTACGGGCCAACCCGATTAACCGAACGAGAACGCATTTCATATTGTGCTACGATTCATCTTTTATCAAAATTTCCTCTCGATTAAATGGAAGATTTGCTTGGCATGATCGCACGAATATTTATTGCGCTGAGGACATTCCGGGAGATCAGTGAACACTTTGCGCAGTGAATGTCAGTGGCACGAGGACAGAAGTGTCCTGGATGCTGGATAAAGGGTGTTCGCCGTTGGATTATCGGTGTTTTGACGTGGCGGGTGGTCAGCCGGGGGAGAAAATCGATCTGTCGCGTCAGATAAAGGAGAGCTACTCGGAGAATGAAACGGTACACACGCTCGCCCTGGCCATCAAGAGCGGAGACACTATCTGGGGACAAGATCGGCTGTCCCTGACCATGGCCAGTGACAGAAACAGAGGAAGAGAGAATCCTGCTGACACGTGAAATCTGATGGATACACTCTCGCCTCTCCAACATCCTCGTCGCTTTCCATTTAGCTACTTTCCGTCTGGAGCGACACGTTTGCACCTCTACCTGCTCGCTCCGACTGTTCTTATCTTCCAACACCATCCGACAATACTCAACACCCTCGAAATAACAGGAGGAAACTCCCAACTCTGAGCTCAATCGAACTGCCTTCTCCCGGGCTTTAAAGCGATCACAGCCAAACAACGCGTTTGGGAGGATCGTCGCTTTAATCCTGCGAAAGGAAACACACGTGCCTTATCGAACGATCTCCCGTTTTTATCATTTAGCACCGAAAAACACAATTAATTCAAACACACGTAATTCATTTTTACAAGCTTACCTGACATCCTCGTACTTTCCTTATGTCATTCATCCGGGAAGTATATCCAAGTCATTCATCCAAGTATATCCAAGAATTCGATCTCGTCGAATTCGAAATGATGTGTCTATACGCATAAGCCTGTCGAAATTACCGGCTCTGGGAAGTCTGGGGGGGAGGTGCGATTCATCAGTGACGATGGCGGTGGTTCAGCTTGCAATGGGAACCGTGGCCTTCGCCGGAGGTGAGCCGCTGTGTGTGTGCGTGTCTTTATTAATGATACCCGCGGAGATCGGCTGCATTTGGCCAGGCCATTATTCATGCCCGCTGTTTCGCGGTGCCGGTCGGCGATGGTCAGCCGGGGGGGAAACTCTCGCTCGAGCTAGGTGGATACATAATTTCCAGTTGCATCGAGCCTGCCGCTCGCGTACACTCATTACCCTGAGCAATCGTATCATTATAGAAAGGCCGGCACCCTTGCCTCGCCGGACACGATGAACAAGAGGCTACGATCCACCCCCTCGCTTTCCCGCGATGATGAATAGGAGAAACGGCAAGCTTCGACTTTCCAACCACGACGACCTGCTGTTGCAGCCCACGTTCTCTATTCGTTCAAGCTATCTTCGACACCCACACTCTTCCCTTCTCTCTTTCAGTCTGTTGAGGAAGGAGTCTGTTCTTTCGCAGCCTCGTAAATCAATTGAACGATTACGAATAGGGTGACCCTTCGACGAAGGAATTAACGTCTACCGGCGGGCGCCTAATGATTTTTGCTCTCCAAGTTGGATTCGAGGGAGATTCGATTAACGTATCAATTACACAATGATGCAAAGGACATTGATTGCGAGGGATGAGCGCCAGCGGGTATAGATTCATCCGGGTGCTCGAAGGGTCTCGTCTCCCAATTTGGTAATAAGGGCCGTAGGGTGGAGGATCGGTCGACATCGATACTCTCTCGAGCGGTAGAGAAGATCTTCTCGAGAGCGCGCAGTGGTAACCCAGCGTAGATCCCACTCCCCAGTTCGAAAGGAAGAGAGTCCGCGTGTTATCGGCGATCTTCCGATAGGGAGAAGATCCCAGCGTCAATTAACTGCCTGGCGTCTCCCTATCAAACGAGCGACGCCGGCCTAACAAGGTTTTTCGTCGGCTGGCTACGTTCGCCCGTCTCCCCGGCCCCTCTCCGCCTAGGAGGTTCTCTGGTCGACTGATTTAAATAAACCATTACCGGGTGGTATCTTTCATCGACGGACCCACACCTCCCTCGTCTTCTGACACTCGTTCCTCCACTCGAATCCAGTCGACTCGACTCGCCTCTCAGCTGAACTCGGCACGGCTCAGCTCAGCATCCGCTGGACCCGCTATGAGGGGGCAATAAGAAAAAGGCGAAGATGAGGAGGACCACGAGCGAGCAGAAAAGAAGAGCTACGAAGGTAGCCGGTGCCTCTCTCCTTGGACTAGTGCGAATGAGAGGAGAGAGGAAGAAGTAGCTAGGCAGGCTGG
Organism: Ectemnius lituratus; assembly: GCA_910593735.2. NCBI lineage: Eukaryota > Metazoa > Arthropoda > Insecta > Hymenoptera > Crabronidae > Ectemnius > Ectemnius lituratus. The sequence continues at coordinate 14,331,432 of OU343039.1, read as the reverse complement.
CATCGAGGCAGACAGGCGGACGATCGAGAGGACAAGGTGGAGGAGCCAAGAGTATCGAGTGGACCAACAGGACGAGGTGGAGGCAGCACCTGCACCAGAAGAAGTAGCATCCTCGGAAGCAACTGGAATATATCCCGGGAGCCACGGCCTGCCAAGGGCGACATAAACGCTAACGACTGATCGGCACGGCCGATAGAGCCTGTTAGGCAAACGCCATGCTCCTTATAGAAAACGAATATGTTCGCGGTTCGGCCCTGTTAACGCTGCTGGACCGCTCCGCTGATATCTGTGTTCCTACGGGTACCGTACCCACCGGCTTCGGTTATAGGTGGTACACGTCGTGTACCGGCGGATATTCATCTTCGTGCCCTTTGTTCGGACCAGCATTGTTCCTGGCCCCCGTCTCGTCCTCTCCCTCGTTCTGCCTCTCCGGCTCTTCCTCTCTATCTCTCTCTCTCTCTCTCTCTCTATGCTCGCGCGCTAAGAGAATGTTCGCCGGAACCATCGGGAGCACTCGGCCGCACTCCCTCCTGATAGGGCTGTGCTCGTGTCAATTTAGAGAACGTTTTATGGGACACGCGTGACGTGCCCCTGTCTACCAGTATATCCCTGTCAGATTCGATGCAGCTTCGGCCTATGGTGCCCCGACACATCCTGGATGAACCTCACTATTACATCCTCTCTGTTATCGTTTGTCTCGTTGTCCGGGTAAATGCATCTTTCACACGGCCCATATAGTGTCACATCGAATAATTCCTACTTCCATAGAAAATAGTATTGTGATTGCAATTGAAAAATACTGTATCCTCTTAGGTAGATAGTGGAGAGACGCTCGAGAAACTGGATAAATATCCAGGTGTATTTGTTTCGTGAGAGAGGTTCGTTGGAAGAGCGCAACGAGAGAGATCCACGCCTACGAAATTTCGAATTGGATGCCGCCCCCTTGGTGTTCTCTCTATCCTGCACTTGCCTCTCGAGTCTCTATTGACTTATGTGCTCAACCACCTGCGCCTCTCGGGGCGATCTATTCCCTTAATTACAAGGCACGGTCTGCGGGACACGAATATTTTTACGGCCAACATGTTAGCCTTTCTACGCTCCCTACTTACGACGTACAAGAAGGAGTTGCGCGGGCGTGCGAGAGAGAGAGAGAGAGAGAAAGTGCCTTCTCTTCGCGGTGGCGTGGCTCTTTGTAATAAGGAAAGCAAACGATCCACGATTTATTATGCGCGTTGGTCGGCCCGCCACCGCGCCGCCCCGCGAGAGCAGAAAAGAGAGCCGATCTCTATCGCGCAATCTTCTTCATTAATCTCGGCCGGAAACACGCGAATTCCGTGGGGACCGACTTATCGTCCATCATCGGGTAATTGGCCCGGCGCTGAAATGAAAGGCGGCCAGGATTTCCACGGATTCCCAAGTTTCTCTTTCTCTTTATTGGCCGGCGATCTTATAAGCACGCTGTTTCGATCTTTCACGATCGAGAGGTTGGGCGCCAAGTGAATTCAAATGGAAAGAGTTGGACACTCGCTTATGGGGAGGGGTTCAAAGAGGCCCAGTGCAAATCGATGCCAATCTTTCGATCTCGGGACCCAGTCTTATGCTGATTCTCCATGGTATGCAGATACAATGTTCAACGGCACCCAACCACCACTGCCTCCCGACATATAAATATGTTGGCGAACGCTTGCGGTAGTCAGGCGCCGCTGAACAAACTTTGGGCGTAACCAGTCGCCCATATAAATTCCCCATGCCCGTGTCTCACCCTCTCACTCTTCCTCGCAAGATTTCAAAGGCGTGCACGCACTTTCCACGCGCCCCTCTTCGCATATCTTGCCACCTGAACGCATCCTCGCGTACAATAAGCTTCACAAGTATATGTACCACCCATGAGATTGAGGGAAAAAGTTTTCCCGTAATTTCGACAAGCATTCACCAAGAATATGATGGTCTGAATTGGATGAGGAACATAGACAGACTGATAGAGAGAGTGGTTTCTTTATGCATGGCACCAATTCTGTCCATTATGCACAACTGGCCCATCCAATTACCCGTAGTTGGAGAGGCCCTCTACGAATGCCAGGAGTTTCGTGGTTGAAAAGTATCGAAGCTGTTTTGCCGGTGAAAAGTCGCGTGTCCAAAGAAACAAGCGTGCCAGGCATGTACCTATTTACTTCGTCGAAATAAGAAGGCAAGAGCAAAAGCCGCAATGGTTGAGCGAACCCAGCAAATACTTATGAATAGTAGTGTATATTACATGGTAGAGTGTGTGAGAGCGCCTATGAACCACCGGGCGTGTTGCGCCGTGATTTAGTGGTGGCCTCGGGCCCTGATGGATCATCCATTGAATGGTAATCTTCCCGGGGTAGACCGGGGACCAGCTCGAAGACTCGTTTCTTTGAACGCCTGTCTGTCTGTTCTCTCCCGTGCACGTCCGTCCCTCTGGCTCGTTCTCGCGATCCTCGATGACGTCCTTCGAATTTGCACGACTGTCTCTCGATGCAAGCTGGACCGGCTTCCATCTCGCAGGCCCTTCTACCAAGCCTATCTTCGCACCGTGACCAAGCGAGAATCCTAAGAGGCCCCTCAGGAGAGGAAGCCTCACTCGATAATACATTTGCGCCTCTCTCGAGAAGCCTGTATTTTTATTCTCCAATACACACATATCAATATCACCGAGGCAAAGATAATCAGCCATGCCACTGAGTTATTTTTCATAATAAGGTGGTGGCAAGATTAAAGATATAAATTTGGAAGCCTGGCGTGAGGAATTGAGCTTGCATTGCTCAGGAATTAACATAGTTTCGATCAGAGAGAGAGATGTCGTAATTAATGAAGGCACCGAGGGCGAAGATCATCCAAGCCGACCTCTCACGCCTACGGAACACGCGTGCGTACAGAGCGCATAAATCGCTATGAATTTTGAGAGGGCTGCAATCTCGTATTCAATTACATTTTCGTCCCGGTTACCTGCACACTCCTGGTCCAACGTGGACGAGCTGCTCGCGCTCTGATTGCGGGTTCCAGTGACAGCCTCCGGCTGGTAGCGTGTTCTACGCGTGTCTGGCGACCGACTTTCACTGACTACTGATTTCGCCCAACCCTCTCTCTCTCTCTCTCTCTCTCTCTCTCTCTCCCTCTCTCTCTGCTTTGCAGATTGATCGACTGTCCTCGTCTCTACCTGGCCGGAGATACCACTGATCAGGCAAACTGTACGCAGATTTAATATTGACGTTCATTACAGAGTTAAACAGAATTAGAGGAGCCATCGATATCGGTATCCAGGGTTTCAGCCGGGCTGCGCGTATTTCGAGCGCAGTTCTAGGGATGCTGGTATTCCGCGCAGCTACCGCCGAGATGATTGAGCTTCCCGCTGACGATTTACTTATTCCATTAGTGCGAGCGGCATCCGCTACACGTGTAGTAAATAAGGTCCGATGAAGCTGGCCACGGGTTTGTCTTAATAACGGCGGGAGGGAAGCATGGAGGAAAAGAAAGAGTGCGCGAGCGCAACACGCGGAGAGGCTCCAATTAAAAAGTCGTGTCGCATTATACGCTCGTCCAGATAAAGCCAGCTTGCCAGCAGGAGGAATGTGATTACACGACCTTTAATTGGAGTCAGTGCAGCCTCGAAGTCTCACTCAGCAGGACAGCCTGACTCTCTCTCTTTCTCCTTGGCCGGGCTAACACCGAACACTCGAAATCCAGCACGAAAAGCAGGATACATCTGGCTACGAAAGGAGCAGCTTTCTCAGAAACGAAGAGCAGGAAAGCACACTACTACTTCGCAGCTTTCAAGCTACTCGAACCACGCTGCTACTTTCCGCTACCTCGGCGATAAATAAAGCAACTTTTGCCAGGCAAGCGCGGTGGAACTTCAATTTACAAGTTCTTAGCACGCGCGCGTGCCTTAAGGCGCCGGGGGGTGGGGGGATGTTTGCCGAAACATCGTGTTCTCGAGAAAGGGCTGCAGGCGGGCGAAGGGCGTCGAGTGATTTCGGCGAAAAGTACGCGAGTAAGACGCGCAATATTTCAAGTTCGGATGGACGCGCGGCCTCATTCTGTCATAACGAATACGTTTCTCCTCGATGCATCGAGAAGTTCGGGCGTGGAAGTTTGCCTGCCTGTTCGCCGCAATATTACGTCTTGCTGGTGGTTTCCCAGCCCTGACTACATAAGTCAAGAGAGCGATAAATCCACCGGGCGATGTGCCGTCTAGTCTTCAGCCACTAGTGTTCGCTTCATTTGCCGACATGCATTCAGTGCATCTTGTTTACACGTTCGTTTAACCGAACATTTGTGAGGTCGTTCGTTCGAGAGGAGAAACAGAGTGCAAGGAGCTTGGCAGAAAGCTGGGAAAGCGCGTGTAAGGGCGGCTCGGGACCGACTGCGAATAAATTCCAGGGTGGACGCTGAAAGGGTCACAGAGCGGTTATTTAATACGATGAAAGGGTCGCCGGTGCGGCTCTCGAGCGCAAAAGCGTGGAATAATCGCATAAATACTGCTTTGCGCAGCGAAATCTCGTGATAAATCGGCGAACGAGTTGCCCGCGGCAACTTTGCGCCGGAGTTGCACGGAACGCCGTTTCTACACCCGGCAGAGAGGTACATATTTGCCCGGTAAACTTATATCCGCTTACTGAAGTATTACAACTTCAGTTTAAGGGGTATAATCGAATCGTAGATGGTAAGAGTGACACGCACCCTGCAGACAGACTTGTTCTCGGAATCCGACGTAGATGCAAGTTGAAGAAGGGATATTGATGCGGCGTGTCGACTACATTTCTAGGATGGCGTGTATGCCAAGTTATATGAGGAAGAGGGTGGTATATGCAGCTAGTTGGTGGGTGAGGGAAAAGAGTGCACGGCTAACCGTATAATGCAGTCGAGCTATCCGTACTGGGAGACTCCATCTATCATCCTGATCTCATCCGCCGGCTTAGGCGACCCCGATACGTCATTTTCCAAATCTCAAGGAGCCGGCGCGCATTCCGGCTCCTCGAGATTCCGGGATCGACGGGCGGCGTGCGAGCACCCAACTCGTCTCTCTCACTATCTTCCTCTCGCTTCGTCTCGCCGTCTGCAAGGCGAGGAATTCCGCCAGGAAGAAGTATAGCTCGACGAGGAAATAAGGGGGTGGCAAAGCCACGGCGACGGCGACGTCTAACCGCGCGACGGGGTTCTCGACTCGACGCATCCGATGCATTTTCCTTGAATCCTGCGCGCATCGTCGAAACTGACGCGTCCCTCGCCGCGTGTGTCACCGTCGGATAAACGCTCGCAGCCTCCCTCCAAAACCATCTCTCCTTTCTCCACCCGGAGCGAGGTGTCGCCGCCTGAAATATTTAATATATGCACCAACACCCGCCCGCACTCTGTTCTCGCGCCAAAGTATCCGGGAAAATGCCGGCGCGAAATGTACTCGGATTTTTCGCCAAGAGAACGAAACAAGCAGGTAGTGGGCGAGCCAAGTCCATCAGTGTGCCGAGGCTCAAGAAAGTATGAAGGAATTTCTAGATCTACGCATATCATTGTGATAAACCAATGCTCAAGAATACCAATATTTTATTTCCGGGTTAGTACTCGCTGAAGGATTCTGGCCTTTGCACTTGGTAGCACTTGGCAAATTGATAGGCGGTAGTTTGTCTCTTGCCTCTAACCGTCCCCGCTAATAAAGATAAATTCCCGAGTTGGTGCTCCAGGGTCAGGCGCTAACGCTACTTACCACCCACTATCATCAGGATTAATACCCATAAACGTACAACGATATTTAGATTGATTCCCATGAGAAATCTTTTCATTGCGCGTGAAATTGCTGTGCCAGACAAATAACATCTTCAGGTGAGAAGACCTGTTTCGGTGACTATGGTTATACTGGCTGCGGGATTCTACGAGGAACTCGATTCTTCTTTAATTCCGAAGCCAGTAATTACACGGCGGACAGGTTAGAAGCAAGAGTTATGGCGTCTTGGAGGTAAACCGAAGGCACAAGTGCCTTATGTTAGTGGGCAGTGGCTCGAGCGAGGCATTAAGACGATCTCCCATGGAGAGTGCGCATATATTACGGGAAGGAGCATCTTTCCTCTTCTAGGTTTCTCAACGACGACGTGTGCGCACTGCCTAAAAGGAAAGGAAGGGGTTAGCGAGTCGATTAGCTAGATCTACCAATGATACACGAGCCTTCCCATAATCGTTGCCACCTCGGGACGCGGAGGTGGACCCACCTCTTTCTTCAGCTCCTTCCTGTTTTTCAGTAAAAGGTATATACAAGCGGGACGATTTTTCCCCTGCGACTACCTGGAGCCATAACTCTGGCATCCTGTCATCGAGAGATATACGACACGATCCGAGCATTAAACCACCGGCAACATTTAACGTGAACTGCCTGGTGTTTCCACAGTATCGTTTCCATCTTCCATCAGTGGCTTGTGTAAGAATCGTACGAGAGTTTCACTTCCTTACAGATTTCCTTGATGCATAGAAGAAAAACTAACCTCGACACTTCACTTTTTCTTTAAAAAGAGTTGTGTGTTTTGTTCTTCTCTTCTTATAAGAGCGTCTCCGAGCTGTCGCTGCTGCCAGGATTTACTAGAACCCTCTTCTTGTCCGTTCCTTTCTTCGGCGGCTGTAAAACACCGCTTAAAAGCTTTCCCCTCCAGCTTGTCGCGACTCATTAATAACTTTAATAAGGGGTTGGCCGGGTCGCGATATCGAGGATCAACTTATATCCGACTTTGTACTCGGATGGTATCGGCTCCGTGAAAAGCTCGAAGATCCGATGATACGCCCCTCCTGCACTAGCAGCGAAGATTTCCAAGCCGATAAGTAAGATCAATCGTGAGCTACCAAATTGAAAAGCCACCCTCACTACCACCCCCTCAGAAGTGGGCTCTCTCTACAAGGAGTTATGGTAAAAATCCTTATTTATATTTAAAGCCTGCCTTCGCTGAAAGCGTCCGATTTATCTCGCGCTCCGAGCTAGTATTTGTCAAATCGACTGCTCACTTTATTGCAACCATTCCCTACAGCTTACCGACTCCAGATACAATAGTCCGATAAGTTCGATATTTCACAATGAACGTGCACCGGCGATCATGAAAGCGAGAGCAGTCGGAGGAATGCGCTAATCGCTCAGCGAAGCCCGGGCTGGACCGAAAAAAGATGTCGCGCGATCATTCGGAGCGCCGCGCTGGCCGAGCAGGCGGATTCGCGCGGCCGTAGATCAGTCGACTGGTGCTCATAAATCGTGATTAAATCGAGCGGACCTCGTAAATACATCGGGGTGCGCCTGGCAAGAGAGAGGTGCGCGCCATCGCAAAAGGAGACCGCGGGGGAGCCAACGAGATCTGAGAGATCTTCGAGGCAAGAACCAGGTGAGAGTTAAGGGAGACCAGAAGCAGCACACGGACACTTTCTATGTCGTGCGACTTCCTTTCGTGAAATCTGTGTCCCTTGGACCACACACTCCATTCTCTCATCCCTCGCTTCAAACGATAGCGGCAGCGGTAGGAAAAAACGCCAGGGAGAAAAGTGCGGAAGATGGTGCGGCTCGACATCTCCACTCGTAAGTCGAAGCCGTAATTTAAGAGAGCCAGTAATTCGAAATGGCGCGAAGACAAAGCCGACGAGCGGCCTGACGTTACTTTACAGAGACGACAGACGGAGCCCGACGGACGCGTTGGTGTCTCGTTGGGTAGTCGTCACTCGTGCCGTCGGGAAACAAAGGGACGTAGGCTGGTCGGTAGGTGCGGGCTAGAAAGGGCAAAAAGGAGTGGAGCCGCTCTCTTGTATTCCCCTTCTTCGTTTCTCTTACTGGGCAAAAAGGTATCCGCGGATCCAGGGCGGAATGCCGCGAGGGTCGGGCATGTCTGGCTCTCTGTGTCACGTGCAATTATCTCGTCTTGGGCGAGTTCAAAGGCATGACTCGAGATAGACGCTTGAAGGGGGGAGGGGGGGCGGAGGGGCGGAGGGGCAGATGCTCGAGGATAAAAGTGTTACAAAGGTGATAAACGCCGATGAGGAAACCACTGGGGAACTGGAAACTCTATCTCGACCCAGATAGATAGAACACGAACGAGACACACCGAATTAAAGCATGATCCTGATATACCTTTATTAACTTCCGTGCTCCTATGGCTTCCGCCTCATTTAATAGGATGATGTGCCATCGAAGAGATATGCGCACGGGTGGCATCGTCGACTGAGATATTCTCTCCCATGTCACGAAGACAAATTACCGACTCGACTTATGACGCGTCCTTCGCACTCGCACATGACAAATTCTCTCGCGAAAAGGATAATCTCCCTGTCAGTCAGGAAACGCTCCTTCCGAGTGCCTTTGTCTCTTTTGATCGGAATGCCATGGCACACACGTAGCTAGCTATTGAAACAAAATAAGATCCACTCGGTGAATAACGAAATGTCGCGTAGCATCAGCCAGCGGATGCTGGGGGAGGTCAGTGACCCGTGAATCTAGGAGGAATTGCTGGTGGCAGAATGTCGATGTCGCGGTAGAGGCTTTTATTCCGTCGAAGCTCTCACTCGCGATGGGGTTTATCTGCCTCTGCTCGATCGGCATTGGCAGCGGTAGTCCGCGAGAAAGTGAGAGTCCAACCGGTGTATTTCACTATTTACTCGCTGTTGCATAGAACAAAGCATGGCACTCCAATGCGAAGTGTCTCCGATTGCATTTCCACACTCGATTCTTCACTCGATTGACACTTGTGCCAATTGGACGTTTCACAGATACACATCGCTAACTGATGTATTCTCCATTACGAATAACGAGTAGAATTTTACCATCCTTCAAATAGAAGGCTCCTGCAGTTCGATAGGGAACTTTCGGGCTGAGTATTACAAGGTATTTTAGAATGAGTGGCACGACTTTGTAGAGAGGCTTGACTGACAGCTGCCGAGCTGTCTGACTATACTATTGATGATAGCATCGCGTCGCTCAAGCTCCGACTTCCATTTCACGGCGCTCTGCCTTCTCGGGGTCCGCTGTCGCCTCGGTCCTTTCCTGCCATTTTCCGAATCCAAGCCTGTCTGCCTTGGCCCCGCTTTACACCCTCCTCGCACTCTCTCTCTCTCCCTCTCTCTTCTCTCGCATTTTCTGCTCCGGCAGACCTCATTTGCGCGGACTTAGCGCGCCTAAGTCCCGCGCGAGGACACTTCGCATTCAAGCGGAGTGCATCGTTATCCATCGCCCAGCGGACGAATCTCGTTTCGCCCACTGGCCACCGAGCCTCAAGTGCATGTGATCTACATCCACCTCTCGATCCAGTTTTCATGAACCACCACCGCAAGTTGGTCCATTCGCAAACTATGTCAGTGGAGGACCCTGCGAGCACCTAATGATATTAGTCCTTTCCAGTGGTGGTTCTTTGCGTCAGTAGAAGTCGGCCAGTTTTTTTCAAAGGAAATATTAAAATATTACACTCATCAACAATGTATAGGATCGAGGTCGTCCGAAGAGAAGATCGCAAAGGGTTTGTGAAAGGAGGAGAGTAGTTCCGATCTCCTTCTCATCATACGGCACGTCTTCGGATCAGTATGTAAGCTCATCTTCATTAGACAGAGATCTTAGAGGGCGACACACGTAAGGCTGCAGAGTAGAGAAGCTCAGAGGCGCCTTAATGAAAAGAGGGAAAGCCGAGTGCGAAGTATGCACGGAGGCTGGTGCTCTCGGGGAATGCCGATACCTCTCATAACGCGATGTGTACGCCGCCTAGCTCTTTCATTAGGCGCGCGTCCCTTCGGCTTCGTAATACTTCTGCCGGCGGCCTTCGTGGATTAATATTGAATTTATGGTGGAAGTTCGTTCGCCGTTATTGAGCAGGAGCCGACCGCAAGAAAGTTGGCGCGTCCCGGCACCAGCTGCATCGGGATATCGCCTTCGCCCTTCCCCCGCCCCCTCTCGGCCAAGGCTTGGTGTGCCGGAGAAATTCAGCTGAAAAGGCGAAAAAGCAGAAAGCGCCCCATTGGAGAGCGATAGATCATCAAAAGTCTCGCGACACAGTATCGTCCGTTGCTCTTCCATCCACCGGTACTACCTCTGTCTTTCCATCCCATGCGGGAGAAGTCAATCTCGGAGCAGGAAATAAGAATCAAAGATCTGAGGGACGCGAGAGAAAGGCTCGAAGTCTCCGGCGAAAACAGTCGGCGGCGACGGGAGAGTATGGGAATCTCGGGAAGAATCTTGGCGACTCGAATCAGGAGTGAGAGAAAGAAAGAGAGAAGAGCGATGGTGGTGGCTTGCTGGTTCAGTTCTCTCCCGAGTCTGCCGATACGCGGTAGAAATTGAATTCGGAAAAGGGAAAGGAAAGAGGATGGGAGGAGGGGAAAAGGGTGGGAGGGTATCAACGTGGAGGCTCGGTGGCGGTCGCCTCGCGTAAAGGGAGCAATTTCTCAAGTGATTACCTTAAAGAAGCTACTGAGATATTCGAGCGATCTGGCACCGCCAGTTGGGTGGCTGCGCCCTCTACCAAGGGAAGGGTGACACTGAGCCTCCTCTCGGCTGGCTCTCTCCTAGTTCTGGAGCAAGGTAAGGGTGAGGTGGGGCGTGTTGCGGGAGCGCGAATAACGCGAGCAGAGCCCAGAAGGGTATAGCCCGATTCCCGGAGGAAATTGAAAAATCCAAGTGAAAAGGACGTCCTGACTGAGTCTCGCGACAGGATAAGCGAGAGGCTGCGCGCACCGACAGATGTAGGTGCGTCTGCCTCCTCCTGGTATTTAATTTCATCTCTTTTCCCTCCTTCTCCTCCTCCTCCTCCTCCTCCTCCTCCTCCTCTTCGTGTTTCCGGCTTCTCGTGCAGCAAATTTGATCCAACTCTTCCCATAGAAGAGCATAACTTCCCCTCGGCTCTCTTGTTTCCCCTCCTGACATCATTAGGCCTGCCGAATCTCGAGTTACTTCTTTCGTTCACCGCAACGAACCGCCGGCGATTTCAAGTTGGGATTCTTAGTTTCTGCTACGATACCATCGTCGCCCCTCATAACTCACGTCCGGTTGCCGCACGAAAACAAGAAGCTTCCTACGCCCGGAGGCGCGGCCATCATTTTCTCTCTGGCTAATTCCCTCGAAAAATCGGGGAAACAAATTTCCGGCCTGGATTGGTATGAACAGCAGGTGGCTCGGGATCGTTCGACCAGAGACAAGTAGGGGGATGGTCAGGGTATCCATGATAGAGTCATTATCGAGCAGGTGAATCCGAAGACTCGCAGAAGCGGCCGAGGATAATTTCTGGGCCACACCGAGAGCCACTCCGACTTGCGCCAAGGTTGAGCAGCTGCTGCTACTAGAGGAAGATGCAGGGAGAATGAAAGGGGCAGAGAAGAGATAATCGTGCTTACCGGTTTTGGCTAATAAGAGAAACCGAATGTGCGCGCGTAATGCAGTGTTTTTATCATCAGCAGAGATTCAGCCGCACGTAACCGCATAAAAGCACTGCAAGAGCCATTAACTGTAATAACAGCGTAACATAGCCCGGCGTGATTCATTAAAATTAATTAGCCGATCAGGCAATCGAGCACGCAAGCGGAATTCGCGTCGACCATGGTAACCTCCAGTGTGTGGTTCCAATGAGATATAAATACAACATTGAAGTAATGTGGCTTGCACTCGAATAATAGCTGGATGGCAGAGGGGTCGGAGGAAGCGATACTCTTTGTAGCTGCAGTATTAATGTTTGTTGTTCCAACTTCTTTCTCTCGGGGGCTGTAGGTGCTGGTATACGGCATGTGCGGCCTTAATATTAATGTTTATTACCACGGACGCTCGCCGACAGAGCTAACCGAGCGGCAGCATTACGGTCACAGCTTCCACCTAGACACTGCCATTTTTTACATTCGCCGCGTTCCATTTATCCTAATTAATGAGGCGCGTCCCCCCACTGCTCGTATCAGTGTAAACGCTCCCGTTTGCACTTGTGTCAGTGCCGAGAGCCGCCAATTATTAATAAATCCGGGGCTGCCTCCTGACGATTAAAAGAGAAACGAGCCGAATCATTTGGAAGCTGGGGGAGCAACCAGCGAATCGCGTGCCAACCACTCTAATTTTTCGTGGCTGCCTTCCTCCCAACCACTCTGTCTTTCGACTCGCATAGTGGTGACTCGTTGTAATTACTCTCGGGGCAAATATGCTGTAATTGACACTAGCAAGGAAGAGCCAGAGGCGACGGTGAACCGAAACCTGCTCTGTTTCGGACCAAAAGCACTGCGCCTCTCTGAAGACCCGCGTACTCTCCCAGGTAATACGGTAATTAGAGAGAAAATATCCGGGGCGTGCTTTAATCATCGACTACATTACAAACACGCTTCCGCCAAGCTTTAATTCAACAGGTAAAGCAGATTTTCTCTCTCCCGAAATTAGCAATGCCCGTCCTTCATTAAGAAAGAAAAGACACAGAAATGGACGTGTGAATAAGCGACCTTCTATTTATCCGCTTGTCGTAACCCAATTTCGTATGTCCGCGAGTTACGCGAGCGTGGCCCTCCTCTCCTCCTCCTCCTCCTCCTCCTGAATTAGGGTGATCGTTGCAATAATTTACTGTATACCCTAGCACTCTTCCCACCGTAGAAATAAAGACCGGATCCTCCCTGGCGCCAAGGCGATTATACCCTAACCGCGAGATAATAATGGCATATATCACCTGGGCCCCATGAAAAAAAGGCTCTCCACGCTCCTCCGAGCCTCTAATCGGCCCGCCGAACTTCCTCGCCTTCGCCTCCGTCTAAATTATCCGAGTAACATTGAGAAGTTGTGCTGACCCAACAGGAGAAAGAGGAAGACAGTGACTAACTCGTTTTTCCCAGGAATGCGTATACGTCTCGTAATTATTTAGAGACAATCGCACGACCATTTCCGTCTTGCGTGAGTCTGATGGTAGATTAAGTGGAATGAGCCTGTCTTTCGAATAGGTCTTCTACTGCGGTTGTTTTCTCCAGCGGCTTTCCGCAGATCGCCGCTGGAAGATAGGTTGATTCCACTGAGCAGAAGGGAAGAAAGAGAAAGAGCATCGCCGGCAGCCACATCGTTGGTAATAAAGACATTAAGGGGGCCCGTGATGCCGACGTGGAACGATCGAGGTCTTCCGTTCCTTCCAAGAGGCCAGTTAGTTCGGGCAAAGCTCGGACCCCGCCAGCAGCACGCTTTCGGCGAAGTGATTTACGCCCTGCGAACTATAATTATTGAAGCGCCCGCTGCAAAATTGCTTCCACGTATTTGCTCGCGGCTCGTGCCCCCTCGTCCAAGCCGCACTCTCCCACATAGATGATCCTCCCAAATTTGCCGAAATCGCTCATAATTCATCGACCAATTTGCCTCTCATGATTCTTGCCGCTCGGCACTGTCTCTCTAAAAGTAGAACGTCGATCGATCTTCAATAAAATCTTGTAATTGATGATTTCATCCGGTTTTCATTCGAATTTAGAAAGTTCCTTTCGTTAGATTGACGTATTCGTCAATTTTGCAACGGAGCTACTCGTAGAAGTGGGTAGTCGGTGATCGAATAAAGTGGTAAAGTTAGAATTGCAGGATCTCGGGGCCACCGGGTCATAACATCAAAATGTCAATTTATCTCTGTGGAAAGTCTGATTTAGAAGACCCGAGTAAGGAATAAACAACGTTCATGAGAAGGATCGCTTATTTTATTTTCATTTTGCTAGTGTCCCTTTTAAGGACGCCACAGGGGAGCCCACCAAATATCGACATACGGCTCCAGATATACTCCATATTCAGAGACTGTTAGTTACCCATCTTTCCACTGCATTCACATTTATTTTCGTTCCACTTGATATTATGGTGGGGCAGTAACTTCATTATTTCGTCGTGAAGTGTGAGATGAATGTACCACCCATAAATCGAGTGTTCCGATTCTAATTCCAGTGAGGAAACAAGTTGCATGTGAAGTTAAAGCCAGAGTCTGATCCACTCGTACCGTTAAAGAGGTTCGGTCGTAAAAACCAAAGTAATAAGGTAGTAATGTCGGAACGATCAGAAGCCTGTTACTTCTAATACTGGCAGGTAGAACTCATCAGGGAGAGGAGGAAGAGGGGAGGAGCAGTAAAAAATTTCGAACTGCCATTAGTCGAGGTGAGGTGGACACCTTTAAGTAATGCTTCTTCCTTGCCCACGGTTACTTAGCTCGACCCAAAACGACTCGTTAAGCCGCTCTCGACCAAAGCTTTCCGCATCTTTGAGGTTGCATTCCCCTTTTTATTTTTTCGATTTTTCCACTGAAGTGGAAGTATCTTAATAAGAAGACATGAGATGTGAGATGGTATAATATAACAAGATAAAAGCAAATGTATGACAAGTACGAAAAGTTTCACGAATTTATAGCTGTTTTCCAATAATCTGGCATCTACTATTTTCACAAATACGCTTGTGCATGTACACATCGAAAGCTGCTTTCCCAAGTTCGCTCGAGACTGGAATCGATAGGTAAAATTTATCGGGGTCGCTGGAGCGATTGGCCTCAACAGGATCTTCTTGATTTTTCGTACGCAAAGTGGTCGACCCCTCGAAAATTTTGCCCCGTGCACTTAGACACCGGGGAACAAGTTGAGCGAACTGGCCGTGGTATTACCAGAGATTTCCTCGATGTTTATCCAGACGCACGGCTGCCATCCGGGGAGAGAGAAATGCGTAGTGGTAATCCCAGATAAAATGGTAGGTCACGGAGAGGTCCGCGCGATTAGCGTGCTTGCCCTGCAGCCAAGATGGCGTGATGGATAAACGAGAGGCTCGTTTCAACTTTTGACGACTTCGTCCGCTGAGCGAAACAGGCTTCTTCCATCTCCCTTCCCCCTCACCCTTTCTGTCGTTTGACTCTCGGCCTCTTTAGATAGGATCAGTTAGGAATTGGCCGGTATTTATTCGGTCATGCCCGAGCCGAACCGGCGACGACCTCCATTTGTTCTGGAATCGCTTACAAGTGTAATTACACTGGATTGCATAAAAAGCAATCGAGCGGGGTGAGGCGCACCTTAGAAACGAAGGGATTCGTGACCTCGCGCACTGCACCTCCACCAGTTCTCACGAAATCCCCTGGCGGATGCACCGTCGATCGTTTGGTTCCGCAAAAGTACTGCTACACCTCCTCTTTCGACCTTCCTCTCCCGCACCCGCCCCTTCCTTGCTCTGGCACCTCGTATTTTCTGGGAATAAGCTCGCTTATGAAAAGTTGCGGAGCTCCGTGCTCGGCACGAAAGCCGGCGTAGCACTTTGGCGAATTATCGAGTTTACCTCTGTAACGAGGAAGAGCAACGAGAAGAGAGGTGAACGTACTCGACACCGTGCGTCGTCCGCTTCTGCCTTCAGTATAGAGAGACCTTCGTGTGAGAACGGGCTATTAATGACTTCATCGCTGCGTTATAACAACCTCGGGACTTGCGATTAAAGTAATTGCTCGCACCGCACCCTGCACGCCCGGAGTCCCTTGCAAAGAAAAAACCTGCGGGGACAAAGGGAAGAGCGATCCGCTCGGACCCTCCGCCAAGATCTCCGCTAAGAAAGGAATTTCCTCATCCGAGAGACCTGCCTGTCTTTCTCCCCTTCGCACCAACCACCAGTATCTCTCTTATCCAAAGAGTCTTAAAAATAAATCTCAGCTCTGTATTACGCAATTATTCCCCGATAAAGAGATACTTCCCACTCGTTGCAAGATCATTGTTGAATACGTAGTCTGCGATGAGTCTCGCTTTCGATATGCAGGTTCCCGTGAAAATCGTGCTCAGAGGCCGCGAAGTAATTTCAGCCGGGGGAGAAAGAAGAGAGTACAGTAATCGGGATGCGGCTCCATTCGCTGCTGCCCGGAGACCGCTTAATTACTGTCATTACTTCTGCAAGGCACGAGGAGGAGGCGGCGGGGAACGGGGCAAGGCGAGGGGGGTGTGAGGGGTGGGTGCCGACGTCTGGCTATAATTGATCGACCCTGGAAGAAATTCGAGGGTTGACCAACTAGTCTCTCGATAGGGATAGACGTCAACCACGAACAGTCCTCTATGTACAAACAGCCAGAGGCCAATCAATGCAACCGGTTTATACCGATAATCGAATTGATACCAGAATAAACTGAAAGAAGCAGCCTGGATAAATTCCCATTTAATATCATGGAAAAGAGGACAAAACTGATCTGGAACGATCGATAGAACTGAGGTGGAATAAGAGAGGAAGAGCCAAGAAGAAATCGAAGGCAAGAAAGAAGAGAATATCATCCGACAGGAGTACTGGAAGAAGCAGCCTCGTCTATCTCGGACTTCTTGCCGTGGAAGCCGAGTGAAAGATCGTTCGAGAGAAACAAGGGACGCCGACCTGTCGAGGGAAAGGGCAGCACTGGCTGGAGACAACGGAGGAAAGATCCGCGTTCTCACCAGTGGAAGTCGCTGACACACACAACACTGGCTGGGAAAATGGATGCTGGAAAAAATAGATGTACGAATCGGGAGGGGCGCGATGCGGGCATTATGATAAAAGTTGTTGCCAGTCCCATCGCGACTCGCAGAACTGGGATGACGGAGAAAGGAGTGCTCGGAGACGGTACAGAACATCGAGAAAAACAGCCAGCTCTTCAAAGCATCTTCTCAGCAATAAACTGCATTCTTCACGCATACGAGTAAAACCCCTACGCATTTTTCCAGGCAAACATCACAAGCTTCGCGTGATTTCAATTTTTTTTTCCGGCGACCCAGATCAAATATAAACTTCAATCATTTCAATTATTCCATCCAATCGATTTCTAGTAGGTCGACGGGACTTTGGATGGCTGAGCGAATATCAAGGTGGTAATAATAGTTGGAATAGTTCAATAGAAATCGCCGGGATCAAAAGGATGAAATCGAATGACGAAGGAGGAGAAGGATCTGTATCTGGTGAGAGTGGGGAGCGGTGTTCGCATAGGCAGACGGTTTCGAGGATAGGGCAACTAACGCAGCCTCGTAGTATTAAGTCATTACGTTCGGCCCGCTCCTAATAATACCCTTGGCTCTCGCTCGCCAAGCGAAGAAGACCCGTCCGTTCGAGCATCCACCATGACGTGCCGCATCCTCCGCCTCTTGCAGAGGTTCTCACCCCGAGTTTCGAGGATTCCCCTCGATCCAGTCGCCCACTATCTCCGCCACTCCTCCCCAATCTTCTAATAGTAGCTTGCAAGCTCCATCAGAAATCCCAAAGCGCCGTTCTATCTCCGAAAGAAATCTTCAAGGGACACTACTTTGGAAGTTTCGATGTCCAATGCAATTGATACCAGTTTACTCAAGAACCACGATCATCGAGGATCACGATCGCAGGATGTCGAGAGTAATCGACAATTCGTAGGAAGAGCTGGGAAAGTTACTCGGGCATGCATATACGATCCGGGCTTTTTGCCACTCTCTGCTTAAGCAGAGGAGAGCGGCGCTATCCGGGAAAGGAGCGCGCGTCGATAATCCCATAATAAGATATTAATACCGGCAATCCCAGGATGGAACGTGACTGGAAGGGCTGCCCACGCTCCGCGTTCCAGGCCCTTCTCCACCCTTTCGTTCCGTCTCTCCATTTCTTCATGCGCGCTGCTCGCCAGGATGAAGTTGATTCTCTCTTCCCCTCTCCTTCTCCCTCTCTCACTCTCTCACTCTCTCTCTCTCTTTGGTGAGAAGGAGTGACTGGGCCGCCTGCTCACTTTCTTTCTCTCCCGCAGTACCCGTGTCTGTCGAGGGCCGGGATAATAACTTCATACAGCGGAGAGCCCGGTGGTCCTCTGCTCGAGCTGTGGCGTGCAGCGGAACAGAATCGATGTGCGATGAGACGTGCATGCTGGACGACGCCGCTCTCAACGCGATCGAGTGATACTCGACTCGTCGCCCGCTCTCTCTCTTTCTCTCTCTCTCTCTCTCTCTCGGTAATCCCGAAAGCAGCTCATCAAAACCGTCTGTCCGTGGACTGTGACTTCCGCTCGATTTCGCGCACGGAATGTTGACCAGGATTGCCGGGAAAAACAGTTAGCTCTTTAAGTAAAGCGTGCATGAGAATATTGCTAGGAATGCTAACTGGATCTAATGATACAGGAATTACTTCGTAGCAAACCACTTGAATGGATAGCAGGAGCCTCAAAGGATAAAAGGTTGAAGCGGGTGGCGCGCGCGCTGTGCGTATTACTCGTATTACTCGCCGTTACACGTATAATACTTGCTCGCTCTTTCGAGGCGAGGGTGCAGAGCACGGCTGGCATAGAGCACGTTGGCACGCACTGCTGGCCGAGCATGCAGCGATCGTGTAATAAGATATTACGAGAGCAGAGCCACGAGAGAGCCGCAGGCGCATATGAGCGAGGAGAGCGAGCGTGGTCGGTGGTCCGCGCCAATTCCGTAGGCTTCTCTCTGCCTATGAGAACCCCGTCCACCTCGTCGTCTGTCATCATCGAGCACCACACCATACATACATACATCCTGCAGGCTCCTCTCGTGCCTGTGCCAGCTCGCGAATGATGTTGCCCAGAAGATCCAGCGCCAGCTTACGATATATCTCGCTTCGTTATTCCGCGCCGTAACTGCGCTCCGTCATGTCCTCTGGCGAACAATCCGCCTCCTCTCACCCGAGCACCGCCAGGGGACCAGTTTACCATGTGTGTATATTCCAGGTTCACCTGGGTCCGCTCGTGCTTCATGAGGTATTTGTATCACAGACTCCAGCGGAGTTATAAAAAGTCACTGATAATAAGGAAAAGTCTTAAGTACCGAACGCTTTAAGTACTGACTTCATAGTTCTTTACAAATGCCGTGAAGTGAACGGTTCTTCGATATTATAGATTCTCCAAGAGACAGTCGAGTGGGAGACTTATTTGCTCGGTGCTCGGATCCCCTTCAAGTCGAAAGAATCGGCTTGCTCGTTAGTTGTAGTCAAGTTAAAGGTCTAACAGCCTTGGCAGTCTTGAGGATTTCTTCTTTGGGAGACTGGTTGATAGCCGATTTTTCTTAGCACCGCTCCTTGTATACGCGGTAGGAAGGACGCCCTTCTCGAGGATCCTCGTCAGTATCGCCAGTGGCATTTCACGGCTAGAACTTCTAATTAGAGGCCGATGCCGAGACGATATCGATTGGATCTCTCTCGTGCGAGTAGTCGTTGCTAAAAGCTACCTGCCATTGCCCAATTTGCCAGTACATCCATGTTTTCCCATTTCGTTAGTATTTGAAAAATTGTCGGTAAAGATAACGTTGGAAAATGTGACGGAGACAGTGGAGCGAGTCTCTTGATTAGGTGCTACGTTTATTGCCGATTACCCAAGAACGAATGATAATCTCCCGAAGGGTGTGCGGATGAGGAAGATAAATTCGAAGTTAGTTTAAGAGCCTTCTCGAGGAAGGGCGGAGAGAGTGGCTGACTTTGATCCGGCAGCATTTTTCGGTCGTTGGGTCTCCAGCGTGCTTTTAAAGGAAGTGCGCGGGTGACGGGGGCATTAAGACGCCGGTAAACGAAGTTTCTCTCTTCCTCCCCCTCGCTTCTTAATCCATTTAAGCGGCGAATCCCTCTTTCGGTTATGAGCGATCTTATCAGTAAGTGGCATCCATCGGAGCATCTTGGTGGGGTTTGTCGGTGGAGCTAGGTGAAACGATGCGCTGCTCCACAGCCAGGGCGTTTACGAGCTCGAGCCTCTGTGTCTAGGCATGCATCTTTCATCTACCAGCGAAGACGAAGGCTCGCAGCTTCAAGGGAAGGAGATGACTCCAGGGTACTTGGCGTAGCTCCGTGAGGGTTGGACCCGTGGATGCTGGTGATGCCTCTTCTTTTGTTTGAACTCTCTTCCTCTCTCTCTCTCTCTCTCTATCTCTGCCGCTTGCCGAGCCAGGAGAGACTGCTCATTTGCCTAGTCAAAGGCTGCCTTCCTGCACGAACCCTTTCACCGTTTCCTTCTCCCGTTTCCTGGACATCGCCGTCGCCACCGCCGCCACTGCCACTCGTCGCACAGACGCCGCCCCATTAAGGCCCGCCACTCGCTCTTTACAATATTCAATGCCAAGTACTGTATCTTTTTACGAGGAGCCACTTCGGCGCTCCTCACGCTCCTCACGCTCCTCGCCGCAGGACCTTCTCTAGACCTTCCACCAGGGAATGTTACCTCCTTGGTAAACATTAACCAACCCGAATTTCTTGTGGTCAGAGATATAATCTGCGTGGTAGAGATGCCAGGGAAACTGATATTACGGCGAGCCATGCCCGTCTTGAGCTATTTTACTTTGACGGTACGATTTGGACGGAGGGGTGTATAGCCTTCTAAATTAAACGCAGTCGCTCGTGCAACGGTAAACAGAGCATTTCCATACGCCCGAGATTCGACAGGCTGAGCTCGCCTAATGGGCTTGATGATCTAGCCCGGGCAAGGACTTCGTGAATTAACATCGACTGCGCCGTTTTCCCGTGCAAATGACCTCGCAAGTAACACTAGGTCCGGTTGACGATACACATAGACTAGCCCCATTGGTGTGTCGAGTCGGGCATGTTAATGTCAAGGAGATAAAGCTGGATAGTGAGTGATTGCTTGACGAAAGGACGGGTTCCGAATCTCATTATCCCACCAATTGTTTGACTACTTGTCTTTGATGATTATCAGAAGACCGAGTGTAATCGAGTCTTAGGGTTGAAGAGTGCGAAAATATTTTTGCCAGTCGAGGGCGACGAGATTTTTTTCACATCCGTGGTGACGAGGATGAGTGGCGGGCGTCGGGACGCGACGGGACCTCTTTTCCCAGCAGGATCGCGCTGGATAAGCTGCCTTTAATGTCATTTTTAACGGGAACGTTAGGCCGCCACGCCAGAAGAGCGCTCTCCAGCCGATTTAATCTCGGTCTTTTTGCCCACTAAATTCTCCGGCAAACTGGAGAGAGCCGCCGCCGCCGCCGCCGCCGCCGCCGCTGGCGCGCGTCAGGGCTGCCCCGCGCGGCACACTGTTCGTCCTGCAGGACTACCACTGTCCGGTAGGCATATTTACTAATCCCTGGCGGATTTATGATTCCAAGCTGGTGCGCGCGATGTCCAGCTGTAACTGTGCCTCGTATCTCTCGTCCCACTGGCGCGCCGTCCCACCGGCCATTTATTGTTTCTGGCTGTCTCTGTCACCTTTTTGCTACGATCCCTCGCCCATCTTTTTAGCCGGTTTCCCTCGCGCGTCAACTCACCCCCGCCCACGATCCCCCTGGTCTCATCCACCAGCGAGCTGCCGGCACACCGTAATTAATATTCCGCGTTTACCCTTATCGCTCGGACTTTATTTCCTCCCTATTGCTCTGTTTATCGCGGCCAAGTTTAATGGCTTTTTCAATAATATCGGTACCACTATCCTTATTATTCCCCGAACGCCCTCTCCCACTTCTCTTGTTCGTTCTCTCGCTCCCTTTTTCCTCAGGGAAGAAGAACGAAGGCCCGATTAATTTCCGTAGTCTCACGCCACGGTAAATCAGCCCTGGGCCCGGCAATTGTCTACTCTAATGCATTTGCAATTTCCGTCAAGGAGCTGAGGAGAGCAGGAGAGGGAATTCTTGCCGCCAGAAAGCTGGGTGAAAGTTTGCCAGCTATTATAATACCCGAAGATTGGCCGAGCGATGCTTCTCCATCGACTATATCCTTTCATATTCGGCAGCACGCAGCTCTAGAAATTTCGACCCACTGCCCGACCAGTGTACACTGAATTTCTGCTTAGAACCTACGATATTGCCAGCCACCCCTCTGACAGGCTTGCTTCTCTAGCGAATTCATGCTAATGCATGCTCGTCACTCGCGATTATGCTTCCCCCAGGAGTACGCCGGGAATACCGTGCTGCTCTTGTGGTATTAACGCATTATCAGACGCAGGAATTACTTTTTAATGCAGTCCCGGGCGAACTTAACCCCTGGCGAAATTAGAGCGGACGAGTTTTCAGAGAGGGAGGACAAAGTCCTCTCTCTCTCTCTCCGCGCGCGCGCTCCCTCTTGTTGCCCCGTCGAAGCTTTTCACTGGCGGATGGCCATCGACTTATTAAATTTCTCACGACCTCCCCCTCACACTGTCAAACCCGCCCTCTTTTCCCCTCTGGCCAGCAGATTGTGCCGTCGTTGAGGAAAGCCCAATTCTCGAGCAATCCTAGAACAAACGCGATTGACGACTGACGACGACGACGACGGCAACGACCTCGAGAAACAGGGGGGAGAGGCGCGTCAGGGGAAGCCCGCTGGCGACGTAAAGTTTTAAACGTTTTACGATCTTCCTTCCTGGCCCCGACCAACTATAACTCCCTCTCACTCTTTCTCCCTTTCTCCTGTCGCACCGGGGAAGATTGACGTCAACATAATGCCGCTGCGCAGCGACTCCTTCGCCAGTGAATTCGCCGTGGGCGACTTGAATTCTAATCGACGGTTTTCGCGCACCCTGCTATTAATAGGCTTGCCCCACTTCATTCCAGCGTCCACTCCAAACTCGATCGAGACAAAAGTTTCCCTTTCTCTACATCTGAAGATAAACTTCTTTATAGAAGACGAGGGGGCTGGAAAAGAACGAAGATAATTGCTCTGCCTCGGGTAACTCGCCAGGCGATAGAATAAATGATGCGGGGAGGGAAGGGTTGAAGATAGTAACGAAAGAAAACGGAAAGAAGCGAGCTTTCGGATGGATTTCACCTAGAAGAGGCGGCACTAGAGCGCACAATGGGCATGAGGAATGTAAATCGGGCTAGCAGCGGTCGCTGTCGCTCGCTGGATCGTGGAATGCAAATTGACGAGAGGTACGAGAGGGTCGGGAACACCGAGGACCCAGGACAGAGCAGCAGCTCGGCAGCAACGAGACTGGTGCATTGCAGCACTGGCCGGCTAAACGGATAATCGATATACACAAGGCGTGAGCGCATACTTCCGCATTGACATTTCGTAAAAGAGAAGATCTCTCTCTCTCTCTCTCTCTCTCTCTCTCTCTCTCTCTCTCTCTCTCTCTCTCTCTCTCTCTCTCTCTCTCTCTCTCTCTCTCTCTCTCTCTCTCTCTCTCTCTCTCTCTCTCTCTCTCTCTCTCTCTCTCTCTCTTGCTCTCTTCGCTCTTTCTGTTCCATTCTCTGCCTTACTGCGCCCTCCGTGTTTTCATACAGTTGACCTCGTCTGACTTCACCTCGACCTCGACTTCTACTCGAGCACCACTCTGTTAAAAGATTAAAGAACATTAAGGAGAAAAGGCGACCTACCACCTTGAATATATAAAGTACAATATTAGTTTTTATATGCAACAGTTTCCCTTGAAAATGAGATGTTTATCAGTAATGCTAGCTGACGAAAAGTTAGTTAATCGGGAGATCTCTCGGAATATGTATTTTCGTAGGAAAGCCACCATGTGATTGAGGAAATCAGGATATTGTACGGTTGATAGCAAAATAAGCGCATTGTCATTCATGGACCATTCAGATTTTCCGGGCCGGGAGGAGGGAGAATAATCCAGCTTCCTTTAACAAGGGACGGGCGCCTCGAGAGCACAAAGAGGCGCTTCCATCAGGCGCTAAAGGAGATCCTAACTAAAGCTACAACCGAACTTTCCCTGTCGGAATGAATGGCGCTCGATGCAACTTCAATACAGCCTCCCTTTGCGCGAGAAAGAGTGCTCGACTTATTAGAAACTGTCTGCCTTGTGCTACGAGGTAGTAAAAGATTCTTACAAGGTCGCCCAAGATTCGCATCAAAAGGTGTCGGGAGAAAAGTACTCGGCTTTTCAATCCGTCCCATTCAAATGCTCCGGCAACCGCGTAAACACTTAACTTTAGAAGTAATTCATTCATTTTTCAAATAAACAACAAATGGACATCGTTTAAAATAATACTATCGATCGATTAAAATTCTACATTGACTCTCAGAATCCATCCAAGCTCTCGTGAGCTACTTTGACCGCATAGTCAGACTTTTGCAACGTTCGCCGCAACCAACCAGGGAAATCCTGCTCGCAGAGAGAAATCTCCCTGGACGGCGACTGCATTCGGTCTGCATTGGCCGCGCCGATATTTTCATGCAAATGCCAGCGACACCTTTTTTTCCGGACTGGCGGGGTGTGCGCACTCGGAACAATGCCGCTGGAATTCGGAGCCCTAGGAGAGCGGGGCGACGCTTGGCGTCGAGAGCACACATATACGGCCAACAAGCGGCGGCAGCGACGGCCGCCGGCAGCGGAATCGCGATTCGAAATTGTCGGGATTAACGTGAGAGCCCGGGAGTGGAGAGCGTCCCGGTGGCCGCGAGTGTAAACGCTTCCTGTTCGACGGCGATGAAGGGTGGCAGGATGCCGCTCGGTGGAAAAAGAGAGCTAGCTAGGAGAGGCAGGAGTGCAAGCGGTAGCTCGGCGAAGGTTGAAGCGAGTGCGAGAACGAGGCCGGATTTTCGTGTAGTTTCATCAGGTAATAAGATTACTCGGATGCGAGCCGCGAGCTGTTGTCCCCTCGTTCGTGGATATCGCGTTTTGCATTTCATCGCCGCTTTTCCGCCCTCCCCTTTCGCGCCCCGCACTCTTCTTGCACTGTGCCTCTTTCGCAGATGAGGCTGGAGTTAACGCAGCAGCATACCCTTTTCCGAGCACTGTACTCTCCAGCATCCCACTCGTTCTCCCTTGTTGTTACTTGCTCTTTCTCTCCTTGTCTGTTTCTCACTCCATGGCGGTGTCGGAGGCTTCCTCGGCCACCTTCGAAGTTTAGTCGCCGTCTGATGGTCCATAAAGAGCCGGCTGAAATTGCGTCTCGCGTAGCAGAGCATGTTGCTGCTCCTAGGACGCTTCCCTCTTCCCGCTCCCGCCCTGCACAGGCCACAACCCTTCGCCTTACACCCTGTAGGCAGCTTCGAGAGCCACCTCTCTCTCTCTCTCTCTCTCTCTCTCTGCTACGCCATCTCGGCCTCCGAGTGTAATACCTAAGTCAGGGGGTGTATACAGCACTCCGTCGCATAAACTTTACGATGATGAGGAAGGACCGAGCGCAGTCTCGAAAGTCATCTAGCAGGCCTTCAAGCCCGGGGAGTTCTCCTGATGCTGGAATTAGGTACGCTCTCCTTCATCTTCTCTCGCCCAAGTTGCGCGCTCCGCACGTCGCCCAATAATTACGCTCTTAAATCATAAGAAGAGAGAGCATGCGATTAACGCAACTCCACGCTAACCGGATATAAGTCTGCGGTAATGCGGCCTGTTGATCAAACAGCGACTTATACTACTTAAGAATTGGAGTTTGTTGACCGACGGCATACTCGTAAAACGTGGCCACCTAAGCGGAAGTTACCGCTCATTTTGCCAATTGATAGCGTGAATAATCGATGCTCGTCGGCTAGCCACGTAGGGGCGGGTGTGCACGCTGCGTACGTGGTTATCCTTTCGGGGCTGTTAAAACGTCCTCCGGAAGAATTAGGAGCGGCCGGCTCCCGCCGCCGCCGCCTTTAACCACTGTTTCGCGTCGCACCGTAACTTGGTCGGCGAAAATACGGCCGTCCTGACGAGTCTCCGTGACTGGCTGGAAGCTGCTTGCTTCCCAGAATGTGCCGTGAATGAGAAACGCGCTGGCGAATGATAGCCAGACAGATGAGAAAAACGTCGAGCGTCTCGTTATTGCGATTTTTCCAGTTCGGTGCTACTATATCTGCATAATATGCGTGCCGGCCAGCTTCAACCGAAACTCGACCACCACCGCAATATTTCAACCAGCGTGCATTTGGAAAGGACCATCGTTCCTGCTTTTCGGGTATTGCGCATACCTCGGCGAGCCTCTGTTCTTTCATTGTCAACCGTGTCTCCCGGCTGTAACCAATTTCGTTGCCGCTGAAAGCGGTATTAGCGCCGTTCGATCGAGTCCAATCGAGGGATTACCTTTTTCAGAATACTGCAGTGCAGTCGCAATAAGTTTAGTGTGTGATTTGTTTTAGTATTATATTCTAACAAGTGTCACTAAGCCAATTCGACTTCACTCGTTCATAAAATACTAATGGCTCGATTAACTACTAGCTTTGTCGAGGTTTTCTCCCTTCAGCTTTCTAAATACCGCTGTCGGAGTTCTCGCAGTAGACCAGAGGTGATAGCCAGCCAAGTGGTGCTACTGGTAGGGTGCTTTATTTTTTCCTAACTACCGGTGCACGCGGGAAGCTCGTAAAAACGAGAACACAAGCTGCCGCCGATCTCGCTAATGACCACGCGTAAAACGCTTCGCGAGAGTTCTCTCTTTATGTTCGGAACGGTCCGCCACAGTTAAACCACCTTCGTGGCATACAAATGCCGAACTCCCTCTACTAGCGCTCTTTGCATGAAGAATTGTCATTTGAATCCCACTTCTTGCAACTAGTATTCGTTTCTACGAAGACTCTACTTTGAATAAATAGAATCGAGTCGAGTCATTCGACTGGTGTTAGCTGGCAGTAGCTGAGATAAGGGCGCGGGCAGATTGAGAGATTTAGGGAAGCGAGAACCGAGTGGACGCTCGGTTATTTATGAAAAAATCGATGTTGCCTGCTCGAAAGTATATTTCAGAAGTATGGCGGGGAAGCCGGACGGCGTGAAGTCCGGTGGAGGGTTGGCAGGGGTGTACAGAGGCTGCTCGATCCACGATAGATCGGACAGGGTGGGAAGGTGTGTGGGGTCGAAGGGGGACGAGGCTCCATAAAATAGTTCGCGTAACGATATAGCGCTATGCTTCCCTCGACTCTCCGGCGAGTCGAGCGGGCTCGCGGCGTTAACTTAGTCCTATGATTGACGGTTTCCGGTTCCGGCTCGCCTCGTACCCGGACTGATATATCGCGACTCGCCGGAAGTCTGCGCAAAAGAGCTTCGCCGCAGAATTATTGGCCGGTCATGCCGAGCTGCCCTTATCGAATTGCCATGCTGGACAGCGAGCCTAATGTTTCCCTGGAGCTAGCGCTTTCGCCCTCACTGCTCCTCCAGACTCCCTCTCGTCTCCTGGACGCGGATCCCTCGCGCGAACCATCCCTCTCTTTGTCTTCTCACGTCCACACGAGCGACGACGACAGGCGTCGCTTGGAAAAAGTGCCCGCCGCGAATTTCCCCGCATCCCCACGCTATCTACAACCTAGCTAGACGTACACCTTGAGCCGGAAGCTTGCGGAACGCCTGCCATTTGTCCGGCGTCGGATGACTACCTCCCCTTTCTTGCCGGTTACTTCGAATCGCCCTTCTTTCTTCCTCCGCCCTGAACTTATACCTCACTCGCTTATACATCATCGACGAGCAAGCTACTAACAAAGACTTCTTTAGTCTGGCAGTCATCGGTCTACAAGAGAAGTTCAGCTCTCACAGCCGACAGACTAGTGAACTAGCAGACTGGCGGAAAGCCGTGCGAATGTTTAGGTAAATAAACAGGCCGACTATGTTCAGCTGAGGTCCCCGGTGAGGGTGGGTAGGGGGGGGGGGGGGGGGGGGGGGGGTGAAAGCTCGCGAGAATAAAGAGAGCGGACAGTAACAGCGGCTGGTATCGTCGCGCACTTAACGTCGCATTGTGAATTGTGCGTCGGCGGCTGGTGCGCGGAAGCCGCGAGGGAACAATGTCGGGTTGACGCGAGTGTTTCCTACTCGGCGGAGTATTCAATTACTAACGAGTGCCGGCTATAAAGCAGGCGCAGGCAGCCTGGCTGGCTTCACGCAACCTGCAATACACACGCGAGTCGCGCGACTCGCGTCGTGTAAAGGACCTTGTCACGCGTGTATTTTTAACGAGCCAGCCGCTTACCCCTTCTTCCAGCCGGCTTGGCTGCCCCTCCACACCCCCCACCGGCAGACTAGACGAGCCTCTGCCCCTCCCCCCACCCTCGCTCTCATACCCTCCCGTCGCCTGTGCTTACTTTTCTATACCCCTTCTCACCTCTGCGCCACTCTCGTCCCTTGGCGACAGAGACCGAGAACGCACCACCCTTTCACCGGCCCCGCGATCTTGTTGCCACCGGCGGATCCAGTCTGTGATCTTGCACTTGTATTGGTACATCTTGATAAATGATCTCCCACTCGACCGAGATGTATCAAAATTGTTCTGATACGTTGATAGTCTTAAGTCATGAGTGTATCTATTCGAATTCAATCTGACTTCGGCACTTTTTCATTCACTCGTGAAAATAAGGTTCATTGGAGGCATTGTTATTATATGTGGCACTATGGATGCAGTAACTGATGAAAAGGGAGAATCACATCTTAGCTGTCTGTTCTCATTTCAGTTGGATCCTCCCATTTCACTCGCATCCACTCTCGTCTCACGCTGCATTCACTCGTTTTCGTCTCGCTCATACAGGGACTCTCATATCCAACGATTCCTCTCTCAGTCTGACCCCCTCGGATATCCACTCGTTGGCAACACGACAATGCTGCTAGGTATGGTGGCGGCGGCGATGCACACCAACATTTTTTCCCCTCCGCTTAGTAGTGTGATCGTCGTCGACGTCTCGGCGGTGCGAGAAGGAGAGAAAAAGGGGCGTAGAGCGGGAGAGGGAGAGAGTGTGTGTCTAGCAGTGCTTGTGCGTGGGAGACCGTTCCGTCGGTGGTGGCTCTTAGCTCTCCTTCACATTGGCGCGCGTGAGTACGTCCTCCAGAGCGTCTGAGCCTCCCGGTACACACCTGGCTGCACGCACACACCTGTGCACTCCGCGAAACTAATCCTCGCACTTTGCGAGTTCAATGACCGTGCTCTAATGCCCACCGCGAGACCAGCGCCGGTGCCGCCGCCGCCGACGCCGCCGCGAAAATGGAAATTAATATTCCGCTCGGAAAACTTTCCCGATTGGGAACCGCCGGAGGAACGGAGAAAGACAGAGGTCACGGTGCAATTGGGAGAAGGAACTTTCTTCCATTGCCGTAGAGGGACTTGGGCCTCTAGAAATAACTCAGGAAAAATAGTCATAATGTCTCTGAAGTTACCATATCATTTCTTGGAATATCATAAATAATTAAGAGTTCTAAATAGATCCAGCCATTAAAGCAGAAAATTCGACTATAAAGTCATACGACTTTCCTCTGGAAAAAATGCACCCATGGTACTTGGATAATAATAAGACTTCTAATGAGTACTTATTCTTATGATTTATAGGCCACTGGAATAGAAACTTTTTTTCGGTTCGTGTATTGCAGGTTTATAAATTCTTATTAGAGTCTTATTATTTAGGATGTTACTGTCGAGAAAGAAATGAAAGTATGAAGAGCACAAGGTACGTCATATCAGAGTGGCCAGTAGAGCGAGGGCGCGCTCGGAGTTCAGGAACAGAAACTGGTAAGTGCGAGGGCAGAGAGTAGGGTTGCCATTAATCACTTGAGGTAGCCAGGTATCCGTATTTATTGTGCGGATCACCCGGCCGGATGCCGCCGCGATTATCAGCCAACGGAATTACCTCCCATCAGCAGTAAATTGCGCTGGACCGGGCGACACTCTGCCGTCCGGTTCCGGGTTACAGGCTGCTGCAGCACCTCTGGATCCCACAGCCGCACTATCCCAACACACGAACTCCAATCTCCCGACCAACTACATTCGAAGAAATACTGCTCAATGAATCCCTTTTAATCAATGCCTATTCCAAAAGTTCCCATTCGATTGGAACAACATTTAACATGGATTGAGAAAGTGATCGGATCTGTTAGAAATGGCTTACCTATTTTGCGGAGAGCTGTAGCTTCGCTCGACTGTAACAGTTATAATAAACAGTGCAGGTGAATTTACATACTCGGAGGGCGATGCGATCGCATGGCGCCCGTCCCGTCCGTCAGCTGAAATTGTCCACGGAAAAATGTGTCTTTCCGGGACGAGAAAAATGATTCTGTTCGTTGATGGTCAACACAGGATTGTACTTTTGTCCAGTCACCCTGCTCGATTTCGACGAAAAATATTATGGACAACCTTCCAACTTGCGGACATATTTATGTAGATAAAAGTAACGACACTAAATTCGCTAAAAATACACTAAAAATAATACTTGCCTGCCTTGGAAGTCAAGTTTCCCGAGCGGTAGATTATCTGCCGGAGATTCATGTTTTCGTGACAAATCCAGACACTTGTACACGCTCTAATTACTCGATGCTTATCGGGGCCGAGGCGAGCAGGACAAAAAACACGAGAAAAAGCGTGTCGCTGTTGCGCGGCACGAGAGCGGATAACATTCGAGTACGTGGAAACCCCAGGCTTAACGCATCTGCACTTTTCGGCAGTTTCCAAGCGGAAATGCATTCCGATCGGCCTGTGCCTCCGCTTTGACTGCAACCTGAATCGCCATGTTTCCATCCAGTGACCCCTTTCCCGGAACATACACTACAGACTATCAGTGTTGATAGCTGGTTTTATTTTCTAGGAGGATGAAAGCTGACTGCGGCTGACGTTGGTCATTATTTCGGAGAAGGAGTCGGTGAGTCGTTGCACGCCAATCCAAGATTATTTCTTCATTTCTTGGGCTCTTCGATATTACGAGCGTTGCCGTTACGACCGCCCCTAAAAGCGCCCTTTACGACCGAATAATGCAGATCGTTAATGTGATCTACTGTCGTTTGTTCTCCAGAAAATACGTCTACAACGTTTTTACGAGGCCTGATCAGGGCTTACTTTTCAATCTAGGAAAAGGCTCAACATTCCGCATAGTTTACAGAATTCTTAACATTCTCAACAGTTAAGGGTATACCAATAAAAAAATAAAACAAAAAAACCCATTTAGGGGCGGTGAAAAACTCAATAACTGCGCACAAATGTCCCCCGTCTGATATATCATTGACCTATACTACTTGGACTTATGAATAACAGCCCTGGTGTATTTAATAGCCCAAAATTCCCATTAGCCTTCCCGAGAATGATTCCTATTAGTGGACACTTGGCTCCCAGCGGTCTTGTAAAGTGAATCGAAGGAGGCACGTGGGGAAAATGATAGAGACGCAGCGGTCCCGAAGCCGCAAGTGCAGCCGCACTATGCTTTGATCGTACCGCGTGGCAACGTGCGGTCAGAACATAGCGGTGAATACAGCCATAGTTAATCGAACGAATCGGTAGTATTAGAGTGACAGAAGATAGAGGAGGGCAGGACACACGGTACACTTGTGGCGCAGACGATGCGAGATACATCTAACATTCGGCTAACCAGCAGGAGGTGGGCAGGGCGAGCTCGAAATAGGCCGACAAAACGCTTCAAAGAAGAGATGGAGGCAGGGACGCCGGTTGAAGGGATCGACGATGATGCACCAGAGGGAAACGTAGTACAATCAAAGGAGGCTGGCTGCCGCTGCCTGCATGATTCCATTAGCCGAGGCAATTAAACCAATTCGATCGATCTCCCGCCTCGAAGCGGCACTCCAGGTGCGTTTAATGCCGAACACTATCGCCCGCTATCCTAGGATCGCGGGCCTCCGCTTTCCTCTATAAGCGTGCATATTCATAAGTCCGTCGATTGGATCGGCGGTATACCGACTGAGAATTAACTGGAGGAGCGCCATGAACAGGATGATTTGGAGTAGGGCTCCGAGCAGATGAAATAAAGGGCTTGATCGAAGCGATAGGAGGAACGGGTTGCTGCGATAGTATTAGCTGTAGGAGTCTACTCGTACGCTCCATCATATGGTTCGTAGCGTGACACAGTTAAATAAACCCGGAGGAAAATGCATTTCTCTGTCGCGGCGCGTCCTGCCTGGCACCGGATGCGGCTGTCATCCCTGCGAGCTCGTGCATCATCCTCCAGAGACGCTGGATCACCTCTTTCCTCTTCTAGCGTCTTCCTTCGCTCGCCCCCCCCCCACCCTCTACTTCCTTGTCCGCCCTTTTTCTCACGATTTTCTTCTCGCCGGCTTTCCCTTCCGCCCACCCTTCTCAGCTGGGTTATTAATCCTTCGTTTCGGACCAGATATCTTCGCTCTTTCGCGACGAACCACCTACTGCACGACCAAGAGGGCGCGCTAATTTATTTCTCTCACCGAACATATATTCCGCAAATGTCTTCAGTATATCGTAGTTAGCGTGTTACATATTTTTTCCAAGCAACGATGAGGGGGTTCGTATGTCGGGCCAAATGGGCTACTAAACGCAACGTCGAGAAAGGGTGCGTAGCACCGAGAAAAAAACGGATGTAGAGATCAACTCTGGAGAGGGTTTAAAAATATAATGGCAAGGGGTCCAATATTTTCGGGCGGTCCCCGAGGTGTCGGTCGATCATTTGTTACTGGGAATGACTTTATCTAGGCGTGACGAGTATTAATAGTCTTCTATCTTTAAAAGGCTGCTTCTGCCCGGCGCTCAGTCGCTCTGTCAAACCGGGACCGCGTGAACTAGTGCTACTAAAAGCTCATAATTGATATTCTTCCGGCGCTTAAGCCTCTCCTGGCCTGGCTCTCTGGTGTTCCGCCGGCGAGGAGCGAAGGCTCCGCCTATTAGGAGCGCTCATCTCGGCCGCTATTAAATTATAAGCCCCGCGCCATCTGGCCAGTGTGCGCACCCAAAAGACTTCAAAGTCGCCCGAATTTTTTTTTTTCTTTTCTCCACTACTCCTCGAATCCAGTTCACCAGTCAGTCCCTTTAGGGCTCGAACTCATCCGAACTTGAAATGTCTTGGTGACACTGATGTTCTCCTCTCGTACAAGCTCACACTTGTTCATTCCCTAGTGGCGTTGGCGCAAGCCAGTCTTCCGTGAGTTGTTCGTCGACAGCAGAGATAGAAGTTCGAACAGTTGTAGTAGCTGACGTGTATCTACAGGAGGGCGCAGTTCGCGTCGCTCTTACTCACGGTAATTAAATCAGATTTAATATAACAGTAAGTTGGCTGCTACTTGGTCGAACTTTTGGCTCCCGTAGGATCGGGCGTGCAGTGGGGTGGTTGTGCTCACGGAAAATCGACGCCGTCTCCCATAAGTCTCTTGCAGTTACGGAGCGAGAATACCGGCGTGCGCGCACGCCTCCCATTCTCTCTCCCTCTCCCATCCGCGAGAGAGAGAGAGAGAGAGAGAGAGAGAGAGAGAGAGAGAGAGAGAGGAGCACGTTAATGTCATCTCCATAATCACCGCGGAGCCGAGTGACAGGAACGTGATGCGGAAGCACGAAACCCGGTCGCTCGGTCGAGCCATTTCTAGTCTCGCCATCAATCCCAGCGATTAGGCTAATAATTTCTCCCAGCGTGTAGCCGGCGCTCCAGCCGTGGAGAGACACGCCGCGGCGCTAACCACGGAAAGGACAAGCTGAATTATGATGCCTCTCTATCCTCACCGATAAGTTTGTCAGCCACCGTCTCCGTACGGGCCTCTACTACAAATGGGGCATAGTTAGTTCCGAGATCGAATTCCCAATCAGTGGAAGCACAGATTAGCATGGAGTCCGAGGAGGAGTAACTAGTCCCAAGGCTAATAGTCATGGCGAACGAAAAATAGTAAAGAATTAGAATGGTGAATATCGATGGAAAGTGGGAATTGAGTGGTTGGAAAGCATTGGCTTGAACGAGTCGCAAGGGTACTCTGTAGGTAAAAGAAGTCTTTGGACGACTCGCAATTCAATGATGTCGGATAGCAGGGCTTCGCCCTACCAACTATTCGCCTTCCCAAATGACCGATGCAATCGACCTTGCAAATGGCAACGATAGTCATCCAATCCTGGCTGACATTCTCGAGAGCTGCTATGTGAACGAGGGAGCGAAGGACACTGTGTCCCCCCCTGTACACCCTGCTACTAGCCAGGCCCTCGATTGTTTCGAGTGAGCTCGAGCTACTTTCTTCGAGTGGCCGTTCGCTCAGCAGGGATACACCTGTAGTCGCCTCTTCAGGCCTCTCGTCCTCCGAATGCCCTAATTTAAAAATCCTTCCTGCAGCTTCGATTAACGAGCCAGTAGATTCGGCCTCGTCGACTCTCTCCTATTCTACTGACTCCGTAGTTCCACGAGCTCCAGGTGGAAACGTGACTATCCTTGAAGAGAGGTGGAGTAGAACACGGAATAGAATCCAGCCGACCCACATGTTTGTCCCGATTATTTTTGCGATATAGCAAGGGATGTATCTTAATGAAGTGCAGGTGCCGGTGGACCGGTGAACCAACCGATGCCACCGTCCCGATATAAGTGCTCGGGCGAAAGCCTTGAACGACAGGTTTACAAGCGTCCGAGCGATTGTTTAACAAACCAGTTCGCAAAGACTGTATCTCACCGTTCGCGGTAAGGCGATCCTAATTAAGAGGAATGCCAGTCTTACGATCGGTTCTTACCTCGCTTCTCTCGTCAGCGGTACTGGCCGCGAGGAGAACCGGCAGCATTATCTTTAATGAGAAATTGCGTCGTCGAGAAGAAGACTATCTCTGCTCGTCGACGTCCTCCTCCTGGGTTGTACCGCTAACAAGAGCCTTCGCCATGGTCACCGGCAAGCTATTAGTCAAACGCTGCCCTCGATTTCCTCTAATTAGAGAAAAGCAGTCATTCCCTCGCCGAGTACTACGGCCTTGCGAGAAACGCTACGTGGCAAAAAAAGCCAGGCTGGATTAATTATAAAAATATCCCCTTCATTCACGCGTTCGTTAAGCGAGCACCCGCGTCTCGACCGAGAAATACACTTTTAAGGAAAGCGAAGATTGCCCCGAAGGACGCCGTGAAGGGGAGAGTGTATGTTTCCCGCGCGAGCTTAAGCATCACTCTCTCCTGGTTCCTCGTTACCAAGCGTGATTACTTTCGGAGAATCGTGCGACCTCAATCGAGCGGGGACAAGAGAGAAGACACACCTGGACCGGTTGGTAGAGTTGCTCATTAGCGGATACCAGAGAAGCCCCCTTCGAGGTTTTGTCGGCCGCGTGTGTGCCTTGCACTGTCATACGCGAGATATCACGAGTACTGGATTCACAAGGAAGCAGCAGGTTCTAGACGACGGAACTTCAGTAATTAAGGGCACCTGTCCCTTCCCCTTGTTGGAATGTCTGCTATGAGAATGATCTTGGTCGAGGGTGATGGTACGAACACCGCCGCTCGATTACTCCTCTTATTCGAAGAAGACTTTTCCTATTCAAGACGACGTTCTTTTACTTTTTCACATATATGTGTTGGCTACATAGTTTCACTTGGGCTAGCATTAGATCTTAGAATTTCATTTTAGCGGCTGAAGGTGCTGGGTAGCCAAGACGTAAAGTCCAAGAAACATTATTAACTTTTTGGAACAGCTAGCGAGTAGCAGTAACTCGAGAATTATTTCCTGGGCATAGGTTTTGCTTGGCTCCAAGGTTCTTCATATTCCCGGACACGATATCAAGACTTAAGAGTGCCAAGCTTTCATCGAGGACGTATACTGCCGCGGGAGTAAAAATTTCCCCTGTAAAACAGCGGGTACCAAGTCTTGAAGAGGAAAACTCGGCCAGGCTCTCGTCCATTCGACTCCTCGTCTTCGAGGATACGAAGTCGTCGAGACGTATCCCATCCTACTTGCCAAACTTTTTACCGTCCACTAGTCAGAAGGCCGTGTTCGTGCGCACAATTTCTCGAAGCGTCGTTTTCAAGGCACAACTATAAAACAGTGTCGTACATCGACCCACTTGGAATCTTTCAATCAAGAGTTTCAAAATACAAGTACTCTGCGTGTTGCTTCAGCAATTTAATGCCACAGTCATTTGTACTGGATGAAGAGCTTTAAACAGTTGTGTGTTGACTGACAGGCGAATGTTGTCGAGCGTCGAGATTCGAGGGAATTCTTAAACGTCCGTGCAGGTCATTTGTGGTATCCCCAATTAATTCGGGACTGGTTTAAGAGTAGAAGGGGGGATAAAGGGGAGGTGGACTGGCTGGTCGTCCACTCGGCGGAGTGGCGAAAACGAGTGAGGGCTGCGACGTGCAGCCGCGCGGGTACGTGACCAGCGCAGGGCATTAGAATAACGCGGTGCGGCCGGTCCAGCTGGGAAGCAGCGCAACTAATTATGGCGAGTTTGTATTAATGCGGACGTTAGCATTCCGTCATGGCCATCGAGGTTGCCGCACGCCCGTTCTCTGCGTCTAGCCGCGAGTGCCACCGCACCTACGTGAACAGGCAGTTGTGTTTCGACTCGGTCACATCGCGTTCTACCGCCGATAGAAGGCCCAGCCTCTCTTGCTCTAGTTCAGGCTGGCTTGCCAGTCGCATATGTATAGCAGTCAGTCGGCCTGTCAGGGGACAGACGACCCAGGTGGATTTAACAGCATCAAACCGCTCGCAGGTGCCTCCGGCAGCATCATCCCGCCGCAGAATCATCCGTCGAAAATCACTTGGCGACTAAACTCGTTACGCGTCCTCATGTTTCATTCAACCCCGCTGGCAATGGGGCTAGTCTAATTACGCGACAGCATCTCGTTACCCTAATGGCACTGAGCCCTGGCTTATTACTTTTCGCTGACCTTTGTCCCGAGATGAGGCTGGTGCACACGCCGAGACACGCCGTGATAAAAGATAATTGCCAGGATTACTTGCCGCCTAGTGTTTATTAAGCGCGCTCTAAGCGCGCCATTTCACGCTGGGATGAATATCTGACGCGCCAGAGAGAAGAGGCTTCGAGGGTATGCGGAATGAGAGCGCTAATTCTCGCCAGCTGTTCTCCACCAGTCGTCACCGATGGAACAAGGCTTTTTAGTGAGGAGAAGCGATAATATTGGTGGACGATTCTACCTTTTACCTTTTGTCGTGAAAGCGTCTCCAAGCCAACGATTTCCGATTACTTCCCGGTGCCTCTTCCCGCCCGGAAGAAGGAGCGCGCTCGATAAAGGGAGTAAGAGAGACAGGCAACAATCGGGCAAATAATATTATATAAATGCAAATCGCTTACCGGGGATTTCGCTTCGATGGGAAAATATAATCACGGCGGACAGTCTCGCCCGATCGGTTCGATCCTTTCCCACCGGTCCCCGTTCACCGTACTTCAACTCGTCCCTCCAGTTTCAACTTTTCTGCGCGAATTACGGCACATCGATCACGGGGGCCGCCGGAAGCAGCATAAAAGAGTAGACAGGATTCCCCTAGATTCCTCTTGGATGAGTGTCTTCCCGTAATGAGAGCAGATCGATCGCCCTTCCCCGCAGACTTCAATCTCGAGTGATTACAATCCTCATGGCTCGTGTCGATGGTGGGAAAAGAATTTTCCTATATAGAGAATGAATTTTCCATTAAACAATTCACTCGGAAGAGTAGCGCCGACAAGATACAAGTTAGCGGGGAAGCAGCGAACCGGGCAGAATACTTTTTTCACAGAGAGGGCCGAGCCCTTATCAGCCGGTGGTCCGGGCTTTCCAGTATTGTTTCGAGAAGTAAAAGCGGTGGAAGGCGCAGAGGCCGATAGCAGGTAGGTGCAGGCTTTTAACGAGCAAACTTTCTGCAAATAAATTTCGCAAATCAGCGCCCGCACGCTCTGTGTGTTGCACGGTGAAGAAAGCATAGCGCGTATACACATACCTAGCTGAATATCCATGCGCTCGGTGCTTAGATGTTTGCGTTTGTCCGTGTGGGTGAATCCGGTATCTCCGGAGCTCGCTTTAATCTGCAGGAATAAAATGAACGGTGAGGAGTGCGGAATTAAGCAGAACTCGTCGGACTATCCTCCAAGTAAATATCTCCGCGCTCTTCGAACCCCCGCTTCCCTCTTTCTCTCCCTTCCTCTTTCGCACTTTCACTCTTTCTCCTTTGCCTCTCGCACCAAGCGAAACAGAGGCACCAGAGTTTTCCTTGGCTTTGTGATTCCGATAGAAAAAGGGGAGTCCTCCGCCGGCTGTTTCAGGGTGATTGCACTCCACTCGCAGCAGCCGGTCAGATCGACTGAAAGAAACGTTATCGCGATATCTGAAGTGATATAGTTTACTATATTCTTCCGACATAGCCATATGGGTGGCACATATGTATAGTAACAACAATTTTTGATTACACGAAACTTTCCCGAAGATCCAAGTTGATTCTTGATTGCCTGACAAAAATAATGTTTTCATCGTTCTATTTTTCAATTGTTCATATATCCAGTCTGTTACTATCAAAATGGATAAAAAAAACATAGAACTAGTGGCCAAAGTGCCGGAATTGTATCGAAAACACATGGAAACAGCCACCGAAATAATCGAGTTCTCCTAATTTAGGTGGTATATTTTATGTTTTTTAATCTTCCTGACCTTCTCAGGGGCTGAAATTTGGTGGAGAATGTTTTCTTGCATCAAGGAAGAAGTGATATAAATTCCAGAGCTCTAGCTCAAAATTCATTTTTTCGCAAATTTTTGCATGTGTACCCCTTCAAAAATTTTCGATTTTTCGAAGGTTCTGGGACTTTGACGAATGCTTGAAATTTCGATTGTTTGAGTATCAAAACGGATAGAAAACATGAAACTAGTGGCCAAAGTGCCGGAATTGTACCGAAAACACATGGAAAACAAATCTTGAATAATTCATTTTCGCGGTTTTCCCCATGTTTTTCATACTTCCCGACCTTGTCAGGGGCTGAAATTTGGTGGAGAATGTTTTCTTGCATCAAGGAAGAAATGGTATAAATTCCAGAGCCCTAGCTCAAAATTCATTTTTTCGCAAATTTTTGTGGGTATACCCCTTGACGAATTTTTGGGCCAAAAAATGAACTTTGACCTGGGGTTCTGGAATTTATACCACTGTTTCCTAGCTAAATACTGAATCAATACACGAAATACCAGACCCCGAAACGGTCGGGAAGGGTGGTTCAAAAATTTTCGATTTTTCGAAGGTTTTCGAACTTTTCTGAATTCTTCATACATCGATCCATGTTAAATCCGGCTCACTTTAGAGGCGTGCACGTCGCGTAGCCTCTTTCTCTTTCAGTTGAAATTCACTTATTCGAGCGCCACCCCCGAATCAAGGCAGGATTAATCAAGTTTTTAACCGAATGAATTGCATTCGCTCCCGCACTTCCCACGGCTTTAATTTCCCCGTGCTTTGTTGAGGAGTTTTCATTGAGGACGACGAGTGAAAAGACAGGGTGAGAAAAAATCGGAGCCATGCGGGATTGGTGTATTGGTAACGCTTTCATTGAGTGGAGACCTTAACGACGTATTAATTAGGGAACTTTCGGACAATGGACTTATTCCTGAGGGTGAGCGGCCGACCAACCTCGACATCCAGCTTCTTCGACGTGGCAGTTTCCATTAACTTAATACTCGGCGACTGGACTCCTGGAAATTAGCCCCTTAAATGTGCCGTAACTCATTCTCCGCGCGATACACTTCATTCAGAAAGAGAAAGCGAGGGAGAGAGAGAGAGGCGCAAAGGAAGAAAGAGGAAGTCGCGAGCAGTACCAAGCGAGCTTTGTCAGCGCTTCTTTGTCCCCGCTTCTCCGCGCTAATTATCATCTCATTGTCCGACGAAAGCTCCGGATTCGTGCGTGTGTTCGCACCCACCGGGCGAAATCCTGAGAGCGCGCCGCCCTGTGAAACGACTTTTCCGCTCCCTTGGCGCGAGGGATTTATTTGCTCTCGGTTAATTCCCGAGGGTGCAGGAGACGGGAGAGGCTTAAAAACTAATAAGTAACTTCCCATTCCCTGCCATTCTCATTCTCCCTTACAACCGCGATATACGGTATCGCGGGATTCCTTCCCTTTTTTCTCACTTCCAGCCTGCCTACACGCTGTTCACCACACTCTCACTACCCTCGGCCATTCTTTCTCACCCCGTACTACCACTTTCTTTCTTTCCTTCGTTTCGAAAACCTACAGGCACTCCGGTGCTCGCATGGAGTAAGCGTGGCTGCTAGCTAATTGCTGGAAATGTGTCTTCTCTTGGTCGAGAGCTCGCTCACTCGTTCGCCTCGTGGTCGACAAAATGGCTCGACAAAGTTAATCCGGCGGCCGCACTCTTTTCTCGAAAGGCCTCCACTCTTCCTCCGCCGATCCTCTCACAGTTTCTCCCTGCTAGGCTGGAGAGCCGAATTCTCATAAATTCGGTGCGGCCCTCCCGATCCGCTGCAAGATTTCACTGAACAAGGAGAGCACGGAGCCAGATCCCTTCCTTGGTCTCCCATTCTCCTTCTACCGTTGCATCCCCCTCGTCGTCCGTATCTCCGCCTCGGGATTATTCAGTGGAATTAACTTTCATCTCGCAGAGCCTTTGGAAATTCCCCTCTGTCCCGAGCTGACTAACTGTTTTTCCTTTAAAGCTGGAAAACGCCCTGCCGCCCGTCCTGTATTACAGGCTGCAACGAGTGGCGAGCCAGATATGACTCGAGCGGGGGAAATAGGATTGCCCTTTATTACAAATTCTCCGACTCCCTGCCTGATACTGATTTATACAATCGCGCACGAACGCTTTTCCAAGACTTCCTCAGCTCCTGGGAGTGGATCGTTGCAGATGCTAGCTCGACGATCGTCTTAGCTTTGCTTTTAGGAAGATGCGGTGCAGTTTCCGATAATGCCGATGATAAATCGCAGCGGGGCATCGGTCGGCGGCTCATGCAGAAAAATATTCCGAGCGAAAAACATGTTGGTACTTAGGCCGAACTGAAGGGTGGAGGACGACGGCGGTGGAAATAAATCGTGGAAAGTTGGAGTCGGCGGTGGTGGAGCGGAGCTCGCATTAGTTTTTATTCGGTGTTTGTTATACAGAGTGTGCGGCTGGCCAGGTTGAAAGTGGCCGAGCATAGCAGAGCAAAGCAGAGCAAGGTAGCAGTAGTAGCGGATCGAGGTCTGCAGCCCTAGCCACTGCCGCCACCCCCAACGATCCACCGACCACCCACAAGCAGAGGCAATAAAATGGATTTATCGATGCCACAAAATGCCGGCTCCTTTCCCGCTCTCGGCCACCGCCCGCGATCGTACTTCATTTTGCCGATATTAAATGCTGTAAATTCAAGCCGCACTGCACCCCCACCCCCCGAGTGCCATCCTGCCACTTTCCCTCTTCGGCCTTTTTCCGCGAGACTTTCAGCCCACCGCAACTTTTCCGAGACAGACCCCCTCCGAGAGAACATGGGGGGCCTTCGGACTTTACCTCGCAAACTATTGGATTCCCAAGTTATATGTACATAGATTTCAGGTAATTCCTAAAATTCTCAGCTTTATAGAATGAATGTTCCAATCACCATCCTTCCTAGTGAGAGCACTCCAAGTTCGACCTCATTTTCTTTAGTGTGTATTAACCATAAGAGTAGTATTAGTTGAATGGGATGTGACCTGTCATAAGTCATCCAAAGTAAAGCTTGATTCTCAAGGAGAGCGACACCTCGTATTCGTATTGTGAGGGATCTTTGAAAAGGGAGGGATTCACGAATTCTCGCCCTTTTAAAGGTGCTCTCGATCGCTGGCGTGGTGAACGGCTCGGCCGGCACCGCGATATATCACCTGCTCCGGTGGGTACACGTATAACAGCTACCGTCGTAAGGATACATTAATCCCCGGACTACATCGCCGCTTATAAAAGCACTCGCTGGAAGCTCCCGCTCACAAGAGAGTCTTCTCTCTCTCTCTCTCTCTCTTTCTCTCTCACACACAGACTCTCACACACTCCCTCGTTCTATTCGGTGGCGAGCAGCGAATTTAGTAAGCAGTTAACGTCGCCGGGGATACTACCTCATCAGAAATTTACCCTTCGAGAGATATGGGGGCGAGCGGCGCTCTCTTCTCGCTCGCATGCACTCTCTGATTACTGTACTGCAAACAGGCGGAAAATCGTGCGGAGCAGAGTATACGGGTTCTGTGAGAAGGGTAGGGATGGGGAAGCAGAGAATCTCGCGTTTTCCGTGCTAGATCGAAAAGCGGCTGTAAATTTTGCAAGTTCGCTTTACGAGCGCCGCTTGGCTATGATGCACGCCTGCTATCCCAGTGATCTAGATAGTCGAAAGAGCAAGCAAGCGAGCGAGTATGTTTACCCCCAGCGGAGGGTGAGAATTTCATTCTCGATCTGGCTCGATAGCTGCCAGCTTGTTAAATAGGTGACAGGCACTCTGTGTTGCTGCTCGTATTGGTATCTGTCGCCAATAAGCATCCGGCTATCCGACATCGTAATCAGGATCGTAAATGTTAAGTTTACGAGGGCGGCCGTTTACGCAAAAAGCCAATCATATCGGTGTAAAGCTCGTGCTCGCATCCTAGTACAGCGGCACCATGAGGGAAATATCCTGACGGGATATATCTGCGTGCCAGGCAGCCTCCATCTACCGTAGCTCCCCGTAAAAGTTCGAACAGGTGTATTTCATGGCAGGAGGCTCTGAGCCAGGGCAATAAAATTTCGGAAAATTTGAAACAGTCGTGCACTCGGGCACGCCGAACACGTATCCCCTTATTCTCCCCCTATCACTCAAACGACCGACAGACTTTACCTGTATACATTGGGTGGAGGGGTGCATTTTACCTTTTCACGATGAAATCTCTTAGAGGAACTTGGGTATTGAGCCTCTATGTCCTGCTATACGCTATTTGGATAGGAACAAGGCTATTAAATTAATTATTGGACAATTAACTGAAAATGTATCAATTACTTTGACATTGCCTGGTTTCTGAGTTAGTTATAGCACGATAATTGCATGGCTGCTTTATATTGTGTTCATCGATATCAACGCTAATGTTTCTATAGCTATTATAATTTATTAGGTCTCTATTATTTCTATTGATGTAGTATCTAGAATTATATATTATTAATATTTCATTATTCCCCGTATCTCCGAGTTCTGTTTCAGTCACTTTGTTAAAAGTTCATTAACGGATTGGGATTATTCTCTATGAAGGCCCAAGTTACGCTACCAAGCCTGAGTGGAAGGCAGTCGAGTCCTGTGGTAATCCAAAAGAGACTCTTTGATAGTTTTGGTGCAGCACTTCTTTCAGCTGCTCCGCGTGTGTTCGATCTCTGGTCTCGCAGACCACCTTGACCTCCACGCTGAATATGTCTGACATGATCCACGCCCGCTCGTGCATAATATCTTTTATGGAGACGCCAATACTAGCGAGCATCTTACAGAGCTCGGCAATTCCGCCCGGTCGATCAGATACCGTCACTGAGAACTTCAGTAAACGGCCCTCTGCCGCCAATCCCCTTTCCAAACACCTTCCAAGGATTGTCGTGTCAATATTACCTCCGCACAGTGGCAATACCACCCTGAGAATTCATTAAGAAATTAGTAAACTAATTAACATTCACTTAGTACAGAAAATATTAAAGCTCCAGCACCTTTTCCCTTTGAGTTCATCTAATTGTCCAGCAAGTATCGCCGCAAGGCCACACGCTCCAGCTCCTTCAACGATACATTTCTCGTTCTCGACCAACTTAAGAATAGCAATGGCTATCCATTCCTCTTTCACAACGACTAGTTTATCTATCAATGGATTGGCAGTGGCGAAAGCATTGTAACCCACTGTAGGAACAGCTAAGCCGTCGGCGAGCGTCGAGTCGATCGGGGTGAAAACCGGACGATCTGCTTTTCTAGCTGCGTTGAAACTAGGACACCTTTCGGATTCTACACCCTGGACAAAGGAGATGATCATGACCATGTAGGTGTAGCGGGGGAGGGAATTGAATGTCTCGCAAGATTGGTATTGCCGAGGACTTACAATAATCGTAACGTTGGGATGAAGAGTCTTGACGGCGAGAGCTACGCCTGCTATTAACCCGCCGCCGCCTACGGGAACGACCACCGCGTCGATATTAGGTACTTGCTCGACTATTTCCAGTCCCAGGGTACCCTGGCCAGCCATGATATCCGGATGGTCGTATCTGCGCCGTGATAGCAATAACAGTTAAGCTCATTTTTGGTATTGCCAGTGGCATAGTCCGGAAAGTAGAAGAGCTGAACTGATGCAGCCAACAAGGGCTAGAAACAGAACTTCGACTCCTCCTTACCCATTAATATAGGTCAGACCCTTCTCCTTAGCGTGCCTGAGTGCAATTCTCCTTGCCTCGCCCATGTCGAGACCGTCCACTATTACATTTGCTCCGTATTGCCTGCAAGCAGCGATTTTCATAATAGGTGCTAGAACCGGCATCACCACTGTCACTGGAATACCCAGCTTGTAGCCGTGATAACAGAGTGCTAGCGCGTGATTTCCCAGGGACGCCGAGATCACTCCTATCTTCCTATGCTCCTCGGACAACATCTGCAGAGCATATCTGGCACCGCGCTCCTTGAAACTACCGGTCGTCTGGAGGAAGTCCTTCTTCAAATAGAGATCGATCCCTGTCGTCTCCGACAACCTCGAGTGCTACCCAACCGTGATTACCGATTATTAAACAGCTTCGATTGCCGAGGGGAAAGATGTATCGGGTTAAAATGCTTACCACGCACGGCGTGTTAACAATTCCGCACTTGATCTTGAACGCGGCAGACGTGATGTCCTCGAACGTGATCTTGTGTGGGCTGCCCTCCACGCAGAAGGGGTCGATGATCATCTCATCGTGATCCTGGAGACAAAAATTCCGAATTGCTGACACTAGTTCTTTCCACTTTACCGCATTCCTAATATTTTGATCAGACGGCTTCATAATTGGAATAAGTCTGGGATGATTTGTGTCGACACATTCCGTCTTTTTGAAGCAGGCATAATGTAAGAATAGTTACGTTAAGAGAAGAGGTCGGCGATTGCACGGCCCTCCCATTGCCATTGAGATGAAGGTCGAAAGGACCATCGAGAAGGTCCAAACTGGAGGGTTTCTTGTTTAAGTCACGCATGTTGCCGCTGTTCGAGCACGCGACCAACGATTGAACACTTTTCGGCGACCGTTCGGATACTTATTGAATCGCAGATTTGTCGGTATCAGTCTGTCATTTGTTATCGGACCTGACTTTCGACCCCGCATCTTTTCCTACATACTATCCATCCACTCGTGCTTGCCACCATTCCCACCTCTCTTCTCGTATTTTTTTATATATTCGCAATCACTGATTCGAGAGTGTGTATTTCCCCGAATAAGAATGTGCTTGAATACGTCGGAATAGAGCAGATTTCCCGAACTCTCTCAAGAGCAGCTGCGGAGGAAGTTATCTCAGGGTCAGAAATGGCGAACTTGTGCGGGTGGCATCCCTGAGATAAAGAACCAGT
Source organism: Ectemnius lituratus (assembly GCA_910593735.2). Taxonomy (NCBI): domain Eukaryota; kingdom Metazoa; phylum Arthropoda; class Insecta; order Hymenoptera; family Crabronidae; genus Ectemnius; species Ectemnius lituratus. The sequence goes on along the minus strand of OU343039.1, from coordinate 14,286,530 downwards.
CGCGAAAAATTAACGAACTTTGTTCAGTGATCTCGAAACAACAGAATATCAATGAACCTTAACCACTGCCACACGTTGATCCATTTCTTCTGCGTCTTTCGTGCCTTCCGTTCTCCTCGGTCGATGAATGTACTCTGACTCGACTGTAACACTGATCGGCAGCGTTTGCCCTTCCTGAATCACGAAGTAGATTAGACGACGAACTAGAAGATAACCCAAACTAGGAGATAAAACTCTGACATTCCACTAGAAGCGATCTCTGACTTAGGGTTCGACGCATTGTGTACCGTCAAACTTTATCTTCGACTGATTATGCAATTGCATACTGCAACAATATCACCCAACCTTCGAAGCTCGCTCGAGTGTATTTCCATTTAAAAAAACATTGGGTTTTTTAAAAATTCCAACCCCTTAATTATCTCTATTCCATTCGAAATCTTCCTTTATTGAATAATCGGGTCAATGGAGTATTGTTAATCCGCTATTCGAAAATTAGCCCCCATTCTGGCAGCAGTGCCGGTATTATATTTCGAGTAAAATAAGTGGTCGGCAGGCTTGATTTAATGGGATGAATTCAGGCTGGCAGGTAGATGTAATTAGATCGTATTATTAACGGCGAGCGAGGCGAGCCAGAGCCATTGTCGAAAAGACAAGCAGATTTCTGAAGCGAGCGACGATAAAGCTCTTCCCTCACGCGTTTAGCCCGCAGCGAAACACTCGGGAAAAGCGTGGAAAACTGGAGGCACGTGACCGTCGACACGAGCTCGAGAGCCAAGTCTTCTCTCTCTCCCTCTCTCTCTCTCTCTCTCTCTCTCTCTCTATCTCTTGCGAGTGTATGTGTGTCGTATTTGCCTTTGATGCTGATGCAAGCGTAACGATGCTCGTTTGCGCCTGCACACGTAGTATGCAGATAGAGCCAGCGAGAGAGGACTCGGGACTCCTCGTAACTGCATCAAGAACGCAGTACCGCCAATTCTTATGAATTTATGCATGCCCCAGTCTTTTCCTTTCTTGCCTCACCTTCCTTCTTCCTTTCTGCTTGCCTTTAACGAAGGGCGTGCGCCATTTTTCAGCATTCTTGCACCGACGACTTTTCAAAGTGCATCTGCACGCCAATGGTTCGAGTTCCCCACTCTGGATATAAAGAGGTGGATATAAAGCTTGCGTTTCGATCGTCGCTCGCCCGTGGTGATTCACTCCCCGACAGATTCACGATCCTGTGGGATAGTTGTGCCGAGCTGCCCGTAAAATATCCGCTCGGAACGCAACGCCCCGGGAAAAACAAGTATCGCTACCATTTGCACGAGCTTTTAGCGGGAAATAGTATGAGTGCACGTGTACGTCAATGCTTGTGGCAGGTAGAAATAAAGAGAGGCCGATGGTATGAAGGAAATGTCATTTAATAGCACGAACCAGGTGTATTACATCAGTGGTACAGAGAGCTTAGAGCACAAAGGGTCAATAAGTTAACGGGGCTTCTCTTTCGGTGCTTCAATACTTTAGTGACGATCATTATAAAATATGGATCTGGTATTTACAAGATAGATCATTCTTTATTACAAGGTGGGGTAGAAACATGTCATCCCAGGCGCGTTTAAATAGAAAAATACAGGTGAAAAAATACAAGAGCGCTCAAGAAAGACAGCTACCCCTACTACTCTCGACGATGCGTCGTCGTTCCCGTAGGAGTTCGAGGAACCTTGCCCTAGGACTCCCAGGATATCTTAACTTTTCTCTGAAGTGATGTGCTCCCTCCGTTGTGTCCCCACTTCCCTGATCCTCGATGTCCGATGTGTCGACTTTTACAAGTACACTCATTTTTGGTGAATTACTACTTCTGCCTTCTTGATTGTTCTCCAGTGTACGCTTAGAAAGATTCCTCTCAAGCCAGTCGTCAGTAATTGCAAGCTCGTTCAACATTTCCTGTGATTTAATTGTCGCGGAATCCTCGGGTTTCACTTTTGCTGAATCAACATAGTCCTTTGACGAGGAGAAAGTACTCTTCACAGTATCAAATGAGTCGTCACAAGCGTGACTATTATAATCATATTCTGAGCCAAGTATATCTGCATTGCCTCGATAAGTAGAGTCAGTAGTTGGTGATGCGTGATCAGAAGTTCTCGGGGGACTCCATCGAGTTGGCCGGGATCTCCGAAGACTCCAGCATTGGCCGGAGTCAACTGAGCTCATTAACTGATCAAAGATTCTTTTCTCTAGGTTTCCCTTCTCATCCTCTTTTTCCTTACTTTCGGAGTTATTGTTTCCAGGGTGAATCTGGGCTGAGAGAGCTCGAGACACGCTGGAAATATTATGGAGCATCGTTTCCTCGGTATTGGAGATCGTAGCCTCCTTTTTCCCGGCGGCAGATGCACTGGGATCTATGCCAGGACTCGCTAAACTTAATCTAGCGCCAGCAGATTCGCAGTTGATGCCGTACTTCTCACGAAGAAGCTCGGTTTGCCTGTCCACCCTTTGAATGCATTCCTCCAGCCGTCGGATACCCTCGAGACACTTGTCGTACGAGTCCGTCGATCTCTCGATGTCTTCCTCTTGTAGATGTTCATTTGTTTCAACCCTTGGACTTGTCTTCCGGCCATGATTCTCCCGATAGTCGTCGTCCCAAGTACTGGAGGCTCGCCGACGATTTCCCCGACGGCGAGATCCGGCGGAGCATCTGCCAAATGATCTCGTCGCACTCATGTACTCGTTGATAGAGTTCATGTTGCGCATGAATTTCGCTGCCTCGCTTAAGTACTCCTCGACGACACTCCTGGACCACCCACCATCGGATAAAACTTCCTCCTCGAAACTCGAGCAACTGTCCGACTCGCTACAGGTGTCCTCCAGAATATCTTCCTCCGGAAACCTCATCCTTTTACATGGTTCTTTCAAGTTCCAAAGACATTCGTCAGAATCCTGACTGTTCCCTGTGTTACTGTTTTGCATTTTTGGTATTTTGTTATTGTCGTTATTAATATTTTCCCGGATCGTACTGGTGGAAGTAGCTTGCGTGGAGTCGTCAGTCTTGTGTTCCGAACACTGCTGTTCCTTGTCTTCCTTCTGGCTGACTTTCTTCTTCTTAATAATGGACTTTAAAGTCGCCGGCCTTGCAGCCCCCTTTCCCGCTGCCCTCTTATCGGCTTCGCGACTCTTTTCCGGAGTGTTTGAGTTCGAGAAGGAAACCCTCTTCTTTCCTCCACTTTTCTGCTCTGAACTTGTAGTATCCACCCCTTCCATCCTGAGTTCGTGAACGTTCGTGAACGACTCGCCGAAGATCAGAGTCTTGTAGTCGTGAACAGCCTGACCGTCGGGCAGGTCGTTTGGCCTTGCTTTGGGGATCGCGACGTACTCCTCGACCTCGAAATCCGAGCTTTCATTTGACTCGATATTTTCCCCATTCTCTTTGTCCGTCTCAGAACTATTAATAGCTTTGTGAACTTCTTTCTTTGTGTGAGCGACGACGTCTGGTGGACAGAGATTCTCGCGAGAGTCCGAATCACCCCCATGTTTCTCGCATAAAGACAGCTCTTTCTTCAGTATACTATTTACATTATAGTCTAAACTATCGTCGGAGAAATTATATTCGTGATCCAAAGTATTAGTTTCGATCACTGTTGAAGAAGGTCCAGGATTCAATGGACTATCATTGGTCAAATTCGAGCTGTCTTCGGCAGTTGATGGAATCGAATTATTTTTAGAAGTTAGAGTAAAATCATTGGTTAGTGTTTGATGATTTTCTAAATGCCAGGGGACAGAAACTGCGCCGCCTGCACTTTGGTAGTCGACACACTGGAAAGGACAATAAACGCTCCAACTTTCCCAAGGTCCATGGATAAACTGACCGCGGCATCCGTGAGGAGCCAAGTTGAGCTTCTTGGTGATGAAAGCCTCGGTAATTAATCCATCCCTAGGGAAAGAGCTTGTCTTGGAAAGTTCGCAGTAAAGGTTTCCTTCCTCTCCTCTCTCCAAGTCGCTATCCTTCCCGTTCGTTACGTAAGACGTGCCGAGAGAGTTTGTGAGAGTAAAGGAATTCTTCACTGGACCACTGTCCAGGATGCTGGGAGGTTCCTCCAATCTTGAGCAATTTCGCGCTACGTTCTTTGGGTCCTGGAAAATATTCTCGATACGAAATCCTCTGGCTTCGGTTTGACTGAGAGTCGATCTCGTAAGATCCTTGAAGCATAGTCGATTTTCCGAATCGATATTTGCATTACCATGCTCCTCTGTCTGAGATTCTCTATCTCGAGTGATAATCTTCAACTTTTCCTCAACGTGATCGACGCTATCCATGACTGCCACTCGAGACTCCAGAATGTTCGAGCTCTCGATCGTTATGCTGATCATATCGGGCAAGGATATCGAGATGACGTTCTTTTCCGGACTGGCTACTTGAATGCTGGGCACTTGCAGATTGGGCATCTGAACGCTTGGCACTTGCGGAGGCAAAGTTTCCAACGGTCCTGTTTGCACCGAGGAGCTTTGCAGCCTTTGTCGAGGCTCCTGCACTGATTTACAGCAATCCCTGATACAGATCGGAGCCTTGCTCCCGACTGCTTCTACTCTAGGGACATCCAGTTGAGACGCTTGAACAGCGGAATTACGGTAGGGTGATAAAAAGGAAGTATTAGTTGAACTGTCTGTGCAGAGGATCCTCCTATCGCTTTCAACACAGAGATCCGACACCTCGGTGCTCGAGAGATTGCTCTCCGCATAGTTCTGAGTGTCGTCCGATAGAATACCGGAGTCATTGCGTAAAGAATGTAGGTCGCACTCGAAGTCTTGAAAATCAGTAGCCAAACTGCCGACATCTCGACAACGAACGATAGTCGTCTTTGGTTTCTCAGTGAGGGTAGCTATTTCTTTGACCCTTAACGTAGGAATCCTTTGATCGGAAAAGTCACAGGTCTCATGATTGTCTGTTAGAACAGCAGCATCTTGTTGCTGTAACTCTGTGAGGGATGCTGTGTCTTTAACTCGAACCGTATGCAAGATATCAGTTTGTGTGTCGACGCAGACACGACGTCTCTTGGCGAGCATCCTCCTGGAGATCTCCTGGAGCTTGCTTCTCGTGGAGGACACGGATGACATTACCTTGACATCGGTGCCCTCTGGAGGTGAACGCACTCCGGATGCGGACGTGGAGGCTGCGCCTTCCTCCACGTGCTTCCGGCTGGCGTACAATCTCTCCGTGACCGCCGCCACGATGTCGGCTCTCTTCGCCCGTTGAATCGGAGTATGCGCACGTCCTGGTGATACAGATCCTGAGCCCTCTTGGTCAAAGGAACTCTTCCTACGCAACAGTTTGTCGCGAGCGCTAGAGGAGATGAGGATCTGCTCGTCCTTGGAACTACTGGAGCTACTATCCTTGCTGGTCTTCCTCTTGAGGTTCTCAAGACTCGGCTTTCTAACGTGACCCTTCGATTTCGCCGATGGCGAGTCCTTCAGACTTTTGTCCGAATCGTTGCTACCCTTTCTCTGTAGATGTTCTTTACTGCCAGTAATACCCGAACCTCTTGACAATGATCCACCCTTGTTCTTTCCTTTCTGATCGTCGATTTCACGGATATTGTTTAGTTTCTTGCTTCTATCAGGAAGCACATGCCTTTTCTCTAAGTTTGTCTGGGATCTCTCAAGGGTGACTATTGGATCCTTCCTCCTCTGGATAATCTCGACAGATCCAAACTTTCTTGAGGTGTGGAGATTCGAGGAGACTGATCGCGGTGCAATGTCGATCGAGGCCTGCTTTCGTAGTTTACTCGTGCCTTTTGAACCGACCTCGGTTAATTTCAATACCGACTCCCTAGAGTTTCCATAAACCTCTTGTAAATCGATATCAACCACCTGACAGGAACTGACAGGGCTGCTGCGATCTTCCTGCTCAGCAGGACCAAGTTTCTCCGCAACGTGGAATATCTCGTGATCGTTTGCGGACTCTATGAACTCACTGTCGATGGAATCCTCGGCCACCTCATCCGAGCAGATCTCCTCGATTTGCGTGCCAGGTTCCTGCAGGCTGTCGTCGGGCTTGATCAGCACGGCGACGAGGGTCGGGATGTCGACGAACACAGACTCGTTGATCTCGTTGATCTCGTCCTCCTCGTCTTTCAACTCTGTCACCCTGGCTCGCCTGTAATTCCCCGAAAGGCGTCCAGTCGTCGAGAGACACTCGTACGAACCAAATCTCCGCAGGTCTTTGTGTCCTCTTGTTTCACGAGTGACTATACCCTCGATGGAATTAGATCTTCTGACTACACTGCGATCATCTTCCCCTTTCCCTTCTTCCTCTGGTCGAACCTCGGTTTCCTCCACTTCAATTCCACTACTATCAGTTTCGGGCTCGGCACGCAGTGTCCCGCAGTTGCAGAGTATCCTCCCGTCAACCTCGGCGTCCTGTCCGCAGAAAATCACGCATTAGAGCAGTCAATTACTGGAAAATAGCAGAGGCAGCATTGGCACGTCAAACCCAGCCGAGCAGCGATGATACTCTAGGTAATAACAGGAGTGCGCGGCGGCTAGCTATGCCCGAAAATTCGATGAAATTAATTAACAGCCGATTACGTGAACGGTCGAGAGAGAGAGAGAGAGAGAGAGAGAGAGAGAGAGAGAGAGAGAGGACGCGACCGAGTATGAAGGATATCGTAAAATCTAGTGCTACCGACGAGCCAAATGGAAATGCGAATCACTCTTTAAGCGGGCCTGCACCTGCGGGAGCCTGTGTATTTTATCAGCAATCGTCGGGCCAATCATATGTGTGTGTGCCTCCGCCCCCGGCAGCCCCCAGGATTCTCTCTCTGTGTGTGGGGGGGCAGCGGGGGCAGATGAGCAGCAGCGTACGACCGCTCAATGAGTATCGAATAAACGATTCATGCATTTCATTTGCCTAATGACATTCGGCGATACGAGTTTATCCTGGCAAAGCGCCACGATAAACCTACGCGATTCCCGTACATACTAGTGACTGTCAGTATGCAAACGGGCATCTGTGTCTGTGTGTGCTATGGCACGCGCGATTTCCAGAAGCCCATTTTTCCGGGAAAACGTTGCCGTTACCGGCTAATCGAAAGGGGGCGGGCATTTGCAAGGGCGTTTAATCAATTAGCGGTACTCTCTGTCTGTCGGAAGAAGCGACGATGACATATAATGGGTGGCCGGTGAACGTGGCAGGGGTGACTGATACAGGGGAGAGAATGGAGTACAGAGTGATGATGATACATACGAACGGTGTTCGTATTATATTATCCCTGCATTATTTTCTCTACGCACAGAGGGCTTTAATTGCGCCCTGTAATGAAAGCTGCGAGACCTGTCCGATATATCTTTTTCTCAAAATGGTAATTTCAACATAGCCGACCTTTTCCAGTAGAAGCAACTTCAATCGTGCTATTTCGGCTCTCAGCTCTCGGATTATCTTAGCCACAGGGTCCTCGTTGATCACCGGTCGATTGACCACGCTCTGCGCCCTATGTGCGAAGCGCAGGGTGTGTGCTGTTTCGTTGTAGCTGCCACTCGCCGGCGATATCGCTGGAAAAGTGACGGGGTAATTCACCCTGATTAATGACAGGTTCGATGAATGTTCATGGATACCAGTCTCTCTAAACGCATGCCACGTTCAAGCGAGAGCTGCAAATCCTTGCGACTACATATCGCTAATCAGCAATGGATGCCTGGCAAATTAAATATACATATATTTATCTCGTGCTGTCATTCCTCCACTTGGCATGCAATTCTTTCCGCGCACTGTCAACCGTGAGACTCGGATGAATTTGTCAATATTTCTTTACGAGGGGTCACGCGTCACTCTATAATCGATTAGCCCAACGAGGCCATGGACCGCACGGAAGTTTAATCGGCGCTTTTAACGCCAGCTATCGGCCTCTTATCAATTTGCCCCCTCGCTCTTTCCATCTCTCTTTCTCTGGCGTGCGAAGTGAAAACTGTCAGAGGTGCCGCCGGTGTACCCAACGAGGGACTCAATTTGATAAAATGACGTGTCCGACGATAATGTCTAGCTTCTACATGCTCGCACAACTAAAGAGAGAGAGAGAGAGAGAGAGAGGGAGAGAATGTGTGAGAATTGGATACGCGGTCATGAATGCATACAGCGAATATTAAACGTCCTTTTCGACAATAAACCGAAATGCTATTAGCAATTCAATTAGCCGCCGATGCTCGGCGGTTTCGAATATTTCGTGCCCCGATAAATCATGCCTCGCCGGCTCTCACCACGAGATAGAAACATTTCGAGCCTCGCACTTTTTGATACCACAACGGCTGACTCGACACGCCGATGAATAATTAACCTGACGGAATTAATGAAGCATTCTTAAACCAGTCGATCCTGCTCGACGGTTATAGCCAATTCAACACGAAATGGCTGCATGCGATGTCTATCTAGAAACTAGTCTCGTTCATACGATATTGGGAAATTCTGCCGGATGTTCCTTGAATGAAGCGAGCAGACTGGTCCATCGGAGTCAGTATCTGGTTCCTGGAGCACCGTCATTCTCGACCGTAATCCTTGGATAAAGTAGAGCTACGATGACTGGAAGTACGAGGCGAGGGAGAACGGTGAATCTAATTAATCGTGTCTCGGTACGCCGGCGATTTGGATGAAGTGCAGTACGAGCTTATTTACCGATTCCAGAAGACTAGTGGCCTCTGGTTATCGAATTTTAATGGCCGGCGCCTCAACCGGGAAAGCAAGCATTTAAAGCAATTACACCGGGAGAGCGTCTCTCGTGCTTGGCACTCTGGATCGGCGAGAGCAGGACGATTTCACGAATCGTAGCCCGGCCGCCTCCATATAACTCTTGCCCTGGCAATTAACGCGAATTTATGGGGCCGGGCAAGCGCCCTGCGGGAATTCCGCTTGTCAAGTGAGTCGAAATCGAAGTCACCAGTTTTCGGGTCGCCAAGTATGCAGGTGAAAAAAGTGCGCCTCACTTATTACAGGCTCACTTATTAAGAGGGATCATAAAGTATTTCATAGGATAGTTCTTCATCCTGCAAATTGTTAGGAAGAATCTGTCACATAAATAGGGCAAGGACGTTGGTTTGGTCGTGGGTTTGGAAGAGCGGGTAAAAACATGGAGAGGCAAGATGCCGTGAATGATTGGGAGGCCGAGTAAAAGTGAGAGTGGTTGTGGTCGGGGTGATCCGCCAAGGATCAAAAGGGAGAGCAGCAGACACTTACTGGCGAGCATAATGGTAGTGGCATTTCCGCCAAGTGCATCCTTCAGCAGCCAAGTAAGCGAGGAATCTCTGTAAGGGATGAACCTCCTGCCAGGACCACTTCCGGTCGAGCCTCTCTCTGCGAGGGCTGATATCACGTTCCCCAGTGCCACTAGACTCTTGTTTATGTTCGCACCCTCCTGCAAAGACACGCGTGTCTGCCACTGTCTACCTCTCTTCACGCGAATCCTCCTCTCCTCCTGCTATCTTTCCTCCGACATGCTCATCCTCTCTCCGGCTCGATACACATGCTCGCTAACGTACTCCCGTCTTTAGTCTTAGTTCGCCAGGAGACGCAATCCTAAATTCCCACAAATTCCTTCTAACAACAATCCTAGGTTTGCATTCCATTATCTGACTTTAGTCAGTCAAATATAACTTGTGAAATTTTACCAAAACAAAGAAGTACAAACCATAATTGTTGATAAAACTGCTAATTAAGCGACGATAGTTTAATTGCTTATTATTAGGCGTTGATATTTCAAATGAATCGACATTGAAATCCTTTAATTATTTATCGATTCCCAAGCCACTGGCAATTGGCTGTTGGGAATAGTATTTCTAGCGAAATGACTCACTTTCAGTCGATGCACGCCACTGCACGTAGCTGCACTCTCGCTGCCTGCCAGGTCGACCAAGTGCAGTTTGCTAGCGGAACGTGGTGCTGCCACGTTTCTCCTGGCGGTGGTGGATGCTGCTGGACCAGTAGAAATCTGGCCAACGCTGGTTCCTGCGCCAGCCACGTTCACCGTGTCCTCCGAGAGTGAAATTGTCAAGAGCGCATGACTCCGACTACTGCTTGGATTCTGCAGGGTGGATGCTGTCTTCCTGGCCTTCGAGCCCTCCTCCACGTAGGACATCAACGAACCCAGCGTGTGTACTACGTGTCGCGTCAGTCCTGCACTCGCCAATTTATTCTAATTAGTTTCACCATGCCTGATTATGGCAGAGATAACTCAGGCACAGGAAGGGTTGTGAGGGAAATCTGATCAACAAGTGGTCAGCAATGGAGTTGGCATCCCCTGATTTCTCGAGTCCTAACAATACTTGTTTAGTTAGATCAGATAAAATTTCAGCAGGGTTTTGAATAGTCGTTTATTATTTATTAGTGAATTTATTAGTAAATAGCAAGAAATTAAAATAGATAGATCTTACCTTGAACATAGGGTCCTAAACGAGGATGTTCTCGGACCCTTAGTCCGCCAGGACCTCCGGCAGCCTTGAGAAGATCTCGCACTCTCTCGTTGTAGATCTCGAGGTAACTGTAACACAAAGCAAAACTACTCCTGATTATCCAAGAATAGCATGGGGAATTAGTTCGTTTGCCCTTCGGTATCCTGTGAGTTCGTTTCGACTAATCCTTACTGGGGGAAATTGGAAAATCGACTGGGTGTGTTACACGCTCGAACAGATTGCGCGACAAAACGGTGTGGGAGGTGGGGATGCGGTTGTGTGTAGGTGCTGGCGGTGCTTTCATGCCGTTGCTAATTTCCTTGACCTTAAAACCCCGATACTTGCGAGCCGAAGCTCATTATCGTGGCAGGTATTGCAGCTGGGCGCTAAGGAGCAGGTGCAATATCGTCCACGAAATTTCTCGCATATTTTCCCAGGGCTTACAGCCCCCCCCCCCCCCCCTCTCTTTTGCCCACCTCATCCCTTCATGGGTGTAATCGATACTGGCGAAGGAAAGCAGCGGAATGGAGCTGTGATTGGCGAGCGCCAAGAAATCTCAGTGTAATTCCAAGGGAAATTAGTCGTCCGTGAAAAAAGTAAATTACCAACACTTTTTAGTATCTCTTTTGCATTACGCAAAGCTACTCTTATTATAGTTAAATATCTCTGAGTTTGTATTGCATTGCTTGGTATTTGAGTTAATTCTGAGACTGTATCCTGTTATCCTTGGTATTTTAGTACTCGAGCGCATTGGCGGCAGGAAACCCTTCGACGAGTGAAGGCACACACACGGCGGGTTCGCTTTGGCGAAAGTTAGTCGGCTTGAGCGTTAATTACTGTTAATTAATGATATCCGTGCTCGCCGGGGCGAGAACACCGAGAGCCATTTATTAGGAGCTTTAAACTTTTCGAGTGCCTCGCACCAGCCCTTCTCCCCACGGGCGGTCGTCGCTTTTCCCTTGAACAAACGTGGCGATGTTCCCGCGCCACACCGCCGAGAAACTGTCGAAGCAGCAGTCTTCTTCTCTTGGAAAAAGAGGGAAAAGGAAAAGAGGGCGAGAGAAAGAGAGAAGGCGAGCGAGAGTGGTAAGTAAGCGCTGAACGGAGCCACGAAAACGCGGGGGATCTCGTGTCTGCCGGATATTACCGGGACGAACCCGCCGGAATAAAAATCGATCGCTCGACACCCTCAGTGAGAACACGCCGAGAAAAATAATCAGCCAGCCCACCGATAGGCCCGATCCCCGAATCCAATAGATATGCGAGCCTCCTCTGAAATACTTCGTTCCTGATGGTGTTTCGACTCGACTTCCTTCCCGCAGTTCCTTATTCCGCACTGTTCTCACAAAAATAACAGAGTTCTTACAACCTCCAACCAGTTGAAGTAAAAAAGCGAATCTGACGAAAGGAAGTATTCAGTTGTCTCGCTATTGTCTTTAACCCTTTAGTCCACTCTTATACAGAGGATAGAGGGAGAGAAAGAGGAAGGTTCTGGCGAAGGTCTTTGACCAGGTATGTACTTTCCCGGCTGGTCCAGCACTCTTTCCGCGGCCGAGCTCCTCGTTACTCATTGTTAGTTATTTGGTCAGCTTGTTTTGCGCGCGTACCAAGCGGAAATGGAAGCCAGCCGAGAAAGAGGAGCACAAAAGCCTGGCCGGCGGCGGGACTACTGCTGCATGCGGGGTGGGTGGGTGGGTGGGTGGGTTGGATGGCTAGGTTACAGTAGTGAAAACGATTTAAGCAAGCCTCGAAAGCTTCGGCGAACGAGTTGTTTGTGAGAAAGGGTCTCTTTCTACGAGGACACGCTTTATGTATCTCGCAACGTAAATGTATGGGTGCGTTATGTGTGTCTCCACCGAAAGTGGGAATCGCGGGAAAGCAGTCGTGCCTCAAAGGGTTAAAGAGAGCAGGCCACGTTTCACTCTCATGCATGCTCCAAATACATAGCGTGTCTCGAAATAAGGCCCGGCATTATGGCGGATGGGCGCTTCCTGCTAGAGGGCGGAATGTCGAAGAGAAGGCCAAAGGCGAGCCGATGCCAGGCTGCATCGGGAATCGATTGGCAGAGAGGCAGGCTGCTGCCTGTGTGCCCGAGTAACTTCGTTACGATCAAAATAAACAAATGAAGAGACGCCGGGACAAGGGGACCAGGCAAGTTCCTTAACGAGGACTCTCCTGTACACTGTCGGGTACTTGCAAGGGACGTCTCGCAGTCCCGGGGAAACTTGGAAATCGGTTTTCAATAATCACTTCCCCTGACACTTTAACGATTTGTGCGCCAGGTCCCTTTTCTGACGATTCTCAGCCAGTATTCCCTTTCTACCGACTTCTTGCTTTGCCTTAGAGAAGAAGAGGTAGGAATTGTTTCAACTAAGGGAGACAAGAACCCAGGATGCATTAACTACGTGCTTATGCAGACGACGCTTAAACCTTTCGCTCGCTTTCGAATATCGATTCGTGATTAGTGGGTCACGAGTGCGAACACCTATCTGCGAAAGGTGTCAAGCAGACGTGCCACCAGATTCTCCAGGACTTGGTCCCCATTCGAATAGAACTGTCGATACAACTTCAATTGCAGTGGCAAAGGAAGAATTTTCTCGTGCAAGTCATCGGCGACCGAGCAGACGAATTGGACAGGCTGTTCTTTTAAGTGCGGCCTTTTGATCATATCGGCTGATTGAAGGGGGCAACCCCTCAAGCGCTAACGAGAGCGGATGCTGAGCATACATTCGAAACGAGGATCTCCGGGAGTGGAGATGCCGATCGGAGGCCGAAGGATTCAAAGCACGAAGGCGCGTTAACACCACCGTTGCGAATGGACGGCCGGGTAGCGTTAATTGATCAGGAAGCATCATCATTAGACGGACGCACAGCATTTAATGTAATTAAGTCGCCGAATTCACCATTGGCTGTGATAGCGTGTGCCGCGTATGTACCGCCCACCCTCTTTCCATCCGCAATGAAACGGTAACCGATCAAAAGCTCCGCATTACTTATGGCTGATTGATCGATAGACCAGCACTCTCTCTTCCTCTCACTCGTCCTCCAAAACTCACTCTATCTCTCCCTCGCTACTTTCCTCTACATATATAGTCTTCTCTGCCGGAAGCCTCGCTTTCTCACTCTACCAACCTTTTATCCGACCGCCTCTGGCCAAAGGTTCGATTAGTCTGGCGCTCATTACGCGATCGAAATCCGCGATCGCGGAATGTTACTTGATAATTGCCGGATGCTTTTGGAACGTTGCCCCAAAGCCCACGTAATGCCATATCGTTCCCTCGAATACATTCACATTGTCGATCCGTATTGCGCTGCTCCACATTTAATTTCGAGTCCAATTGACCCGGTGGCAGTCCTCATTCCAATTTAGTATACGCGCTGATATGATAATCGGGGAAAACAGTCGAGACTGTTTACATTAGCCACGTGGCACCGGGCAGAACATAATCTTACGTAATAATACTTTATCATACTCGACGCCAGTGGCGCAGACGGGATTTCAAGCAGGAATGGGGTCTTTGCCTTTTCTTCCTTAAGCTTTTCTTTTTCAAAGAAACCTTGTTTTAAGCTGACTTATTGGATTTAGCTTCGCTCGAGAAATGTTTATTAAAATACTTGTATTAAAGCTGGTGCTTGGATCTCGGCGCGTTTTATGATGGTCACAATTTAATTATTTCATCTCCCTCTCCTATCGTTGTTGTTCTACGCTTATGCTTGTCGTTATATCGAGAATGACAGGGCACGCGACGCAGTAATAGAAATATATCTGGCCTCCTCGAAATTCGCACGACTCGAGTTGCGACTCGAGGAATCATATCTGGATGTCATTGGTTTATCGGGTTCATGGAAGGTCGACGAACAACAGTGATTTAAAGGGACGATTTTATCGTCGATTTTCAGGTTTATTATCGATAATCCCGTTGGATTATGGACTGCGACCGCACCATATATGAATCAACACATTAGAGCCGATGCCAACCGGACGTCAGCGATGCACTCGCTCGCACTCGTTTGGAATCATAGATTAAATTATATCCTGGATTGACCCACGCTCGTTTATTGACAGCTACGATTCGCTAATAGCCATAATTAATTGCACAACAAAACATGGAAAGCGGATGTGCATGAATTGACGATGCAGAGCATGCTGCCTGCCAGAGAAGCGAAGCTAACAGCGAATGTATTTCTGTGGGATCGTATTTCTATCCACCTTCTATGAACGTGAACAGGATAAACAAGAGTGCGGGTGGAGGGATGATCCACCACCTGTACGTGCTACCGGCAGCAACTATCTCGACTAGCTTGGAAATACCAGGGGAAAGTAGTTAATTAGTTGCCGAGCCGCACTAGCGAACGAACGAACGAGTTCTCGACACGCCGATAAACGCATGAACACATTTCGTTCCGCCGGTGAACGTCTTAGGGGAGCGAAGTAGAAGGCGGCTGCGAGATCCGAAGACATTCCTTTCTAGATGAAAAAGCGAAGTTCATAACCGCCGCAAAAAGTCGCGCGACCAAGCACCAACACAACAGAAAGCGGACCCCCCGTTGGGGTGGCTGGATAATTTTCCCATGGAAATTCCGGGCGCTCTTTAAACATCGGCGTCCGGCCAAGCCCGCAGTCATTAGTGCCGAGGCTCTCTCGCCCGGTATTATCGGGGACAGAGCGGGAATTTCCTTGCGGCAATTATGATCGAGAGAAAATTCATTAACTCGTCTTACTATCGCCCCGCCTTCTTCTTCCATCTTTTCTTCAGTTCTTTTTGCGTCTTGGGAAGCCTCCTCGGCGCTTGCTTGTCTTTTCATTCTCCTTGGAATCGCTTTAGCCCCTTCCCACCTCTTTCCTAGAGTCAGCCAGTCTCAATAGTTTTTGTCCCGATTTCAATTGCAGGACTTTGGTGTTTCCACTTGGCAAGTGTTGGCGTACTTTTAATTTCTCAATAGAGAATCGGTGGGAGTGTCTAGTCCGCCCTGGGCCGACTGTTCTACGTCAAACAAGTTGTCGAGTGTCCGCCGGCAAGTTTAAGGATTCAGTCCTTCCTCGAGGCGTTTCGACTGATTTCCAGTTGCGTGATTCCCTCGAAGCCAAGGGGATGCTGTGTCGCGTTGGTCCAGCGACGCGGAAGGTAAGCGCGATCGCGAGATCGCGGATCAGACAGTTACGCTTTTAGCAGTTCGCACGAGTGAGTTTTATTTATTGGGACCTTCCGCGACGCTGACTACCGACTCCTTCCTCCAAGGGATGATGCTGAGAGAGCGGCGGCTGTACCAGCTGGTATCGCACACGTATGCCGCTACTATGAAGACGAGCGGATAGAGGACAACAGTCAGCAGATCTCGAGGAGATCGCGTCGGTATTGGACCGTGATACAGTGTAGCCGTGAAATTCGATGGCTTCGCGTATCAATGCCAGCATCCCTCTTCCCTTTCGTTCTTTCACTCCCTCTGTGCCGCCCGACATGCCTTCCTCTCGAGATAGACTAATATTCAGTCCTGTATCATTTCATGGTACGCCGAGCCTGAGAGCAGCCGGTCCTTGACGCGTGTCCTTCTTTCTTCGGCGAGCACGAGAGAGTCCTTGCTTCCCGACGCGTAAGTCCTCGCAAATCTTCCCGGCCCTCTTCCTCGCGAATCTGCTCCTTCGTTCCTCCATTCAGGAGACGCGCTTTCGGCTCGTCTCATCGTCGCACGTCGAGGACAGAGTGAATTGCGAACTGGCAACGACAATATCGTTTACGTAGCGAAAATACGCGAACCTGGACCAAGCCAAGCTGGAAATAGAAACGAGCTGCTGCTTGAACGTGGAAGTGGCCGGTGCTTCGATTTAAAAGTAATGTCCTGGAAAAACAGACAGCGTCTCTCTGTGGGTCTGGATGAGAGAGAGTAGGCGGCTGATATTAAGGCGGCTCCAGCTTTAATTTAATTGCAATGTGCGCCCGGTTCCTTCGCTGTCTCTTTCATTCTGCTTTGTCAGGTATGCGGAAGTTTTGTCATAAAAGTCTGCCAGGAGGAAGAGATTTCGGCGTGAATAGAGATGCAGTTACTCTCCTCCTGAACAGTGGAGTTACCACCCTTGGCCACTCGTGCATCCTCCGAGGCGTACACTCCTCCCAGATGTGAAGGAATGACACTTGGCAATTTAATAACCCATCCGCGGCAGATGCCAGTGAATCCCAATGTGGATTCCGTATTCCACCAGTTGCCGGAGCGTCGCTGGGAATTAATATAGTGCGCTTTCGCATCCGAGAGAGTTGGTCGACTGGCGGCTACCCAATTGGCAGTTCTCTGGTCGTACCGGCAAACTTTTTACCGATAACTTATTACGTGGCAGAGAGAGAAAGTGTGGCAGTACAAGGGTACGTTAATCATCATTCGACAGGCTCGATTCTGCGATAATTATCACGGGCGAAGTGTCGAATTGCGAAGGACTCCGACAATTGTTTATCGGCAGGCCGTCATCGAGGTTTATTTAAACGCGTTGCGTGCAATTGCCTTGGGTGCAACGGCGAATCGTAAGCCACGTAGCTCTCGCGTACAGTACGTGCAAAGCGGCATCGCGTTTTATCGGGGTGGGATTCACGAGATCATAGTGATATCGCCACTAATATCCAAGCGGGAATGTATAGAGCACCGCTCGACGAAGCTTCGTACCAGTTTCCCATGATTTTCTACTGACATTAGAACAGCCGGGAGCTAGCACGTTCGAAACGACTGACTTTTTCCAACGCGTTCCGTTCCTGAACGACCAATAGACACGGGAGGGAGAAAGGGGGTAGCTTTTGGGCGACACGCAGTGTTTGCCAGGGGGGAATAAAAAAAAAAAGGAGTGAATTCGAACTGGGAGCATATGGAGGAGGCAGAGAGATAGGATTTCCGTCGAAGGGAAGCATGAATGACGACGGGCTGCTCGATGCGTAAATACGCTCTCACGCGAAGTCAATGTCCCGCGACAGGACGCATATTTCTTCGCCGCCCCCGCCCCGCGCTGCCCCACATAGAATGCACCCACCGCCACGCCGCTTTTAATAACTACCACCGATCGTATAAACAGAGATTTGTAGTGTTTGGACATACGCAACGGCCCTGCGCACCACTCTCCTCCAGCCATCCAGTCCATGCACACAGCCCGAATGCGAATCTTCGCCATTGGGAAAGCCTGCTCCACTGAATCCGACTGCTGTGAATACAACGGATAACTGTCCTAATCAAAATATGTCGGCGTGCGCGCGAAATCCGACTGAAACGTAGCCGCGGGCACATATTTCTCTGCTTTTCACGGGCTTCCCTGATACACTCGCCTCTTCCCGCAAAGCCACTACTTCGTCCCTCAGGCAAGCTTATTATCGGCTCTTCGGTCCGTAATTACTCCTCTTGCGATATACTCTATCTTGCCCCGAATGCTTCACAGGAATTTGCTGGCTGTAATTTAGCTTGAAGCGAGAATCCTGCCTTTGCGAGACACGGTAATTAATACCCGATGGTAATTTAATCCATTACGTCACAATATTATATTAACATAATATGGTTTTTAATCTATAAAGAACTAAACTGCTTATATCCTGAATGAATTGAGAGTGATACTCTTGGCACACTGATACTCCCATTTAAAGTTATTTCATGTTAGTTGATATTATGTGTGTTGGCTGTTGAATGGTACGAATGGAAGCAGTTTCGAGAGACGATATTTATGAGTGACAAGTGGAAAGTGTAGCTAGTAAGTAAAGAAGGTGCAGGGATCAGGATAAGAAAGGAAAGCAAGAGCTTACCGGAGTGCCGAGCGCGAAGACTCCCGTCCGTCTAGGATTACTAGTCACGGGCCACTGAGCTTACAAGACACATCCAGGCCAACAGAACGCGCTTGCAAGCTCGCGATCGCCTAGCCGCGAAACCCCTTCCACGCTCTAGGAACTATCTAGTTTGGCCTAGCCTGCACATCACACTTTCGCTAGGCTGGAACTCCCGAAGCCTTCGATTTCGCCGACGCCGACGCCTTCAATTCGACCCACGTGTCGACCGCGACACGAGACACTAGCTGCTCTGTCGCGTGTCGAGCCAACCCATTCCAAGAACGCCAGATTCACGATTCACAATTCACTTTGGGATCTACTTTCCCCGCGAACGAATTAATTGGCCGTTGGCCTAATTGCCCTTGGGGTAATTGCTCGATTATTCCAGCGGCAATTGCGCCCTGGAATCCTGATCGGTGGGAATTCCTGCGCTTGAAAGAGAACGCGACTCCTTCGGCTTTGTACGGAAAAATTCTCGAGCATCCTTCACTTGGACGATTGATCCTTTGAGGATCAGTGTTAGAAGACATCTACTGAAGTAATACGAATAAGATAGAAGAGGAAATATTTCACGCAAGGTTGTAGTAGTAAAGGAGAAAGCGTTTAGGAAAGTATGAAGCGACCATGAAGAGTTTTTAGCTTGAACACTCGTTTTTTTTTACAATTAATGGTGCACACCAGGCGTACTTGCCCTCCTTGAAACTAGTGTACACGTACGAGAACGAGGAAGTTTCCGTTGAGTGGAATATTAGTTGTACCGACGAAATCACCGGAGTTAAAAGAGAGTTTCTCGAAAACCCATAGAGAACGCAACGACGCACTTTCGGAATTTTCTTGGGAAAACTTGGAAAAGTGGTGGTGGAAACTGGAAGTTGTAGGAAAAATCGTCGTTCGAGAACTGTGTGATCGGACTTGGACGTTGAGATTATGGAAGGAGTCACGCTGATAAGAGGACCTTGACCGACAGAGCCGTCAATGTCGATTTTCAAGGTTGGCTAATACTGCAGGAGAATCACAGAGAGTCTGTTTGATTTCCCACAGTTATCGTGGTGCTCTCATCATACTGGAATTACAATCTCGCAACTTTTCTAGCAGTGTCAGTATCGCAATCATCAGGTTTCCATTGACTCGTTAATTCACCCGAGGCCGTTACTCGAGGCTTCCATTGACTTATCGATTAACTCAAGGTGTTGCGTTAGTTCAAAGTCGCTTCTTTATTAACATACTATTCGTGATACGAATTTTTCACCATTCCTACCTTACGGAAACGCAATACATTCTCTCGTTCCTCTTCTCCTCTTCTATCCTGGCAAAAAGTCCTTCGCACAATCTCGGCGTGAGCCCAGGATCCTCCTGAAATAAAAAACCAGGATAACATCGGAGACCTCGGTTCAAAGGAAAAATAGGTCGAGTAGTTGACGAGAGGTGAAATCCAAGCTTCGCAAAAATGGTTCGTGTTCGAAAAATGGCGAGTTGTTAAGCGACGTGTCGACCGATCGATCGATCGGGTGCTTCCGGCGCGCGACAATCGAACGATTCTTTTATAATTGGAAGCTGACAAACGCGACCCATGCAGAGCCGCAACACGTGCCGCGCTTTTAAAAACCAGTTCCCCATGACCAGCGGCGTCTCTAATGTGCATTGGCGTTAGATACAGTATTCGTGCGTGCGTGCATGCGCGTGTGTGCGCGGCCAATTTAATTAAGCGTCAGCCCGCAAAAACAGTCTCGATTTGGAGGGCACGGAAATTTTTAACATCGCCCGAAGAGTTGGCTCTCCCGCATCCCGACCTTGGCCAGAGAGAAACAATTGGGTACAAAACGACTGGAAAGAGAGAGAGAAAGAGAGAGAGAGAGAGAGAGAGAGAGCGAACGAGAAAGGGAGGATACTCTTTTAGTTAGCCAATTAGTGGAAGCACGCGTGCTTCGCCACCGCTTCTGTTGCAGGAGCGGCGATACGTTCGACTATTTCACAGTCGAGCGAACGAATCGGTTAATTCGCAAAGCTATGAATGCCCGAGATATGTGCGAACTATTGGACATTTGCGGTCATAGTTATTTCCTATGTCCTCTTCTGTTCGCTTTAAAATCAATTAATTTCCAAGTCTGTTTTACTATGCGCTTGACATATTGTTGCTTAGTAATATTTACGAGGTTGACACGACGTCAAAGGCTTAACCGCAAAGAGTTAAGGCTCGGCGGAAAGCGGCCGGTTTCAGAGGCGGGCCGTTCTCCATTTTAGCTCGACGATTGACCGGGACCCGTTAAAGCGGGCCACTGTAATAACGCCGGCAAATAAATCGTGATTGATTGCCGGGCGCAGTGCAGGCACACAGTGGCCGAGGTCCCCGAATATTTATCGAGCGCGCTCTATGCATATGTATACGCCTATATCGTAAATAAACGCTCGCCGGGCGTACACTAGCTATCGAGCAAATCTAATATAACGAATTGGTATCCCGGCGACAGGATAAAACCGGACGCAAGTTTAACGGCCGTCAGACTAGGCTGAGGGGTGGCAAAGCATACCTTGGTGCCCATCATAGTGTACGTTTTCCCGGACGCGGTTTGACCGTACGCCACCAAGCAGGAATTGTAGCCGGAGAAGACACCATCCAGGACGGATTGACCCAGGCTCCTGTAGATCTTCGCCTGGTCCGCGTAACTTTCCGCCTCTGCATCCGAAGAGTCGAAGCAGTAATCGAAACCATATCGTCGTGTTCGTTCACGACTGTCACCGGCTTTGCTCGAGGACACCTTCAGATTCGTCAGGCAGATCTCGTTGCGGTTGGCGCGTACTACCACTTGCGATCCCGTCAGGTTTAGCTCTCTGAAAAGTACAAAAAAACAAAATGATTGGCAGATTGCAACATGCCTCTCCCAGCTAGTAATTGCATTTTCAACTGTTGTAATTGAATCCCAGCTACCAAATGGAAAATATCGCTCATACTTCTTACTATTCGATCGAAACCGTTCAGAATTTCACTGCTCTCACTCGTTACACAATATCGATTATCGGCCAGTTTTACCACGAATATTTTTTTAGATTTCTGGAATGCCAGCCTATCTCTTTCCCTCTGTTTGCCGAGAGAGTGGGGCAGGGTGATTATCGATGAGCCCGGGCAATTATTGAGAACAATTGGCGATCCAGCGATTACCCTCAAGCGCTCTGGTGCGCGCGCGCTCGCACAGTTATTTCATAATCAAATTAACCGAGTGAAATGAATCGCACTAAATGCTTATTTGCCGCGATAAATAATCACAAATGCAGCTACGGGAACTGCTGCCACTGGCCGACCAGGTTGTACATGTGTGTGAATGTGTGTATCAATAGAGTGGTTATTTAATGCGGCTACAATGCGACTACTCATTTGCCCGGGATTCGGCGTGACCAGAAATAAAATAATTGATTACAACCGTAGAAAGGCTATTCGGTAATCGAGGAAAACCTGTTATAGCAGTAGGTGCAACAAGTATGTGCCTGGGTATAAGGGAAATATGAGGGTCCTGAGTGCGGCTTCCGTGGCCGGTGCTCGTGAACGAAAGGAAGTATCGTTAAGAGTTTACTTGATCCAGTTTTCAACCGGCAACCCACTATCTCCCCTCTTTCTCTCGCCTGGTATAACATTTGGCGTGACGAGACAAATAAGAGGAACATTACGCGAACGCTAGTGAATAGTACACGTAAATGGGAGACCGACACAAAGTCAAAGCTAATGCGGCACCCATTGGATCCCCTGATTTTCGCGTGACCCTGTTGTCCCGGATTTACTGCAATCGGCCACCATTCCGTGATACTCTCTTCGAGCTTCCCCCCGAGATTAATCGACCGCCGCGTGCCTCTGACCACCGAAAGCCAGGACTCCAATTCTCTGGGATGCCGGCACGAATCTATTATCAGAATAGAATACTGCTTTCCGACTTGGAACCAGGCTTTTTCGGCTTTCGCTACTTTATTTCCGACATGCCAGTGCGAGAAAGCTGCGCTGTCCGAGGAATAATCGCAATCCCCATTTACCGACCTTATTCCAACCTATTTTCGCCCAGCGTTTGCAGCGAGTTTGGCATGCTAGGGGAATCTTGATAGTCTCTCATAATTAGACTCTGTTATCTGGCACAGTGCGTATTTAGAGTGAGCCACTTTTTGGGACGCGCTCGAGAAGTGAAGATAAGAATCAGGGTCGGTGGAGTTGGCCAAAAATGCGATAAGGGTTCTGCTCGAGATCTACCTGTAAAGGAGTAGTGGAGCGAGGAAGTGGCTGGCGGGCAAAGGGTGGTTGAATGGCGGTTCCGCTCTTGTTTACCATCTACGAAAACACGGTGGTTCATTCTCGGAAACAGTGTCCTCGTGGATGAAGTGCATCGTGTACCAAGTTGAGCGTGGCTTCGTAGAAAAGGAAGGCACACATGCATGATGTCTTGAATGAATAGACGAGCGGAGAAGCGAGTGGTCGTCCAGGAACGTACGTGTCGCGTATGCATATACGCGAGTCTCGAATGGAGCGAGTAGCTGTTATTATTCGAGGCACCCCACCCCCGGGCTAGCAGCCCTTACGGCTTGGTGGGCTTCGGGACCAGTCAAGTGTTATTCTAGAACGGATGCTGTGGCCCTCTCTCGCTCCCGCTCGTCCTCCGTCTCTTCTCCCGCTATTCCTGTTGGAGTCGTTAAACTGTCGAGTCATGTGTCATCGCGGTGTCGTGCTATTCCTACGCTACGCAGTGCACGCGCTGCATGCATCACTCTCGCCCTGGCGTGGACCACTCGATCCTTTGTTACGTGAACATCCCCTGGACCGCCGAGCTCGAAGGCGATTTCGGTGCTTTATATAACGTGCCATCGAAGATCCCACTCTCTCTCTTTCGCCTTGTCCGTCTCCCTGCATGTATCAGCTGTGCGTCACTTTGACACTATTTAACATCGGACATCTTAAATCGCTTGGTAATTCTTTCGGCAATAGATGAAATCCTTTTGGACATTGGTGACACGAGCATTTCGTTGGGAAATGTTACTCTGCACCATCCAAGCCAATTTGCGGCGCAGCAGAGGGTTGTTCGAGGCGATTTATTATGACTATATCTCTTTCGCTCACTCGGGTTGATTGGCCTCGCGAGGCGTGCCTCATAGAAGAGTAATTGTTAGTTTGTCTTACTTTCGGCTCACCATCCCGGACCCTTCTTCGGCTAACTATAGAAACGAGTTCATAAGTGTGTCCGGCGCGAGCCTGCGCTGCGCGCCCACTGCGCAAGCCTATAAATCTCACTCCAGACTTATTGCTGCTCGTTCCTCCTTCTTTTTCCCAAGCTCTCCTCTCCTTTTCCCCCTCTCCTTACTTAAGAGTTCGCAAAATAATTTGGATTTCCTCCTTGGCGAATGGGGCTGGGTCGATCGTTGCGAATTTAGGACGAGCGCCCCACACTCGTAAAAACAAAGCGAGGCTATTTTGCGAAATGAAATTTCGCGAGGAACACGCGCGTTACACAGCAAGCCTTGACCTCTGGAGGATTTTTATGACTGAAAAAGTATCATCTGCATGGGATCGTAATTTTTTCTGTCGATACGATAGAGAATGAAGTGCGAAGGTGTCAGGGTAAACGAAATGTCCAAAGCCGAGTCCGTTGCTTGTATAAATATGGGAAGAACCGTGCTCGGGAAAGCTCAACTTTATTTTCAGTGCAAATGGAGTGCGAGAAAGAGGTCGCGCGGGTAAAAGTACAGAACTGGTGGGTGGTTCGCTACTCACCTGGCAGAAATCGGTCTCACGCGTACGGCCACCTTGATATTCGCCATGTTGCCATCATAGTGGACGATAATGATTGGCAGCTCATCTAACTCCCGGCATCATCACTGCTCAGCTTGTTCGCCACATCAACTTAGAAATTCAGCTCGCAAATAATACTGGCAATGTGGAATTCCCAGAGCGGCAAAAGCATTTTGCAAACGTTAGATTTTTCACCCTTTCCGGAGAAAACACAGTGATTTGTTAGTAGAAACACCGGTGCATTCGGAGCGCGGAACGGAGTTAGCGTGCGCGTGCACGGCCTGGGTGCACGTGTTGTACTGTTGCGATGAAAATACCCTCGAGTCACTGGCGAGACCATTCGCTCATGGTTTACCCCACCTAAAGGAGTCAGCTGAACACGGAGCATTTTGCTTAAAACATTCGGAGGCATTCGGCAAGAGCCGTGGCCAAGACCTGTCACGAGTTCGACACTCACTCGGATGGAGTCATCCATCATCGAGCGAGATCATCTTAGCTAAGGATCTCAAGATCCCTCTCCATTGCAACTAGTCTTACCTATCTATTTTACGACGAGGCCCAAGGATAAAACGGGCTTTCAATGGTTTACAAGTTGTTTTTGCAACCTTAGATCTTTTGGATGTTTTTCAGAACCGATTGGTCCAAGTTCGAAACAGTAAAGCATAAGTTTGTGGTAGCCGGAGTGTTCGAATTCGACGCACACCGCCACCAGAGCAGCGGCGGCGGTACTTTGATGTGTGCAGGAGTATTTTTAGGCGAACGAAAGCGCTGCTATATTCTCTGTATGTTGACTCATCAAGGCTCGGGCCCCGTCTACAATCATTGCGAGGAGGATCTCGCGTAAAGGTCAACTAGACAACGACTACGACGTTAATGCAGAAAAAAGGGCAAGTCTTCGTTCCCCGGCGGTGTTGCATCAGCAGCGCGTCAGTCGTCGTTCATAGCAGTGAGGACGGTGAAGTACGAGAAGGACGTGCTCAAAACCTGCAAGACGCATAAGTTCTTATTGTACCGGGCCGAGTCGGCGTTTAGCTTCGCTTTCATTCATCGCCTGCACTCGGGAAAACTTGCTGCATTAATTGTTACGACTTGCCATGGTGGCGCAGAGAACAGCCAACCGAGGGTGGCCGAGCCGGAAAGACGAGCAGGAAATTCAGCCCTTTCATTGCTAAAGTGCGCGCCGGTATGTGCATTCCGCATTCTACCGGCATCGTAACTTCCGCTCCCAGGCCCCCCGGGTGTAATATTGAAACGAGTCAGGCTATTTAACGCCGCTGAAAAGTGCCCAATGCTTTCAGAAGTCATTTTGGCTTAAGCGATCGTTTGAACACACTGACGGCTGCCTCGAACTCGCGCCTTTCCGCCTCCGCCGATCTCTCCTACCATGAAAAACGAAACTCATCGATGCAGCTGTTGCAGAATGCCATGCTTTCCACTTACCGTTGCGAAGCTCTCAAGGGACAGGTTGTAGAACTTGGCGGCGGTGATTTTGCTCGGGATCCTCGATCTCATCATCATTATCTGGAGAGATCGGGGCAACCTTGTGCCAATCCAACCACTGAAGTATGCCGATTCACCAACAGCCTCGCTCTAATTGTAATACATGCACGTATCACCTTCAATTCTCTTATTAAAAGAACGATCAATTATTGCAAATACGAATTATTAAAAAAGTTTGAGCTAGGGCTCTGTTTTTTATATCACTTGTTCCTTGATGCAAGAAAACATTCTCCACCAAATTTCAACCCCCGAAATAGTTGGGAAGACTCGAAAACGTGGCAAAACCTGTCCAAATCAGGATAACTCGATTATTCCGGAGGCTGTTTCCAAGTGTTTTCGGTACAATTCCGACACTTTGACTACTGGTTTTATGTTTTCTATCCGTTTTAATACTCAAACAATCGATTTATCAAGTGTTCGTCAAAGTCCCAGAACCTTGGAAAAATCGAAAATTTTTGAACCACCCTTCCCGACCGTTTCAGGGTCTGGTATTTCGTGCAGTGATTCAGTATTTAGCTAGGAAACAGTGGTATAAATTCCAGAACCCCAGGTCAAAGTTCATTTTTTGGCCCAAAAATTCGTCAAGGGGTATACCCACAAAAATTTGCGGAAAAATGAATTTTGAGCTAGGGCTCTGGAATTTATATCACTTCTTCCTTGATGCAAGAAAACATTCTCCACCAAATTTCAGCCCCTGAGAAGGTCAGGAAGATTAAAAAACATTAAATATACCGCCTAAATTAGGAGAACTCAATTATTTGGGAGGCTCTTTCCAAGTGTTTTCGGTACAGTTTCGGCTTTTACTTGCCAAGTAGTTGTTTGCAAATGTTCTCAGCATCGAGGGTAAGGATTACCTCGTCGATCAGGCCGCCCCCGCTGAAGCTAAACATGAAGAGTTCGAAGATCGCACAGTTTAGGAAAGCCACGTATTTCATCAGTCGACCCTTGTCCTTCATCATCTGATTCATTAGCCAAAAGTCAGTCCCTTACATCCGTCTATCCTTTAATTAATCGGTCCAATATCGAGAGACAACGTACCGCTGTAATCTGGAATCCAGCAAAGCACAGGAGCCCCGTACTTATGACGAATTGTCCAAGGGCTAAAAAACTTATGACTCTCTCAAGAGTAACGGCGAACCTACAGGAATAGTTTTCTCCTGTAAAGTACAATCACTTCCAAAAGTTCTATTTCGATAATAGGCAAATTGTGCAGGAGATAAAAGCTTACTCTATGGCTTCTTTGTGCCGAGCGACGCATGCAGCCATATCAGCACCTGCGTTGGAATCCCCTCCATTCAGGGCTTCGAGCTTTCGGCGTAGAAGGGCGAATTTTGCGGAACCATGAGTAATCACGACGAAATTGAAAGACGTCGCCGCTGCTATGGTACTTCCTCCAACTCCGCCTGCACTCACGCTGACAACGTAGAGACATTCAAACGCGGGGGAGACTGTGTGGTTGACAAAGAAGTACCCTCGAAACGGCAACATCCTCTCACTTGTACCGAGGACGAACACCTCAGGAAGGAAATAATTGTTCATGTTGTATTGAAGTACAATGCATGCGTTTGCAATTAGTCGCGCTTACCTCTAAGCTCGGCACGCAAATAAAGAGTACTATGGTGATCGCCACGCCACTGACAAAGTACTTGCTTAGCCGGTAGGCGAAGATGGTCTTGTTCTTAAGGATCAGCCTATCCTCGTATGACGAGTGCAACCAGTCGTCGCGCATAGTGTTAATCACATATAACATTTCCTTTCGGTAGAATGTATAAATGAAGATCCGCAACACCGACAGGCAAAAAGCGGAACCAATAAGAGCGCATTCGGTGGCTTCTTCAATGTTATCCATATTGTGGAACACGTCGACTATGACCGCGCATGTAGTCACAAACATCTGAATTTATATATGGAAAACCGAAGGCGTTAAGTGTATTGAAAAATGTCGACAAGAGTAATCATAAGTACCAAAGAAAAAATGGAAATTAGATGAATGCTTCTGAATAGAACGGTTCCCGTCTCAATCTCTTCTTCCCCCTGGGGCCACACAGCGCACACCTTGCTGATCAGCATAATTGGTCTAATCAGCCGATTGAATTCTTCCTCCTCATAGAGTTGAAAACTCATTATTACTATGGCACTATATTACGCAAGTCTGTTGTGCCAAGGAGAACATTTTCTTTCACAAATGCACTGTAATACAGTTCGTCAAGGACTGAGGAAGATGCAGGACAGGTGCAGAAGGGCAGAGGGACACTTCGGGCAATAGAATTTGTAAGAAAGAGTAGGGGTTGATCGCACCAACTAAATAACATAGTTTTTCTAATCATAAATTCAGTGCTACCTACTGGCTGTCATTTTAAGGGGTGGCATAATCCACCTGGGCAATTTTAACTTCCTAACAGTAGAGTAGTGTCATCGCAATTGCTGCACGCATTTCCGGTTTGAAAAGGACTTAGCTTTGACGTAATAGCTACTCTCTGCAAAAATTACTCCGCCGATTCGTCCATGGTATGTCATTTATGCAAAGTGGGTAGTTCCTCTTCCTAGAGACAGTCTGGCATTTTCAGGGAACCACTATTCATAGGGTGATACAGTACACGGGGAATCAGCTTTTTAGCCCTATTAGGGCTATTAATACGTTTATTATCCGCAGATCTATCAGTGGACCCTAATAGGTCCCTAATTTAATATTTGGTAACTGTACGCTGAGTAGCGTATCGAAATTGCATTTTAGTGGAACATTCAAGTTTCGACATCTTTCTGTCAGTGGTACAAGTGTATTGAAGAAGATAGTCCGTAGGTAACTAAGGTTCCTTACTGTTCGTCCGAAGACGGAAACTCGTGCAGGGCGCCACAGACTAGATATAAGAGTAGACCTAATATCTTATGGAACTTCGTGTCACATGAAGTGCTCTCCGCGTAATCATCGATTTGGCAAACTAACTGGAGGTGGCGCAACATATTCATTCTTTCATGCACGTGCCAGTAGATGGAGGGAAGTCATTATTCCTCTACTGATTTACAGCTGCACTATACTTGGATGACAGATCTATGTCCAACTGACGAGGCAAACGAAAATGAAGAGAGCTAAGCACCCGCCCCTGAAATGCCTGCGTGTATATTTGTAAATGTCTGGGAAATCTTGTGCTGTGTGACGATAAATTTCGATGGTGCAGTTCGTGTGCTAATTGTCATGGAACGATAGCGATTGCGAAGAATGCAGAACGTTGCGCAGCATATACGGGACAGTGTGCAGGACCGTCTGCGGAAGTAACAGCACTTTTGCTCCTACGCTTCTTTTACTACTTTTCTAATGCCAAGTGCCACTTGAAAAGAAATCGTAGTTAAATCTCAGCTGTGTCTCGTATCCATGGTGAGTAAGCGTGCTTCTCCTCTTCTAAAAATCTTAGGCGCATTCATACATATTTCTTGATCCAATTTTGCTGGATGTACCGTGAAATACGGGAGAGGATTTAATATCAATAACATCAAATAGCTAAAGAAATCTAATTGTCTGTCGCAAACGCTGCCTTCCTATCATGACTTTCAACAAAAACGGAAAGCGTGTAATCCATAAACGCAGTCATATTGTACAGAATTCTTGGTATTAATCATCAAGCATTAGAATTATGTAAATTCACGCGAATGCAAAACATCTTAATGTCTTTGTTGTAAGCCACACCATACATGGAAAATGACATGTCACGCTTTGCTTATTCACTGGTGTAATTGCCAGTTTCATGCTTTGTTTCGACGTTTAACATTATGCGATTCCGTGATTGCAATGCTATTATATTTATGTAGTCCAGTCACGATCGGGACGCGTTTCCTTGAAACTCTTTTTATCAGACTAATTTCCCTACGGGCCTCATGATAATTCTTCGATAACGTCGTCATTCGTGATAATGATTGCTGTGACTAACAATATGATTCGTTTAATTATACCTGTTACCCAAGCTTACATAATCTAATATACAAATCTTGTGTTCAGCATGGCTAATCTTTTATTTTCCAATACCAACACATGCAGCATGGAGTGTATAATACTTTTCACTATAGTGAATTATCCTGAAACATCCAGACATATTGATAAGCTGTCTGACTGCATTTTAGGCTCTACGTATGATGTCTGCAATCGTACCAGGCACACAGAATGTGACTGATATTAACCAGCCTTCTAACTATGCGGCAGACAGACAAAAGTTGTTAGAAGACTTATTGTCTGCTGCAAAAAAATGTCATGTTAGATTTGGTGGTCGTGCAGAATTAGCCACTGAGTCTGACGTATCTGTTACACAGCTCTGCCATGTATTTGAACAGATTTTTTGTCATGGTTTACGTTCAAATTGTATAGAAAAGTTTAATTCTGCACTCAGGTATTACCAATCATTACACAAATAATGAAACACATTTAATTTTGACTGAGCAATTCTCTTTATGCCTTACAGGCATGTGTCAGATATTGTGTCCGGTATTAATACAAAGTCAACAAACTCATCCGACTTTGCATTTTGGCCCTGTATCAAAGAGCAATTAATATGGCACGAACAGGAACGCTTCACTGTTTTAAAGAAAGTACATACTGATTATGGTCGGGGTAGGGCATGGCTTCGAGCAGTGTTAAATGAGCGTTCTTTAGAGCGACATTTACACTCTATTATTAGTCCCAATACACTTGCACCGTTTTATGAGAAATGGGCTTTTCTATTAGATCAGGAACGCAGTGCAGTATTGCCAAATGTAGCAGCAGGTATAAATTTATTATTGGATAGAGACAAATCAATCTTCCACAATATTACAAGACTAATCTCATAACTATCATGTTAATCAGGATTAGGTACAATTCTTTTTGCGATAAGGGTAGATAATGAGGAACTCGATGATTGCTCCAGAGGAAAAACACTTGAGATACAAATGGTGTCTCAATCAGAACCTATTATATCATCCACACTACCAGGTAGCTGATCTTGGCCCTTCTTTCTTACCATAGGGAATGATTTCTGAATTAATCTTAATGACAATTTTTAATTAGGTCCGCCTGTATCAAAACATAAGCATCGGAAAAAAATTCCTACTCATATAATTTCATTTGATAACGACAGTGAGCAGCATGAGTCTGCAATCTCAGTGAGTGCGCCTCCTACCTGTTTGAATTCGCCCACTGTGACTTCCATTCAAAATTCAATGTCCTGTAATTTATCAGTATCACAATCTCAAACTGAGAGCAAAGATGTTACTCCTACATTGAACACAAAATCCTATAAATGGGACAAAAGGTATAAAAATTACTATCTGTAAAAAGATAGGAACAAAATGCTCATATTAATTAATTACATTATCCTATTTCAGTGAAATCGCTAAAAACACTTCTACTGAATCTTTGGAAGAAGAAAAAGTATTAACTCCGGTTACAGATGCGGGAAATATGGGCGGCTTAGTTCCAGTGTCACCACTAGATCAAAATTTAGATGATATGTTGATAGCGCTACCGAGCTATTTAGATGTAAGTTGATTGGATATAAAGTATGAATTGTAATAGTTATATATATGTGACTTGACGGTAATAGGATTCGTCGGAAGTTACGGAAGCTGCTGTCGAAGCTACAGAACCACTTACGGGTGTGGATGCTCAGGCTCATATAGACAGTTTAGATATAGAAACTCTACGCGTAAGAATCTTAGCT
This sequence comes from Ectemnius lituratus, assembly GCA_910593735.2. Classification (NCBI taxonomy): domain Eukaryota; kingdom Metazoa; phylum Arthropoda; class Insecta; order Hymenoptera; family Crabronidae; genus Ectemnius; species Ectemnius lituratus. The sequence continues at coordinate 14,255,397 of OU343039.1, read as the reverse complement.
TTAAATGAAATATTAGAACAAACAAGAGAAGAAGCGGTGTCCAGCCGCCTGCAACTTGCACGATTTCAAAGGCAACACCAAAATTATCTCGAGAGGCATGAACTGCAGCTACAAACTCTGAATAGGTGTGGATCACAATAACTACGAAATACTGAACCACAAATTTTCATAATACTCTAATAATTCGCAATTATAATTCATCAGAGAAAACGAGCTGCTAAGACAACAACTACGTAAATATGTAACGGCAGTACAAATGTTAAGAAGAGATTCCGATTCTACTACCGTGTCCGAGGAAGATCCGGCTTTGGATTATCATACTGAAGCACAACAATATGAAGAGAAACTTATACAAGTAGCTGATATGCACGCCGAATTGATGGAATTTAATGCTCGATTGACCCAGCAATTAACTAATAAGTATGGATATGCCAATGTCACATTCATCTTATTATTAATGCCACTACTAACTTGTGTTATTGAACAGGGAAAGACTACTAAAGTTATTACAAGCCGAGCTAGAATGCTTACGCGGGCCTTTGAGTGAAGATGGGATACCGTCCGAACCACCTTGCCTAATTCACATCTGGATTCCATCTGCGTTCCTCACTGGCCAGTCTTCTGATATTCACCATGTTTATCAGGTGATTCATTGTTGCAGAACGGTCCACTACCTTTATGAGACAACCCCTTAACGCATTAATGATTGCTTTTACAGATATACATCCGCATCCGGGACACTGAATGGAATATTTATAGACGGTATGCGCAATTTTATGCGCTGTATCGAGAATTAAAAAAGCATGACTCGATTGTCACCACTTTTGAGTTTCCGCCGAAAAAGACAATAGGGAATAAGGTATCGTCAATATATCAACTGTTTAAGAAATATATGTATCTTTGATATTCATATATAATCGCTTTTTACTAGGACGCTAAGTTCGTAGAAGAAAGACGGCAGAAATTGCAACAGTGGCTAAGGCGAGTTGTTGGGAGATTAGCACAGTGCTCTCCGGCATTTTCGTCCAGACCGAACAGGCAAACACTAATATCTTTAATGCCTTTCTTTGGGTAATTTCATTATATTTTATCGTAGAATTTGTCTAATTTGTAGTAATTTCATTCTAAAGTGATTTGGGTTGCATTAATACACATTCGGTTTGCATAGCTTTTGAAATGAAGGTGGTATTCTTCTGCTTGAGTAAAATTTGGTTTATTTTCAGCGACAGTCCCAGTCCTGAGGAATTAAGGAAAAACAACTCTGGGCGGCATACATTTTCTTCTTCTCCGCAATATATGGGCTTATAATAATTATTATTTTATAGACAATTTGTACATAAGCGAACGCTTTTTAATTTAGTGCATAAAATATGTACGTTGCTCTATTACATACATATTGTTGACGATTGGAAAGAGAAGAGCATATGCCTGGATGTACAAAATTATAACGAAAATACATTCATACATATGCTACTTGTATTATACGTTAATATGTATAAAAATATGTAGCAAAAATAATTAAAAGTTGACCTTTTCTAAAAAGAAGGGCCATATAATTTCTTTCATATTGTGAACCTTCCAATATCTAAATAAGTCAATTGACTGAATGGAATGACGTTATGTCCAATCTACGCAGACTGAGGAACTTTCTTCATGTTAATAGAATAACCACAAGTTGCGAGAGGTTTAAGTAAAGGTTTTGTAAAACTGAACTGTATAATTTTAAGTTTAATGTCATTTTCTAAAAATTTTATTGATGTAAGGCGCCTTAACAGTAATATAAAAAGGTACATTTTTCCATTTATACTTTATGATAAAAATAAAAGTGCATATTGTTATTGGAACAAGTACATACAGTATTATGCTGGTAAATAATACAACTAATCGCATATAAGATTTACAGGTTTAACAAGTTGAATAGGAGTCTCACTATGGAGAGGTAAGAATTAATTAGAATTTAATGAAATTAATTTTTGACGAATACGTTTCTACGTTAAGGTTCACCCCTTCTTTCGTGGAGGTTGTAAAGCCGAACAACCCGCCCTTTTACAGTGACGACTGTTCATGAAAATGTGATTTTTATATTGAATTGAGCGATACTCTGATTCGGCTCACCTTTCCATATTGAGATTGAAGTTCGCTGAAATAGCAAAGTATATCGAGTTATTGTTAGAAGTGTGATTAATACATTGACCGCCGTGTGCGGAACATGCTGCAATATTTTTGCTACGAAGGAACCAATGCTTCACTGGTATTGTCGCTATGGAATTATAGACAGTTGGATGTTGCCAGCAGAATGTTTTTCCTGTCATTAACCGACTGTAGTAGCGATTAATAATTCTATATTTATATTCATTGAATATTTCTATTAGTTTCTGACCTTTTTAGTAGTATGTGTAACACTCCCAACGTGTCACGCATTAACTATCTTTTATCTCTCTGTCACCTGTACAGATTAAAAGAATTGCTAAACCATTCTGTGGGCGCGTTAGCATGTGCTTGCTACTTGTAGAGTAAGGATATTTCGGTTCGTATTTATTTATTGCAAAGTAAGTGTTTGCGCGGCAATCAATGTATTAATTCCAATTATCTACGATGTAAAGGAGTCTATTGAGTCTGCGTTACATCGCATCACAATCTTAGTATCATAATCATAGTAAGTTTTGTAAATTTGCGGTACGAATAAACGTGACGCAACTGCAATGTCGGCATGATTATACTTTAATGGGGTTCGCTTTGTGTCAAATGTTCGCAATACTGATAGAGGTAACTTCTTTTGAAAATAATTTCCCCGCTGAGATTCAAATAAAAGATTACCACTGACTATAAATTACTAATATCAGCTCATTAGTCGCTTTAATAAGCCAGAAAACGAGCATCGTACGTACGAAAGGAAAATCGTATATATGTCACCTGGTGAAAGACACCCCCCGAAGCATCCAAGCTCATCGACGATAGTCGAGGGTTTCACGTGAAGTTAATAAGTCTTACTATGACTCTGATCATCCCATCATGCAGCTTAAAAAAGGAATCTAATATCATCTTAACCATGGACAGCTCGGTAATTTATTTACATACACTTCAAAAAGTCTGCATTTAACTACGAGTTTTTCATTTCGTTCGATGAACTTTTGTGGGTCGCCCAAAATTGTAGAAGACTTCGTTGGCCTTAGTCACTACGTTCCGTACAAAGCTTTCGTCGTGAACGGCTTTCAATTATTATTTACAATTTCTATCTCCCTTCGCTGACTAATTTTTGATTTAACCCTAGGACAGACTAGAGGGACAGTCTGCCTAATTTACGTATTAGTTAACTAATTGAAGAGACTATGTGAAATTCGTGACATAATAATATTGTAAGATACTCTTACGTGAAAAACAAATTAACTAATTACAAAAACGCATCTTGAGACAATAAGAATATAACTGTCGTAATATCGAATATTTGATGAAACAAGACTACAACTATACTAGGCAATCGCGATAGTAATTTGGTGTAAATAAAATATTATACCGTATATTAATGTACAACACCTTATTACAAATAGGATTCCAGCCTCCTGCTTGGAATAAAAAACAGTAAATAATGTTTAATATATTTATTATAAAACATTGAATAAAAGTGATGCTTAATTTCAGCAAGTATAAAATTTTGTAGATTCCTTTTTACAACATAAAAATTTCATGTACTCAAAGAGCATCTCACAAATTACAATATCCATATCAACAATCGATTTTTCGTCTCATTGGTTTACTCTTAGTTTTTAGCGTTCTTACTGATATTATTCAGCCCGATCACGATGTGTGTGGTCTGTGTGTCTGTGTGCGTGTGTCTGTTTGTGTAACATATTGCAGACGATTCATCTCGACAGTCCTAGGGGTAAATGAATTTGTAATTGACATAATTATTTTGCCATTCTGAAGCCTGCTCAGATTTTAGATATGTAGAGAGAACGTACTGAACCGTAGTCACGTAAAGATCATTTATCAATGGATTATAAAGGATACCTATACTCGATCATAGGTAAACGGTGAAATTTGAGCCTAATTTATTTTACTTTAATTTTAGGTATATTCAAATAACAGACAATCTTTAGTTCAGCAGTCTTTACACACATTATTCTGCTCGTGAAATTGACAACAAAAGCTAACAATAATGATAACACATTATGCAAGTAGACGAAGGTTAAAAAGTGGAGCCTCGTGAGTGCGGATTAAAAAAATAATAGAGCTAGTGTTCTCAATTGAATGAGTTCTCTCTTTTCTTAACTGATCGGCGGGAAAGTAGAAACCGCTTTCGTTTAAAGAAATTATCGTCGGCATACCGCGTCACGTTAAAATACTTCTCGACATTCAAACTCCAATCTGGTGAAAATATTTTAACAAATATGAACTATTTTTGCATTCGAGACGCTGTTGCAGCCTCAAGAATCTGTCTCACCAGTTCCAATATCCCTCATGTCGATGGACAATATAGTTAGGTCCATAGCGAAAATAAACCACAAGGAAACTTTCCTTAAGCTACTATTATAGCAGATAAGTTTTGTATTGTATACTCCTCAACTAGCCAGTACAATTGTTTTTAATATATCCTGACTCTCTGATTAACCTTCCTGTCTATTTAGCACACTTTGCCACGCATTCTAAGGCATGAACTTCCTAGTGAGCTGGATAAAAGAGAGCATAGACCAGTGTGCCAGGTACTTTATGTGTTAACATTCTTTTTCACTGTCGTAGCTAGATACATTATAGTATTAGAAAGTATATTACTATTGTATTTAAAAAACTGTTCTTCCCTGCTCTCGATCTTATCTTATGAAAGATCCTTATTCCTCAGACCATAACTATAAATCCGTTTGCAAAACGTTCTGCATTAGAAAGCAAAAAATAAGTTGAACTTCTTGAGTGGCTATGTCTGCGTATACTAAAGAATAATTTAACCCATCGCACGAATAACTCTTGATCCCTTTAGGTCGCGCCGGTAGTCCGTTAATCTCGGCACACAAATGTCTTCGAGTTTAACGTACAAAAATGTCTTTAATTTAAAACGTTTAATCGTGTTTACTCGTTATCTACGCGACTGAATACGATATTTATATATAAGTATATTAATTGTTCACGTTACGGTGGACATTCGTCTTGTGGAGTATGCTCGACAAGCAGCATAAGTCCAACGTTTTCAAGGTATGGTCAAACACCTGTATGCGTGTTGATCAAAAATCCGCTATTAGTGGCAGTATGATTACCTTCAATGTTATTCGTGGATGGTTTAATCAGGATTCTGATATTACAACACATGCATACCGTCGTTTGTATAGAGCGCAGATTATATGTATATTCTTTTACTAATATCTGCATCTATACAAAAACCTACACACACACCAATGCTGTGCCATGTTAGGGAGCCATTTGTACGCACATCTGATACCATACTGGCTAAAGCACATGTCGTCATCTCGATCAATGTTTAATATTATCACTCGTCGTATCTGTACTCGTCTCATTTCCATCATTTATCGTTGGGTTCACTCTGTCATACATCCGTCAACTTGTCATTGCATGCTGTATTGGTTGTACATATTCAGACTGTAATCTAACATAACACAAACCAGGCTTCTAATCTCGTATCCCTATGGTATCGTCGCCGAATGCACCACACTTGGATTTCCATTCAGATGGGGTGAATAGTTTTCCATCAATGGCACTTTCCCGTCTTTTTTATCGTAACTTGATGCTCTATTGAGTGCATAGCTTTCTAATTAATGATATGAATCGATTTGAAAATCATTCCTTTGTCATCATTGAGTCCTGGTCTATGACCATGTTATTGGATAATTAATATGATAACTTTATCTATTAACCATAGGGATAAAATATTTCGGAATTTATCGTAGAACATTAACTCAAATGTTTCCAGCATATAACAAATAGTACAAAACGGGGGAACGTTATAACTGCAAAATTCATCTCGATTACTCATAGAATGGAATTATTTGGAGTAGCTAAGATGTTGTAAAAAGATCCTAAGGAATTACGTAAGGGATCGTAAGTACGCATCCAAATGGACGTACCCGTTTTTGCATTTATATAATCTTCCTGTCCCAACAATCAAATTTAATACTTTTCGACATTTTGGATATTTACCCCTGTGTAAAAAACTAAACTCGTTTAGCTCATTTTAGCACTAAATTTAGAATACACAATTTCATTAGTCCTTTTTCCCTGTAGAACACAATGTTCATTCCTAAATGTTGTTTTTAGTTATCACAAATTATTGTTCCTTGTATTTATTATTATTTCAAACGTCAACGGAGTTGAGATGCCGTTCAATATTTCGTTTCAATTCAATTATAGCGTTTCCTTCATTACAATTACGATACCCGAACTTGGATCGCACTGGGAACAAGCTGCTTTTCGGTAACTTTTCATTCTCGGTATATGCCTTTTGTGTCAACGTAAATCACTTTCTACTCATGAGGTCATTAAGAAAAATATATATACCAATTGGGTTTATAAATATTACTTCACAAGTTAAAGAGCAGGACTATGGATTTGGAGGAGGTGTGGTTGGTGTTGTATGTGAAGAGGGTGATGCACTGGCAACCATCGTTGGACTGGCTGGCTGTTGCAATGGCAGGAACGCTGATCCCAAGCTAGGTTTTAACTGGAATGCTACACACGGCTTTGGGCAATAGTCTAGTTTGCTCAAGTCTATCATGGGTCGCCTATACATACAAATATTATCTTTAAGTTTTATACGGTAACACTAATCACTCTGAGTTATGCTTTTCTCGAATTAGCGAGCTGAATTTTTGTACAAAATATGTTCGCACAAAAATTCTACTACTACTTTCATTTAGTAGTGACGGCAAGACATTTTATCCAACGATATTTGAAAATGGAAATGGTTAAATCAGTAGATTGATATTCATTTGTATATTACCTGGCGTCCTCCACGAATTTCAGATTGACTTTTTCACAGCCATCAGGCGGTTCTCTCGCAAGGAACCTATTAATGTGGGGGGATGTGCCGAGACGGCCTTCTCTGTCTTGTTCAGGTGTTGAACCACGACTGCCACCTTTAAGAAAATCGTAAGCATGACGTTAATGGTGCAAGAAAATTCCAAGCGAGCAACTACCTCACATGGTAGAGAAAAAAAGAAATTTAAAATTCATGCTTTGATGAATCGACGTCAATCAATACTTGAACAGAAAAAGTTCATGTCAGAAAGGCAGAAATAAATAACCAAGATATTGCAACATCAAAGAGAAACATGAAAAATGTAGTAGATTCTGAGAATTCTGCGATTATTAGATAGCAAACAGATATACCATGACAATCAAAAAATTATTAATCTAAAAGAGGCATATGTTTTAAAAAATTAGCATGCATACATAACTTGTATACTTCCATAGTAATTTGATACCACCATGTCACTTGCATGTGTAAATGTTCTGTTATTACAAATGTGTTTCAACAGTAAATTTGGAATTACATTACATGCAGGTCTAAACGTATTAAAATATCTTTACCCATAAAACATGGCAAAACACAAAGAAAGGAAACACAACAGTGGATGACTGTGATATTTTCATAATAACTTTGACATTCACTTATCAATACATGTACTGCACATATGGACAATTGAAAGAACATACCAAACCTTGGAAAAAGTAAGAAGAATATGTTCAAACTATCCATTTTACTTTGAGGAACTATTTCACAAGTAGCATTAAAAAAAGTATAGTTAAAAAAAGAACACAGGTAGCATGAAAAATAAGATAAATTTTTCCGCAAATATGCTCCAACCTTGCAAGAGATCACTAGGCGGACGGGAGGCATCCATAACACCAGGAATCAGCGGAGACTCAGAATTCCTAGATGGAGGGCCTGTCTCAACAGGCACACACCATAGTTAGTGTGATTATTATAATTTTAGCAAAAAGATTCACACACTCGCTGCTAACGAAAGACTATTTAATTTGCAAAGTTTTCAGGAATATAGATGTCAATCTTAGGTATATTTTTGCATGTATGTTAGTCAAAAGAATTTTCACAATGTACATGTCACAGGTAACAAGTACTAGAGCTTACATTCAAACGAAAATTAGGAATGGAGGAAGTAATTTTTCAATGGAATTGTTATTACCTGAAGAATAAGAACTGGAGGGAAGGTCGGTCGCTGGCGTTTGTGTGTTAACACTTCGTGTTGCCCTCAAGAGATCTGCAAGTGGTGCTCGGTGTCCTTCTGGCGTAATTTGTTCACGATACCGCGCATACTGTAAACATAATTCCTGAATCAATTAACGACGACGATTATGACAGAATGACATCAGATGCAGGTATTTAAATGTTTGCATACAACATGTATAAAAAGACAGTTATTAATCACCTTGTCTTCTACTGGATGGTCGGGGTCACTAGGATTAGTCGCTGATTTCAGTACAAGTCCTTCGATTTCTTGGTTTAACCCTTCGATTGAGGAACGCATTGGAGGCCTCATTGGTTTTACTGGTATATTCATTGGACTTGCCTTTGTACTCAAACTGAACTGATTGTCTACAAAAAAAAGCAACACCATCATATATAGCAATGCATACTTTAAGATACATGTGTTATTGCACATTGCAGAAATACATACGTGTAGATGTCTGTGAAGCAATACTGGGCAAGATAACTGAATGATCTCCGGGCACAGCAGGTGGTGGCCCACCAGGCATTATAAGTCCAAATGCAGCCGTTCGTTCTCTACTGCTGGTTCCTTCCTTGTTTGTACGTTGTAATCTGAAATGTATAAGTTGAATAAGCATCTTACATACCTGGCCATTAAGTAATATACAATGTACGCACCGATGCCTGAAATATTTTTCCAACTTTTCGTCGCTCGTGGTTTGTTCGGCAGAATGCCGACTGTGTAACTTTCTCGGTTCGTTCGACCATTCTTCTGTCTGAAATTCAATAAGAACGTGCATTAATAATAACAATCTGTGAATGGTCATTTCGACATAAGATCGCGCGAACAAATAGTTTACCTGCGTGGATTTGTCAACCAAAAGCAAACTGGAATGAATATAGTATGAATCACGTGGCCACTGCCCTTTAAGGTAAATCGTGTCTAGTGATGCTGTTCTCCTAATGCTCTGGTTTCCACTTAAGCTTTCACTGCATCGTCCGCTTAATGTTTTTGATTTGGCTATTGAAAGAGACGCATGATTAAGAACAGCAGATTACCAACTATAAAAAAACGTGCAGAGTAATGCAATTTCGATCGCGTCTAGTGCCAGAACCGGGCTAGCATATCTATTTTCGGTTTCTGGATAATTAACGCATAAATAATAACATTATCGAAGTAACAGGAGAAAAGAATGAAGTAAGAAGTAGCTTACAAATGTCTGGAACCAAACTAAAGCACTTTATTTGGCTCCCGAAAAGATGTTTAGCTCGATAGAAGAAAAACAGACCGACAAGAATAATACGAATGAATAGCTAAAAAAATGTATGATTACAGTAAACAAATCGCATTGTACAAATACACAACAATAATGTTTGTAAAAATAGAATAAGATAGTATTTTATTTATAGCTGCACATGAAGCATAACATCTGTATAGTATTCGCGTAAATAATATACGAACGATGATTGCCGTATAGAATTTTGTAAGAAATTCACAATTGCAAATTATATGAACTCTTCGTTTAGTATCAAATTTGTATAAATTTCGAAAAACTTGGCACGGTGCAATTGTATACTCCGAAAGAACGTTAAATTTGTATTAGATTCACATTTAGTTCAACACACGAAATGAAAGTTGACAACCGATCAGACAAAATCCAATTCATTCCTTTAGAAAAAGGATGCGTAGCCAAACTCACGGGGAAGTTTGTAGAATGGTAATAGGAAAAGAAGATTTGTGAAGAAAGTGGAGAATGAAACACACGATGCTGTTCGAAAGGTTGAAGACAGAACGAGAGAGTGAGGGAGATAGGGAGAGTTCGCCGAGTAGAGAGGGAGAATGTGAGGTGACAGGTGTAACAAAGAAGTTGAACGGTGAGATGTGCAGATAGTAAGTAGCGTAAGCGGTAAGCGGGGCTGGCAAGTATAGTAGACGGGTATAGTAGAGTTGGGGAGTAGGACGAATGGGTAAAAAGGTGAAAGAGGCGAGGCGGTAGGCGGCAGTTATGTACCTTTGTAAGAGAGGGAACCGGGACTTCGCTGTCCCGACGAAGAGGAGGTCTCCGGCGATATGCGGGCCCGCCAGGCGCTCGCGTTCGTCGGCGAGACTGTGGGACTGTTGCTGTTACTTTTCCTGAGGCTGCTACCCTGGCGGCCTTGCCTGAGTAGGGAGCTTACAGGCAAAGTCGCGCGCATCGGGCCTTGCTTCGAAGTGGAGCATGGCGAGGACTTTCGCATCCGTTGAGATCCCGACATTTTGTCATGTAGGGGGTTGCCGAGTAGCCCCTTGATGCTGACGCGTTTTCTGCACCGTCGTACCGTTTTGTGTGCGCACTCTACGTGGGGATGAGCTCGACGGTGCGACGCTGGCACCGATCAGGGCACGAGGGCTCCGGAGGGGCCGCGAGCAAGTCGCGCGCACGCGGCGACGGCAGCAGGCCGATGCCGACACGTTCACCGGAGTTTTCTCCTCGCGTTCACGGCCCTCGTCTCCCCGGTGGTGGTCGAAATCTCACCAAGGACGGCGGCAGCGGTGACGGCGCGACGATTTCACCAACAACGACGATGGCAACGCAGGCGACGGCGGCGGCGGTGGCGGTGCGACGACAATGCCCTACGCGTCTTGTCATTTGCAATGTTCTGCTGCTAGCTCGGCACGCACATCACGTGACCGATCGTCCCGGCCGGTCATTGGTGCCCCGCGAGCCCCTCGAGCGTCGTACTACGCTCACCCGTGGGCCGCGTTCCATTCACTACCACCGTAACACCGTACCTAGCGTCCTATCGTTATCTTCCTCTCGACCGAATCAACCCTCTCACTCTTCACCACACAGGGCACACCAGTGTTGCTCAAACCTGCTCTTCCCTCGCCGGATTACCTCGATCCCAATTGCCACCCTCGCTTTTTGATGATCCAACCGACCACCACGCGATTGCACGCCTAGTCCAAGCGGCGAGCTTATTCCCGGCTTTGGATCTAGCCACCCAACGTCACTTATCCCCTTTCCGATAGCTATCTCCTCCTGCACAGCCAACCGAACCAAACACGCATTCAACGTCAAGCACAACTATCAAAAATCATTATTTCCCCTCGGCACACAATCCCACTCTATACAAAGATTCTCTCTACTATCCCATCTATCCACTCTATGCGTACCCAGCAGGGGTAAAAACGCCGCACAACACCGAATAGCACGTACGAATAACTTTCATGTGCACAAAATTTACACACACGGACTAATACTATTCAACATGAAGGCTTTCGACTATTCTCGAGATGGTGGCTACGTCGATTCGATAACTTTTCTCGGACGAAATCTCGATGGCAGCACGTGCGCTGTTATCGACTCAGTTTGAAACAATTAAGTTGTGCTACTCGTTCTAGTTTGTTTGTTCTAAAGTCAAGCTTTAGAATTAATATTCTGATTTCTTGAAGTAAAGATTTCGTAAGAAAAATTTTAACTAGCAATTCAATATCGGGAATGCGAACTAGAAACAAGGTGTAGGCGGGGAATTTTTTATGCACGAATAAAGCTTGTATGTTTATTTACAATATATATTACATTATCGGGTGCGGATCCATTACATTAATTAGCGAAACATTATAATTATTGGTATGACTAGATTAAATAATATCAAAGAATACAATGAAATTGGTCAGTCATTGATTTGATCAAACGAAACATGGCATTTTAAGTCTTTACCCGTAACAATTTTAGAAATCATTTCGAAATAAACGAAGTTTATAAAACCAGGCTTTATTTTAGAATTTTTCTTGCTCCTCGAACAGATTTCATAATGTACTCACTTACACATGTCTCGGAAATATAAAAACAAATCCAAAACTTTGAAACTGGTAATTGTAGATAGGTCGCATGGAAAATTCTTTAATAAAGGCACTGCCATGCTTTTTATTACATACTAACGTAATGTTATAATTAGAATTAATGGATATTCATGTTTGTATCTTGAGGGCTAATCTATTGTGAATTATCCTTTTAGAGTAGTTTACAAGGAATGTTGCATACCAACTTTGAAACAATAGGACTGTTCAGTGGTATTCTGCTGCTGCAATAGTATATGCTATATATTTTATTCCATATTTTACATAGCTCATATCAAACTTTGGATTTGTACTAAAAACAGGTGTTCACATGTTATGCTGCGAAATCAAATGTCATAAAATTGCTGGAAAATGTGTGTATAACATATGTATGTATATGTTTAGCACAACACATTCAACTACCAATATTAATTTATTTGTTCACCTATTAAAGGAACCACTGAACATAAAACCGATTACATACTCTGCGTGTCCTCTCCACATTGGCTCTTAATTGCAATAAATGCAACAATACTGATCATAAGTGGCAAAACAACATAAGCAAACGATACATCTATTAAAAAAAATGTGGAGGTTGATTAAGAAACTTGAGAATAATATCATTACAGTGATCGAATTCCCATGTTCGATAAGTACATTGAAAAGAACGTTCTCTTGATATACTGTTGTGTAAATAATAAGGAAACTCGGGAAATCAACTAACAATTTCTTTGATGCCCAAAAAAATTGAAGAATAACGGTATACAACAAACTCGATGCGATTTCGTCAATTATTAGTATTGTTAAAATGACAATGATTTTTATTCAAATAAAACGGTACAATTGAGTTTATGACTTCACTTCATAACAATTCCATTTTGATATGAAGAAGTCCATTAAAAAAATTAACCAGATAAAAACGACACGCAAACTAAATTACGAGTTTAAGGAACTAGATAGTACACGAGAAGAGAGCACTCACTGGTCTTTCCGACTACTAGCACAGGACATTGCTGTTGACATTAACCCGAAAGAAAATAATAAATATTACGATACATTTTTGGAAAACATAGAACTTTAAACAAATGTAGTTGATTCACGTCATACTGGAAAAAGTCAGAAGTTTTTCAAACATCTAACTTAAAGCTTAATGCAATATAAAGAAATAATGTATGTCAAGAAAACTAAAAACGTGTGTCGCTTTGGTTATTATAAATTACAAGTTACAATCTTTGCGCTTAATAAAAGTGAGGGGCTAAATGGACGTTTCATACTCTGCGTTCTTCCCATAAGTCAGTTTTTGCTTCTAGGGTGCTATAGTATTTTATACAAGTTTGTAAGCATCCTATTTTTATGGCACGTAAGCAGGTTTTTCTTAACGTGTGTCAGAACTTAATTCTCGTCATAAAAATAACACCTTGTGAATACTTACGTGAACATCTATATCGATATACCTGTACATGTCTGATCTTTTACGAAACGCGTTCGTTTGCGGAACAAGTTGCATCTATTAAAAAATAATTCACTATGGCAGTGTAACATTTCTATTATAACTAGATCCCATAAATAGAATAAGTACTGGGGTCCGAAAAATGATTTTTGACTGCTGAGGGTACAAAAAAGCGTTCGATCAATGATATCACAAAAAAACGAAATCAGAGCATCAATAGTGTAAAGATAAGTCAAGTCTTTTTTATACACCTGTACTCGTGTCATTCGATAAACTTATGCGTGCCTATAGAGAAAATATTGTCTAAGTAACTCTAACATTCTAAGTCGCAATTTGAATATAAAAAAAACTTAGAAACACGTAGATATCCCTTTCCAACATATAGACAGGCGGTTATGACTAAGCTCCAAAAAATTAAATAAATTAATCTAAACTAAATACATATTTGGTTCATTTGACATGATTCCCAGTCCGCGAAATTTTGAAATATAGTTAGCAATCAGGATCATATTTACCAATATCGGTATTTTTTAATGCAGTCGTTTCCTAGGTCTACGACTACTAAATGATTGTCCGGAAGTATCGCTACACCCGAAGGACGCCGCAATTTTGAACTATAAGAGTCGATTTCAGTCAAAACATTACCTCCACCCAGTTTTAATACTTGGATTATACTACGGCCTTTGTCTGTGCGTGTCCCAAGAATTTTTCCATCTCCATCGACTGCTAGGCCACCATATCCACCTTTTCCTACCATAAAAAAATAAATGTGCAATCTATATCGTATTCATATGCTGAGCTAACAAAATATAACACACCTTTACCGTCAGGGTTAATTTCTTCAGAAAAGTCGCCTTTTGCAGAGAATACTTGAATCCGATTATCTGCTACTAATATTTCGCCAGCGGGTCCAACTGTGACGGAACTGATTAACTTAAATGTACCTCTTTCTCCAACCTACCAAATGAATAATACAATTCTGAATAACACTGAAAATCATACAGGTGAGAGAAACTAATTTATCATTAGAACAAACCTGGAACAGGATTTTCCCATCTGAGTCAAATATAAATACACAATTCTGGCCATTATCAGCTACGAGTATATGTCCATAACTTCTATCCACAGCAATATCAATTGGTTCCTAAATGTAGGAATAATGTATTCTGTACGTTATATTGCCACCATCGGCTCGCTATTCAATTATACGCACCTTAAATGCATTGTGGGAAAATGATTGTATTGTATCACCTAATGTGCTCATTTCAGTAACTTTTCGGGTTCTCCAATTGACAACAACAAGTCCCTGTTGTGATACACTGATTCCAGTACAACTACGGCCTTCCAATCCTTCGTTCATTATGTGTCTCTGAAATTCCATGTCACTATCGAGGACCTAAAAAGACGTGGTTTATGTTAGAAGTACAGCTTTCTATTGACCGCAAATTTGAAACAATCCGTTATACCTTAATTCGTGAATTGCCAGTATCTAAAACATAAATCATACTATCATCATCTACTGCCACCGAAACTGGCTGATGAAATTCATCCTTCCCATTTCCTCTTCTTCCGTATATTTTAATAGGTTCATTATGTTCAGTTGCATCAAAAAATAAAGGATAGTCTTTAATTGGCCGTTCGAAAACTGATATCTTCAAAATATATCGATTTGGGAATGGTGGTCGGAATAATACTTCATACGTTCCGTTATCTAAATCTTTAATTTCTGTTTCGATCGGTGAATTTTGACTATCCGACTGAATGTTCTCTGTTAATGCGAGTTCCGCAGTAATAAGATCTCCTCCCACATTTCGAGCAGTTCCATGATAATCAACAGTTTCTACAATCACGCATGCTTGTAATTTGACAACAGCGGGATCCTTTAGCCGGGCTCTGCATAAACCTATGAAAAGTGGATAGTGTAAAATGCTCAAAATAGCAAAGACATTAATTAAAAGCAGGCTGATTATTGGATTAATAAGTGTCAGTATACCTGGCAATGTTGTACTAGAACGTACTCTCCCAAGATTAGTAAGTGCTTCCTCCAGTTGTGAGAGAGCATCATTATGATTAAATTCAAAAGTAATGAAGGCATTTTCTTTTGGTTCGCTAAGAGCCACTGCTGCATCAAGTTGATCCGATAATGTACCAATCCTTTGTGAAATGTTGCGTACCTCGACCTGTAGTGTAGGGTTTGTCAAGATAAACTAAGAAAATTGTAATTTGTGCCACATATCATAAGTATCATACTTGGTATTGTAGTCCTTCACACTCCCGTTCAACTTTATTTTTCTCAGCTTCGATAAGTGCATGTTGTTCCTCTAGTACGTGCTTCTTATCTCTGGCAGCGGCTGCAACTGCAGCTTGTAACTCTGAACGCCTTCTTTCTATTTTTGAAATAATTTCTGCAAACTCTGTATCAACAGCATTTAAACATCTTTCCATAGAAGCATCTAATCTCTGTAATTCTGTACTGACAGAATCTTGCGCTTGAGTCAACTAAAAGTAAAACAATTATTCTCAGAAACCTGTCTTTGGTTTTATCATAGACTATGGATTTCCACAAGAAATTGTTACCTTAGATATACATTCATTAGCCTTGTACAGTAGTATCTCAGACATTCTTTTTATGGCAATCCTAAATGGAATAATAATGTGCTCAGTGCAACCTGGTGATGTACGAGTACGGTTGCCACCTGTACATATTGTACAAAAAACTGTATCACAAGTCTCACAGAATAATAATTCATGGTTGATATGAACTGAACATTTTGGGATGACCTGCAAGGTTTATTCTTATGAATACATATATTTCTGAATGTAATTTTTCACATGCTAGAAACCTTCTGTGCCTACCTCCCTCCTCTGTCTAGACATAAGGTCCAGTAGTTGATTCACTAAAAAGCTAGGTGGTAAAGCAGGGACCCCTCCACGGGGGATGGTTATTTGTTCCCTGCAGATAGGACATCTGAAGGTACCTGCTTCCCTGGATTGGGAGGCAGTAATTCTTGTCAAACAATGCAAGCATACCTACAACATATTGATAATCAATTAAAAGTACTTTATACAACCCCACAGAACTAATATCACAGTATGTTATACTTACTGTGTGTGAGCATGGTAAAAGTTTTGGAGTATGTTCGCTGCCATCATAAACACAGAGGCAAGTCCCACACGTTAAAAAACTTTCATTGAAATCCTCATAGTTTATGCTGACTGTTTCTACGAGCATAGAGCTCATACTGACCATCCTCTCCCCTAGCCTTGTCCTAAAACATGCAAAAGCTAATAGGAAAACCAACTAGACCAATTTCCAATGGCAATTGTATAAGAATTCGTAGTAGCATTCCATTAGTAATAATCAATATTAATTTTAGGAGAAGTTGCATCTTATTTTTCAAGATTTCCGAAAATTTTACCGATGTCTGGCTCGAGGACATGCAAGTGCATTTTGATATTCCACCGCGCCAGTTCGTTCGGGCTTGATAAAGTGCGGGTCACAAAACACGTCAGATAAAACATTGTCCGCGGTAAAAATGAGAAGCCCGTGACACATCTGTTAAATGATAAACTCACTGTATGGCCAAACGTAGTGCCTCCATAATGGAGTTAGCCCTGCAGTTGCTTTGGGAAACATATATACATCCGTTCTTACAGTGCACGTTTTCAGGTGCTGTGTGATCCCGAAAGTGTGATCTTCCCCCTTATTATGTTAAATGGCAAAGACAATCGGTAAGTACTAAATACCGTGCCACCAATTCCTTCTCCCCTGAACTATATTCGTCCCGCATGCATTGCTTTCAAAAAACACCAGTAAATATCAAGCTACAGTCCCGTTTAATAATAGAAACGCGATGTTTATAAACAACACAGTGTATTATCTTTACGCGCTTCGGCGTGACAACCGGGGTGCACGAGTTTCATTCCACCCAAGACACTGCTGGTGAGTAGAGAGTGTTAGTCGTCGGTGCATTTTTTGGAACGTGCTCGACAAGAAAAAAAAACGAGTGTGCACATTTGGTGCGAGCAACCCCCGAAGGATGCGGCAGCTCCTTCAGGGCTTCGACCGCGAAAAAGTCAATGCACGTAAAGCATATGCCGCCGTAACATCTCTTTGTCTACCGCTCGAGCGCAATGTCTATTGTTCTAAGCGTGAAACGAAATCTCCTGTCTCATTTGTGCAGCAGTCGGATGGGCTGCCTTTTCTCCGAAATACAGGGGGGTCCGTTAACTCGGCGCCGAGTCGCCGGATTCTTCGATGTTGTTCTACACCTACACTTTGTTTTCGCGATCGCCTCCAGTCGCGGATCTCGCTTGTCATTTCAAAGATTCATGCGGTGCGCGTTCTCGGCAGGAGCGAGGTCGGAAGTCCGCCCGCAAAAGATCCGCGATAGCCAAGTAAAGGCCTGCGATGACACTTCCGAAACTCGTCGCGTCACCGATGCATTTTTCCCGAGGAAAAGCCAGCGGAGCGACGGATCGCGAAGGTCCGCATCAGCTGCGGAGCACAACGACTCACGTTTTGTTTTACAGCTGCGCACGTTCACGGACTGCATCCGCAGCCGGCACCACAGCCAGGGCCGCATTGCTCGGCATTGTATGCGGGTGCCCGCGGCCCGCGGCAACCATCCAGCCATCCCCGTTCCCTTCCACTCGCATACCACTACTCCAATATGCACCACACAACTTTTCTTCACTTTCTCCACTCTTATATAGCCAGCGAACCTCCTTCTGAGCTACCTGCTCCGCTCTGCTCCGCTGGCTCCTTTGGAATACGATAGCTTCAAGATATATATGTACCGTGCCCTATACTTTCAACCTCTCTATCATTTCACTCTGGCATCTAATAATATATCGTCAACTCTTTGCCATGTTGAAGGCATGTACTGTATATTTGATTAATTCTTGTTTTAAAATGCGTTATTCTGAATAGAGGTTTTAATCAACAGACGTCGTGCCGCATGTGCAACGTAAAAGGGAAGAGAGAGAGGGAATACAACATAGTGGTAACAGAGCACGCTACGTTCCTGGATATTGGCGCATCGTCGAGGCTTCGCCGCGAGAGCGAGAGGAGTTCTCGGGGTGGGCTATGATAAAAGAAGAGAGACAGAGATTCGTGTGCTCGAGGGTAAGGTGGAGATACACACCAAGAACCCCATCGTCGTCATCCATACAAAGAATCGTGCGGTGGTATGTATGTATGGAACTGTGCTGTATGAAATACACCGATGTGTGTTGTGTAGACCCTTGGTTTGCCTACTGCGCGAGTGCGCAGTCGCCTGTTAAGAAGTGCAGCGATTGTATGCACTTGCTGCTAGCGTGCCATACACAGCTGTGTGTACCTCCCGTAGTCACGAACCCGATGTTTCCCTCCGTATCTTATGCTAGGGATAAGCACTGTCCCTTATGAATATAACTCAGAGCGCTCAGCTCTGTATACTCTCGGTATTCACTGCCTGGCAAGCTTAGGCTGCTCAGTTTTCCGCCAGTAATTATTTTCACATACGTAGAGCATCGTCGGCATGCAATATCGTAAGAGATTAACTTGACATGTTTTGTCCGAATAATTAAACCCACCTGCTCTTCACTACTTTATATCTGCCGATTATTGCACTCGATTACCGCAACATACTTTTCATAAATGCATGTCATCCCGCCGAGACTTTCCGCGAATCTTGAGGCACACTATTACGTAAAGGTATTATTATGCAGTCAGCAAGTCTCGTCGCCTTATTAACAAAGTTGGCCACCGAACGTCGTATTATTTTGTGAATCGCGGGAAAGTGTGTACTGTCAAACACAGAAGGAATATACCAGTGAGATTCTTCAATCCGGTTCTTTGAGCGTGTCATTTTTATCGACAGCTTTATCAACCCCTAACACTCATGCGAGTCACGTATCGTCGTACAACTGAGTCAGCTTTTATATGTATCTTAGCTTGGAAAAGCGGCGTGGTTGATACTCACATGAATGGACAGCAGCTCATGAAGGTTCCTTTGATAATTCCAGCTGATGGTTTTATTTTCGTATGGGAGCGTTGACGCAAGATACGTATTGTTTATGGTGCGACAGTGACCTTACTTGAACGCGATAGCCATACTAGCCCGCGATATGCCATTAGAATTCTCGACATTGAGAAATACAATTTTTCGTACCAACATCACTGACTCGTCGGTCCGAGAAGGTGCAATGTGATCACATGCCTGATTCGTCCACAATGTCCATGAAGAGTGCTTCAAAGTCCTGCCCTTATACGTCAATTCTCATGCTGCCATTGTACGTAAACATGCGCTTCGGAAATCCGTATGAGCGCCGTGTATCGCTCACCGAAACCGTATCAATGTTCAATCACGCAACGCCAATATCGGTTTTATAACACATTAGCTAGTCCGTTCACCCTTGCAGACGGTGCTTCCGACAAACAGGGCGATTCGCCTTGGCGCCGTGTACGCGCCAACTTTATCATTACGTAGGATCATTCACAAGCCATAATCATGGCTCGGCTCTTGTTGATAAGACAGCTCAAGAGAATTGTAGAAACAAGTGTCACACGCGACCGTACTTCACCAACGCGTTTATGACTTCCCAATTGACGATATCACGAGTTATTTCGCACAAGGATCTTCACACACTCCAGTCCGTTCTTCACTAGCCTTGTGGCTCCTTCGGGCGAACAGCCTGGCGTAGTGTGCCAGGAGAGAGAGATAAGGACAGTGATATTGATTCTAGTAGAGGAAGTCGACCTGCAGCAGGTGGCACAGCCACCGATAGCAAAAGTCTCTTTCGCTGTGTTTGTGGTAAACTCCTGCCTTCTTGCAAACGAGATCGACTTGTCACAGCACTGACAGAATCTCCCGAGAGCGACGGGGAATATGGGGATGAAAACACACCCTCGAAACTGTCCTTGCCCGTTCACGCAAGCGCACCCTCATCTGGGTCACGCGCCACTTGACGATACGTTTGTAGGCACATACATCGGTGCGTTTGACTCTTCCACCGTAAACCTGCGACCCTTGTCCATGGGGTGACAAAGGGTTCGCACTTTTTGTCGACCCTTTAGTTCTCAGTTACTCTCTCCCATTTCCTTTGTTCTGCGAAATTTATTCCAAGTTTCTAAGATGGACTGGCTCAGACTGGATCTGTCTACCCACGGCCTCGAACGCAATTGTTTAATAAACGCTGATCCAATGACAATCTGACTTTTTGCGGTGATTGTGTTCTCTGTTAGATTGCCCCATCCGCTGGGCAATGGATCTTTCCTTTTTATGTGTGAATCCATGTCAGCTCGCTTCGCAGCCTATGTTATTATATGACAGACTTACTCGGCTTTGTTCCTTGTCGGAGTTCTGAAAACGCTTCCCGCCATGCCCGATTTAAGCATGCGCGATTAAACTCGGCCTGCCAGATTCTTAACAGAAATTGCGCTTCATTTCTTTTGTCCTTCATTACCGGGATAAATGGTATTGATTCAGATGAGACCGATCACTGATCAAACATAATGAGATCAATAAATAATTTAAAATCGCACGAGGCGTCTTACTTTTAAGTCGATTCCCTCGAAGACTCGTGGTATTAATGGTAAATGCACGCATCAAGAGTATGCGAGATATGCGATTCCTGAGAAATACACATATCATAGCAGCAATCTAAATCGCATTTCCAGTCGGCAAATGCAACATACGGAAATGGTGTCGAGGGGTGAACGAAGCGCGCTGCATAAATTCACTCAGAAAGCGAGCGGAATGCGTTGCATTCCTCTACCTTTTGCCATAAGAGGATCACCTTTATCAACGGACGGAGTGTTCTCCGCGTTATAATTTCATCTCTTCGTAGCCGTTGCCATATCAGTCGCCAGCTAGATAATCGAAACTGTGGCGCCGGCCTCATTCCCATGCACGCCATAACCAGGCGTACGAAATTTGCGTAAATAGTCTTATGCACTCGGTGTGCAGTACGACTCGTACATGCACAGGGGGAAATGAAACCTGCTCATTGCACTTAATTATACTCACTTTTGCCGCGGCTCTTGCCGTCCGGGCTAACACATTACGCATCGCCTAAATGTACAATTTAATACGTCGCACTATGTGCCAGTGACATTAATAAGCACTGCGTGAGTGTGCTGAATTGGTGCTACATAAGCTCATCTCAAGTTCATCGTAGTATATTTCTCAGAAAGAAATAACTATACTTAAAGTACAAGCAAAAGCACATTCCCGAGAAATTGCAGTAATGTTAGTGGGATGCCTTATCTTAAAAGGCTGCGATGCACTAATGTTCATTGATACCCTCCTTCTTGCCGAGGCGCCAAGTGATATGCTTGTTTTTCTTTCTATGGAAAGACAGCGACTGTAGCAATGGCGCGACAAGCAGGTCAAGCTGATGGCGACTGAAGCGAGAATCTGGCGCGATTGCTTCGTTCGGTTTCTAATTCACAAGATAACTGGCAGCTGTCGATATCCATCGACGATTGAGGATGATCAATTACACTCGTGACTATCATGCACGCCTAATGAACGATACATTCACAGTTACATATAAAGTCTTATAGTTTATTAGACAGGTCCACATTGACATGTATATATGAGTTATAGTTTACAAAACGTATCTGTAAGTAAAATGTTTATTAACGACTTTCATCCTTGATGTGCTCGTTAATCCAGTCTGCGTAGCTGAAGACGCGCGTGAAAACATCCGGACGACCACGTGCACAGGGCACGCCCCAAGAAACTACCCCAATTTGTTCGCCATCGGCGACCAAAGGACCTCCAGAGTCACCCTGTAAATATAAGAAAAATTCAATGATGAAAGTATTCTAGTTTCACAGTATAGACTCATATTGACTCATATTGTATTAGGTGCGACGGTCAATGCGGTACGCGAGCTAAATAGGTGAATGGAGTTCAATTGGGCTGTGTTGTGCCTCCCTTTCTTTCTCGTCACAGTTTTCGCGAGGTCATATGTACAAATAATAAGACCTCTTCAGAAAATCGCGATAAATTCTGACTTTTCTGTTACGATCCTGGCTTTCTCACCACTGATTTTTTGTTTTTTATCCGTTTTGATACTCAAACAATCGATTTATGAAGCGTTCGTCAAAGCCCCAGAACCTTGGAAAAATCGAAAATTTTTGAACCACCCTTCCCGACCGTTTCAGGGTCTGGTATTTCGTACAGTGATTCAGTATTTAGCTAGGAAACAGTGGTATAAATTCCAGAACCGTAGGTCAAAGTTCATTTTTTGGCCCAAAAATTCGTCAAGGGGTATACCCACAAAAATTTGTGAAAAAATGAATTTTGAGCTAGGGCTCTGGAATTTTTATCACTTCTTTCTTGATGCAAGAAAACATTCTCCACCAAATTTCAGCCTTTGAAATAGTCGGAAAGATTGGAAAACATGGGAAAACCAGTCGCTTCCAAGTGTTTTCAGTACAATCCCGGCATATGTATATATATTCCCTTGCAAAAGGGCTCTCTCGTCGAGTATTCGAGCAGACACGAATGCACTTACATGACAAGCGCCTTCACCCCTCTTATTCAGCGTGCAGATATTGTCCTTGGTGATACGGAAGCTGGCGTTCAAACATTTCTTTTGTTCAATCACGCTCAGCTGGATATGTTGTAGCTCGTTCGGCGCATCTCCAGGATACTGTAAAAGGGTCCAGAGAATAGGGATAATAATGTTGAAAAAATCGACGAAGCGAAAGGGTCGTCTGTATATTTTGAAAGTGGGTATCGTTGGGACGCGTAAGCTGTAGGCGCATTAGTGGCTACAGGATGAGACTTATTAATGCAATTTTAAGTACTTACGGTTGTGGTTCCCCAGCCGGAGAGCGTCGCGGGGTAATCAGCTTTGTAGAAGTCTTCGCTGGGCAAACCAATAGGTTTCACTTTGTCCCCGAAGACGATGTCCTTGTTCACTTTGATTAATCCAATATCGTTGCGGATTAAGGCGGAACTGTATCTTGGGTGGCCCACTACTTTCTCGGATTGATACGCGTCTCCCCCTTTATCAAGGGTGTTTGAACCCAGCATGACCGTAATGCCCGTATTATTGAAGCTGTCGCAGTCACAATAGCACGGTATTAAAAGAAATGACTTGTTTTTTCTACTTAATATTAGTATCGTAGTATACCTAGACAGACAATGAGCAGCAGTTAATATCCATCGCTTGTTCAAAACAGAGCCGCCGCAAAAATGTTTATTCTTATATCGCAGGGAAACCTGGTAAGGGAACTGTCCGTCATCGGCAACACTCCCGCCCACAATTTTTGGAAATTCATCAGCACCGACCGCTGTTTAATTGACAAAACAAAAGAAATAATACACTCTCAAGTATAGAATCGTAATTAACCGTGTAACTTACCAGGAGCAGTGATTGCTATACCCGCAAGGAACGCGTAGACAAAGAAAAACATTTTCGATTTTCCGATGTTGACTGTGAAGACCGTGATGCCAATGTACCGCTGTCGAATTCCTGCCGGGGTTTATGTAGTAAGGGCTCCAGTAATGACCATGAAATTTCAACAGACACCTTGCGGGTAGTATTTAAATTTTAGGTCAGATAAGTGTCCGGAAGGAACGCATCCAGATTTATCTCACGTACACCTGATAGCATATCCGAGATATGTCAATGGTTGCTGGCAATTGGTGTAGTCGATACGATTAGTATTATCAAAGGCCATTAGAAACTGGAAATCTGCGACTAATGTGCTTGCGTAAATCTACTTTTCTGTCTACCAGCAATATTATTTTGTCTTTTCCCAGTTCTTCGTCTGCACATGATGAAATACCAATGTGTTCTATTGGATTGTGTTAGATGTTTCCGTTGTAACTGCTATATATGTGGTTCTAGCTTAACGTAGGCTGTGAAATCAGCTTACTTTACGTAAAGAAGCATTACAGGGTAAAAATAATAAAACTGGGAACGCTGAACTTGAAGTTTTTTTTATTAAAGAGTTTGTAGGATGGTATATCCGACGCAGCATCATTCGTAAAAAATATTAATATTATTTAGCTCCCTTGAAGTAACGTAACAAGTATCTTCGTGTGAAGATCGTTGGAGACTAGAATGATACTGCAATGCTGTCGCATGTACTTATAATGTAGA
The DNA here is from genome assembly GCA_910593735.2 of Ectemnius lituratus. Taxonomy (NCBI): domain Eukaryota; kingdom Metazoa; phylum Arthropoda; class Insecta; order Hymenoptera; family Crabronidae; genus Ectemnius; species Ectemnius lituratus. The sequence continues at coordinate 14,230,842 of OU343039.1, read as the reverse complement.
AGTGTGCAAACTACTATATGCTGTTATTATCATTAGCGGGTTCTATAATCATGGATATGCATGGTTTTGCAATTAGTTATGTATAGTCCACTTGAAATAAACTAGTAGAAGGTATATCTATGTATGTATGCCAACCGAAGCTAATTATTCGTAACTAAAACTTGTCGGTACATAACTCTCTATCGGTAGCAGCTTTCCGCAACACGTCAAGACCACCTTTGCCATACCACTCAGTGCAAGTTGCAGACGCGTAGACCTGCTTTCAAAAGCATAACTACTAAAAGAAATTGCATCTTGCACTTGGCCGATTGAATAATGAAATCTTTATGATTGTCTAGCAAGTGAGTGATACCTATATCTTAGTGTATGTATTATGGTACATTAGATACTTTGTCTAAACTTTAAAAGTGAATATCGCTGGCAAGCTTGTTTCACCCAATACTATAAACATCATTGATCGTAGTCAAAATATAAACTTTTTATTCTCGAAACATTAAATCATCAGGTTGTTTTCGTACATTTGGAGAAATAGACGTCTGCGAATGTCAGCACCTATTTAAATCATAATGGTGATAATGTCACAGAATATCAAAGGAATAATAGAAGATATCCATTTGAATCACTGTGATAAAATGCAACTCAAGTGTAATATCCGTAATAAAGCCAAAACGATAATAAATTGCGAGTATATAGTGCGTAATATATTTTTAATGGTATAAAAATTTGATAGTAATACAACTGAAACTTAGTGTGTATTCTTCTGATATTAACAATGAATGATTCCTTGTACGGGCTAGAAAAATAAATGGAAGTGCTTATCACTATTTCGTGTCTTGCGACTTTTATTGATCATCCCTTCTGTGCCATGTATTAAAATAATTAAGACGTTATGTTGACGTTACTGTACGTCAATCCACTATCACCTAGCGTTTCTGAAGATCGTAGAAAATAAAAAAATACAGTAACTTAAACTTGTAATATCACATGGTGCTGCCATCCTATGTTATATAATGACGGACACGTATTGGAGAACGGCATTATTTGAGTCTAAATCGCTGAAGTTTGTCACTTATTAGCTATAAAATATTTAAGTATATTATTCGGTTTCGGTTTGCTCGTGGTTGGCCAGGGTCGTGTAACTTCCCGCTGAATATCGATAGGTAAGGATTTAAGAACGGCTGCATCGATTTTGGGGGATAACTGCATAGGTGAGGAAGGACTTAATCTAAGATCTGCCATTTCATTACTTGGTGATTCCCTACGGCCACTCAGCCAGACTTCCAGTCTTGTCTTTTTCGGTAAAGGTTCTATTTCATTTAGTAAATCATCTTCTGTATATTGGCTGTTGGTTGCTAGTGATTTTGAAATAGGCGATGACGTAGTGCTCATTGCGGAACCATCGTTACTATCTTGATTACTGTCTTGGTTGACGCTCATGGGAGAACCGAGACTGATGTCTGAAATTCCTTCTTCTGAACTTATATCTAGCACAGATTGTACCGCCACTTGTTTTCGTAAGAAAGATGTAATACTATTCTTCCCTGAAGATCGCTCTTCGAACTTGGTAAATGCAACACCCAAAAGAGTTAAATGGAATGGCTTGGATACGTCAACGGTGCGGTGAAATAACTTCATCGCTAGAGCGAGCATTTTGGCATGATCGTAAACGCCAGATTTTGTTGATGGAAGCAAATGCTTTGGTAGAGCACATTGCCTGGTTTCTCTTTTGCCTGAAGAGGGTTTATTAAAATCGTGTTTCCTCACAGTTATTCTCATAGCTACAGGAATCCTTCCATCTTCCATGGCTAACTCTGTCAACCTTCTCAATAATGCGCCAAGGCGTGATTCTACTTCTCCAACTAAATGGACACTTTTAAATCCATCTTCCAATCCTATAGATTGTTTTTTCCCAGATGGCTTAACTGCTGTTTCATCAATCCCTTCAGCATTGTCTTTCAACTTCCTTGCTAAGTCAACACCAATTTTTTGCTCCAGCTCATCCAATGGGATTTTTCGTAAATCCTCTATTGTCTTTATATGGTTTGATAAAAGTAACTGTGTCATCTTTTGTCCAACCCCAGGTATATTAGATACAGACCCTATTGTTGAAAGCAACATTGGTCCACTGCATGGAAAAGCTAATGTTTGCTGATTGGGTTTATGAAGAGACCCTGCTAGTTTTGCCAACAACTTATTATGTGCAATACCTGCACTACAAGTGACATTGAGTTCCTCATAAATATGCTTCCGAATTTGTGCTGCAATTTTTGAAGCAACAATTAATCGTGCATGACAACCACATGGGCATTCCTCTTCCGAAGGGCCGAACACTTCTCCAACTGGATTGTCATCCTCGGAAGAAATAGTTATATCTAAATCAGAGCTGTTTGCCGAATTCATGTATTTTTGTACAATTGCTGTCACATCCATAAAATTATCATCAAAACCCAATCTTTCAACTTGTGGGGTATACTGATGCAATATATCCATTATTTTACTTGAAAATTGGCGATAGTTTGTTAAATCTTCACCGTTGACCAAGGCCAGCCCTGGACATAACCTCAGTGCTTCTTGAATGGGCATACATTTTTTTATCCCATACTCTCTTGCTGGATAATTGCTTGTTACAACAATGCTCTTTTGCTGCACACCCAGTGGCTTATCCTTGAGTTCTGGATGCCGAAGCATCTCCACTTGAGCGTAAAAACAGTCCACATCGATATGAATTATGGTCCTCGGATGTTGAATAATTGTATCAAAATCACTTGTATCCATTGATATTGGCTATTGTATAATAAAGTGCAAAATAGTGCATAAGACTTTACTGTAGTGTCACTGTCTGTAAACAAAACCAATGTGATGTTTTACAGAAATCTTTTTTGTTCCTGATAGTTTTGTGTCCTCAGTCTTAAAATAATCACCATCAATTCTACCAATTAATATGAACTTAAAATGATAGAGCACATATTTACCTTTAGCGTAGATTAAATACATTTACGCCGAAATACTTTATGCCTCTGCCACATTCTTCATTGATAGATACAATTTATTATCGGGCGCTTTCGTGTTCAGCCAGCTCGCGTAAAAATCTTAGGAAGATGTGAAAGGTACAGTTATATTCCTGCGAGTGTGCTTATCCATGTATACCTAAAAACAGGTTATACTATGTATGTGATGCCTGCTTTCCATTTGTGGGTTTTGTATGAATCTTTCAACCATTTGATATTTAAGAACGATATAATGATATTGCACGAGACGCACATGTATTCGTATACATTCCCGTAAACTACATATTTTTATAATAACATTTCTCCGACCCACTCTAGATCAAACGTAAAGGTTACGCGACCATTCAATAGCGTTTTTCGGTGACTTGCCTGGTAAGCACAAGTGATATAAACGCGGTAAGAAACTCGTTGATGTGTTCGTCGTTTAATTACATACACGTTTGAAATTAGTAGGAATTAGAGGCACAATTATCCCACTAGCCCAAAACCGCGCGCGAACGACTCGTGCATTTTTTGCATATGAACATAGATACATATGAGTAAACAGTTTTGCGCGCACAACTTGCGACAACAGCGCAGCAGAAACTTAAATTTAGATACTAAAAAAATGAATGGGAAAAATGTGGTATATATAATTCTTATTTTTATCTGTTCAATTAACTTCAACATTCACCGCATTCATAAAAAAAACGTATAATTTTTAATATTACTCCAAAAAATTTTACCCGTTGAAAGTGCCGTTGCATTTTCACGGCGCAGTTTTTAATAATAATTAATATTTATTAAAAATGTTACATAGAAAAAATGTGTTCGAAAATCAGAATTTATTGAAACATCTGAATAAACACTTTATTATTTTTACTACTTTATTTATAATCTTCGGAAAATAAACAATCTAATTAATCTAATCTAGTCTAAATATATATATCGGAAAGAAACTCTCTTGAACTCTCCAGCAGAAGACGCGATAAGTTAGAAATCCAAGATATATAGAGTGCTCCGAACGAGTTAGAAAAATGTAGTAGCTATACTCTATGTACTGTATACAAGCTTTTTCCGAAAGTTCGCAACTTTCCCTTTAAGCTACTGTAAAGGGCACAGTGTGTTCGTGATTGTCGAGAATATAAGCCGAGTTCATAGGACTAACTGCTTGCATCATCGTCGGTATCTATTCGAAAGTGGTTGTAGTTGTCGAACCCCTCGCGGGGGACCAGTCAGATTTTGAGCAGAAACAGCGAATAGTTTTCACTGGTACATCGAAAGTGAATTGGACAAAATCGTGGGTGCAACGAGAGGTGAATCATGCCTCGAAGGGCCTGCTACACCCCAGAGAAGAGGAGTTTAAAGAACTTAAAGGTTCGTGTGCCCGAGTGTGTTCGTATTCTAAGTGCGATTCGTTGGAAGCTACTCTGTGCATTTTGGTCTGGTGCTTCCACTTGCGATTCTAATAGCCTCCAAGTAAATGCTTCTGGAGTGTGACCTAGCGTGGCTTGCCCGGCTGGATTATCACGGTTAAATAGATCAATCGTAACCAAGTACATATTACCCCGTGGCTTGTTCTCTGCATTATAACCTTATAGAAGAAAATTCGCGTGCGTGGAATCGACGCTTGGTTACATTCGCCAGGAATCCTCAGTGCGTGAATCTCACCCGACCGGTCTGCGAAGGGTGCAGTCTCAAAGCATGCACGGCACCTCGTTGGCATAGATTCAGCAAATAGTATATGTCCAAGTTGCCCTGCAAGAACCAAGTTCGCGGAGCCATTTTGAACGGCCCTTTTTGACATTTCGAACGAATCAAGTGTCAAACATTGTTGGCAGACTTCTCCCGCACGGGCCTGATCCGATCAGGCTATCGCTGCAAAACCGTGCGGATCTAGCGAAACCTGGTTTTGCCGGAGCAGAAAGTAAAACCCTCCTAAAGAAATCGCGGTCCGCGCGGGAGAACTCATCGCCGTTTTATACTCCCTCGTCTAAGTACGAGAAAGCTTTACGCGGTATTCGCCGTTCGTAAGAACAGCAGTACGAAAGGGGAGACTTTTTTTTCTCGCAAAGGTTTTACTAAAGTCGGCAAAACGGCTTCCCAAAAAAAATCGTCGAAGAAGATGGCGGAGAATGATGAATTAGAGGTGAGTGAAGGATTAAAAGAAGATCGGTGCAGTTACTTTGAGTGCGAGGCATTCCTACGCTCTCGGCGGTATGCCCCCGTGAATCTGTGTGCTAGTTTCCGGGTTATCAGCTGCTTGTATTGTGAGTTAGTGTGCAGCATCGGTGGACACTTATCCCGATAACGGAAAACTCAGTACAACTCTGTTTACAACGGCTTTTTTCGCTAGTTTCGTTGTGTATCCCTCTTGATTTTCGGAGCCCATGCCCATGCGTTCCGTTCCGTCGATTTAGTTTGCACCATTTGAAAAAATATGGTTAAATTGTGACTTATTAGGTTCAGATATCAACGATTACCGCAATGAATGGTAACCTAAACAAACACTACTTATTCTTCGTGCCTCGTGTTCTGTATTTTTGCTTTATTGAATTATAAGCATGCAACCTGTTTGCGAAAACATGCTGCTCCAAAGACCTTGTATCTTTTATCTACGTGTACCCCACATATGCTTCTTGTTTATTATTATGAACTTACTCTCTGTTAGAGTACTTTAAAATCTCTTTAGGACATACTAAATGTGACATTTTCGAAACATCGAATATTTGTGCATTCGCGAAAATTCATGTGCGATCTAAATGCAATATATTGTAAGTTGTTGTAAAATAACAATAATTATTGTAAGAAATTGCCACCCTGTGTAGTCTTAATGTACCAATACATTTCCAATTATTAATCAATATTATGTATTCTATTTTTCACGCTTTAAAAAATTACAAGTCGCGTACATTTTGAACAATCGTTATTTTATTTTTTTTCAGAATATGGTATTAAGTTTTCGAGTGTCTGAGCTTCAGATGCTCCTTGGTTTTGCTGGTAGAAATAAGTCAGGCAGGAAAAACGAATTACAAGCACGTGCACTCGAATTATTACGGTTAAATTCCCATCCTGTTCAGCTGAAGATACGTGAGCTTTACGAAACGATACAGTAAGGATAGAATGAACTGCAATATAAAGATATTAGTATATAAATTGTACAGGCAGTTTTATTAAGTCTTCTATCTTTTGTTCAGAGCGGATCAGTTGGCTGCGCATCAGATGTATGGTCAGACTGGTGGTTCAACAGAGCCCCACATAGATCAAAACATGCATTCTAGGAATTATTATACCAGGTAGATATATAAGTCAATAGAATTGCGTATTACAAATCTGTTGAAATTTAGTTGTGTGACTTCTTTATTTCAAAAAATGAAGGCAATCTATTAGCCAACAACAACAATCACAGTCCTCGGTCAATAGTGGGAAAGAATTACCCCCGGCGCATCAGGCATCCTTACCTCAACCACCAAGAAGCAACCCTGTATATCAATCAACAGGATATACAAGTGTCACCCCGCAGGTGAATATCAAATAATTAATATTAAACAAAGCAAAATTATAGTGAAGCATATTTTCTATTTCTGACATATTTGTACAATTTAACAGACAACAAATGCTGCATACAATCCTTATCAATACCCACCAAAGGTTCTACCATCTTTACAAATTCAGCCGACAAGTCAGTATCCTGTGCATCCTGATGTGAGACTTAAGAAACTACCATTCTTTGACTCGTTGGCTGAGTTATTGAAGCCTTCTAGTCTAATGCCCCAGGGTTCTATGAGGATACAGGAAAATACATTTACATTTCATCTAACACCACAACAATCAACTGATATTGCTAGTTCACGTGATTGCCGTGCTGGAAATAAAATGGACTATACAGTACAGGTATGTTTATAAATCTGAAGATTATCATAAGAAACATTGGACTTTTACAAATTCTTGTAATGTTATAGGTACAAATGAGGTTTTGTTTACAAGAAACGTCATGCGAACAAGAAGATTGTTTCCCACCTAGCATTGCTGTAAAAGTTAATGGCAAACCATGCACTCTACCCGTAAGTTATCCAATCCATGAAAGTAATACAATACTTTGATGAAAATCAGTATAGGTAATGTAACAGAAGTACATTTTTTCTTGATAGAGTCCAATACCAACGAACAAGCCTGGAGTTGAACCAAAGAGGCCACCACGACCAGTTAATATTAGTGCTTATATTAAGCTTTCACCTACAGTAGCAAATCAGATTACTGTCACGTGGTCTGCCGATTATGGCAGGCGATACGCGATTGCAGTTTACCTTGTAAGGAAACTTTCAAGTGCAGAACTTCTATCAAGACTGAAGGGTCGGGGTGCCCGACATTCCGACTACACAAGAGGATTAAGTTAGTCATGACTATTTACTTGAATAGAGAAGTTACATAAAGTTTAGAAAAAACACTGACCTGCAATATACTTACAGTCAAGGAAAAACTGAATGAAGATGCTGACAGTGAAATTGCCACCACATCACTGAGAGTGTCGTTAGCATGTCCCTTAGGAAAAATGAGAATGAGTACACCTTGCCGTGCGTCAACGTGTTCTCATTTACAATGCTTTGATGCATCCTTATTCTTACAAATGAATGAGAGGAAACCTACGTGGAATTGCCCGGTTTGCGATAAAGGAGCGCTGTATGACAATCTCGTAATTGACGGCTACTTCCAAGAAGTATTGAACTCGAACAAACTGCTACCAGATGTAAATGAAATTCAGTTACTGCAAGATGGATCCTGGGAGAACTTGGTTTTAAAGAAAGAGAAAGATAAGGATAAGAGCGAAACGAAAGTTGCATCCCATGCAAATCTTAAAATTGACGTGGACACTGTTGAACTTGGTAAGATATATCTTCCACCAAGTATGAGTATATGCAAAAATACATGTTTAACTGTGATTACAATTGCGGATTGTGAATGTCTGTTTAGATGAAAACAATCCTACCCCAACCTTGAAGGAAAACAAACGTGCGGTTGTTATCGATTTAATATCAGATAGCGACGACGACGATGAGGACACCACGCCAACACAAAGCACCAAGAAATTAGCTAGTGGCACATCTTCGCCCAAAAAATCACAAACTAGTTCTATTAGCAGCACAAGCGAGTCACCTGAACTTATGATAATTGATATAGAATAAAGATTTATATACTTATATTTCCCATATCGCGAAATTCATCAATGAGTGTATAATTCACTGGTCCTGTAGGGAAATTCAAACAACCACCTGTTATTTTCGTGCTTATTTAATTATCATTATTGTTATTCATTGTAAGAGAGGATCACAGATATCTTGTGTTTTTCATCTGTAGATTTCAGAACGACTAGAAAAGACTGGAGCTTTGATGTTCTCTGCTGTGCATTCCTCAGCTAAAATGAGCCTCGCGTAATATTTAATTCACTATGTACGTTATGGAGAGAGGAGAAAGTTAGGTAAAATCATTTGGATTTAGATAGAACATATAAGTATTTTAATACGTTTTTCACTGTCTGGAGAAGAGTGACAATTGTGTATAGTATTATGTAATATAACGTATAAGAATAAAGTTACCTTCCTTTTTATAATGAATATTTTCACATAAACGTCGGGACAACTAATAATTTCGTTGAATTCACTTAAATCCTAAATGAATAACAACAGTAAACTTAATCGTTTACCTCGGAGCATTCATCCTGTTGCAGATATGATGAATGTTTGAAATGCCAGCATCTCTTTAAAGTCTTTTATTCAAGTGGAGCTATTAAAATCAGTACACTATCCTTATCGTGTATCATTATAAGACTATCATTTTTTAGTCTTATTAGGTGAAATGAAAGTAGTTGATACAAATAGGATAATAATTTAACATTTCCATATTGCCGCTCTTGTAACTGTAAGTCTCGTGCCTTATATTTTATTCTTCTGGTACAGATTCACTGTGGTGAGGATACATGTTAGCGAGTGATACACTCGATCGTTGTTGGTCCACTGGTTCTCGAGTATCGTATAAGCTGGGCGCTTGCATTATTATGCTTGCGGTGCCACCAAAAAACGCCAATGTAAACAGCCAAAGGAAAAATCTATCTAAAACCATAGCTACAAATTTCCAATCTTCTATTACCTGGGAAAATGCAAATGGGATGTCTTTTTAAACCATCACCTAAGTTATAGAAATATGGCAAACTTAAAATTGCCCAAAATGTCTTACTTCGTTATCCTTGTCTGCATCCTTAATATGTTGAGCAATAAAACGCACACCCCTTAGAGCCGAAATGACGTCAGGGGATAAGTGCCGTGGCATTGTGTTTTCGCTGTCTGTAATTGTAAGATTGATTTGGGTGGAATCACAATTCTCAATTTCCTTAGAATATCAAAAACTTGGGAGATACCTGACGGATGCGGTACGTGTCTGGCGTCGTCCTCCCTCATATTTTTATATGCGGCCGTCACGCTTTCAAATCCATCCGGGCTTTCTTTCAATTCTAAAGGATAGTCACTTACACTGTCGTCAAGGCTGAAAATTTGTAGATTAACAGTATTCTTAAAATGAAGGATGCTCGTTGATAATGTGTAGATGTGTTTACCTAAAATCAATTTCATTGATGTAGCCACTGTCCATGTATGTATCATCATACTCAGGCGTGGAGTAAGGTGTCCGGCCCATCATGAGAACACGGGGCATCCAATTTAAAAACACTTGCCTCACCCACGGGGGCATACTATGCGTAGAGGGCGACCTGAAGGAAACTTGGCAATAATATCATCCTTGTTTCTCTCTTTAACGAATACTGAAGTCATGCTCACCGGAAATGGACATTGAGCACGCATACAGTAATCCAAATCGACAGTGTAACCAAAATCATTGTAAATAATAAGTATTTGCCTAAAAGTGGTATAGCCAGCGACGTTGGAGGAATAATCTCAGCCAGTAGTAAAAAGAACACCGTTAGCGAGAGTAAGATGGAAGAGCAAAGTGATACCTGTGGAACCATCGATTAAGGGAATATTTTTAGAAGAATGATTTATCGATATTGTCGATCAAAGATCTCCCCTTACGTACTTTTTCTCCGGAGTCACTTGGAAGGTAAAATACAAGTACTGTAAGGAACGTGATACCGACACATGGGATAATCAGATTCACGGTGTAGAATAGAGTTTTCCTTCGCATCGTGATATTGAACGTGATGTCTGTATATTATAAAATATATTAGAATGCTGTCCATCACTTAATTATATTACAAAGTAAGATTTGATTACCAGAATATGGTTCTTTGCAACAAGGATAGTATTCCTCGTTACGAGCAGCTGGCACTTCGAGTATATCCCATTCGACTGACAAGTAAAAATCGCTTAGGTCTATACCTATTGCGACCACATTACTGCCGGACTCCTGCTTCATGTGTTTCAAGTCCACCTAATAAAGCGAAGTCTTTACAAAGCACAATTTCAAAAGACGTGATGCTTGGCCAAATTAGTGTTACAATTGATTGAATTTTAATCATCAATCTAGGGTTCATAGCCTGAGAAAAGGTATTTTCATGAGTGATCACCTGAGCCCCATTATAAGTCCACGAGCCGAACTTCATCAAGCATGACTGTTCGTCAAATGGAAAATATTCCACGTTGATTTCGCAGGATGATTTGTAAATAGCCGGTGGTTTCCAAAATACTTCACCTGTGTATTTTAATGTGGCCTTTGTCATGAGTGTCACTTCGTAGTTACCGTCGGCACTGCAAACCATTAATTTATCCGTTAGCTCAACATATTTTTATTTAAACTACTCCCCTTTTTGCGTACTTATTATATAATACAATATCTGGCAGCCAGATGTTTTCGGAAGGCACGTAGAGCATTTGAATTCCGCCATACTCTTCAGGCTCCCAACGTAGTTTGTAATCCACCCATTTCTAAATATTTAGTTTTGTTTACTCGCGATGAGAGTTCTTTCAAATTAAGAAATTAAAAGAAAGTTGGACAATGAGTAGTATCGCTAGAATGTACCTGTTCCACCCAGACATTCGTTGTCATAACTTGATTCTTCAAGTTCTATAAGACATTTAAATAAATTAAGCACCACTACGTAACAAATATGATTTCGTAAGAAATATTTATTGAATTTCATACCATTTCGATGAGTTGCGACAATTTTAACCCAAGCCAGACTGTAAGGGTTTCTGTGTTATTGATGACCGGACGTATGAGTCGGTTGTAGTTAGACAGTAAGTCATCGTAAAGTCTCCTTGTGTCAGGATTTGCTTCGAAAGTTTTGATTTCGACAACGCCTGAATCAAAAGTCAACAGAGAAATTTCACTCAAAGAACGGAAACTATTATTAAGTGTCTTATGGGCTACTTGCAAATACGTACCGTAGGCAATGTTAAAAATATTGAGGAGAGCAGCAATTGCGGACGGTCGCATTTTAAATACTAGTGTTTACAAATCTGAGCTTGGCGGAGATAGATGGCTGCGACCACTCCCAGTGGAGAGACCTCTCCCACTATTGCACCCACGGCAGTTACAAACTTAACGTTACGGCGAATGTAAAAAACGGACAACAGTACTTTCTGGCGTAGCAAAAGTCGGAAATGCGATCAGTAATACGTGAATGTTTCGTATCCCACTGGAGCAAGATCGATATCCGAACTTAGCGCCATGACACTGCTTCAGCACACCCTCCGGCTACTTTCTCTCTTCCAGCCTCACAGGGGTGTTCTCGGCGAGGGATGCACACGCATGCGCTATCGTGGACCCCTACCCTCTCTTTAAACCTGTCTTCTTATTGAAATCGATGACAATTAATCGTTCCCGATCGTTACATTCCTGTGCGGCTTTTGGTACTAAGCCGTTTGCTACTTTTTCCTTCTGTAAGAATCCTGGTCATTCCGATATATTTTCATACGAAATCTTATCAATAGTTCTTACCTCTTTATGTGAAATTCTCTATCATGTCGTAGGGCGATTGAACGATTAATTATAGTATTTTTTCTAATAAAGAATACCGCCAACATATTAAGTGGCATTCTCTTTTACTTTTCACAGTCACGTAAGCGCACCCTCTTTCTGATTATCTGCAGGTAACCCATTGCGATCGTTAATTGTTGGTCTCTCAACGAAGATGGACACTTGCTGTAAGTACCGATTATCTGGCACGCAAGTGCGTGCCGTTGGCGGAGATCGATCAAAGATAGATAAACAGGGAGCACGGGGGTTGCACACAGAGAGATCGAGAAAGATCGGCGACGGGGGGCACTTAGCGTATGTTTGTTTAGTACCTTTTACGACTATATCTTTCGGGCATGTGTTGGAGGATGGGAGGGCGGCCAGTGTCTGGCACGTAGCTGAGGGTTGGGTGGGGTACGGCGCCGCGCTTCGAGAGGGTCATTTATAACTGTTATCGTGAGACTTACTAGCCCACTTACTACCTACCTCCACTGTCTATTCCTCGCCCTCGCTCTCGCCACTGTACATAGCACGCTACAACCCTATCCCACTGCGTTGGGCGCTATCCTAAGAAGCTGCAACCGAGTTGCAGCAGTCCGCCGATCGAGCCGACCGTTCCATCACCAGTTTCTTTTATCCTGCGATCGTGTATCGCGCCAGACGACGGTTCCTTTGAGTAATGACGCCACCACCCTCCGTTCCCCTCTCGATCTTCCGGTTATGTCTATTACATATTTACTTACATAGTATTACGTGCATACGTGTCTATGTCGGTATTTCTATCTGCTCGCCCGCTAAATATTACTGATAGCTGGCGTTCAGCAGTGAACGTTTCGTCACATCGGGAGCTAACACTTCAAACCTCAACCAGCTTTTTTCACTGTGCAACTGATAGCTGCACCACTGCTGTATGAGAAATGCGAAGAATACGGACTCAATAATGCCTGTATCGATCACTTCGAGCAAGACACTGTGGTAACCGTAAGAACCAACATTGAATAAGGGAATGTAGCGTTTCGCCCAATAAAAGAATTGGAATCTGCATTACCCTACTATCAGACTACCATCAGCGCAACGCAGCGAGCTTTTTTCCCCGACGCAGACAGAGGGCGGTGGGTGGTAATGTGGGCGCCGCGCGGGAGTCCGCGATTAATGCGATAAATCGATTTCTGGGGGTCGAGATAGGACAGTTGCCGCGAAGACCCCGGGAAGCTACGCCAAGTGCCGGAAACAAGGGAATTCCATCTGGATTTACTAAGATCAGTGCCATTTAATGTGGAGCTCGATAAATCCCCTAAAAGCCGCTGGCCCGCAAGAAGGCGATGGTGCATTACAATTTTCCGGCGAGAGAGACGACGAACGGGCGATGTCGCTCTCGACAACGCGTGGTTTGCAGAAATCGAAAAGTAACTGGTCGATCGTGTGTATACTTTTCGAAAGCGAACTGCATTTCCAACATTATAATTGGCACACCCTTCCGGAAGGATTGCCGAATTACAATTCTCATAAAACATACAAGTACGTATACATAGCCTACAATACATATACCGCATACGATAATTCCTATAACCTAGTAATATATGCGCACAATTGTTAATTAGCAGCTTGCGCTAAGCACATGAATACTATGTTCGTGTGGAGATTAATAATAACGATTTTATGATGCAGCCAAAATTTTGGCGTTATTGCAATATAATATTATATGTAGAGACTAATGCGATCCCCACAGTCGAGCATAATTATGACTGCTGAAGGGATAGTACTTTCTGTCGACTATATGTTTTCGCTCTTTCCTTGATTCCAGGTTATGAATGCTGTACGATTTTTGAATTTCAACGGGAGAAATGGAAGTCTGCGAGGAAGGTATGTTGTAACTTGCTTATAGCCTCCATATCGGTGCATATTGCGCCTAGTTTGTGGGCTTTAAAGGGGGCCAATATCGGGGGCAAAGTATGTGTGTGCTTTAATTACTGGAGATAATTACATCGTCACCGGCCACGGCTGAGGGATGGAGGGTTACTATGATAACAGAGTATCCAATATCCTAGTGAGTTACGTACCGTGGCCCAGACATACAGCGACAGAGTGTGAGAGGGAGAGAGGGGGATATAGAGTAGTGCATACGCCGTAGGTGTGTCTCTCCACAGCACGCATCCTCCGGACGTATATACTGCCGACATGTATGTATACATGTGCCTACGCCTCCAATATGTGGAGGAGAGTGTATGTACATGCATCTGTTTGACCCCCCCCCCCACTTCTGCCGTTATTAATATAATTATCCCGCCGCCCATTGTCTCGAGCTCGCTGCATTTAACGATCAACAGGCGGCAACGACGCTGATATTCGGCAATGTTTATCTCGATTGAAACTAAACACCCACTTAGATTTCTCTTCTTATTAGGCGTAAACGCGCGAGACAGTGGTCCAAATATCAGAAATTAGGTAGTCAGCCTTAAGATAACTCGTACGCAGTTAAACGCTGCCGGCAAACATGAAAGGGCAGCGCTCGAGTTCCATAATGAAAATAGTCGGTGGAGATAGTGGTTTCCCCTTCCTCTCTCTCTCTCTCTCTCTCTCTCTCTCTCTCTCTCTCTCGGCTGTGATATGAATCGCTGTCGATTGTATCTAAGGTGAGGCCAGAATCCGACGGCAAGGAGCAGCCCGTACGACCAGGCTGGTTCGGTTAGATTTAACCCGGAGGATCCACCTCCTCGTTGGCTCTCGGTTAAATTTAACCCAGTCCACCTTGTTTGGCTAGTCCTTCAGCTAAGGTAGAGGTAACTCGGTACATAGGGTACACTGCTCTACCCAAACCCCTAAGGGTGCTGGACTATCCAGCGAAGCAGCTCATGCTCTGTCTGGCCGATTCTCTTCTACTGGCATCGCGACCAGACCAGACGTTCGTCCACCAGGAATATACTATACACTTTTCACCGGCTTTTTCGAGGAAACGTTCTTGTCTCGGCTCATTTCCTTATAGAAAATGGGCGATGTTTCTTATGTATGTCTCAGTGGCGCTCGCCGTGAATCCTCGCGCTCGTACGGCGCAGACCGTTTGATGTTGCGAGATGAAAGCACCGGAATACGTACTGTAAGTAGATGCGCCTCGGTTTCGGTCGGATATGCAGCCAGGAGTGCGCGCGACAGAGAGATTCGTATTCCGCTTGCATTTAAGAGATCCTCTTGACCAGTTGCCTGCACTGGCAAAGCTTTATGTTTCAAAGTCCTTTCGGTTACAAGCCCTCATTGCTGAAAGCTCCGTTCATTTCACAACTCCACCCCTTCATTTCGTTCCCTTCATCTGTGCTATGCTGATCCTTGGTTGACATTTGATTAGTGCGCTGGTCGACGCACAACTCACCTCGGTCAATTGACACTGCATCGACTTCGGGTCACCCTGCAAATCCCGCATACCGCACTCCCGGTACTGGCTGGCTCATTTGCACTTGCCTCGTTTTTGCAATCGGCTTCATAATGTTCTGAATTTCGCTTATATCGCAAAATCGTATTGGCCACGATTTATCGCAGGACGCACGGGAATTAATGAAACGTGCGCGTGCACTCATCGTTTACCACGATTTATCGACAACACTGTCCTCTTAAATTTGTACTATTCAACAACAGAGCGGTGGCGGCGTGTCCGAAACCTAAATAAACTCATTAGACAAATTGGATATTAACACGCCGAGAGATCTCTCGAGCGGAGATTGAAAATCGGCGAATCGAAGGGCTTGCCGCCGTGGGTAAATTGCCATTAAACCGTGATTACTGATTGTAACGTGTAACAATTGCGCGTGGCACGGGGGCTCGACGTCAATAGTATATCGCGCCAAGTAGTTTCATCACTAATTGGAAACGGCGCCGCTTCTGTGGAACATCGCCATTTCGAACGAGGATAGCGTGAAAGCCCTATGTCTCGGCCACTGGTATGCCATATAATAAGTGCAACCTGCCTTTCAGCTCAGTCTTACACTTCCGCCTCATATTTCTCGAGGCTGTCCTCGCTTAATGAGGTCCCACAGACATCGATGAAAAAGACTCCTTCTCGTGTGTATGCGCTAATAAGAAAGCTATAAATACCTTTACGAAGAGCTTGATGACGGACAGAGGCGCCATCAAAAGCGTGTGCGTGTGTCTGTGTGTGTGTCTACAGAGAGAAAGAGGGATGTTAAGGAAGAGCGAGGGGTGCAGGATTCGAAAGCAGGCAGTCGCGACACTCGGTGTGCACGGTGGCCACCAGTATAGTGGAATAATTTATTTAGCTCGAGCAATGTAATAATGGCGGGGTCGCGCCGAGTGCAAACTGCAGAACGCGTTCATTACTACTTTAGTCCGAAGTGTATGGTGTGGACAAACCCCGAGGGTTACGAGGGGGTAGGTGGGCGGCTGGGGAGACTCATATACACGGAGTGCTTAACAACGCACTGGATCGGCGAGTCGCAATGTGCGGTTCACCAGACGGCGATATTACTAACGTTAGGTACACTGGCCATTCGACTCGGCAGTCTTCCGGCTCTACGGTTGTCGGCGTAATTTCCGATGGCCACCTGTCGTTTTTAACTAGTTTTACTGCGTCCCAAGACCGCGTTGTTCACATGCGACAAATCAGACTTTGCACTTTTTCAATAGACAGATCGGCCGAATCTAAGGCCAGCTTCGCCGTAACATCAATAAGAAAGGAGCTCCCATGAGGGAGCCAGGGATTCTAGGTAATATACGATACTATTGCTTCCCTTTGGCTTGGAGTGCTCGCATTACCTCCCTATTGCATCCCGTTTTTAATGCACTCGCCCTGATCCGCCGGCTTACGCGCATTGATCACCGGATTCCCGGGACGAGCTGCTAGTTTTCAGCCTGTTTCCGCACTCACCATCCGCCCGCTACGCATTCGTATTCGGATCTTTCGGGATGCAAAGGTATTGCAGTATCGCATTTCAGCGGATCTCGCAGTAGTCACGTCCTCCGAGGCTTAACAGTAACACCCGTGTTAATTCTTCCTGGACACCCGAGACTCGTCCAACATATTATTACTAGCATTTCCCACAAAGGAGCGAAGCCAAAGAAAAGGATTTATTTTTCCTTTCAAGCCTTACTCCCTATTTTCACATAGATCTTCGTGCCCCCTTGTCTTTAGTGCAGGATACCGAGAAATACTCTGGTTGGCAACCTATGGCGTCCGGTATTTATAACTTCGACTCATATTCCCTCATTGCCATCCTTTCCCCCCCCCCCCCCTCCCCCCTCCCCCCATTGCTCTTCCCTTTCTCTCTCTCGCTCCTGGCTATATAGCAGCGGCAGCGAATAAATAATTGTTTTTGGCCCAAGTTTTATTGTGTTTTCGGAGCGGCTACAAATTGCCCCGGCGCAAAGACACGTAGATAAATGAATTTATGGGGTGAGGGAAAAAAGTTCGCGAGCCCCCCCGTACTCCTCTTCTCTGCATGGTACTGAAATTAAATTCGTCTGGCTGTTTGTTAGGCGGGTGGTTGTTTCGGCGGATTACTTCCTCACTTGGTGCCCGGCCACCGATTCGACGTGGAAGGTGTCATTTAACTTAGAGTATTGTGTTGCGCTTGTTCGATATTCTCCCCGTAGTAGGTGTACACGTTCAACCAAGCAGACTGCGCATCCTCCTTAGAGTTAAATCCTCGTGTCGATCGGCCGGCAGAGTTTAAACAGACTGGCAGCAAGGGGTATTAACGATGTAAACGATAATGTAGAACACAGCGCGACTCTGCTCGCCACTTCATTTGCATCAAGGCTTTATGCGAGGGGGCCGATCGTTGTTTTACCGCGGACAATGAATTCCGAATCAATTTATGCAAGTACAATCGCCACCGGCGTGTAGGGCGCTCCCACGCCCGTCGTAAACCGTTGACGTTGTAACCTTCTGAGTGACTAAGTGATCTGGAACTCTCTATAAATACTTTGTCGGTGCCGCCCCGAGAGTTTCCTTCTCAACTTCTTCCCTTCGGGCTACGAAGTCAGTCTATCACATTGTGTTCGCTTAATGTATTATTGAATCACGTGATCTTTCATGGAATGTGATTATCCCATGGTGAATTTTGATCGAGAGGATTTCAGCATTGGCCTTTTGAATGTTCGACGTACGGAAACGATCACGTATAGTAGACGGTGGGTGAAGTTCGGCAGACGTGTGGACGGGAGCGGGCCACTAGATTTTTGGCATCCCCGATGAGCCACTTACGTGTACCAAGGAGGAGGACAGACGCGCTCAAGTGTGTCGTGTGAGTCGTGTCTAGGTAGGAAACTAGTCTGGCAAAGAGAGCTGCTAGGCGAAAAGGAATCGCGAGAAACGCTGGGGGGGAAAAGATACGTGAGGAGGCGCCGCGCTCCACCGGAAGCGGATGAATTGGCTCAAAGGCGATATGGCCTGAAAGCCCGAAAGAGGAGGAGGATCCGGCACTCACGGCGACATAGATTATTCATGTAATTCTGCACTCACTTTGCCTCGCGATCGATCACTCACGGAATGATGCTCATCTGAATAATGAAATCCTGCGAGTCCTTGTGCCGAAGAACCGCACCGAAATTTTCGGATCCATCCCCGTGCTACTGCCACATCCGAAACCCTCAAATCCTAACATCAAAAAAGATTTCATGTATCGTGCCTCTGAGGAATGCCGTGCAGGTGAAGTCGTTTGATCTGCTGGTGCAAGGTAAAAAGGGGAATGCAGAAAGTGCCGTGGCACTCTTAGCAAGTTGACTTTGATGCCGGGTTTTCTCTTGTACACGTAATGGCCAGTGATTACCGGTAGTTGTAAGGAATAATTACTGAGGGAATTGCAACATGCAAACTGAGAAAGAGAGAAAACTAGAAGGAGTGAAAAAGCTAGGTAGGGAGGTAACTGCTCTCATGCTCGTTTCTCCACGCTCGCTTGATTTGTGGCAATCAGATAGTTTATCAGTCTCCCGTTAATGCAACTCCTACCTAGGTGATCGATGAGGTCGTTTTACATATTAAATGTACGATTTACGTGCGAGCACATATTTTCCGACTGATCGCGATGTATGCTCCAGTCACCTCGTATTTCGCACGCAGGTGTTTTTGATTCTTGCGGCAATGCACGCGGTATGCCCTTCTATGTGTATATATGCGCGTGTTATTTGACTAGAACGTGTGAGTGTATGTAAACAGAGTCCTGACGCATTTATGTTTTTCCTGGTTGCCTATATTGGATTCCGCAGCCTGCAACCCTATTTACACCGCTCCCAATGCGCTGAGGGCGCGCGCGCGAGAGAGAAGGAAAGAGAGTGAGCGAGTCAGCGAACAATGAATAAAAATCTCACATACAACACAGACAAAGTCGAGCCCCGAAAACATAAATGCTAGGTCCGATGGATACTTCCGGCTAAAAAATCAAAGGAAATGTTTGAGCGTCTAAAAAATGCAAAGCTTCGGCAAGCGATGTATGTATACAAGCAGGGTGAACTATCTAAATTCGTGGAAAAGCAGCCGTCTCTCTGTCGGGTTACTACGGTAACCGACCACAGACTGGGATAAGTGAAATGTACCTTGCGCTTTCGCCGGCGAATCGACGAGAAATCTTCGTCAATTGACGACGGGGAGTTCGACCAGTACGTACCTACGATTGGTTCGATCGATTTTCACTCCTCCTCGCATTACTGAATTCCCTTTGTCAGTCGGAGCGAGTCAAAGAAATGTTCTCGAGCGACCAACTGTCGACGAATGTGATCGTTCGGCTACCGCCAACAAAAGCAGCGTCTTGAATTTTCTTAAAGTGTAACATCAAAGTACGAGAACTTAATTTGAACTGTAGGCAACCCGTGACCGGGGTTGCTGACGTGAAATATAGAGATATGAGAATATACGATGAGATCTATTGCTTTATTCCGCGGAATGACAACGGGTTTTATGGATTATTCATACTTCTTACGTTTCCTCGAGCACTTAGCATGCTAATTAACTATTTAAGCTCAAGGCAGAAAATGCGAGGCGCGTGTCGCGTTACGCTGCACGCCTATTATCACGGGTAATCTTATCTTCTAAATGAGGTGGGAGGGCAATTAAAAAATGGGAGTTAATTCGTACGACATATCTGATTTCGCAAGACCTCCAGATACTTCGCGCACTGTTTCAACTCCCCTGAGTATCTCGTCGCGGCAGGATAAGTCCTCGAGGCGCTCGCTCTATGCTGTAATAACCATTTGCTCAGTTGCTGCCCGGCACCCATTTCCAACAGTGAAGTAGCAACAAGGTTTTATAGCCGGACTCCGTGGCCAATGAAATTCTCAAGCCGAAGTCCCTCCGCTGGATTCCAAGACCTTAGGAGCCACTGCTCGAAATGCCTGACCCATGACGTCCGTATTCTTTTAAATCTCTCAACAAGGGCATCCAACCATTGAGACACGTCAACAAGCTGTGTGCTTCACTTCTTTTCAAACAGTATTTACAACTAGTCCTCTACAAAAGTGAAGTCATTTTGGCAACCGTGAGAGAATTGGTTGTGGGTGATATTGAAATTTATAATGTAGTCGATCGACAGCGGTTGGTCTTTCGCGGCATCGTCAATCATATTTCCATTTTTTCGTCTGATTACATTTCCAAGTGAAATCAAGGGAAACGATGATTACAGTCGGTGAGTTTCTCGATGGAGGGACAGGACGAGGGCAGAGGCGGTGGCGGTCGGTGTATCTTACCGGCTCGATGGTATAAAGTACGTCGAGCCGATTGAGGGGCGGTGCTTTTTTCGAAGTCCCATCAGAACGGGACCGCATTCACCATGGGTGCACAGGAGACTGCTGCTGTCGGTCGGCGGACTGTGTGTAAATGACAAGAGAGCGACGGGCATTAATCTTTCACACTATCCAGCTGATGAAGTGGCAATTTCCTCTTGATAGTAAGGGGAAATAGGGTCCGCAGACCAGTTGATCAAACCCTGAACAGTAACCTCTCGGCTCCTCTCCTATTCCCTTCTACTGGCTGAGTTACCCAATGGCCATATTGCATCCACCAATCGATGGTGCACTGTATGCACTTCGAACCCTCCGCCTCCGCAACAGAGTCAGGAGCGTACAGCCGCGGGATGGAAAGTGCTCCGGAGAGTGGATTCCCTCGCTGTTATACCTCCCTCTCTTTTCTCATCCCTCTCGCGGCTAATCCCGATCTCTCCCACTCTCTTTGTCTATCTTGGCCTCAGCCGGTTTCATCCTGGCTCAACGGCGCATCCGAGTTTTCGGTAAGAAGCGCCGAGCCCTGCTCATCTATTGAAAGAAGATGACCGTTTGGAGGATACTCAAGCGCAAGCTAATGGCCCCCTTTTATTAGCGCCGATTGGCATTAGAACTCTCTCTCTCTCTCTTCCAATCACTACACATAAGAAATAGAACATCACTGCCCCTCTATCTACCACTCCCATTCCCAACGCTGTCTGCACTGGAAAATAAGTGCACCAAGCACCACCGAGATAGATTTGTTCCTCACGTACTCCCGAATTAAGCGTTACGTAACGTACACACGCTCTTTCTCTCTCTCTGCCTCTCACGTCCTCTTTCACTCCCAGTGGAATCATGTCGCGAGCTGTTTTCCCTGGC
Organism: Ectemnius lituratus; assembly: GCA_910593735.2. NCBI lineage: Eukaryota > Metazoa > Arthropoda > Insecta > Hymenoptera > Crabronidae > Ectemnius > Ectemnius lituratus. The sequence continues at coordinate 14,209,312 of OU343039.1, read as the reverse complement.
GGTGTTTGCTCGCCCCGTAATTGCGGTATATCGTGGCAGCCCGGCAATGTAAACATGCTCACGTACTCTTCATAAGCTGCAAAGTGGACCCCGCCGAATGAGTTGGAGCTCGGCTGAACCCGAAATACATAATCACGCGACGGAAACGACAAGTGCAACTCGCTCGCTCGCGCGCGTGCGACAGGAATGATCTTGTTTTTTTCTATGAGATCAGTGGCGGTTTGCCAGGGGATGTTGATATCGTGTAATGTAGCACGAATGAATTTTGTCGAGTTGTCCGCGCCTCGCGATCAGTTAAGGGATAATCGTTGTTCAGCTGGAGGCGTGCATGTATCGGCGATAATTTCGGATGGTTTCGAACGAGAATACGGCGATAAGGGTTCGGCTAAGATCGATGGTAGGAAAAGGGGTTGAGTGCACTACGAGGAGAGAGAAAGATGATTTTTTCCTTGGTCCTTTTTCCGTAGTCGAAGCTTTAAGGGCGAAGGCGTCGATGGCGATACTTAAAGAACAATATTTTCACTCGATCCATATAACCGAAGGAATACGTTTATCGAATTCCCAACTCGGTTCGTCCTGTGTTCATCCGTTTGAAGTTTTCCCTCTCTCTTTCTCGGGGGTGCGGGCAGATCGAGCTTCTCTCTTTCGTATATGTACACATACACTGGCGCGGTGCGGGATATAAAGTAGCGACCATGGAGAAATAACTTTTCGTTTTGTTTTACCCTTGCTGGCTGGAATATGCCCGGTGCAACGGTAGCAGCGGGATTTCAGAAGACAGCTTTTCCTGTGCTGGCTTCCCTTGTCGATGGAGATCTTTACTTCCTTTGTATTATATTGTGACGCTGTTTAATTAGGATCGTTTTTAGATCCATAGCTGACTCGAACATTGTTCCCTCTTCTATTCATCGCTAGTTCTACCCGGCTACTGGCGTTGTACTTATTCAAGAAAGAGGAGGAGGAGGAGGAAGGAGGAGGGGCCGGCACGAAATTAAAGGGTCTGGTGAATTACAAATTTTCAAAACTTTCATCTCTCGCTGGCTGGCAAACGGATCTATGTACAAGGTGTCCGGCAAATAATGCGCCGCTCACTTTCGTTTGACTTTGAAGCGCTTAAATGCAGCCCTTGCCATTTCGCCCGATGGCCACTGAGCGTCAATGGCGCTCGGGCTAATGGGCTGCCGTAGAGAAAACACACTCGAGTAGAGCATGGTTAAGAACCATTAGCCGAATTCGCGGAGGGAATCTTTCGCTTCTGGATTCAGCAATCCAAATTACGCTTCAAAAAGTTTCCCGGATAGTCCAGCGTGCATAGCTACGCACACAGACATCCCCGATATATACGCGGACAGAGAGCTTTTCGGTAGTCGTAGGCGAATGCGGTTCATAGCGGCGAATACTAAATTACAGAGTACATGTGGGTACGCTCTGTGCATACTCACGCGCGGCGCTGCATTGAGCAACATTTTCCCCGGGAGTGCATTTACAACGGATATTACATCGGAACGGGGATGGAAAAACGGCCGCAACTACAACGTGAGATTAAAAGCCATCGCCCGTCAGTGTCGGTGGACTCATTTTACTCTCGAGCTTTCTGCCTCTTTCGATAAATGTTTGAGCTGCCACACTTCTCTGCTCGAGGAGAACTAGTTACTGCCTAGCCAGCATCGGGCAAATGCAAACCATACCCGAATGGAAACCCTGTACTCCATAGTAGGTCTAGTTCCCCTTCCTTCATTCGCGGATGCTTATCCTTCTACGCGCTGACGATAGTATTCGTTTAATCAGACTGCGACTCAATTAGTACTGCGGCTCCAGCCGCCTCTCAAATGTGACCTCTGGCGTGTATCTACGGGAGAATATACCAGTCTATGAGTATATATGTACATATATCCACCCTTACTGTGGCTTTTCATCATTGCGCGCACACCCTTATCGATTCTCAATCACAAGCCTCAATCATGGGACGGCAAGCAGGCCTCTTTCGGAGAATGCCAGAGGTATCCTGGCTAATTAATAAACAGGCTTTTCGAAGTGCTCTTTGAATCGAGAAGGGGAATGTTTCCAGGCGATAGCGCAAGGAAGCAGTAACTGCAACTGCAGCACCACGAGTGTTCTCTGGATTGCAATCGTGTCGAGCGGCGTCGAAGGGATGAGTGTGGAGGGGGGTCGAGGGTATCGCGGGGGTGGTTACTTCATCTGCCGGATAATAAACTGCTGCCGCGGGTGATGCTGCACACACATAGGAACGATTTGCTCTTGGTGTCGGTGCGTGTGGGAGCGTAGGCGCCTCGACGCGAACGAAAGAGCGCCACTGTGCTCGCGGTTGAGATGGGTATTACGGCTTGGTAACGGCGTTACAACAGGTACACATTCGAAGCCGAATGTCGCGGGCTCGGAGGTCCCTTTCGGCGTGTCGCCCCCAGCGAAACTCGGCGCGAAGTTTCGCTCGCTTTCAATGGGGTTCGCTGCTGCAATAGATCTCTCGAGGCCGCGCGGGGGTGGTGGCGTTTGGGGCGGCGGTGGTGGCTGTGTCGGTTTTCGAAGCCGCAGACGTGCTCGTTAATTGCGATCTTTTTATTCCCACTTGTCCTGATCCTGCCTACCTCCTGCGTCTCTCCTGCGCCGACGACACGGCACCCTCGTATTCGCGTCACCCTCGCTCGCCCTGCTTTGCTTCTCTTCTCGGCATTCGTTCCTCCTACTCCTCCACTTCCTCCGGTGTTCACGGCGTCCGGATTCTGTATCCGACGTCCATGTTTTTTATTCTTCCCGGGGAAGGACAGAGCCCGTTGGTACCAGGGCGGCCACTAGGACAACGCGACACCGTCAGCCAACTTTTCGTTGCAAGTGGTATGTGAAAGACTACCACTGAGCACCCACACCCTCGGGATAAAGGTATCTTTCCACTCCTCATCCTTTAACTACTCCCAGTTTCGTTAGGGATTCTCAGTGTTCAACGGGTTGACGCGAAATTAATACGTCTTCCTTAAGTTCATGAACGCAGTAGCTTATTGACGTCGCTCAACCGCCCTGGCTCGCTTCCTAGCTTTTTACCTCATCCGCTTCCTGTGGATTTTGTCTTCCTGTCACTCATCCATCTTGTTCTTTCTCTTCTATCCCAGACTTCCCAAGAAATGTATTCCTGTTATAAATACCGATGATCAATTGTGACCGAGTGTTTATCCCGTCGTGCTCGAGTGGTACATGCCTATCAATTCGTTCGGTTTGCCAATAATGGTATCAGGGACGAGGGGGAAGGGAAAGAGCCGGGTAACATGGAATCATAACAGAGGATGATCCGGAAAATTGACCCCAATTGTGTTTGAAAAACCAGCAGTCCACCTAGGATGGTTGTATTCATAAAAATTGTCGAAACCTGACCGATACGCAGTCCCGTGCGCTTATTGGTAACGGAACGAGCTCGAGTACGAGCATCGACAGATATCCCATGCTATTATCGCAGGCAGTCCAATTGTGTTAGTTCCGAAAATTGTTTCGCTGATCAGTCGAATAATGTTACATCGGGAAATTCGTATATCCGGTGGTGGGGTGTAAGCAATTCGTACTGGCTATGTCACATGGTCCTTTGTTATTAATGTCGACATCTTAATTAGTTGGGTGGTCGGCTGAATTTATTGGTCATACAGCTGAACAAATTGCATACTGGCCACTACAACTCCCGGCGAATACCGATCCTCCCCATTGAATTCCGACAAGCACGATTCTACCTATTACAGCTTCGATTGAAGGAAAGGCGTTTGGGCAACAAGTATCCGTGATACATTTCAGTGTTGTCGCTCGCTTTGCTTGTTGTTGGTTTTATTTTAATGCTCAAACAATTTATGAACGATTCAAGAAAGTTCTGAAATTATCGAAAAATCGAAAATTTTTGAAACACCCTTCCCGTCCGTTTCAAGGTCTGGTATTTCGTACAGTGATTCAGTATTTAGCTAGGAAACAGTGGTATAAATTCCAGAACCCCAGGTCAAAGTTCATTTTTTGGCCCAAAAATTCGTCAAGGGGTATACCCACAAAAATTTGCGAAAAAATGAATTTTGAGCTAGGGCTCCGGAATTTATATCACTTCTTCCTTGATGCAAGAAACTACTTCCCACAAAATTTCAGGCCCGGGAAATGTCGGGAAGTATAAAAAACATGCGAAAAACTTGTGAAAAACTACGAAAGCGAATCATACAGGATCGGTTTTTCATGTGTTTTCGCTACAATTCCGGCATTTCTGCCACAGGTTTTATGTTTTCTATCCGTTTTGATACTCAAACAATCGAAATATCAAGTATTCGTTAAAGTCCCAGAACCTTCGAAAAATCGAAAATTTTTGAAGGGGTATCCGCAAAAATTTACGAAAAAATGAATTTTGATCTAGGGCTCTGGAATTTATATCACATCTTCCTTGGTGCAAAACAACATTCCCCACCAAATTTCAGCCCCAGAAAATGTTTGGGAGTATGGAAAACATTGAAAAAACCGTCCAAATGCGGATAGCTCAATTAATCATGAAGTCCTTTCCGTGTGTTTTCGATAGAATTCCGGCTTTTATATTAATTCTTTCCTAACTGCTCGTTTGAATGCTGATATATTGTACACAATGTAGTATAATATAATATAATACCATAATAACTAACAAGCTTGTGTCGTTCTATATCAGCTCTGACGCGACAAAAGCACACAAAAGTGAGAAAATTCCACCGCAAGAGGTTAATTATGGTTACTGTGTCCCGTGCGCCCAACAAATCGAGCAAGTGACGATATCAGCCGAGTTCGTTTCACTCACACGAGGTCGACGCTTACGATAGATGAACCGTGCACGCTTTTCAAGGACCACTAATCGCAATAATTAATCATGGCCCGTAGCGAAGCATCATCCAGTGCGGGTATCATTTATAACAGGAAACGAATGTGACTCGGGGTGAGGGAGCAAGAGACGACGGCAACGTGTCAGAACAGTCAGGGTGCCGCTGAAGAGAGTTTATGCGCAAAGTTGTCGTCGTTGAATGCTTCCGCTGCCGCAGCACATTTCCACGCTTATGCAGGAATATACACGGGAGAACACAGTGGCAGCCTGTGACGCGTGAGTGTACGTGGGCCCCTCGCGCTCTGTTACGAACTTGTGTCCGCCTCCTTGAATGACGTCCGGGACCGCTAGCGCGTCATAGAGCTTTAATTAAAAGTCTCTACGAAAGAGGTCTGCTCCAGTTTGCTTTAGTCCGCTGTCCGCCCGCGCGCATTAAGATCGCTTCGTTCAATTTCATTCTGCACTAGCAGGTGGATAGGGAGGGAACGAAAGGAGGGTTGATAAAAGAGTACTGGGCGAACTCGATGGGATGAAAAATAAGCTGGGAAATTATTACAGGGAGACCTGCATTTATCATGTAGCATGGCGCGGTTCAGCAGTCGACGCAGCTCGCTGCCGCCGGCTTCTGTACGAGGGAGCTCAATCTGTCGCATTAACGCAGCGTGCAATCAAAAGTAATTTTAGCCGATCATTATCGGTGTCGCATTAAACCGCTGTCTACTACACGGTATTCTCTCCTAATAGCTCTCTCCGCCACTGTCTGGAATACGTACATGAAATCGTACTTGGAAGCAATCAATTTGCCGTGAGCGCGCGCGTCCATAAGTATTGGGAGCTCGCACACAGGGTTACTTATTGCGAGGAGGATCAGGAGCCCCGAGCTATCCGGAGGAGAGAATCGAAATAAAATTGGTTTCGCCCGATGGACGAGGCGAGACTACCTTATAGCTCTCCTTATTTCGCCCGAGTGCCTGGCCTATCCTCGTGGGCACATTCCACTGGCTTCCCCGTTCGCCGAGCTATCGGCAATAATTATAGGTGGATTCGAGCAATGGCGCCGCCAGGCCTATTTACCTGTCAAAGTAATCAATGCGCTGCAGAAAAATCGACAACGCAGACCTACCACGCCATCCACACGAGCACTCCATCTCCGGGAATCCGAACGCACTTACCAACAAACCTGTATCGTAGTGGGCGTTGCAGGCCCATTTTTTACGGCTTAGTTCGATGATTAGTTGCGCTAACAAAATGAAGTCGGCACCTCTCGCATTCTGCAAACAGTATTACACAAATGACCGGCCTGCAGGCTGCAATTTCGAGAGTCGGGCCTGTATGCTTAGCCCCAGGAACACCCTTCCGTTGTGAGGCTAAGAGCGTCGTCGTACTACAGCGCCGGGGACTGATTTTAATCGGGCGAAAGCCCGTTAAGTCAACTTCCCAAGACCAATAATGAATAATCGTTAGATGGCCCAGCCGCGACAGCACTGTCGACTCGGACAATTTGCCTAATCGCTAGGAAAAGCTGGCGCACCGGTGATTGCGAGCCAGGTCTAACTGTGAACGTATTACCAGCTTAATCTCACCCCCATCCTCCATAGCACTCGTTGATTCCGTAAAAAACACGGTTATTGCAAATGAGAGCTATCGGGGGCGTATCGTGCTAAATATTTCCACATACATACACATATATCCTCTGTTGACAAACGTGCCGGGGTATAAACCAGGCGGCGGCGGCGGCGGCGGCGGCGGCGGCGACAGGCGGACACGATGTTTCGCATTTTATTCTGCATATTTCTTCGCACGATAAAGAGCTCGTTTAATACGGGATCCGTATATTATTGGAGTTTATGTACTTCGATACGCGCGATACTCTCGCGGTATTTCCGAGATTCATCCGGTTTTATTGATACTCGTGCCGAGCATTTGACGCAGCTAATAGTGACGGCACTCTCGCCGAGCATATTGTGAAATCCGTGACACACGTTCCCCATAACTTCCTTCCTATTTGTACGTGAAGTTCGGAGCGATCGAAGACCCTGTGAACCAGCGTTTATTCCACTGTACATATACTACCGACCGAGACAGTCGTTGTAAGTAGATTGCATAGCTACTGTAGGAGGACTGAGAGATGTAGTGGCTATGAAAGTAGCAGTAGCTATGAAAGTAGAAACGGACTGTCCCCTTCCGACGACTTTGAAACCACTTAAGGGGTGAGTCTGGGAAACGATGAAATCCGAATGATTCGTGGCGGTACTACCAGCGACAGTGCACTGAAGTTAACAGGCTTATATATAGGTGCAAGTACCTCAAAAGGATCCCCGAGTTTCGTGGTACACAAACTTTAAATCTTTCTGAAACTAGTCTACCAAGTCCAATGTCACCTGGGACAAGTAGGTCTCTTCCAGTTATAATTGAGTAGGAAGGATTAAAGCAAGACTAACAGCACGTTGCCTGTGTAACGACCAGTCATTCTCTCTCGTACAAATTAAATCTACCAGAAGTACCATCAACTGAAAGTAGGACTCGTTGTCGCGGTGGATTAAGTCTATACCCTTTAAAGTAAATCCCTGCATGGAATACTACCACAATGAAAATCAAAGTCTATCTACCCGCGACAATCGTATAATTAATTAGCAAGTGATTAATCAGATACATGATTAATTATGCGTCGTGGTATCCCAATCGACAGTATCGGCAGATCGATCCGATAGGAGGAAGAGGATTTTTGTCGCGAAGCGTGCTAAAAGTGACTGCTCGTTAAAACTGGCCGACGGACACAGTGACGTATTGCGATTAGGCAGCTATGTAAGGATACGATATAAAAGCGAGGGGTGAGGCTCCTCCATTGCTCGCGGGGGCTTACGTGATCGGAATTAATCGCGGTTATTTATTGGCCGAATAAATTCCCCGTCGATCGCCCGGTGCGAGAAGTGATCCTTGCGGATGCAGATGTGGCTGCCGTGCGCCGCTATAAAAACGAGAATATTCCCATGGAAAAGCGGCTCGAACTGGGACATTCCTGGGCGGCCAAGGAAAAGCATTAATTTCATTCAACCGGTTGAATGCACCGTCCACTTGACGAATGGGCCGTTTTCTTTTGCCGCGCTCGTGTCGTTAACATTCCACTTGGCATGAATGACTTCGTCGAGCGCCCGCTCACCGCGACCACTGTCGGCCGCCAGCCATTTCGAATTCAAACCGCGCGCAAAAAGAGGTGGCAGCCTGAAAGAGGGCCAGCAATTAATGCGTCTGGATTCAGGGCGTGTAATGGACCCGCGGAGTCTTCACTCTCTTTTCGGTAATGAAAAGCCACCATCCGCCCCATCCCCCAGTATACGACGCGCCTGCGTGTATGAACGACGATTAAGCGTTACTCCCGGCTCAATTCACTGAAAGACATTTGTGTCCTTGCCTAGGCTTCCTATGGAACGGCCGGTGCCACTCTTATATCGGCGATAAAATGCGAAGAGCCTGTCAGAAGCACGTATACCTCGATTTTATCGTTCCTTGATAAATTTATAATAGCTCTTCGACTTAACGGTCACCCTCAATTTAACTCGAATGACGACGCCCTCTTTTAAAACACCCTTAACCACCTTTAGAATAAATAGCGCGTTGCCACGTCACTTTGTTCGGTTTGCGTTGCTGGTTCATGAGCTACGACTAGGCGAACGCTGATGTAGCGGCGACTTGACGAACGCTCAGGCTTGTTTACGATCGATCGTTAAGATGAGATACATACCGAGAAACACAGCCGGCTGTTGGAACATGCCGGACGAAAGGCTGACTCTACTAGTACAGGGCTAGTGCAAGCTGACGGCGCAGCGCTCCGTATAGGATGGCAGCGACCTCTCCTCCCAGTGTGTATACATGCTTCGGTGGGTAACAGCACTGATTTACTTAGGCGCGCGTGTGCACGCTAACACCAGTTTTCGCCGACTGGGAATATTTATTGCCGCAGCCCCCGGGAAACCGTACGAATTGAATTATAATGCCCCGTGACCTTAGCGTGCATTACCATTTCCCGCGAACGACCTTTCGGCCACTCTTCCCCACCCGTTCCCACACCCCACCCCTCTCTCATTCTGCGTATCCCGTTTCTACTCAATCTCGGAAATCCAATCGATCCCCTTTCAAGGAAACCAGGTGTCTTCAATTAAATCACCCCTCTCCCCTTATTCTTCAATGCGATTTTCTTTTATTCATCATCCGAACGCTCGATAATACGCTCGCTTGAAGAAGCCCGGTGGACCTGCCTGTCGGAAGCTTTAATAAGATTATGGCAGTTTCTCTATTTGCAAGAGTCTCACAATTGCTGCTGCCGTCTCGTGGAGGAGCCCGCTGCTACCGCTCGTTCGCTCGTTAGTACTCCTGCGTTATTGCGAATTCGTGTTACGGTAATTACCGCCGCCTCTCGCTGGCGTTACTCAGAGGCGATGTTTTATGCTGGGAGACAGTCTTCTTCGGCCAGGAGTATTAGCTATGCTTTAGTAGCTAGAACCGTGCTACCTGGCATTACCCTTTCCTCAGCTGGGAGAATGCTGTAGCAATAGAACACGCAGAACTCCACTTAGAAACGTCGCATTTAGAACATTTCGCCTGAACGAGATGTGAGCGGTGTATCATTATGTAACCGGTTCGCTGCTGCCGGTAGGAGGAAAGTTTTGAGATGTGTGCCCGATATCGGGCATCTGCATACGTAATGGGATAATACATACGTGTTGCCTTGCTCGACGAGCTTGTAGTCTGAGGAGCAGGTGTGATCCTCACAGTTTATCACCCGCGCTCCACAGCCATCGCTGCTTCGCTAAAGATGGCATTCGTGCATAACTTATCAGTAGCATTCCGATAACGTCATTGACTAATTAAGGAACCAAGGCGATACTGTTGATCCCTGAAGAGCCCTGCTGTTAGTGGCTCGTATTAGTATGAGACCATGTTAGTATCGGCGACACGATAAACTCTTTGCACTTCAGGTGCTCGTTAGCTTGTTCCTTCTTAATGGGCTATTCCTCGCGATCGCTCGGACTCTTACCACACGCGACAGCCCTAGTTTCTTAGGTACATTTTCTTCCTGGTAAATTGTCCAACACCAGTCATTCAGGGCTCGAACGTGAGATCGCAGCCGAGTTCAAGGAACTTTATCGTCATTTAGCGCGTGTGGAAAACGGTAGGGGTCTCGAGTGCTCGGCTTAAGTCGTTGCACTTCTTAGCTGTCCCTCGACCTGAGCCATCACCAGTATTCCCCCCTAGTTCTCTCTGCTCACGGCGGTCTGCCCTTCTTCCTGTCATAATTTCCATCTTGCCGGAACTTCGTCTCTCGCCGGCGAGATCTGTCGTCGTGGATCTCTAGGACGTTCTTTCTCACTTGGAGTTAACTCTTCTCGTTCTTTCCTTGGCCAGTGAGAGAAAGAACCACAACAGTGAATGTCATCTCGTTGTAGCTGCCGTGAATTCAATGCAAACTTTGCATTGTTTCGCCGACTCGCGTCAAGTCTCTGGCAACGAGAGTTACCTGGAAAGGCGAGAGAGTCTTCGTGGAGAACAGTGGAAAAAGGGTGAATGCATGCGGTCCAGGTGACATACGTGGCGGAGCTCCGTTCTGCCTGGAGTAACGTTTTGGCACGATTATATTCAAGTGCCGAAGGTAATTGAGTTTACGAAGTGCAGGGAGCGCGCGCGAATGATATTGAGTTTGGAGGGCGGACGGTCTCGAGGTCGTCCAGAGGTTCGGGCACTCCTGGGGCTAACGGCGCAACGGCAAGCTGCCCTTTGAGACCAGTGTTGATTCGATCCCTGCTCCTGAAATCCCGGCAGACACCCTAGCGAAGTATATTACCAATATACATCACTCTACTTAATACTTTCACGCTCTATCCACCCACTTTCCCTGGGTAGCCGGGTGGCCCGGGGCTCGACTTATAAAGTTACAAATTCCCGCAGTTCTCAGTATTCCCATGGAATGCCTTTGGATCCTGTTTCCCTCTTTTCCCCCTGCAGTATGGCCATTTGTAACCAAGTACGAGTGAGATGCGAGCTTTGACTCACTCGCGAGATGCCGGAATATGATTTTTTCGTGCTTTCCACGGCGACACTTAAAATATGGCCCGAAGCACTTTACTCGAGCGCCGGCTCATTTCTCCAGCGCATAGCTTGTGTATTCCAAACTCTCTTGACGCTGCTAAACGACCGACAATCCTTTTACCAGGGGGACGATTCACAGTGGTGTTCGCAAGCGGCCTCTCGCTATGTGATGAGAACTTCGCGACCTAATTAATATCCGATCTTTCTTCTGCCGTGAGAGGTCAAGGGGGGGTTACTTCTCGCTGCACGCTCTTCCAATTCGAGCGATTCTGCTATTGGCACTCGAGCGACCGATATAGCACGAAGGGTAGGTACTTGCCTTCCTGAAAAATCGAATCGGAGGATGGCTTACAGGCGTGTGGTGTATTCCAAAGTAAACTTTCCGGGTTACGGGAATATTCGAGCGCGCAGCCCGCAGGACTGCAATCGAATTTTCTCGGGGAGGTGGAGTGCCTTAAAGCTTTCTGTCCTCTCCGGGTATACTTTAGCATTTAGATACTTCGACTGTTACTTTCGCACTGGCTCTCTCCTAGCCCCGACTCTCTGTTCTAGCGCAGCTGTCATATATACCTACTCAATCTACTTTGTCTTCCTCGTACTCGGGATTTCATCCTCGTGGCAGCTATATCTATCTACCCACACAGAGTAGCGCGCACGCCGGGAAGGCTTGTCGAGGTACATAGAGAGGCCGTCGTACATACACATCTTCCTTGTCGGGCGGAGAGCACACATCCACTTGCCGTATTCCGAGTCACGGTCCTGATTAGCCTAATAGAAAACACAAACACGGCCTTAATGTATACCATCGATATATCATCCCTACATCCACCTCTGGCCACGCTCTGAAATCCCAGTGTGCGTCACAGTAGCTTCTACGTTGCGCCACGTTGCTCTCGCCACACGCCTCTCGTCCTTTCTAGTGGGCTCGCGGGTCGAAAAAAAAGAGGGAAAAAAGGAGAAAAACTGTGGTAGAACTAGGTTAATACAGGATGAGACGTCCTTCCCTTTCGTCGACACGTGCTTGCGCGCCGGGAAAAAAGGGCTGTTGGAATTCGACGATAGGGCGACGAACAGACAGAAAGGGAGACGGATGCTCTAATCTTATTGGGAATGAACGACTTTCAATTGAATGCGAATCAAGTCTCACTTTCTACCGTTGAATGTTTCTTTTCGTAGTTGCTCGCTTGTTTCTTCCACAGCCAAATAATTTCGATTCGCACCGAGGCAGACTGTGCTTGCCGGGCTGGAAAAGCTCGAGCTCGGAGAAGGACCGACTCGGGCTCTCGAGCGCTCGGAGATAAGTACGTACAAAAGCTGGGCTCGTAAGTGTAATTGCGACTTCCGACGTAAAGATAACTTCGAGATTTAGCTTCGTGCTCCTCGAGTAATTAAGAGCCTGCCCAGTACTGACTGTGTGTGCACGGTACCGAGAGACACCCTGTGGACTCTGGCTCAGGCTAAGTAGAATGCGACAGGCAACAGCCCGGCACATTAAGTGGACGCGCGCGATAGCACATTATCGGCTCTCTAGCCAATAACTTCTCGAGTGGTACACTTCACATTTATATCCATTATGATAGTTGTTCCCGCGGGATTCACGCACGCGAGATAGCCCTCGCTTTACGCAGCTGGGATTCGCTATGACTCGGCCACTGTGGCCAATTCCCTTTAACGTCGGCAATGCCCGAAATAATTTCGTACCTTCGGAGGGAGCTAAATTGCTCGAACGCCGCATTATCCGTCCGCGAGGATTATTACGTGCCGCGATACGCCATCCCTTCCTTCGCCACTATCCTCTCACCGTACCGTAACCGTAAGCAATTCTGTTCGTTCCCACTCCGCCCTTACATTCCCTTTCGACACGATACACGATCTGCTTTGCAGCTAATGAATTTTTATTTCTTCGATGCTACTTCCATTCCACTCCTGGGGGTTCAAAGCCAAATGTAGAATTTAGTTAGTGGATTATCCGTCACCCTGGGAAACGGTTGTTGATGAATAGAATCGTGATATAGTTGATCCCTGACGCCATAGTAAATTGTGTGGGCTCGCGAAATGAAGCCGAATGGTAAGAGGGCTTTAAAAATGTTGGACAGTATTTTGACCGTGCAATTCAGCATGGGAAAAGTGCCGGATATAACCTCGAGGATTAGTAAAATTCGTAGGGTCTTGATAGTTTTAGTGAGGACGGACGGCTTGAAGGTCCTTGGAGCCTTTGCCGGGGACCTCTTCACTCGCTTAGGCTAATAACGCGGTACACAAGCCGTGGAAAGGAAATGAAAGTACCGGAGCTGTCCTGCGACAGAGAATGCCCGGAGATTCGCCTCTCTCAGGCAGCAAGCAGCCTCTACGCTATTCCGCTTACCGGCCCTTTTTACGTGTCCCGCGAGACTTTGAGCGTGACATTAATGTGACGTGCACTGCGCAACTTACGTCGGCTTTATTAAAACTGAATAAATAATAGCGAGAGAATGATTTGCTTGCCACCAGCGAGAAAAGGAACCATGAAACACGAGGAAAAGTGGTGCACGCGCTCGGCTTTTGCCGCTGAGGAGTTGATGCTTTTGCGAAGCGAGAGAGAGTGTACGCCAGCTCGAAAGTTTGGCTGCAAAAGCATTCGACTAACATTAGTTCGTGAAATCCCGTTAAACTGCATGTATAAATAATCCCGAGCAGAGAGAGAAAGGGAACGAGAAAGGGAGAGGGATGGTGGGATTCGTGATAGCTTGGAAAAGCGGAGAACCGCCGTGTTTGTCGATGGGGGCCGGCAGTGGTAGGGGTAGCCATTTCGAAAATATAACGAACTCATGCGGTGTATAACGAGCCTGGTGTATCAATCACTGTCGAGCGGCCCGGAATATGTGCGCGCGCCGTTCGCATTAATAGGGCAAACAATCCCTGATACTTTTCCTTACTATTCAAATGTCCGCGAATAATTTCTCCATAAATTTGGGAACTTGGCGTCGAATGGCCATCGGGCGAATTGGCTTCGGTCGCCCGCTCCGAGCGGTGAGCATTGAACTATTTGATATAAAATACTTATGCTGGCTGTGCCATGCAATTTTCGAAGAGTGCTGGAAAACACTGGACCCGCCCGCCCTCTCTTCCCAATTCCTCCCTACTCTTACAGCTTGCTCTTCCTCTCTATCTACGAATTCTTGCCGGGATATCCGCGCATTTGAAACCTTACTCGCCTGATTCACCCGCAAGCCCAGCGAGTATGGACACACACATATACGACCAGTCTATAGCAATCTCTACCTTGGTTCGAGGAAATTTAAGGTGCACCGCAATCCGCGGAATTCCGACTGGAGTCCTCCGAGCGCGAGAAACGAAGTTTCGTGAAATACCGTTCTCATAGGTTTGATCGCAATCGCTTGAAGCGTGCTCTTCCTTGCAAGCTGCGCACACGTCTATTCTTTGTTTATTGGATTCGACCATGGATCCCTTGGCTCCGCTCTTAACGACCGTATCAATGCCTGAGTGGGTCTTCGTAAAGTGTCCGATCGCATCTACTTTCTGGAACACCTCGGAGGATCTGAATATTTAATAAACCAAGAGGACGGAAGTTGAGAGGTAGTTCTTTTAAAAAGTGACTAACGTCAGGGTAGAAATTTCTGTGACTGAGAAATTCTGCGTCATGTCAGGAATATGCGTAAGGATTGTGGGCGGTGGGGTGGCCATCATGAAGTAAATTAGCGAAGCCTGGCAAAGAGCTAAATGTACCCCATTGGCGTAATTTTACATTCATGGCCCGGTGCCAATAAAAACTGGGCTGAAGCAGCGGCTCTCGGCACTCTGTGTGCACGGAGAGACTAGGCAGAGGGAACGCGACTCCTGAAATAGGGGTGAGCGGCCACTAAAAAAGTTTCATCATTTTTTCCGCCGTCCTTTCGCGCTTTTCTTTTTATTTCGGCCACTAGCGCATGCAAGTGGCCTCGCATCCGTGTTCCTACCGGGTTACTTGTTCCTTGGTGTATGAGATGTTTGCGCCCAGGCAGCCGCCCCGAAAACACGTGTGCACCCCGCTTGAGAATGCCGAGTGTCCCCGGCATGCGGTCTTTCCTTCCGCATGGCATCGGCTTTTTTATTAGGTTCGTCCCTTTTCCCATTTTCTCCGCCTGGCTACCTGCAATTCGTTAGGTTCGCACTGAGCTCAACGCTCCAGGCGTACACCTTCCACGTAAATGCCGGGCGTAACATTATCTGGCTGTACGTCGGCTAACAACCTCTTCAGCTTTTCACCCGGGAGCACTTCTACTTATTCTGGCTCTTTAAACAGTTATTTCCAGCGAAGATTATTATTTCATTCGTCTATTTACGAGCACCCCTCTCGCTCCTTCAGCCCCCTTTGCCGCCTTACTTCCGAACGCTTATTTACCTCCGCATCTTTCTCTGCCCCTCCTTCCCCCTCTCCTGTTCTCCCTTGGTGTTCTTCGAGGAGTAAGTTTGATTTTTCTATGCCACTTGAACTCGCGTGGACTCGCGGCTCGATTATTATTGTTCGGCGCTTTCTGCCTCTGGCCTGGCCCAAGTCAAATAAATCAAGCCCTCTCGTCGCTCTCGTCTGTTAATTCCTCCACGTTCCTCTTTCCTTTATTTTCGCCTTGCTGCTCAGGAACGAATGTTCCTGTGATCGCGAGTTCTTCCTACCGGGGAGCCACGGCGCACTTGCACTCGGGCATGTCACGCATCACCGGCGCTTTTCATCTCCTCCCCTTTCCACGTCCTGCCTTACGCTCAATGTCTTGCTTCCCAGCACGTCCTCTTTTTACCAGCCACCTTGATGTACCCGGTATGCTTGAAGACAGTTGGTGCAATCCACCCAGTTATTAAAAGGCAAAGTTAGGTAAAAAGTAGTGCGCGAGCATATCCCACAAGTAATGTGATTGCCGGGGATTATTGGAAGTATTAATGAAAAATGAGTCGAGTGTTCTTTGGTAGATGGGCGGTCTCATCAATGTAGTTAAAGGTGGCGTTAACCAGTGGCGCAATATGGATGCACTGCCAGAGTGGTTTGGAGGAAGGCGGGTGATTTTGTGGTGAAAGCCTGGAGAGTAGCACGTTGCGCACGTTCCCAGGATTTCCTGGCGCGGCGAACTTGGCTTTCTGCAGTGCGGCCTCGCATGATCGGTGCTGTCGTCCTGTCCACATAGCACTTTGCATTCCTAATGGTTCTCGAAGAAAAACGCCGTCGCCACCGTCGCCGCCGCCGCCGCCGCCGCCGCCGCCGCCGTCGCCGCATCAGCGTCTCTCTCTGACCCGGATATGTGCGATGTGGCCCGAAATTCGGTCTGCCTTTCCGCCGGCGTGGCGAGAATTATTCTCAACTTTAATCGAGTGTCAGTGCAGGCTACGAGTGGGGTAAATACGGCTGGTGCTGGCTCGCGCGCACTCCCCGTGGAAGCAACGGGGAAATACGAGGGAGAAAGGCAGAAGCAACCCCTCGGAGGACGGGCTTGCGGAGGTGGGAGACGAAGATTGTGAAAACAGATTAGTCCGTAAGCGCCGGCGACAAATCATAATGCGGTGTAATGCCCATAAAACTTCGCCGGTCCCGGTGACTCTAAATATTTATAAACGGCGAAACACCGCTCGCAAACAATCATCGTTCTCGCTTCGCGCGCGAATTAACGCGCACGAGGATCTTTGGCGAATCTTCTAAGAAGATTAGCGCCAGTCGGGGATCCGGAGGATTAACGGGCTCGGTGTCAAGCGATATTTCGAAAGGACGCCCTTCCCATTCTCCACTTAATGAAACGCGATATCTCCCGCTCGTATTAAACCAACCCGTCATCCACGAGAAATGGAGCACAGTGTCACCATGGAAATTCGTGGGAATGGCCACTCCTGGAACCGTTGGAAAAGTGGCTGCCAGTAATCCCGGCCCACTTACCCGGTGGCTCTCTGAAATCGTGTGTGTCGCGGTTTCAATCTCCAGATTTTCCCACGCCCTGAGAGATTTCCCTCAAGATTTCCGCGGTAAGAAACAAAACTATGGTGGAATCCTTTCCCGGGGGACAAAGAATGGTACTCGGCATTCTGCGGGAAGAGCAAAACGAATGGATGTCAGGAGGCCAGTAGAATTATGTCACTCGCCGGACAAGGAAGGAAGAGAGGCGAGAAGAACGGGTAGGCAGAAGGGGCTTCACCGTCGCGCATTTAATTAACACTTTAGCGGATGGGGGAAGAGCGCTTGTTGAGAAAGAGACATCAGGTGGGGTCCGCCGAGACTCCTTTAGAAGCCGGCTTTTTTGCTTGTTAGTGCTATAAGATTTTAATATCTTATACTCGCGACACAGCGACACGAGACCGCCCGCCGCAATTCCGGCCTTCCAAGTACAGTCGTAAATCATTCTCCCTCATTAAATCATTTTATGGCGGAGTAGTCATAATGGATTCACTTAGCGGGCCACACCCCAAGTGCAGCCCCTCCACCGGGTTTGTCCCGAGCAGGGAAATGCAAGGCGTGCAACTTCCTTCAAACCAGGTGAATTCTAGGAGATTCAGGAAGACGGGGAGCGAGTGGGAAAACGCGGACTAAAGGCGCGCGACAGCTGCCGAGAAAAATCGGACGCGCGCGGGGGTGGGTGGTTCGTGAGAAAAAGTCTCTGCAGCCACGGCGAGAGCACGCACACCGCCAGCGCCGGGACAATCGTTCAAGGAATACACGCGCGCACCGAGCGAAAAGAATTTCCATGTTTCCCGCGACTGCCGAGCTGCACGGTTCGCGCAAAAAACGAGCTGCACAGTGAAATTTTATGCGCCGCTCGGCGGCGACCCAAATGCCAGGTGAGCCAGCGGCGTTCCAGCTACACTGCCGACGAGTGCCCGGTGAAAAATCGTGAATGAGGATGCTCCAGCGCGCGATGAAAAATGAGCCAGCCAGCCAGCCAGCCAGCCAGCCAGCCAGCCAGCCAGCCAGCCTAAAGCCACTGACTCTGCATGTCATGGAATTGTTTGTAATCACAGGGGGCGCGTACACAGCCGCTTGCTGCCACTGGCCACCCTTCCCACCCTTCCCACCCTTCCCACCGTGCGTAACATGCAATCATGTATTGAAGCCCAGAGAGAATGAGACGTCGTTTAAGCCACTGTAAAATTTAACTCTCGCCGGGAACCAACTTTATCCTCAGGGAGAACATTCGAATGATCTATGTAATCTGGATGGAATGACGTGGCAAGGCATCTACTGGTGATTCGATCACAGTGCAGTCAAATGCCTGGTCATTACGCCAGGCGTTTCCCTGATCGCCTCGTCGCTCGATCCTGATCGCATCGGTGAAATGTTTCAATCTGAACTGTGTAGGCCGTCGCCAACGACGGAGTCAACGAGTCGACGCCGCGCCGCGAGCTTTCCGCCACCCTCTCTCATTCTCACCGGTTGATCTCGATTCGGAATCGGAGTCGGTGGTAATGAGTCCCTCGTCGCGCAAGACGGATACCTCGGAGGAAGTAATCGGGCAAAGAGTAATCGAGTTTGTCCTGGACACGGAGTCGTTTGTCGCTGTCGGAGAGATCGTTGATCGGACGGGTCGATCGGCCGGAGAACTGGCGCCTTAAAAAAGGCAGCCGGTGGTGCCTGGTGGCAGTGGAATAATTGGATTCCGTTGGAGAACGTCTCGCTCGATATAGTATCGAGTAATGGTCGCGAGCCAAATGGTTACACTCGATTTAAGCTCGGCGAGTGGAAAATTTGTTTCCTAATGTCTTCCCTAATCTGACTCGCTCGTGCTCGGCGACATTGTCTCTTTTCCACTTGGCTGCGATTCTTCAGCTCCTTGAGTATTATCAATTAACTGTTCACTGCTCTTTCACTCTCCGTGAAGTAGAGACGTCCCAGCCGTTTCTCTTCCAGCCGCTGAAAACGAACTCGAGCTTGGGGATCTCTCCTGCGTTTCTCTGTCTCTCGAATTCTGCGGGAGATGTAACGAATATCCTACGGATTTGGTCGATCCTGACCTGGGTTTTTAAAGCAGTATCTTGAAGAAGGAAGTGGGAATAAGCGGATTTAACCATGACGAGACTTTAAGCCGAGCAGGATCAGTAATAGCCTCTTGTAAGTCGGCCGGACTTCATACCTTCTCGTACTGTACATCGCCCTCTTGTCTTTCACCCTTCGCAAAGGATACAATTTTCACCCGACTCGAAATTATTTTTATAGTCCTATAGTTTTAAAGAAGTCCGACGTCCGGGATTGACTAGAAATGTAGCCATATAAAAAATGCATACCTTAAGGAATTAACTTTCGAAATTCCTTGTAATAGTCGACAGGATATACTATTTAGAGCAGCAAGAATAGAGAGAAAGAAGGTGAGAAGACAAATAAGAGACACAGAATCCCGTACTTGGCTACAAAATTCATCCTTTCATCATCCGACGGTCTTAGCTGGCTGGTGGTAAGCTGACCAGCGATAAGCGAGTGGCAAGTCGCACAATAGTTAAGGATAATCCAACGCTATGTAAAACGAAATCCCCGACGCACTGGTCCAGCCGAGTAATTGGATTTCGGAGCAGCACAGCCAGGCCGGCCGATGAAAAAAAGGTGGAAGCCCCTTGGAAACCGGGGAGGAGAAGAAAGAGCAGAGCGAATTTCAGAGTTCGTCCGAAGAAGAAGGTGAAAAAGGAGATGAAGAAGTAATGCGAGGTCCAAAAACGCAAGGGTATTCATCGGTGGTGGCTGAAAGCGTATTTAGAGGCGTCCGGTTGCCTCTTCATTATCTTTCGGCGTTATTTTCCACAAAGTGACCGTCAATAACCGAGCTCGTTGAACGTCACGCCGAGGAGAATGGCAAATGCTGGCGAGAAGGGTAGTGTGTGGCTTCTTGGCCGTTCTGTGGAGCACACCACCCGGTTGAAAGGGGAAGCGAGAAATAATTGGATTTAACCAGGACGGAACCGGCGCTCGGCATATAGTGTTATAATGACAGAAAGGAAGAAAAAAGGGGCAACTGGTAGCTGGTCTTGATTTCAGCCTCGATGGTTAGATAGAAGAGACAGAGCGGGAGAGAGTGTGGCGAAAAGGAAGAAGCAAGAGGAGAAGCGGAATTCACCGTCCGCCGCGGGCACTTCGGCGCACGGTGAATGCAAGTCAGTCGACTGTTCCTTCTCTCAGTCGAGAGAATCTCGAGCTCTCGATTCCTTTTTTCTTCCTCCCCGGGCTCGTCCCTTACCATTCTCTAGTTCTCACTCCCTCTCAGCCAAACTTCGCCGCCACCGTCGCTTCTTCATCCGTTCTCCCGCGTGAGTTCGTCCGAGGATGCTACGGCTCCGGTGCAGACCGTGGTAAACCCTCATTCCACCTTGTCGAATTAGTTGATTTTCTCATATATACTTGAACCCCCGTGGATGACGGTGTCGTGGAAATCGTTCCATTACCATCTAGTACCAGTTTCCGAGGAAGAGCCCGCAGCGACCTCTTCCTAGAGGCGTATTGCGGGAAACAAGTTACTATCCTGTATTATCTCCGAATTGCCCTGTAATCGTACGCCAAATGACGCCCCTGTCCTAGCTGTGGGAAGTCATTTTCCTCTGAATTCCGGAATGTTTCTTATATGTATCCGCGATAAAATCGAATATCGTATGAACTTACAACGAACATTCATAGCTCGTTTAATGATCTACCATTTATAATATATTCTTTTCTTAATACGTATGAGTCCTGTTAATCTATAATTAACGACATTAACTCTAATTTGGAGCACTGTGAACGGCACTGTTCCCATTCAGGGCGGTCCAACAATGCATTGCCGAGCGGCCAAGCCCTGCCAGCACATTATTGTAACAATGTCGAGCTCTCCTCCTATATAGCAATGAGCCGTTTTGATATAGGAGACTAGCAGCCCCTAAAAAACCTGCGGACTTTAGAGGGTGAGTCGAGGCCAGAAAGGAAAAGAAACTTACGAGCGTTATGAATACCTGGGCTGGAAGAGCGAGGGAGTTTTGTATCACAGTCTGATATAGGCAGCGTCGGCGCACGCATTCATAAGGATTACGAGATTTTTAATGTTTCTCTTGTTGCTGAAAAATCCGCTCGTTAAACACGCGCCAGCAGTCTGTGCTTATGGGTTTAGCACGCTTACAGCTTACTTTGCGCTGTCGCTAGATAAAGGGTGCTCGCAGGAGAGTTCTTCATTAGTTCGTGCGCCCGTAATACGTCGCCGAGGGCTGCCCAAGAGCGACCGGAAGAGAGCGGGGAAAAAAAAGGGCGGATTGGTTATTCCATTATGCGTGGCTCATTATGGCCCTGGATATAACTCACGGCCGAACGAAAATTACGGTCCTCAAGAGCCGTCTTCTTCTTCTTCTCTTTCTCCCACTCTCTCTCTCTCTCTCTCTCTCTCTCTCCCTTTTACTCTCGTGGAGGATGAAAAGTCGAGCCGGTGGCTCAGAATTCTGGAGGACGATGAATATTTCATACATTCGGGAGTTAATACCGCTCGGCATTTATTTACACTGTGTACACGCGCTTCTACGCTTTTCGGAGGTGGCTATACGCCGCTCCGTTGGCTCTTGCCTGTAATTTCACATGAACTCTTCGCAAAGTGCCTCCGCGTGAAAGTCCCTGGGCTGATTTAATTAAAATTTTGATTTCGTCGATGACTCGGCGCTGTTAATATCTCACCAAGTTTTTCTTCCATAAAAGTTTCGGTATTCCATTAGGAAGCCCTCGATATATGTATCGACGGGATATAATGAATGATCGTCAGAAGAAATCTCCGTACAACCAGGTTGCTGCCCTTCTCACAAACGTGCTGCAAGTTGTTTCTTGTGCACCCTGGCATAACCAGTTCCCAATTAGTCCGGCGCTCGCGTAGAAATTGCAGAGACAGTCGCACACGTCTTTGGTTACAGTTTGCTCTTCCTTAGTGCGCATTTTAGTAGCGGCTTACGGGGAATGTGAGCTCAAAGGAGAACTGGAGCCTGCGTTGCGCAACTATCCTTTATTATCATCTTATTATAAAGTTTATATCTCAATTTCAGGCAGTATCGCGTTATTCACGCGCTTGCCTCGCTCTTTGATTATAGGACGCACCTTCACCTCGTTATCACAGCGTTCTATGATCGACATTACGTGCTACGTGTACCAGATATGTAGCCAGTGCTTGTGGGGGCCCGTTTCGACGGAATTAAATGTGCCACGCTGACCTGTAGGGCGACTTATTGCGAAAAAGCTGACTCTTTGGCCGATTTAGCTATCCAGCCCGCAGGCGAGGCATATCGCGATATTAAAGCCGCGCTACATCCAATCTCCCAGCTTTGCCCGTCCCGCTCAGACTAGCAACAGCCATTCGATCTGAGAGCTCGTTAGTTTTCGGCTAATTTTCTCCTTTTGCCTTCGCGTGCACGCCGAGAGAGCCAGATAAAGAGAGAAAAAGCATTGGGTAGCACAGCCTGGCAGGAATGTTAACCGAAGGAAAAAGACTAACTAGTACGGATCACCGACAGAGGGCCATCATTTTGTGAATGCCTGACGTTGGCACAAAGTCAACTGTTACCTCTCTAGTCCTGTGAAAATGAATCGCAATCTTTACTTGATATTCAAGCAGGATTCGATAGGTATATGTTCCAGCTGGGAGTGTGTCTCTTTCGCTTTCCAGCTTTCACGCTTCCCCCGAGGGCCGTGAGCGTTACAGTGTCGGCCGCGCTGCGTTTAATCCCAATATGCCAGCTCGTTATACTCCCGCGGCAGACCAATAACGGTACATCGTTAAATGAGCCCCGATTTCGTTGCCACGGATGTCTCCTCCAGGCATTATCCTGCCCTACCTACGATACCCTCTTCCGCTTTGGGATTAGACTTCCTCCAGCACATACATTGAACACTGTCCTCTCACCTAGGTCACTGAGAGAATTGCGTTTCGATTCTAAGGAAAGATCGCCTAACAAGATTCTTACGATGGCGACACTTTCCTCACTCGATGACAAACAAATTGTCAGTGTCTGCTTTACACTTTACAAGTAGCAATTAGACAGTTAATGGCCCATCGGGCCAATAAATCGAAGCAGGTACTAGCTTGGAACATGCTGGTCTTCGAGTTTTATATTATAATGAGCATGCTGGCCCGTCATTTTCCTAGATTGCGAGCGGTGCTTGCGCCAAAGGCGGAGATTTACCGAGGTGATTTCGATAAGTTTTACGCCACACTCGATCGCGCGTCCAAGCCTTCGGGCCTTTCAGTTTCATCGATGGGGCTTCGGGTACCCCATATGCATACGAACCACACGCTCTTATCTAATATCTCGATGCTACTCTCGATGCTGCTACTCGTCAGAGAGGAACTCATTTCCCCGTCGATGCGCCAGCGGTAGCGCGGTCGTGTTTCAGACAGGATATTTCACTTTTTAATGCACCTATAAATAACACGATGACTGATCTCCTTATGATAACTCGGACGTTTTTATGCAGCTATGTTATACTCGCCCGGAGCGCTTAATTTTCCCGCCCAGGCGTTCGCCGGATTCAAGATACACACTCACACACACAGCGAGCAGCCGGTGGGTCTATCTGCATGCCGGGAACGTGCTATTTATTTTATGCCCAGTGCCTTTGGTGCGCGTTACTGGCGCAGGGGCGAAGCGCTTCCTCTACTACTGCTACCCCAGCTGTATTAGCAAGAAAATTCAAATACGGTCAAGCTATACCAGCAGCATCGGCCTGTCGGTCGGCCGCAAAAAAGTCCCGGGCCCCCCGTTCCTCCGGCAGCCTCATTAAATGTGTACTTACACTCACTCCTCGAAGACGAGTGGAAACGCTTTAAATAGCCGTATACCGTTCTACCTGAGAACTCAGGGCGATTCCTTCGGGTAAATTGGTCGAGACTACTCGGAAAAAAAGTGGCCCTGATGATAATGTCTTTTTTCCTACTTTTCGTAAGTACTGCAAGCTTGGGAAATGTACTTGATAGATGTAGTAAGATTTTGTTACGTCAGTTAATGATACATTTTAATTCGATATCTTATATATATTCTTGAAATGAAACACCTAGTTCTGGTACTGTTACTTGGAGTATACGATTCCATGAGCAAGGCCCGCTGGAGCCAGAGTGGATTAAGTGCGGTCGTGGTCAGACAGGCGCGCGCTCGCCGTAGGAAAGGATTAATTGAAACTAAATGAGCTGGTCTTATTCTTGCAAATGGGATTACATGCATCGAATGGCGTATGGGTGTTCCAATCGAATCAAATGCTTTTCGCTCGAGCGAGCCTTGAATTTCTGAAAGTCTCGGCCGAGTTAATTTAATAGTTCCAAGCTTGGCTACATTCAATCGCGAAATCTCCCGGTGTTAATTATTTGCCAGGGTAATTCCATTGAATTCGAAAAAGCAGACAATACATTTTTCGCTTCCGCAGACATGGAACGGGATGCGAAAATGATGTGACAAAGCGGTGGCAATTTTATTATGCACTTTTCCCAGCGTGAAATGCTTTCCAATTAAAGGGACATTTCTTGACGCTTTTCGGCACTCTGGCCGATATAAGCGGTAGCGAAATGGTGTTGTAAAAATGCTGGCCGCACCTAATTGTCCCTAATTTCGGCTGTGCGTTCAACGCGACGCATGTTTTTTCTATAAAAATTATGGCCCCGAAAATTTTTCTGTACACTCGACCGAGACTAGCCGAGGCAAGGGCCAACTATAATACCGCGTTCCTTTTTCATAAAGTGAAGGGGGAAAAAATACACATCCAACAGCACCACCCTACTCGCGCGCGCTGTCCGTGCACTTTTTGTCTGGCGGCTCCATTTTTTCAGGTCCCGCCGTTTTTTAGTCGGCTTTTTGCTTTTGTCAGTGGCAGGTATGTAGCTCGTTCATTCCCGTTTCAGCTTATGTATCGACATACCGGCGCCCACTGTACGTAGGTGCACATACTTGTACGTGTGCAGTGTGCTTCTACTCTGGCGGCAGCAGCTCGTGTACCTAATTTTACTGGCAGTGTCAGGTAATTAGAGTACGTCCATTTAAACGTGATTTAAATGGGAACTGTCAAACTGCCGGGGATAAATGAGCCTGGAGGATTAAAGAATTGACCTTGCCGCCTGACATAACGCAACTACTATCCTGTCGCACATCACCTCCTACGTGTCCAGTCACGCCTTTCTTCCTGCCTGCTCTTCCTTCTTCTGGCGTTACAACTTTTACAACATGGTGTAACACGTCGCGGTGACTTGACATTTTTCGTCGTAAAAGTTGTGAACGTGCAGTCGCGCTCAAGCAATTATCGAGGTTCAATCAGGCATTGCCTGTGTGACAAAGGGCCGTAATTTATGAGCTAAATCAGTAGACAGAGGCGGCCGGCTCCCTGCCATGAAGCCGAAGGTCCAGAAAGGAAAAATGAATTGCCCCGCTACACACCGAGTGCCCTGCTCAAACGCTTCCAATTCTCGCGTTCCGGGATCCTTCATCGGCCTTTACCGGCGTGTCCCGGAAAACTGCCCATCCTCTCGCGTGGCTCTTCCTCTTCTTTTCTATGCCCTCGCTCGGAATTCGATAAGATCCTTGCCGGAATCCGGATAGGCCGAGTACCCACGAGCGACAGACTTTAAACGTCTTTAAACTCGAGGGAATGCCAGCCACCCTGGCTTTCCCGTAGCTGACCACTTTCTTTAAAGAGCGATTTTCCCCTTCCGCCAAATTCTTTTAGGATCACCGTTATACATCCTTAAGAAGGAGAATCTTCAAACTCACCAAATAGAAAGTGTTGGCACTCCAATCGAATTACACGAAATCTACATTTAAGTATTCTCTTCACATTCTCCAGTAGAACCGAGTGGAGGTAATGGTGGTCAGATTATTCTACGGTGTTTTATCTGGCAGTAAAAAGCGAATTACACTAAAGCGAGCCATTCGTAATCACACCGCAATAACGATGCCGCGAGGACGTAGGTGTAAAAAAAGGTAGGGGGGGGGGGAGTCCGGGGATGCGAGCGGAAGGTGGAATCGCCGGATCTCCCTGGGAAATTCCGAGGTCCTGCGCACGAACGACCTCGGTGCACCGGAAGGCAACAGGAAAAGTCACCGTCCGAGAGACAAGAGGAAGGCTGCGAGGTGCAGTAGCTCTTGGCAGGATGCATGCACTGAGACAAAGAGAGAAAGAGGGAGCCGTCCAGTACGCGGGTATGCGTATATTAAACGGACCGCTATCTCCGCCATCTACATGTACCAAAGCTCGCCCTTCCGTCGATCCTTTAAAGCCAACATTCTTCTCTTCGCACCTTCTCATCCTATCTTCCCTTTAAAGAGCGCGTTCCACTTCGATGTTCAACTTTCTCCAGTTCTATCTGGAAGTTGCGCCATTCAGCATATGTGTCCGGTAATATGAAATGCCACTACCGGTCAGCAAGCTCCTAGGAACACTTGGAAGAGTAGTGCAGATATGGCCTTTAAACATTTGCACAGTATCCACGCTATCAAAGAGCATGACGTGCAAGAGGGCTTTGGCACGCCACAGTGCTACTATGTATTTCCGGAAAATCATTATCCGTGCGTCGACGTGTCGAGTGGCGTTTGAAAGCGGTCTGTCCCCGTCGCTTGTAATAGATTGCTCGAGTTGGTGTCGTAACGGAAGGGTGTAAGGGTCGACTGCCATCCAATTAAAACGAGTACACCTGTTACACGGCTTCTATTCGATGGTAGAGCTCTAGGAAGAAGGAGCGAGAGTGAGGGGAAGGCGACGGTGAGCGAGGCAGAGCTTTCTTGAAAGCGGAGTCTTTCGAAAACGATTTATGGCGCGCGCGCGGGCATAAAGAAGAGGGCCGGGGGGAGGCTCGAATGGCCGCTCGATTCTCAATCGAACGCCGCTCGTCCGGGGTATTTTAATTAAGTATTTATCTTGGAAATCACGCGCTTTCGATCGTCAGGATCGATCGTTCGGGCGTTCGTGTGCCGCGCGGGAGGCCAATAAAATCCTGCGAGCCTCCGTTCGGTATTCGTGTCGACACCTAAATTACAGTTAAAAAGCTACTTGACATCACGGCGGCTCGTCGAAATTAAGTAATCTTAATTAGAACTCAGACCGGTGCGCTGCGGGCTCCGGCGAGCAGCTGTCTCTCTCTCCCTCTAGCTCTGTGTCACGAGATTCATTTTCGTCTTAATAAAGGGGATAGACCCGGCGGACTCGACGGATTAATTTTTCGTGCTTCCGAAAGAGCGATATATCAGCCACCAGCGTTCCCCGGCCGACGGGATATCACTGGGTCGGCTCGTTAGCAACCCTCGCCAGTTTCGTTGGGGCGAAATTAATTTTTCTTCCCGCCCATATTTCGGTGGTTCTAATTAGCGATTTCACTTTCGCGCCGCCATCGACCGTTGCCCACCTTCGATAAGTGCCTTTGACAGCTGCGCGCGCTACCCCTTTCAACGCCTCTATTGCGAAAACACAGGTCCGACTGTTCGCGAACGTGACACTTGACGATGAAAAAGTTCACACAGTTTTTTTTTCTACTGCCACGCAAATATGATCAGTGTCGTTGAGTGTTGTTTTTAATTGCACTCCCAACTATAAAATATTTCACCCGTTACTGGTACTGCTTGTCGTAATCGATAAAAGCCATTCTTGTCTCCAACATTTAGTTGAAATAACATTTCCGAGGATGGTAAGAATGCCACTCATAGTTATGACATTCAAGACTTCTTAAACGAGTACGAGGAAGGTTTGCTTTTGGCTTTTCGTGGAATGGTGAGACGGGACTTTAAAGTCCTTAATTTTGAAGGACACGAGGAGGGAAGACGCGAGATATTAAAGCGCGCGAGTATTACGTCGTTCCTGTAAAATGGCCTTATCACCGCATAAAATCTCCGCTCTTTTATTTGTCACAGACCTTCCTTACAGTTTGCGAGGGAGACAGAGCTTGCAGAGTACGAAAGTTTAATTTCCCGAGTGATGGAGAAATTCTTTGGGGCTGCCTCATATTTCCCAGGGCTCTAATCGCCTGTCCTCAACTTGGCCTTGCTCGTTAGATCCTCTTTTGATGTTGCAACACATCACAGTGAAATTTAATAAAAAGCAGACGCCCTTAATATCAGCAAGGTGATATCGCCGCGAGGTGTAATCGTTGCGGAAACTCTATCAAGAGTGCTATGCTCTTGCGAGCCTCCAAATTCGTACCGCATCGTTATCCCTTTCCACATAGTCCAGAGGTGCGGGCTTCCTATGTGAGGAGAGAGCGAGAAGGTACTTCTCGATGGTAGCCAGATGCGCTTTGACCGAGGCGCTCTCGGCCATCGATCTCATTTCCATTTTAATCGCAATCAGGAGGCGGTTCAAGAGGCTTTCTGTCGGCCTTTGCTACTGATGTTGGAGAAATCTCAATGTGCGTGTATCTCAGTCAGCCAAGGGGAGAAATATATTCATAATGTATTCTTCGAAATGCGTACGCTCTCAGTTTTATCTGGGGCCTCGAGCCACGGTTGTCTGAGTTCGTTAAGTTAGCCGAGACTGCAAATTAAACTTCGCTGCACATACCACCTACCTTTACGTAATACGTATGTGCTAGTCGCTCTCCAGGTAGCAGCAACTACGGGTTCACAATTACCGGCTCGCGTAAGTCGTCGAGACTTAATTGGAGCACGTAGCGTACGGAACACAGGTTACAAGGAATGCTTATAATTCTGTCATATTTCGCGGCGGTAATCACTCGCGTACCGGCATCTTGCTGATGGTGGGGGAGGGAAGTAGTGGAGAGAGAGAGAGAGAGAGAAGTGGGCGCACACCTCTCTATTTGCGTGTACACGGCCCTCGCGAGATAATGGATGCCATTGCACTCGAGCCCCCTTACAATTTCAAGGAGCTTTTCTCTTGACTTTTCTGTAAACCCACTCGAGTCCGAGGGTAGTAATCAGGTTGCGCTGCTCGCCCACTACGTGAGAAAGAGTGACACTAGAGCACCGGCAGAGGAAAGAAAGAAGGGAAGATTGGGGATGGCCGATCTTCTTGAAATTTTGTGGGAACCTGTTTTGGGAAGCGTGTACCTTCCTATACCTGACCTGGAAGTAGAGGAGGCGGGTGCCGTTATCGAGCCATCGTTTCGGAATGATCCGCTCTAACTGTGATCTGCTTATTTCACGATCTCTCCCCGATCCCATCTCACCCTCGACCGGCTTTAAATCCTTCCTACTCGGCAGCAGCGGCCACGGCAACGACGGGAGAGGGTCTTGTTTCCTGAAGAACGCTCCTTTTAATGCACCAGGATCTCAATTATCCGAATTCAGGAAGCCTCGCTTATCCTCGCTCGATCAGCTCTATTAGTCCGTACTTGTTCCAGCACATAATAAGTACCACGACGTTTTCCAAGGAGGTCCGATCGTATTGTCGGCGTATGCTGATGAATAATCCATTATGCTATAAAATAGATTCGGATAATAGGGACCGCACTCTATAAATAATGCACGCCCGAGATCGTTCTACGGTAGAGCTCATCCCGAACGATCGAAACAGGTGTCTAAACCATTACTTTATCAGGCTTGTCCCAATCTCGCCTAATTAGAGTGTGATCGATTGGACTGGCTCGAGACAGAGCTAATAACACGTACGATTATATATCGTTTATTCTTGCTTATACGTCGCCCGGTATAAAAGAGTGGAAAGCGAGTTTAATACATTCACTAGCTGCTGTTTAAACACGCTCATCCTCCTGGACTATTGCAGGCGAAGTCTCCGGTACTTTTAATTGCGAAGTTAAAAGGCATCGCGCGATAAAGGGGCTTCTCGAGCACCCTGGTAAACTTGCCGTCCAAGTTCACTGGAGGAAATACCGCAGGGATGAGGGTGAGCAAGGGTGAGAATGAGAAAGACAGCCGGCAGACAGGTCGAGCGGAATACAAAATATGCGAAACTTTATTAACGTTAAATTTGATTTTATGATACCGCGGACTTGCTAGAATGTGCATAGTCGAGAAATCCACGAGAATGCTTGGGAATGCTTGATATTTATTATAGAAAGAGAAACTTCGCCGAAAGGGACTTCCCCGAAGATAATAAATTTAAAAAAAACTCTCGCGATGGAATTGGGGTCAGGGTAATTAGTCGGGGGAGAACCGCCAGTTAGATACCGGGGAAAAATATGAATCTACTCCAATTTCACCTTGCGCATTAATTGGCCGAAAGGGAAAGTCCGTTTTTGTTCTCGCGCCAGAAGTCCAGTAGATTTAAAGATGAGAGTTTCCCGCCGTACTACGAGCCGACTGGAGCGATGATTTTCGATGTTCGGACATCGTGAAATTGAACCGTGGTGGTATCGGAGAGCTCGCATTCACTCCGACCAGCACTCCATGATTAGACTATCTATCTTTCGTGGACAGGCGTTATACCGAATGACCGTCGCACAGTTCCAATCTAATCCGATCGAAATGAGCCACTGTGTATTCGAAACGACGGCCGCATCGAGATGGCATCTTTCATTTGTGGAGGGCGTGCGCTAGCGCGCCTGCGGCTCTACGAGAGACCCTGTGCATCATTTCGTTGGTGATAAAGGGTACGATGCGCCATATACTTACCTGGCACGAATACACAGCCAGACTATGCGCTATTGCACTCGATATTTGCCAGCTTAGCGCGCCCGCAGTGAATCCGGCCTGCACAACTTCTGCTTTTCATGCCTACCTACCCACTATCGGAAACTTATATTCGACGGTGCTTAACAACCGCGCGCGGCGGGGGGGGGGGGGCAAATTGAAGGCAGTGTGCGGGGTGGTAGCGGGTGGGAAGCGGAAGGGGGTGCTCTTGCCAGCCGATTTTCCTCGTGCCATTACTCCCCAGCCAGCTAACCCCACCCCAAGCCGTCCCCGGTGCTATCAGCGATCGCCATTTGCGGCGAGCACTCGGGAGAGAAACTGTCTTATCAGCGGCGAGGTCTGCCGTGCTTTTGGCTTCACAAAGCGAGCTGGAGTGCGAGCGGGCTACCGGGGGGAGAGGATAGGTCACTTTACGCTCGCACGTAGACACACGGGCGCCGACCGAGAGCGAGACTCGAGCACGGGAGTGTAAAGTTAGTTGACACTCGTATTACAGATAGGACGTACACTTTACATTCGAATGCAAGCGCCGCTGACGCCGCGGAACACCGCTGTGCACACAGACCGTGTGCGCGCGTGTTCTGTGTTCGCCACCCCAGCATCGCCATGGACCGCAGCAGGAGCAGCCGGAGAGGCTGCTGCTGCCGCTCCTGCTTGAATGTACCTCGGGGCATCTAAGGTATCACACAGCTGCAACTAGTTCTCCTCACTCTAGATGCGGGAACTAGAGGCGAGTGTGTTCCGCCTGGCCACAAAACTTTTAGCAATAGCTCGCACGACACTATTGCGAGAATTAATTCTGATTGTTTCTGGCTCGATCAGTTTCGTACAGGTTGCGCCGGAGGACCCTCGTTGTCGGGTGATAGGGTATTTTTCGGATTTCCGCTAGATGGTTAATTCAAGCGGCAAAACGCCGGAGGAATTGATTGCGATAGGATAGGACCGAATAGGATAGCGGAGACTGCTCGACGGAGGCGGGAATTAGAAAAACGGGTAGTACAGTGGAATTCCTCGGTCCATGGATTTCCGTGGAGTTCATTAGCTTAACGGGTCCGCCTATGGGCGCATTGTCCTCGCCGAATTGCTAACCCGATTTTCATAATGCCCTGTAGATCCTGCAATGATAATTCTCGACCCGCTCGTTCGCCCGTTCGCTCGCAATCTACCAGCCACGCTTTCGATTTCACTAAAGCAATCAGTTTGAGGTTCGCGCCTCGCTGCTTACCGTCCAACTTCCACTGGCGATAATTTATTATTATATCCTTTTGCTTTTATATTAACTCGTGTTTTCTGTCACGCTGCTCCGTCGGGTGATTTTATGATATTTTAGTACATTTTAGCCTCACCAATTGTTCGAAAGTTTTTGAACGTTTCTGAATGATTTATAAATCAAGTCTCTGAGTCTCAAAACGGGTAGAAAATAAAGAATCAGTGGCGAAAGTGTCGGAATAGTACCGAAAACACTTGGAAACAGTCTCCTGATTAATTGATTTCATCTAATTTGGGCAGTTTTTTCCATGTTTTTCGACCTTCCCAACTATTTCCGGAGCTGAAATTTCGTGGAAAATGTTTTCTTGCATCAAGGAAGAAGTGATATAAATTCCAGAGCCCTAGCTCAAAATTCATTTTTTCACAAATTTTTGTGGGTATACCCCTTGACGAATTTTTGGACCAAAAAATGAACTTTGACCTGGGGTTCTGGAATTTATACCACTGTTTCCTAGCTAAATACTGAATCACTGCACGAAATAGCAGACCCTGAAACGGTCGGGAAGGGAGATTCAAAAATTTTAGATTTTTCCAAGGTTCTCGGACTTTGATGAATGCTTGATAAATCGATTGTTCGACTATTAAAACGGATAGAAACCATGAAACCAGTGGCAGAAATGCCGGAATTGTATCGAAAACACTGGGAAACAGCCTTCTGAATAATCAAGTTCTCTTGATTTGGGCGGGTTTTTCGACGTTTCTCGGTCTTCTCGACTATTTCCGGAGCTGAAAATTGGTGGAAAATGTCCTGTTGCATAAAGGAATAAGTGATATAAAAACCAGAGCCCTAGCCTAAAAAAATTGTTTTTTCCCAAATTTTTGAAGAGATATTCTGTTCTTCTATTTATTCTGTTTTGTATCCGAGGCGCATTCCGTGCTTCCCGCATGCAGCTTCTTCCGTGCGGCGTTTATCAGACGGATGTGCCGTTACCGGATAACAAGACATTTCACGCCGACTGCAACATCCCATTTCACGCGCAGCGTAATCATACAATTACCGCGGGAGACAAGTAGCTGGTATTACGAAACTCGCGTGAATCGCCGTCATAACTCCCCGGGGCGAACTTGTGCATTACTGCAGAATCCATCTCGTGCGTGTGCCAGATTCTCAATTCACCAACAACTAGGAAATGAGAAATCGACTGAACGAACTCCCACCGCACAAATCTTTCATCCACGAAAGTAGTAAATATAAAAACGTGGCGGATCTATATGTGGCGATGAGTGTTGAGAAGAAGACTAGCTGGCGGAGTATAACAGGCTGATTCTACTTACCGTATTTGGTTATCCTTTGATCCCTGGGTGTCAAGCGACACACTGGTTACTAGTGGTAGGTCGTTAGATAGGAAGTATATGTAGGTATGTGTGAGGGTGTCGATGATAGGGAGAAGTCCTTGCACGAGCTCACCGCTGCTTCTACTGACAATGAGCCCGTAATCATCGGCTACCATCTATTTTTAGCTGGCCGTTCGGGTACGCGAAGGTTCTGGCTATAGCTAGAGGTGAGTCCTACCCCAGCTGGGAAAGAGGAGAGGCCGCCGCTATTATCGGGGAACATCCTGACAATAAATATACGGGTTCTCGCTCGACTATGAAGTTGTTCAAGCACCCGTACCTCTCTTTCATTCTCGTTAGCGTTCTCTAAGGGTGCTGACGACCTTACACCACGTCGTCGCCGTCGTCGCCGTCGTCGTCGAAAACCACTGAACAGAAAGTTCCCCCGCCATGGCGGAGCGGCTACTGGTCCTGCTGTCGCTGGTGCTGCACTAGTTTCACCGGCAGTCCCTACTAATGAGCACCGGGGGTAAGAAATTTCAACGTCGAAATCCCTCGAACGAGCAATTTACGATAATATCGCCCTACTCTCTGTCTCTCGCACGCTGCGTCTAATGGAATTTCTGGGATCGGGCGAGATTATAATCAAAGATCGCGCCCGATAGCCGGCTATACCCATATTGAGTGGGGCCTCTGCTAATTGCAGGATCGTTTACGCGTTACCCGGCCAGATCTGTTACATTTGATAGGCTAAATACCTGTTCGCCCAGACATCATTGGGATGACTGTACCAGCCTCGAAGACAGGCTTTCTCCGAATGAACCCTTGTCAGCTAACTGCTTTGATAGCTACTCACCCGACGTGTCCATGTTATTTCATGCTTGTTACTTCGCCGCTTTTTACCTTCTCGAGCTCTCTCATTTTTCGCCAATGATCCATGCATATTATTCAGTCCTCCGAGGCGTGCACTCTGTATTCTCAGCTTCGCTTCATTATCCTGCTCTTAACGATTGCATTCAGCGAAATGGGAAATTCCTGGGTGTATGTGCGCGCAGTGGGCAGGTCAGCCGCAGCTATAAAGTGATTGTGCAGTGTTCCAATTTGACTGTAGCATGAGCCCGTAAATTGCCCCAATTCCGTGCATGGCGAGCGCGAACCGAGCGTACGGCGTGCAGGCAGGTGCACGGTATATGATAGACGATAGGTATACCTGTGTATACGTAAAAAATTCATCGGCGCCCGGTCTAACAGGGTGGGAGTATTATCGGCGACCACTAACGAGCCTCCGATTGTGTTCGTTCGACGCCTGGGTCAGAACCGAGCTCGAGATATTGCTGGCGTGCAATTTGGAAGGCCGGGCGGCAAAGCTGTCGAGAAAGAGAGGATACGCGCTCGAGGAAAGACGGCGGCGGTGAGCCTTCAAAGGCGTGCACAGTAGTGTAAATAAGCGGAGCTAAGAGAAACGAATGCATGGGCTGGTGTATGGCAGTGGCAACGGCTCCAGCATTTTCTCTCTCTCTCTCTCTCTCTCTCTCTCTCTCTGTCGTTCTCTCTGGTTGGCGAGCTCCATTTTTCCCGCGGGCGAAAATTTACATCTCCGGGCAGAAGCATTTAATCAGCCCCGGTGCCCAGGGCGAAATGGAATTTGGCGGTGGTGGTTTAAAAGGGCGAGAGCGGCGCCCGCTGCGCCGTGCCGCGCCGCGTTGCGCCGAGCGCGCGAGAAGACTAGGAACGCATCACGCGGCAGAATGAAGCGGAACGAGGAAAACCAGGCTAAAGCCTGAAGCGCGTAAGAGAGAGGGGAGAGAATGCAGTGGTTCGGGGAAAGCGAGAGCGAGAGAGTGGGAGGTGGGCACCGCGATGAACATTGGCGGCACCGGGCCATGGATATTCGAGGACGGCCGGTGGTAGCTGCTACCACTCAGCAGCTTTGTTGAATTTCACGCCATTTGACCAAATGGGCGAGCAGATCAAACAGTCCCGATATTTTGTAGACCCATCCTGGCATTTCCGCACCGCGTGCACATACACCACCGCTGATGGCCACCAATAGTCTATCTACCTCTCCAACCCTTTCGCGCCTCCGTCGCCCCCCGACTTCTCCAACGACCACCTCTCTTCAACTCTCCGACTTCCCTTTCGAGCCTCTCGTGTTTCCCTACTTTACCATTTTCAACCATCCCCTCTGTCACACCCCCGTAATTCCTGAGTTAACGCGTCCCTTTCTCGCATTCTGTCTCTTTCCCTTTGTGAAATGGGAATCCTCGTTTTGCTCGTTCCCCGCTTGGACAGCACCATCCGTTTCAAACGGACGTGTTTAAACCGAGCTTCATAATTACTGGTAGACTCTTTTTAACAGTTGATTGAAGGCAATTTATAATCAACAGATCAGTAAATAATATCGAGTCGATGCTGCTGGATAAACCCTCTGTCTCTTTGTTGAGGTCATTCGCGTCATTTTCACTCGTACCGTGGGTTTTTCCAGGGACTCGTCACTTTTTTCGGAAGTTCGTTGTCCCTGGTAGCGCGGCCGATCGAAAGTCGATTCATATGTATGGAACGGCCACACCGATATTGGCAAAACATAAAACAATTGTGGCCGCAGTTCGCCACCAGTCAAATTTAATCACGATTAATAGGCTCACGTTGAGAACAATGCGGTGTAATGATTGGTTTTTACTTGGGGGAAAAATGCTCACGGCAACTTTATGTGGACGTTTGACGAACGTTTAATACTGATTAATATTCGAGTGTAGGCGCGTTTATGCTTGCCGTGCTCTGGATTGCTCCATTACGTGAATTATCGCGCTCCATGTCGGTTGGCACTTCGATATGGAAGCAAACGTGCCTCTGAATTTGCCGACATCGTTGCACCGCGTGATAATTATGTTATACCACGAATAATTATGTTCATAGAATCTCGCGCTTCTATTAGTTGGGGAGCCAGTTAGCGCCTGTCATGCCACTTCTCTGAACAATGATACGCCGGTGGAAACTGTGAAAAACGTACAGTTCGGCTTCTTGTTCCAGTCGTTCCACTTTTACGATCACGTGACTTTTCATTGTCACTTAATTACGGCGTTACGGGGGCTATTCTTATGGTGGAAAAATACACTCGGGCGGCCCTTATTATCCTCGACTCGTTTGAATTCACCGCATGCGTATTCATGTGTCATCGTGAAGGATCGGTGGTTGGAAATGGAAGGGGAAGGAGGACGAAGAAGAGATCTAGGGACAAGGAACGATCTTGTCTGGATCGGTAGAGACCGAAAAGTTACCTGTGGATTTCCGTAACTAATGAGCCGTCAGGTACCATACTAAACGGCAATCTCGTTCGCCCGAGCGATGAATATTAATTCCATCTGCGGTTTCGCTGGCACGCCCGACGAACGGGCTCGTAACAACTTCTTTCCCATAAATCAGAAATATCATTGAGCCGCTACGATCCCGCGGGATACGGCGCGAGCGCGCGCGCCAGCTATACGAAATTATCCCAATAACGAGGAGCGTCACAATGAAATCGGCCATAACAGTCCGTCAGCTTAAGCATTCCCTTTATACGGTGTAGCTGGCTTCAATCCCTCCTATCTTCCGCCGCTTAATCGGTAGAGACCCGTAGAATTCCTTGCCATCAGTGCCCGTGCGCGTTTCGGATTCCTTAATTAAATGCTCGCGCAGTTACCTTTACTAATAAGGCGGCTAACAGTAAAATTGATGGGGGTCCCGATAATTATCATTAAGATGTTCGGTGCTGCGTGGTGGTTGAAAAGTATGGTAGCTTTTGCCATTCTTCGGACTTTCCACACTGAACGAAAGTGTTTCAGTTGCGCACTCTCGTCCCTGTCAGTTCTCCCAGCAAAATCGATGCTACGTAAACTGCTAAGCTGCTTTCCTCTAAACTCATTATAAAGGATAATAGCTCGCAGCCCAGCAAGCGAGTGTGCGCGCGGCCCTGGCCTAGTCAAAACTTGAAATACGGGCTATTCTGTCGTCGCATTGATAGGATTATATGTCTTACTCTTGGTAATAAGACATTATGCATTCCATTACTTAGCGCGAGCTTAACCGGATCAAAGCGTAGAGCTGATTAATAATCTCTTATTTCTGTGTTCTCGATAAAGGCTTGCTTTTCTATTCTCTTTGTCTCGCCCTTCTAAAAGGAAGATTCAGGTTTTTTAAACGGAACTATTTGTTCGTACGTCTGTCGATGGAGACCCCTCCTGTCACGGTTATCTGCCCTACGAGATAACCTTAAACTGGTTTAGGAGCAACTTGATTAGCATACCACCACCTGTCCCTTCGGTGTGTGTTCTACTTCGGAGGCTTATTAGCGTGGTAAACTTTACTTAACATGCTCATGGTATCGATCCTTCCATTCTCTCGGTTTCCCTCTCTGTCTGATAAATGGAATCACTGTTCATATCAGTCTGCAGTGGGCCTGTAACGAAGTCACGTTACTTCGGCAGCATGTAATACCAGTACAGAGAGCCAGGGTGCTCGGGTCGTATGAAATAATAAGCGATGAAAAATCTGTCGGACGTATGAAATGGTTTCTCTCGGCTTCCAGTTACTAGTAAATGTATCCTCTCACTTGGCGAGGGTAGTAAAGTGCGTTCCGGGAGTGGATGCGAGCCTGTGTGTTCGAGTAGAAGTGAGAGAAGAGTAGCTGTGCGAGGAATTTTTGATTAAGCGCTTGCTCTTTCGCGAGTATGCTTCCCTCTATGATGTATCCCGCACCAAGTCGCTTGATTATTAAACAAGCACCCTGGAAGCGTTCGGTACTCGAGCTGCAGCCGGAGAGTTAAGAGTAGTGCTCGGCGATAAGCGAAAGTAAGCTCGGAGAAATAACTCTTTTTCGACGCTCGCCCAAGGAGGTCATTAGTCTTGAGGCCCGGCGTGCGCTACTTTGCTTCGGACTATCAATCATGCTCTACGTGCAACAAACATTCTAATGAGCGGCGGCTCTTCTTACAAATAACCTTCCGCAAATTGAATGTGCATTAACATTCTATCGATTATGAGGTATCAGCCAAAAGCATTCTCTCTTATTCCACCCTACTCGCCTGAAATTCCATTTGGCCGGAAACCTTGTGTGAATAACATTGAAGATAA
This sequence comes from Ectemnius lituratus, assembly GCA_910593735.2. Lineage (NCBI taxonomy): Eukaryota > Metazoa > Arthropoda > Insecta > Hymenoptera > Crabronidae > Ectemnius > Ectemnius lituratus. The sequence continues at coordinate 14,171,247 of OU343039.1, read as the reverse complement.
GATGAAGCCAAGGAGATCTTGTAGAGTGGGGAAGGGGAGATAGTCGGAGATAGCGGCTTTACGATTTAGCAAGCGGATGTCCTTAAGATACAGAAGAACCTTAGGATACAGGATCTCGTCCGAGCGGTTGGTTCGCGTCGCTAATTGTCGGGCGCGGTCAATAAATTAAGGGATATCCAAATGAAAGAGTCTCTTTCGAAGTCCGATCAAGGACATCCCAGACCGATCGTTTGTAAAGAGGACCCTTTCCCACGTCAGCCTATCACTCCGATCGAGAGTACCGAGCGATACTCTTAAGATTCCTTAATTAAACGATCTGACAGCTACATTACTAAGATCCGGCTTATCGGAGGATCGATCAAGCCGCTAAGAGAGGAGGAACTCGTTGTGCGCCACTCGAGAACATCCCCTTTTTTTCGCTCTTGTGAATCGTTCGGCCACCGGATTTCCACTTCGTCTGTCGTCCATTCTCAATCCTGCGGAACATACGATTCTCCTGTCCTTGACCGGCGTCTTTGAGATCGGTTGTCCCCTTCTGCTCACCTTGCTGATCACCCAAGTACTTAGAAGAATTTGCGCGCGAGAATACCTGTTGCGCTCACCAGATTTATCATATTTAATTCGATGCTATTGACTGCGATTGCGTCTCGGGACCGTTAATTGCATTTCGATGCCAGCCTGAAATACGGCTGCCGTGACTCTCAAACCAAACGGGGGCTCAAAGATCCTGGGATCTGATAGTAGCTTCTTGATCGGACGTCCTCGTTGGATGTTATACCGTTGGTAGGAATGACAATGTATATTACATCGTGATTAGTGAAAAGATTAATGGTAAGCCGAGTCTCTCATCGTAATATCGAACGATTATCGGTACTTGAATTTAATATGCGATTATTAGGGAAAAAGCATTTGGTAATACATCGCTCGCTATCGACAGAAATTACGCGAATTCATTGTCTTCACATTTTTCATCAGATATTTTAATTGACACTCGAGAATTACTGACGACGTGTCGCGCTTCCAATCAACGGTCGACTGGTCCCCCCTTTTTTTTATGGAGTACGAACGTTTTCCAGCTGGGAAAAGCACTCGCAGAAGCATTTTATTTGTCGCGAATCTACGCCAGAAACGTTTTATTTGCTCTTGATAAAATCGCTTATGAAACGCGAAAGTCAACCACGAAAATCCCATTGACTCGCCGATGGCCGGCGGGAGGGGGCTGTGGATGGGCGATGAATTTTCGGTGAGTGCTCGCGGGTTTCCACTGGCTCTTGTTTGTACTTCACTTACTGATCGTGATTCTAGTATTTCCGTAATGAACGTTCTCCTAGTACTCGATGGAATTCCCCTCCTCTTTCACTCGGTTCTCCTCGCTTTCGCCCCTCACAATCCCTAGTCGCGTGTGCTTTTCCTCGAGTGATTGGATCGCTTTATTGCTCTATCGCGAGACCTGCTGGCAAAGGCATTCGCGTTACAAGAGCGAATAATTGACAGGAATACTTGCCGATAGGAATAACCTATATGAAACAAGGACAAATTGAAGGGTGTGCCCTTCGAATTCTTCTTGCTCTCATTTTCATGTGGTACACACCAATGGCAACCCTTTCTTCCCAGCGAATTCGAGTCGTGCAAGTGATCATCGTGGAAAGGGGTTGCGGATGAAACATCACTGACGGTGTCTGGTTACTTGGATGGTTTCTGCGGGAACCGCAGAATTTTTCCGGTATTAAATCGAGGCACGTTTCTTATCACGCGACCATATTCACCGATGCGCCCCCATAACGCATCTGCCGAGCCAGCTAGTTTCCTTCGGCGAAAACAGATCCGCGACACCAGTTTCAAGCACCATTCTCATGGTTTCGTGTCTCCGATAAGTCGCTATCGTTCTTTCGGTTTCGTGAACCGCATCGCACTCTCACCCAGCTTCTACTTCCTCTTGGATATTCCTTCCATTAATAATACCTGCATATCCTTCTGATATATGTGCGTATCTCAGAATCGTAAGATCGAGCCCGATTATCCGGGACTAATGAATTCCACGATCTTTGCAGTGGGCATTTATATTTTAATAGCATCGAGATTCGTAGTCCTCGGTTGGGTTGTAAAATGTCTATCGCACGCGATAAATCATTTTATTCGAGTCACGCAGTTAAGGGCGGCGGTGTATCGTTAATAATACGCGGCACAATCTCGCGCGTCCATCCTCCGGCATAGAAAGAAGCTGTGCGCGGTCCAGCTGGAGGCGTAATCATCGGTGAGTGAGAGAGGGGCGGGAGAGCCGGTCCTCTTTCCGGCGAATCGCCGGGGGCTTCGGATTGGTGTTGCGTCTATCGTCTTCTTGTACAAACGTTCTTTTAGACGCGCCGCTCTTTTAACACGCGAACTCCCTTCTTGCGAACCGGTCCCTAACGAGGCCAGTGCAGTCATAATTGTGTGGTGATTGCTGGGCACAGCTCACCCTTTCATTGTTCGGCCCTCGGTGGTTTAGGTCTCCCCGAACACCGTTCTTGCCAAGTAAGTATACACATCTGTGTGTATGTGTTAAATCTCTATGGAGGGTGATACATAGCAAAATTCACTCGTCGGTAAATATGCACGCCCACCTTTTTCACCGCGGCGGCGTGGCGGACTTTGCACGGTTTGGCGTTCGGGCGCGTACTCTCCTCCGGCGTGTTCGATCCTGGCCCCCCGATAAAATAACAGGATAATCCCCGAGTATATCGCCGGCACTGTACCGCCGCCGGTGGCACATTCAATTCTACGGAATCTCGTATCATCTGATATACACTTAATCCCTCGAGCGAAACGGTGACTGAGCCACTGGGGAGGCCAGTGAAGGGAGGCGAATGAGAGCAAGAGAAAGAGAGGAGGAATGGTAGAATCTCGAAGAAGGTGGAAGAAGGTCGAGGAGAGGTATGGGAGGTAGGGAGACACGGCGCAAGCCAGTCCAATAAGGTTAGCTTAAGGGCTCCTTCGTCTAATGAGCCGAAAAGTTCATCCCTTGCCGAAGCGAAGAGGTACAATGGAGAGGTTCAGTCACTTATTTCCGATTATAAATGCTGAGGGACGCATCGACAACTGTCGCACCAACTGCCTTCGATTTCTTTTAAAGGCCAGCCAAGATTGAATGGCGGAGCACGAACGTCTCCAACTACTTCTTCATCGCGATGGGGATAGAGTTACGATCGAGAGTCGGGCTGCCTTTTCGAGGGAAAGGGAAAGGGGGGGGGGGGCAATGATTTCATCGTATTCTCGTAACCAGAGTACTACTGCTGATCAAGAGAGAGAGAGCGAGTACGCGAAAGAGAACGAGTGTTCGTAGGAAAGAAGCCCGCAAGAGGTTCCCTGGCCCCTAATAATCCGTCAACCACTGGCAGGGCATTCAATTCCCCGGAACTTCGTATCATCTGATACACAGTTAATCCTCTGAGTGGGACACAGTGCGCCGCGCTCGGCACTGATTTCACCGGATTGCTGGAAAGAGAGGTCCAAGAGCCGCGAAGATAAGAAGGGCGGGTGCGCGCGCCCGGGAGAGGAGGAGAAATCGGCGCTGGAGATCGGAGAGCAAGGACGACAAGGGCTGGAACTCACCTCCCGGCGATGCTGGTAGAAAAGGAAGCTGGAGGTGCGGGACAGTTAGGATACGTTCATTCCAAGGAGAAGACCGAGAAGACCGAGAGTACATACGGAGAGAAAACCGAGAGGGAGACTCTCCGCCGGGGGTAGAAAGCAGCCTAGATCCTCCAATAACAGTCGCTCGCTCGTATTTCCTGCAATCCGGACCTCCAAGGAAACTCACGTCCCTGAAACGGGATCTCAATCCTGAAGCAAGGACCTTGTAGACTAGTGCGATATTTGTAGCTCTCCCATTCGACGAGACTTGCTTAACAAATCATACGAAGGACAGTTCGTGTGACCAAGTGTAATATTCGACTCTCTTTAAATGAAGGAAACCGGACAATTCCGTATGGAAGAACGTTCGATTCCACATGGGTAAAACGAGCGTCTGGCTACAGCGGCTAATACCACTGCTCTCGCTTTTCTGTAGAAAGTTACCTTATTTACTGGAGCCAGAGCGAATGACTGTCACACGTTTGGCAAGTAGCCGTCGGCGACTGCTTTGGTGCTTTGGCCTTTTCTTCGCTCTGAGATATACTCTCGGTCAGGAAAGTAAAGTGCGAGTGGCAAGGTGTTCTCTTCTTCATCCGATCTGTCCTTCGGTGTGTCTGTGTGGTTGGTTCTAGTAGATGTCTCGCTGGTTCGATCACTCGGTTTAGTCATTCGTTGGGGAGGATCGATAGTATGCCGGAAACTTGCACCCTCGCATATTCATAGAGCGAGAGGATCCTCTCTCTGTCTCGAGCGGCGCTTCATTAAATGGTTCCGCTGTACGAACTATTCCACTGCCTGCACTCGCCGTGCTGACTTCAGCCACAACCGGTTGTAAAGTGGGGCGAACTCTTTCGATAGAGATTTTTTTACCACTCGGTGATAGTCGGAAGGTAAACTTCGAATTTCGAGGGCGCTCAGTTCTTGCCGCGCGCACTTAGCTACCTTAAACAGGTGCTACGGCTAATTAGCTGACTCGTCAGAGATCTCGCATTACTCTCGGCTGAGGCACCAGCGAGACGTCAGAATTGGATTCTCACTCGAGTGTCACACGTGACACGAAAGTACAGTATACGTCCAGTCGTTTGTGTTGGTAATAATAGTATGCTCTCAGTTTTGGTCGTGTGTCACGACACTCTTCGTGAATGAATTTCGTAATTTCTTACACGCAAGACTCTCATTCGTTTTTCCTTTTACTTTCATACTTTCTGTCTCTTACCAGCTTTTAAAAGTCTAAGACAAAAGTGTGTCCTTCTTCTCGTTAGCGAGAAAATCGTCATAACTATTTCAGTCCGAAAAAAGAAGCAGGCGTACTTCGCCTTCCATCCAGTAGCTTAGTCCGTTGTGTAGCGCGAGTGTGCTCGCCTTACGATTACACAGTCTCTCTAGGCGTCTCGGGGGTTAAACAAGCGAAACAAGGTTAATTAGCTCCAACGTCGGGTTGGTTTACCCTGCAAAAAGGGGTCGTGCGAATCTCAGACGATATCCACCAGCGTCCATTACTTCTTCCGCTGTCAAACACTAATAGCTAATCGTTCATCGTTTCATTCTTTTCTGTGTCTGGTTGTAACACTGCCGAACAATTTCAGGGGACCAACGTGTCGCTTGGATTCCGAGTTCTAGAACCCCTGTCCTGTTGTGTCACCTAAATGCCTACCTCTGCGTTTCCCGGATCAGCCTAAGCGCATTAAACGTGCACGGGACGAGCCGATATAAGAGTATCACGAATCAATCAACCGATAAGTCGCTTCGCACCTATCGTTTGCTGGTCGATGGATAAGCGCACCTCCGATCACTAGCTCGAGTGAACTCGATCCATCGTAATCCCCCCGAATTCAGGTCCGGAAGAAAATGTTTCCCGGCACGATAAAATATGCCGATCTCGATTGGGCGAGGAGAAAGAGACGCTCGAGTTGGACTTAATGGTCATTACGTGGCATATAGACGGGGGTGGAATCGTAAGGAAATCCTAAGAGATTTCCGTGCGACTCCAGTGGAAAGAGAGGCGGCATTCTACCTCAGCCGCATTTATAACAATGGGGTATCATGCGTGGAAAATGCTCGTACCATCCTCACCATTTGGTGGGGCAGCAGCTTCGCTCGTGCTCCCGCTGCGGTCTGTGAGCCATACAATAGAGAGAATGACATGCATTCCTATAAGAGGGACCGCAGGGTATAACACGGGCCGTTTTCGATGTAGCTTCGGCGAGCGTTCCTAGAACAGCCGGGAGAAAGGGAGCCGTAATCGCTTTCGTATTGCAACTGACCAGGCTGACATTCTTTTCAAATGGATCTATCATCGGAATCAATGGTAGAAAAATATCGCGTGCTCTATCGGATGAAATTTATTACCACCGGTGGATCAATGGTCAGAAGCGAAGGGTGCTAGGCTTCCGTGACAACTTAATGCGACCAAGGAAATTAATGCCCGTGCAGAGATAGCCAATTAAGCACTCGAGAAAGATACCTCGGTGGTCTCTGCAGTGGCAGATTTTTATTGAAGGCGATTTCGCGGCATGCTTCCAAGCCCGCTTGCTCCTCCCGCGTTATCCCGTAAAGAAAAAGAGGAGCTCCGGCGAGCCGAACGCTCGACAAGAAAGGTCTGTGTGCCCGGTTGCAGCATTAGCGAGTAACGACCGGTCGTTCGCGACTCTCAACGAATATACATCAGCCACACCGCCGCTTGTCCCAGCTGATCCCCGGTGATTCTTTATGTATGTATTCAATTATATTTGAATAATTGGCCACCCGACAGATCGAGAGTTAAATAAGCGCGAGCGTCTTGCGCACCCTGTACCCTCCCAACTTTCCCGTGTATACTCACCCGCAGAGCCAGCAAGCGTCTTGCGCGAGTGAGCTTTGCGAATAAATCAGAGCTAATGCGAGTCTGTCCGCACGAGCGTCCTCTCTCCATCTCCCTTTTTTCTTGCCACCACGTCCCCCTGCTGCTCTCGAGGAAAATTCGTAATTGTAGGCATACGAGTCGAAGAGAGATAGAGGGACAGATGGGGAGAAGGGATAGAGTGCAATTTATATCGCATTATAGTTCGATACTCGCTTATTCTAGAGATGGTTTTTATTTTCATCCTGCTCTACGGGCGAATCCGAGGTCGTAATACCAAGCGCGCGAGTGCAGCTGCGAAGAGAGAACGATCCCATAAGCTGTGACAAGGAAATCTCGACGGAGCACCTGCTGGGTCGACACTGGAGCTCCTAGGATACTTCTTAGGACTCGCATGGATCGAGATCGTGTCAGTCGATAATCCAATTGAAAAGAAACTGGCCACACTGGCCCTTCGCGCTACCGGATCAACTACGAAGGTCACGTTTATGCAAAAATGTTATTGTTCGGATGGTTGATGTTTATCTGCGCCGAAGTCCAGTGACACACAGCGGGTATACTCGCGCGAGTCCTGGCGAGCGGACGCGTCAGTCGGGAATTTCGTCGGTGAAAATCGGCGGGGGATCGAATTTGTCGAGCGGCTTAATAGGATGCGCCACTCCCAGCACATTCGGCCCTTTTTTTTTCAATGGATCGCGAATATCACACTCGCCCGGCGTGGCGGCTGACTCGCAGCATTCGAGAGTGTTGTTTCCCGTAGCAATCCGTTTTCCCCTGGACACCCCCGTACACTTTTTGTGTCCGTTATTTGTTTTATAGCGCTCCGTGATTTTTTGTTTCCCGCCCGACTCGTTGAATACGCTGGTTGAATATATTTGGCTATTATCAAATATTTATACTTCCTTGTCAGGGCAATCTTCATGGGAATGCATCTTGTACATGCTTGATCTACTCTGCGAAGAGGTACGGATTTTATAAAGAGCGGCAGACGAAATCCTCTCACCATTCATCGACACGGGGGACCCGTCGAGAAGACACGGTGAATCTGGCGCGCGTCTTCAGTGCATGTAATCAAAAGGGTGATTTATTCGTGAAGGTTTCTCGTACCATTACATCGTTCGTATTTCTTCATAACACCGCGCAGGAGTGCCGAAGATGGAGGAACCGAGTTGCCTTGTCGAGTGGTGAGACAAGCTCGTATATGCGCCGCATGAACCTCGTTATACGAAACCGGCCCTGTTATGTATACACTGCTATACTCGTGGTAGATCATACATTTCCGCGATGGCAGCTGGGTCGCACGCTGCCTTTTGATCGATCTCAAAAGACTCGAGCAATCTACCCTCGGCGATCCGACGTCAATCTTACGTGTACGTGTGTGGGGAGATGCGGGATTGCGACTGAATCACGAATCGGCATGCTCTCCATTTGGGTTTGATCCCATATCGCTCCATCTCTGAATTGGTTCGCGCAGTGACCACGCGAGTGTCAGAGCGAACAAAACGCAACAGTGCGGAGATAAACGAGAGAAATATCGAGCGCTGTTCCCCAGCTGCGAAATAATTCCTCGGCAACGAATCTATCCATATCGGCAGGTTGTGATTCAGCAGCGAGAACTGTACTGTTTCCAGGCTTTGGTCGACTTTAAAGCAACGGCGAACACCCCGAGTAGAAACCGATCTCCCAAGCGATCGCCTTTCATAAACTACAGCTCGAGCAGGATATCAGGAGCGTTCCTTGCAGGTCCTTGGGGGGTTCTCCTGTCGGATGAAGCCGGCATGTTGACTTGGCTCGAGTGGGGAGCGCCTCGCGGTGAACGAGAAAAGGTCGAAAGAAAGACGAGCAAATAGAGAAAAGTAAGGCAGAAGCGATGCTGGCCCTCGTAAGCTGCCGCGACAAGGAAATCTCGTGGCTGGGAGCCGGCGGGCATGCCGCCGGAGGCTGGAAACCGGCCCATCTCGCGGCGCACGTTTGCTCCAGCATCTCTCCCCGTAGCCGCCTATCTCCAGCATCCCGTCGTACTAGCTCGGTCCGGCTCGGTCTTTTCCGGGCGCACTCCAGTTGGGAGTCGGCGCGCGCCTCGTGTCCCGCGGAGCTCGAACCTCAGTGATTACCGTGCAGTCCTTGCGACACGAGCTCTGGCTTCCTGCCGTGACAACCAGCCGCACGGAACAAGGGGTTGAACGCGCGCGCTACGTTCGAGAGGACACGCGATACACAACCTACCTGGAGAAACTTACTCGCACGGGGAATAAAACTTACCCGCGGGAATCGAGAGTGAACACTTTGTCAGCTGAAGTTTTCTCGATGGTTGGTACTCGAGCAAGATCTCGTCCCCTTAACAGAACCGATTAAAAAGTCATTCCATCAAAGGGTGGAAAGGGATTCTTGAGATTTAAACGAGTACAACATTCTCTCCAACGGTTGTCAGATCATTCACAGGTGTTTTTCCACTAGCATGGACTGACTTTCCAAAAGGAGAGTTGCGAAAGATAGAAGAGGGTTGCGAAGTACCAGAACATGACATTCTCCACTTGTTTATGATTTTCGATTTTGGTTGATCTTTATTTCGTGCTGTTCCGGTGGATTTTCCTTTTGCACAGTGAGGGTATTCTACGAGAATTTTAAGATAATGGGTCGTTCACTGAATGAGATTCATTGGAGACCAACATTGGGGCAAAGTCTACTTTAGCGCAGTATAGGAGCATCCCCGTCGCTTCTTTAACCAAGGATTAGCAAGGAGTGTGGCATGCGAGTCATACCGCCGAAGGAGACGCGTGTCCACCCTGCGAAATCGATCGCCGAAAGTCTTCAACAAGTTGTAATGCCGGTCAGGCGAGTGTCAAGCAAGGCTTGAGACGATTCTCTAGCTGGATCTTGTGTGAATGTGCGCGGGTGATTGCGGGGGTGCGATTGCTCGAGGGACGAGCGAGGCCGAGGAACAGAGCGGGAGCAAGGTGGTCGTCTTCTTGCCAGTGTGGTCGCCGAGCAGTGAAAAGTTGCTTGACACTTCACGGTGAGATTAACGAGCTGCTAATTACTGGCCCTCGAGCCATCGCCGGAAGCGCGGCTTCTCGCCAAGGATCTTCTGACTTCCGGACCACCGGAAAGGCAGTGGCGTTTGGAAATTATGTAACCCGTTCCCGTTGATCCTCGAGCGAAGTAGTAGACTTTTGCTCGATCTACCGGCAGGGAATTAAAGAAGCCAGTGAAAGAAGGTAATTACGCTCGCAGCTCTTTCCCCTTGCGCGAAGAAGTGTGTTTAAGGTTTTTCGACGGATGAAAATCGGCATGCAGGCCTTCGAGGCCGGCAAGAGTTAAAAGCGCACTTATCGAGGCTTTGCTGGTGGCATACCTTCTCCATATACTTTGGCAAGTGGCGCGCGCCCCAATAATTTCGTATTAACGGCCGGGCATTTGGCAAAACACGGTTCTCTACGGCAGTCGGATCGAAAACAAGCTTTTGGAAACTTTCAGCGCGGAATTGCTTGGCGCGGCCCAGAGCTGCGCACCAACCTAGACTCCTCTTCGTTTTACCCAACCCTTCGACTTTCCTCGATCACGGAATCGTTAATGGAGTTAGACTGCCGCCTCGTCTCTTTTGCACAATAAGCTCCCGATCAATCGCAGGCAATCTCCGTGAACTATAACGACGGAACGACCAAATCTAATACCCGATTCGCTCGAACAATGCTGTAGCCGGAAGTTAAACTCGTTCTCCTGATATTACACTCGCCCTTGCGGTACTTTGTCATTCGATTTTCCTATAATTACAGCTATTGTAATTAAAGGACTATTTCTGTTTAATTTTGTTTCGATCCACCGGCTATTAATCTTTGAAAACGTGCCCGATTTTCGGATCGCATATTACTACGGTTATAAACCGTATAAGTCTTGCTTTTTCGAGGGAATTTCTTCTCAAAGAGAGTGTGAAAATGACAAGTCTTGGAGCAGCAGCTGGAAAAACAGAATGAGGAGCAGCAACGACGTGATACACTTTCGAGAAAAGAGGAAATATTTTGCTTAATGGAGTCCCGGGTTATATGGACTACAGGAACGTAATTCTCTGCGAACGCGCGGCTCAGATGAGCTGCCAGATCAAATCGCTTATGCGCACCATGAATATATTCCTATGCAAATGCTAATATTTACATGTTTTCCGGAGTCGTACTTGCGTATAATTGAATCGCTTTCAGATAGAATACGAATTAATATACGCCTGTATGATTTCCCATGCTATGTAACCGGATTGACATTGCGTGGGCTTCCTGGATAAAATTAATCGCTATCTCTTCCAATAACAGATATCGTTAATTTATGGTTACACGCTGAACAGAAACTCGTTCCCAGTTTCTATGGAACTATGTGGATCGAGGATATTCTCCGGAAAGAAATCACACGAAGATCACATAATGCCGGGTGATTTCGTGCTGATGATTGTAATAGCGGGCAACACGGATGCGGCAAGCTCGCTCGAATTAGACACTTGTCACTGCCTCGAACCGGTCATTTTCTCCAAGGAGCAGCATCCTACACTGCCACAACCAGAAAACAATTTGGATCGTTTGCGGTCGCACCCGCTTTTTTTTACTTCCGAACCCAGGCATCGTTTACCCAACAACCTGAGAAGTATATGTTCACGATACGCGGCACGATATTCCTTGATCCTCTTTTTCCTCTTTCCCAAACCATCCATTTTCGTACACCAGAGACTTACCAAGGAATATCGAGATTTAAACTGAGAAATGGTGCTGTGAAAATTCCGCTCTCTTTTCAACTCGCTACCTTCTTAACTTGGTAATTTTAATGGTGGATTCGTACGCAGCTCATGGTCTCATTGCCATTGACTTTTCGTAGCAAAATCAATATTGGACCATGTTCTTGGTGAAAATCGGCTTTTAATTCGCAGCAACTAAAATACCTTGCCGTTCCCGGCGAACAGAGTAGCCGAATGCAAGCTTATTTAAATTAATATCATGGATTATATTTCGGATTTAATATCCTGGATGGACGTGTTTTAATATCGTTCACTTTCAATAAGCTGATCCCAGTTGAATCCTAGCCATTCCTGTTCGTACTTGCAATTGCTTTGTTTTTCTTCTGCCTCGCATTAGCCCGCACTTTTTTGCAAAACGCGGAGACGCGCTGCCGCGGCTCAAGGAGTGAAAAAAGCGCATTAGAGAGTTGGGGAATATTCATAAGGCGCGGGAGTCGCAAGGGGGCTAAAGCGGCCGATGCTTAAATGATAAAGGCGAATGCGCTCCGGGCCTTTCCTGCGGCTTTGAAAGACTGACGTAGCATTTGGAGTGCATATCTCGCGCAATCGAATTCCCGTGGCCCCCCGGCCGGATTCACCTATTGTCGGGTTTGCTCTTACTGGTGCCCGGGCACGTTTATGGCCGCATAGAGATCAGTGAAGAGAGGATCGTTAGGGTTCAATCTCGAAAGCTCACAGTGACCACCGAATAGTTCCGTCTACCCGCCGCTTTCTCCGCTCCACCCCCTCGTCATTCTAGCGCTCATCCTTCTCCGGTAGCGCATTTGCATGGAAATCTCGGGTTAGCTAGTCGATTACATTCCGCGCGCTACGCTGTTTCGTCGCGAGATTCCTGATAGGACTGGAGCTTAAGAATCCTTGGTATTTCGCGCCCCCACTGCCACCTATCTCGCGATACATTGATTCAAAACACCCAGCAGAGACCTCTGATATTGTTTACTCATACCCGACTTTGTTATTGCGAATTTTGAATGAAATGTAACTTGACTGATATATGCTCTCTTGCTCCTAATTTTTGTGGACGCGTGTAAACAAGATGAGACTGAATATTGTTCGAACAGTCGCGGTCGCTTGGTATTCATCGGAGCAGTAATCCATTTGTTTACCCGGAATCTGTGGCAAAGTATTTTATTAATCCAACTGGCCCCAGGGTGGAGTGTGGGGGTGAATTTTGTTTTACGCGCTCATAAAACCCGCGGTTAAACGGTGTTCACAGTTTTAACGAAGTTTACGAGCCCGCGTTCCCAGCGCGGTCGACGTTTTGATACGATTGTTACAGGCAAGGCCAGCAGATTTATCCCACGGTAACGAAACTTTACAATGAATAATGCCTGAGAATAATGCGAGGAAAGGGTTAGATTTGTTGTTAAATATGTTCCCGATATAATCCCTGTAACTTGGACTACCTTTTAATTCATGAGGTTTCCGTTTCTACTCAATTATTTCACTCTTCCTTGGAAGGGAAGATCTTGGCACGGTTCTTGAAACTCTGCGAATATAGGGCTTACACTATAGATAAAATTTCCCGCCTGTATTCGTTGTAAAGTCAACGTGTACGAGAAGGTAGAACGTGATAGTCGGCAAAGGAGGTTGGAGTGAGTGGAAGCTTTGCTAGATTCATGTCGCTCGCACTAGTACTATGTAGTAGTTGTTCACGGGAAAGAAAAATCTCTAGAATAGGATTGGAAAAGAGAGGGGATTGCGTTGGTGCCGATGGAAGAGCAGCTTCGGTTAGCGAGGGAAAAATGAATGGTGTGCGGTACGGCACAGGGCGTTCGGTCGACCGAAATTCACGTGTTAACGCTTTCGCAACAGTCGATCTCGTCAGCGCGATATTTGGCGCGGCAAGAGAGAGGCGGTTTGTCGCGCATTGAGTCGAATGTTATTCCTGTGCTACCTGTACTGGAAATAACGGTAGCAGCCACCCCGTGATTCCAGGACTTCTGAGAATCGTGGGAATTCCCGGTGTGCAGCGTAGGCGCGTACGCCAGTCACGTTTGACTTATATTGGCCGTAGGAAGTTAAAGGCCTCTACCTCCATTCCTCTTCCACCCGGCTACAACCCCTGCGCAACCAATTAATTATTCTCGTCCAGTTACACGTACGCCGAACCATTTTAAACCGTGAATTATCACGGTGCGCTGCGGATAGTCATTTCATGTAATGGAATATACACATAACCATAAACTCGATGACACACACGCGGAAAATGGAGCGTGCCGAATTGTTGGAGTGGCGGGTGGTGGGGCCCCTCTTTTTCACAGTCCGTCACATCCTCCGTGCGCGAATCAATAGAATTCACGAAAATCTGCTAACTCTACCGGATGCACTGGATAGTAATGTTTAATGAAGCATGCGCTCATGGGCTGTATGTTCGTCGTTCTATTCGCAGGAGTCCTTGAAATGTACGATTCTCTGTTGGTAGGTGAAGAAAGATCGCGGGAGGAACGAGTGCAGGGATCACCGTTCGCCAGCGAAGTGGAGGGCTCTGAAGAGAGAAGAAGGGTGCGCGCGAAGAGAGAGCCAGGAAGGCGAGAGAGTGGAGAGTGTGGAAGTTGTGTGCAAGGAGGAAGATAGTAGTAGGGCAAGCATCGACAGACGAGAGAGTTTGACTCGCACTCGGAGGAAGTGGTGGTTCGGGCGAGAAAAGCAGAGAAGAGGAAGAAGAGGAGAGGAGGAGTTGGTCGCTGGTGATGAGAGGGTGCGAAAGAGTGGAGCTCGCGAACGACTAGTGAAAAAAGAAGAGGTGAATAGGCAGACAGATAGACGGACAGACAGACGAACGAAGAACCAACAGACGACAGAGACGAGAGGGTGGAGTTTTCCTCGCGAACTCGCGCTTCCCTCCGTTACGAGGACACCCTGCTACAAGAGGGTCGTTCCTCGCGAAGAGCACCACCAACAGCACCAGCAGCAGCATCCAGCAACAGGAGCACAGGGTGCGCGGATTTGTAGAGGCGGTAAAGCACGAGGCTCACAGACACTGGATAGAGGACTCGTGTCCCCGACGTGAGTAAGAGTGACGTGACGTGACGCGACGTGACATCGAAGCGTCGAGATGCCCCGAGATGAGATGGGGCCCTCCGTTCCCGCCATCCTGTCACTTCTTCTCCTCGTCCTGGCCGCCGCTGTCCCGTGCAACGCCAGCATCACCAATCAGGAGATCGGTGAGTACAGACATTCAACCTACTTTATACACCTTCATAAGGAAATCGCATTTTATTTGCCACTCTGACCACTTCAATATCTTGCAATTCAATGTACGAATATAATTTCCAGTGAAAATGAAATCTTAGTATTAATATTGTTTTCCATGGCACATTTCGACCAGTACTTTCCACGTACCTGGGTTGCCTGTGTGAGCTTTTGCAGATGCTGAAACCTAATTATGCGTCGTTTCCTCGCGCGAACCTGTGATTAGTTTTTCCTCCTATATTCGAACGCAATATGTGTGATTGTGTCAACTGAAACAAATTTCAAAGGAACGCACAAAGCCAGCAACCGAATTAAGGGAGAAGAGCGAGAGGGGAGAAAAGAGTGGGAAAGGGTGCGGGAGTGGCAGAGTCACGCGCTCTCGGAGGGTTAATTAGCGAGCATTGGAACAAACACATTATTTTCCTGCTCCAACCGGATTTATTTGCTGCTGTTTTCCTTTGAAATCGTGTTCACCTTGTAAAACAAGGCAAAACGCATGCCAGTATAGAGAATTGTCCTTCGACTGACGCTATACCACCTCGAATTACTTCTCTTTCCCCCATGCTTTAATTCCACTGCGAGAAATTCTCAGGTGTACCACATTAGCAGGGAATTAATTGTAAATCTCTCTACACATTGGAATGGTTAATCACACGTGAATGTTTATTTGCACGTGGAGCTTATCGCCCTGCGGTACGATTATAAACGAATTCCGGAGGAATTAATTAAGGCTCGTCTCTACATTTCCGACGGCTGAACACCGTCCTGTAAAAGGACAGTTTTTTCGTCAAGCATAGCTACTACTTTCGCGCATGTAATGTCATTTATCAAACGGCACCAGAGTCGTATACACTCTTTGCGTTTATCTCGCGGTGCTCCCTTGCGCAGACGATCCATCCAACAACCCCGACACACACACACGCATACACACATACACAGCAACATGGAATAGCAGGGGAGCAGGTAAGCTAGCAGTCGGCGACGGCCTCTCGTTAGAAGCAGAATGTGTAAACGGGTTAAAAACCCCTCATTTTCACCCACGAGCCTTGGAATTACGTAGTCGGTGTATTCTGCGGCTTTTGTCACCGCTCGATTCAATTCGTGAGCTAGCCACGAAAGCGCGCGTGTAGGGAAAAACAGTGAGAGAGAACGTGAGAAATAGGGTGTCGCTCGTGCGAAATGGAGCGTGCGAGAAAATCAATTAGTAACATGTGACTCCTTAATAAAAAGCTAGTTTCCTGCAAAAGTCTTGCTAAATCTTTGCAAAAATCTTTACCGTAATTTTATAATTATTTTTCTTACGCAATACGGAAAAAGTCTACGTTTTTGAATGATCTCCTTGATCCCAAACAGCGGAAGTGGATAGTAACTAATCAGGAAAGCGCGGTCGGCCTGGGTCTTCAATTATTCAGTGAATTCCTGTATCAAGAGTCCTGTTAAGGGACCGTCGTGGCCGTGCTCTCGCTCTCGCGCTGAAAGTCAAGTTCGAGCTTGCGGATTATGAAACTAGGCCTATGCAAATACCAGGGCGGCCATCCTAATTGTCCAGGCTGGATTTGCATGTCAGCGGCGCCAGTGCTACCGACCTGAGGGAGAGGAGGACATTGTCGTGAGGGTGCGCAAGAGAGCGAAAAACGGCGAGAGCAAGAGAGTGAGAAAGGATACGAATGGCTTAGGGGCAATGGCACTCGCTTCGAATCCTAACACCCTCTCACCCTTTCGTACTCGCTCACTCGCTCTCTCTTTCTCTCACTATGCCCTTCTCAGAGCTATTTATGCCGACTTAAACGGGCTCCACGTCCGGCGGGCGACCTTCCAGGCGACATATTAATTCGCCGCTGAAAGGATTAAATGCCCGGCGGTGGTTGAAGCGCGCGCCAGAATCGATTCGTCGTGTTATGCACGCCCGAGCGGACGATTAAGCGACGCCGGGAGTATGTTTTATTTAATAGTGAACGCGGAACGGAAGTAATTACGGTTCTCCGAAGCGTGAACGAAGGACCTGAACTAGAAAGGGCTTTCGGCTGACGGGGGATGAGGCTTGAGGTTGAGGCCGAGAGGAATCAACGGAGCCGAAGGGTGTACAGAGAGACTGAGAGCGAGACTAGAGAAACTGGCGGTTCGGTGAGCAGGTGGTTAGACAAGTTAGCCACGTGGATGTGAACCCCAATGATTCTGATAATTAAAGGGGCGTCTATTAAAATTAGATTGCGGTGAACTGGTACGGAGACCGGTCGATCTACCTTCCTATTGAACACTCTTTGTTCAATCATACCGCTATAGTATTTTTATTAGAACAGTATTCGGTGAGCCTGTATATTTTAATCATTTGTAAGGCGATCGCGGCTGGATTACTTGTGCCAGAAAAGGTTCGCGCATTACATGAAATGAGTGTCTCTTGGCAACGTGTTTTATCAAAGTTTCTGCTCGTTACATGACACCTATACATAGTATATGCTATCGCATAGAGGGGTAGTCAGTGTAGTCCAACTTACAAATTAGTTCAACATCAAGCAGCCTCCCGTAGGGCTTGTCGAGAAGAGCTTTTTGATCGTAATCTTTTAATTACAGCAGGCGGGAGAAAGAGAGGGAGTGCGACAAGCTAGGGCGTGGAGAACGAGCGCGTCCACTTTCATCCTCGCGACGGAAGCGAGCTCGAGTCACAAAAAGAGCGAATCCGCAGGGTAGTTTTTGCCGTATAACACAAATCTCGGCTCGTTGCACGAAAAGGCGTCTTCGTTACGAACGGGCCGTAAGAAAAAGGGCAGCGAGCTCCGCGCATCGTAGATGAAGGTGCCAGAGATTGCAGTTGTTCTAATTAATTCTTACGTTTATGGACCAACAGTGGTGACAATGCGAATAGCACGTTGCATCGTCGAGCAATGACCCACCCCCGCCCCCTCTGTCACCATCCCATATACAGCCAGGACAAAAACACGTTAGTGCGAGTGCAAAACTCCTGTCGTTTGGCAACTCGCGCCCCCCTTGGCACAGGATGCTACGCCGCGCCTAACTTATTTTTCACCAGCTAGACATTTTTCTTTCCGCCCGCAGACAAAGGCGGCTCTTCAGCGAGCAAGTAAGCGAACTGAGAAAGAAAGCAGCGAACTAGTCATGTTCGATGCTGCATTTAATGCTCTTCGGAATTAATAAAGACTGCTCGTTCACGAAACCGTCGTCGTTCTTCGATCGAGTCACTTCGCTCCCAGGTGGCTTGTTCCCATTACAAAGTTGTATCCGTCCTTACAGCGATGCTTCAACACCGAGTGCGCCGAAGGAGCTTTTGTCTCCTGGGCCTCAGGGGCATTCAGAATTGAGCAGTATAAGCGGGTACACACACCACAAGGTGTGTGGCTGCTAGCCTTCATTATTTATCCATCGCGGGCTCGTGTCCTTCCGCCTCCAGTCAGTCCAACCTCTCCGTGAAGTACCATTCGATTGCGGGTAAACCCACAAGTTCCTTCGTGTCATGAGCAAGCCCGGCCAGTTTGTACTTTGTGTTTCGACCTGCCACTCCCGTTACCAGTACACTATAGAGAACAGTAGTAGTTGCAAGTGCAAAAAGTCCTGTCGCGAGTGCTTTCGCGCGTAAACAAGCGTTGGCCACAGTACACGCCAATGCCTTTCTCTCGGCGTTTGCCGAGAACTTTTCGCCCTCCTCGTTTTCCGCCGGACGTAGGTACACATCGCCGAACCCTGTTCTCCGATTTCGCTGCTCGACTTTTCACCGGGACTGCCTTGCGCCACTAGCGACGACAGTGGCATCGGCCAGCAAGCATGCCTCACGAATCAACGAACCGTACACCGGAGAATTTTTCCCGTCCCTCTTTCTCGGTACGCGTAACCCGACTCGCTCGTGAATGACTTATGCATGCCGCTTGTATCCAATTGTGGTCAGCCGGAAGACCGGCTCTGTCCATTCGTTCGCGAAATTTTACGATCCGGAATTAGCACTTGGAGGGGAGTCGACGAAGACTATCCGCTGCTTGAAAATGTCGAGAGCCTCGCTAAAGCAAGCCACTTACAGCCATACAATTCACTTTAAGTTCCTGAATATCATTAGCCACCCCTTTCACCCTTGACACTGATCGTTATCTCCCCTTATTTGTTCGCTAATATGTACTTTGTCACGTATAATGTGTTGGACGGGTTACGATCGGATCGACTAAAGTAAAAAGGGCTAACACTCTGGAGAAGCATTGTCATGCAAGGAACCGCATAGTGTTGTCTAGAAAGTGTGCGCTCGCTTAGATATACAGGAGGCATTGCTAGCGCGGATTACATAGCAGGCATCGCGTGCTCAAGCCCCGTTGTCGCTTTCCTACTGATGCATTGTCTGCCTTAGGGGCCCGCGCAAAATGCTTTAAGAAGGGCTCCCTCGAGTGCACAGTTTCTCTGCCCGCGCACCCCTTGCACTTGGCTACGGAAATAAAATTGTAGCAATATTTCCTTTGGCACGAAAGCTCAAGAAATCGCTGGAATGCTTTTGTCTCAGGTGTCCTGGAATCCGTCGTGTACAGCACTTCCTTCCTCGCGGCTCAGTCATGATAATTAACCAGTAGATAAGGATCGTGCATGCCAGCCGAGTTATCAAAGTATTTCACTAGCCATTTACTGGCTCCTTCGTGTTTCCTGCCTTCCAGAGTCGCAAAAGTTTTTTGCTTCACTTTCCCATTGGCTCGATTCGAATGACCGGGTAATCTTCTCAGGAATCCTTAGAGTATCGTTGGACACAGATCGAAGCGGAGGGAATACTAAAGAGGCCGCGAATTCAGGGAAGATCCTTCTGGACAGACACGAACGTTCGTCTGCGGGGCGTCTTTCTCCAGCAAACTTATCGAGAACGGAACGCTTTTTTTTCCAGAGCTTCCAGCCGTTTTCTCGCTCTCGGCACTTCGCCTGGAAAATTGTGAAAGGGTCTTGAGTACCGCGAGAATGTCATTGTTGTGCGAATGCGCCCAGCACCGACAATACCTCGACGTGTGTGTACCCACTCGGAGCGGAAGTGGGTAGGGTTCTTGCCAAAAGTATCTTCGCTCTGTCACGCGGCAGTATACGCGCGCTCTTCCTCTATTGAGAACCGGCCGATATAAATATCGCTAAACATTACTCACGTCCACTTGCGCGGAAGCTATAAAAGCCTCTTTTAAGGATGTAGCCGACAAAAGGGATTCATTGAACAATTGCAGGAGGAGCATGCATCTAGAGAATGCTTTTCCATTCGTTATTGAAAGTGGCTTCGTATCTTTTGGAGCGTCGGCGATACGTCGAGCTGCCGAAAAGCTTTCCACCAAAACCACCACCGAGGAATCCGATCGATTTCCAAGAATCGGCTACCATCGTACTCCCATTCGAGTCCTTTCTTCTTGCAATTACTACGCGTGGCGACAACAATGCACTGTGTTTATTCGATTCCTTCCGGCCAAATTCTACACCCTTGTACAATTGCGTATTTTCCGGTGCGATTCGCCTTACGGCGCGTGATTGCGACTAGACTCACTCGGCGCTGTCTTGATTTCTCCTTTCCTCGCCTCGATGAACGTCGTGGCGAAATTCTTCTGGTTTAGTCAGGAAGTTCGAAAATCAATTTTTGGCAGATTTCTCTGCTCGGGTGGACGGCGGGACCGGGGAATGAGAGTTACAGGGGTCGCAGAATTATTTCGATGGTTTTCAGTATTTCTTGAGAAAGAGGGGGAAGAAAGAGAAAGAGAGAGAGAGAGCGCGCGCGCGCGCCTTGATGTTCTTCCAAGTGGAGAAATCCGAAGTCTCCGGTGCGAGTAGAATGGGGCGTGATGGAAGTTGGGAAAGATTTCTCGTTAGGATCGGGGATCGGTCAAACGAAAGCTAGATCGACAGGAATTTGTGGTCTGTGTGGTGCGCTTCCGCGCCGGGAGAGGAATCGACGTGAAACGCTGTGGTAAAGAGAAAGAGAGAAGGAGGCAGCTCACGGCTTAAAGATTTCGTCCAGGACCTCCTTGCAGTCGGCCAGCCAGCCGCCTACTTCCCTCTTCTCGGCGAGAGCTGCGGACTTCTCTTTATAGCAATTAGCCGCGGCTTGCAGTAACAATAGAGTGCGTTTATTGGATTCCTTCGGCTGCAATCGCTCGCCCCCTCAAAAAGATTTCGAGCTCGGCTTCCTTCCGCTCGCTCGCTCGCGAATGTTCACGGTCCCGGGCTAGAAAAGAATCGAGGTAAAGGGAGGCGATTGTGCGCCAAGGCGAAAGGTGAGCCCGAGGAATGGAAGAGAGCGAGAGAGTTAGCGGAGGGATCAGGGACGGGTAAAAATAGAGCTGGAGAGAGAAGTCTTGGGGAAAAGACGACTATGACTACGACTACGACTGCGACAACGATCACGAGAATGAGAAAGGTGAATGGCGAAGGGAGAAACGGGGAGGAGGCTAGGACGAAGAAAAATCCTGGAGGAAAGAACGCCGGGCGATCGGAGCTTTCTCCAAGGAGTTGTCGTGAACGCGGCCTGCTACGGGAAGTCGTCGTAGGTACACCCAAGGAGGAAAAAAGGAAACGCGACATTTTTACCGACCCAATATATAAAATGGGTTACGACCAATTGAACTCGCCGATATTGAGAGCCGGCGTAGGTGAAGTACGCGCTACATCGCCGAGCTGTGCTAGACAAGGAGAAGCAATGCTCATCGAAGCCTAAAATACGTCCTTATTATATTGCCCTACCATGCGACGTGTGTTCGTGCCACTGTGTCCAGTGAGCGAACAGGCAACCTGGAAGCCTCCACCCCTTTTCACCTAGCAAGACCGAACGTCGTATCTCAGCAGTCCTTTTGCAGGATACGAACCTGCTGTTCTCGCTGGGAAATTCTACATGCACCGCACCAAAGGGAGTCTCGGCCAGAGTGAGAAAGAGTGAGGAAGGGAGAAATAGAGAAGGAGGACGGGGAACAATGAAATTCCAGGGAACGACGGTGGTAGGGCTGGCTCCTCTCTCACTCTCCCTCTTTCTCTCTCCCTTTCTCCCTTTCTCCAGCGGCAGCAGTGGCCGCCAGGATTTTCCTCTCTCGCGAAACGTACGATGCCAAGGAGCGGACGGGCGCGCGCGAGCTGTTCCCCTGAAATATTTCCAGGACGAGTTGCCGGCTGAAGTAGCGTGTCGCAGCAGTGGGTCGGGCCATTGGTGTGGGTGGCAGGATGGCGGAAGAAGGGGTGGAAGGCGCGGAGGCGGCGGCACAGCGGGGACAGCGAGCCCCGAGGACGCTAACAAATTGTCATTTGCAGCGCAATACTCGTTCCGTCCGCACAATAATCCAGCCCGGCGCTGGCGCGGCACAGGCGTCGGAGAAAATCCTTATATAGAGCGGAAAATGCGGGCAGTGCGAGGACGACTAAATTAGATGCCGTTGCATCGGTGAGATATGCGCGCTTATGCGGGTGACCCACGGCTCGTCCTGTTACCAACTACCAACCACCTATTTCTATCTCTTATTTTACCAACCATTCGAGCACTCTCCCCTTCGAATTTTTCCACTTTTGTAAATCACATCAGTTCGATTGAGCAATGCGACTGCTAGAATTTCATCGGTTGAAAATATATATTCGTTGTTACATTCGTTATTCCATGGAGCCGAGTTATTGACTTGATATGGCAATCGCGATTCCTAAAGCTTTGAAACTGACTGATACAACATTTCGTATTGCTTCTCACGTACTGCTACTCCCAGGCTTGCGAATTGCCCGGTGATCTCGAGGCAGTTTGGTAAGTGTACGATATACACACCGCATCACGCGAGAGAGCACGCTATTCCGACGGCCCCGTCGCTTAATTGGAACTCGTATTTCTCCGTAGCGCACGGGCGTAAATATGAATTAATTGGCGTTACCTTTCTGCCAGCGTATCTCGCGGAAACCGAGTGCACGTACAACGAAAGTACAGCAGGAACGTCGACGCTGGGAGACGAAACCTTTCTCGCCAGCACTGTGAGAATTCTGGGAAGGTTGAGTGCGCGTTGGAGTTCGTACAGCGAGTTGTCGTTATAGGCGCTTATCTGAAAGGTGAGTATAATTTCAGCTGAAAGTGCAAGTTTCACGGGCAAATTAGATGTCACTGCGCTTCCGAGATATGCACGCCCCGCAACCCGGGCCAATGGGGAAGGTAGGTCGCTCGGGTGTATGTATGCGTAAATACGCTGATATCCAATGCAGGACGCGGAGTACATGGAAGAGGAAGATAGCACCGTAAATGCCGGCGAGTTAGAAAGTGAGGGAAACGCTTTGGAGAAAGAGCGGATTTCAAATGCGCAAGGAAGCCAAGCTAACTCCTTATTTCAAGCCACTCCTCTATCCTTTGGTGTCACACGCTAACTAAGATGTATAATAATCTAATAGCGAGTTTCTTGCTACATTGGCTCTCAAAGTAAATGGAGGACAAATTAGTGAAGAAACTCTAAAGCAGCATTGCCAAGAATTGTCTGCATTCCGAGTAGGAATGTAAAAATTTAGTGATTTCTTGAATATGAGATCCGAGAGTGGTGGGTTATTGCGCGTGCTTTCCCGAACGAGCGATTTAGCGAAGAGGAGGTTGGGGTGGAAGTGGAGATTGAGGAGGAGGAGGAAGAGGCTTTCGGCATCCGCGTAATTAATGTTAACACAGTAATTACGGGAAATGGGGAAATGCAGGCGCGCGTCCGCTTGTTATTAGTCTGCTGTCGGACGTCGTTTAAATGACGCACTGATTAATTCTGATAGCTTCTACCACTTGTAAATTAACGTAATGCGTTAACAGATTCTCGCATGCCGTTAACACCAGTCAACCCTATAACGAGGTCGCCGTTCGTTCCAATACAACTGTTTGATTTGCAAACAGGAAGAATACACCAGTTTCCCTTTGATATAAATCAATATGTGCATGAAGATTTTCCACAATATAAGTCACATGATTAATGATAGACTTTTCTTGTATTATACACTAAGATAGTGCGGTAACGGTCTTGGAGAGCATTAACGTGCGAAAACTTGTGGATTAAGATGACTCGCGAGCAAGTGCAGGCGTCGCGAAATAATTTCCTCCCTGTTTTCAAGTCCCATTTTTCCTCGACACTTGGTGTTTCTAGAGTAGGAGCCCGCTGCTACAGTACATAGCCCCGGCCATTAGAAAGCGGGCGAGCGCGTCGCGTAAAATCTAGCAGGACACAGCGGAACGTTATTACCGCTTAGAAAATTGCGGCGTGCATTTAAGAGTTAATCTCTGCGCCAGTGGTGGCAGAGGCGGTAGTGGCGGTGCGAGGCTTCTCCGAGCACCGCAACGGGAAATACGATTATGCGGCTGAATATCGAGTGCTATCCTTTAGGGAGCTTGACACCGAAAAACTCTCCCGATATCTTTTACTGTCTGTCCTGCTTCTACTCTAGAGTTTGTCCTCTAGTTCTATCTCGGTCTGGCACAGCTTCCTCCTGCTGGCTGTTTCCCCTTCCCTCGATGCGGGGCCACTCGTAGAATCAAGCTTGCGGAGCGCACGCTAAAGACCCCACCATAATTAGGAGTCAGTTCGCAGCGGGCTGGAACTTTTCGAGGGCGTATTACCGGCTGACTTTTCAATTTCGCCGCGAGAGAGCTCGGCGAGGATTCGCCGATAAACTTGTACCCGAGCCATCGGAGCCATCGCGATTGGATCCTGTTCCTGGTAGCTCGCGACAGATCGAACTGGTCGCTTCCTTCGTGATCATAGAAAGCTCGAACAATCTAGCCGCACCCGCCACTGCCGACGCCGGCAAACACATACACCCGCGGGGTTTGATTCCTGTCGATCGATTTCCACGTTTCCACACACACCATCTTTCTCTCCCTCACACACACACACACGCACACACACACAGTCTATCTCTCTTTATCTCATTCTAGCAATTGGCAGAGCAGGCGCGAATTAATTCGGGATTCATAATTAATACCGTGGCTAATGCGCGCCGAAGTAATTCGATATCACGCGCAGCGGCGCGCAACCGGCAACCGCAGCCGTATTTAATGCGCTTACTCGACCAAAAGTCGAAACGAATTTCAGTCCCAGCAAGCGAGATTCGCACCGGGGCGTTATTCGCCCTGCAAGCTCAGGCGAATTCCGATGTCGATGTACTATTTATCCGGAAATATCAAGATCCGTTAACGGTACTGGTAATGCCGTTATCTCAAGAGGCGATCCGTGATGCTGCATATCCAGGATTCCTCCATTAGAAGGAGGATTACTGGTTCTTGCAAAGGAAGCCGAAGAAGAATGAAGGTCTGGGTCGTGCAGGAAGAGAGCAAGGCTTTCTTAGAAGGCAAAGAGGAAGTCAAGAAGTAGAAGAGAGAGAAAGAGAGATGGCAGTGGCACCAAGGATGGCAGGCCGCTCTGACTGTAGGGGATGGAATGGGAGGTTAACACCGGCCGGGTTTCAGTTGCCGGCATGGCACTCGAGAGTTAAAGTTTGCCGGAGGCCTCCCTCTGGAAATCTTTAGGCGGAAAGTTCTCGGAGTCCCACGCACGCATACCATCGTTCGAGGGTGGTAGGTTGCAGTGTGCACCCTTACGCCACCGTTTCGCAATATACATTCGCACCTCGCACGCGGCTCCTGTAGGATATGCCATGCCGGTTACAATGCCAGCTGGGTAGTAAACTAGCGAGGAAGTATGTTTAACTCGTGAGGCCGAAACTTCGTTCGGAAATGTCGAATTCCAGTTCCTAAAGCTCGCATCAACGCTGCGAGGGTGAAGCTCTTCTCACTCGTTTCTCTGTCTGTCTTTTTCATTGGAGACTGGCATGCTTGTCAAGCGTTCGTTGGCACGCAAGAGAGACAGCTTCGTAAAACTAAGCGATTCGCAGTAGCTGTGGCGAAAAGTTTTCATTGAATTAGATCTCAAGTCAGATTTATCTGACGTGCGAAATGTCCCGCACGATTCTCTGGGATATGCGTGGCGATAAGTGCGGGGGGTTCCACGAGAGTGCATCAGCGTTCATTGATATTCACTTGGCACCACTTGACGGACCGCTTGGCTCCGATTAAGCGCCGGTGCGTAAGGCCAGGCCACTCGGAAATTGCCCGGCCGACGGACTGTCAGTTATGACGCGGTCGATCGTCTCATAATTGTTCCCGGTAAAAGAAAATCAAGTCAATTTGGGGCCAATTGTTTGCGTTCATCCAGCGAGCTTGGCGCCCTGGTTGATGCCGCGGGGCAGGCGGACAGGAGGAGGAGTGGTTGGGGGTTGGGGAGGGAGGGGCGGAGCGATGGAAAAAGGAGCAAGAAGATCGGGCGAAGAGAGAACGGAATCGACTGGACAGTGGATTCAATGCGGTTCGACGGTCTCGGAAACATGTCACTGGATTATAGGAGCGCAGCGGAACTCCAGCATCGAAACCCCGGCCGTGGCCGGCCAGATAAGGGAAGGAAATTGTGGCATTGTAGGGGCTTCGCTTCTCTTCTTGATTACTTCATTCTTCGGGACTTAGCTCCAACAAATAGTTGTTAAAGTTCATGGCACCGTCCGGATGCCGCTCTAATCGAATGCCCCTTAGCCTCCGGGAACCGATACAATTCGAATACAATAATACTGTGCGGTTCGCTTCGCGAAGCGTCAGAGATAATTGACTATCGAGTAATCCACGGATTGACCCAGAAATCCACGTGACTTCCGGGTGTTGCAATGTCAAGCAACTTCATTGGAAGAGCACTCCAGTAATTTATTAGCAGGCTCGTGCATACTCGATTGATGTGGCAGGCACAACTCGGTGAAAGACGAGGGAAGCGAGCGAGGCTTTTGTCGGTGTGCTCATTCAGACTTGGCAATAAGATTCTGTCAATACAGAAACTCACGCGAGGTATATCGCATTCATTGAGAGGCTAAGAGGTGTATCTGCCTCGTCGTGGATCATACGGGATACATCTACGCCGCAGCTTAAGCCGCATTCCAATGAACCATATTGAGATTAGTATCTAGATGCCGAGTGCATCGCAATTCTCTTAGACTCCAACGACGCCGACGTCCCCAACGTCACACAGGAGTCAAAGATACGTCCATCGTATGGTCGAGTAATATCTTTTAACTCATTCACCACTTTTCCAAGTATGCAGGATTTCTTTTCAAGACTCTTATGTCTTGTCAAACTATAGTACGACAAAATGTACCACACTAAATTGAGGTAGAATTAGTGCGAGTATTCAACCAGAATCATGCAGAAAATTATCATGAGAAATCAGGGGTGATCCGAGGGGGTTTGCGCAGTCGGTGCTCGTTGTGTGATTTCCCAGATAGCAGGAAGCATTCGCGATTAAATTCATGTCACGCGAACACCGGCTCGCTCTGCCCCCCATCGCGAATTGTCAAGATTCTTGCTCGCGCATCGCGTACGCCTGTAACTCGCTCCATAGAAACATTTCATTACCGCCGCGCCGTTATTCTCGGTACGCCGGTATGCATTCTAACTGCTGGTTATCTAATACCACAGCGCGCCGGTGGCCCAGCACTCGTCGTCCGTCCTCTTGCCAGTACACCGCTCAAATAACGCCGCTTAAAACTCCTCACGATCCTTGGCCCTATAATGCACTGTACACGTGCTGTCCCGATAAGTTCGCCGGCTGAAGGAAATGGCACTTCCGGCAACACGAATAATGAATTTCCTGAATAACCATGTGCCGTTGTTTCGCATAGCTGGATTGTTGTGGAATTTCCGTAATTCATATAGAGTTGAGTGACACAAGAGCACTCCTGTTAAATATTGCTCCGAACAATTAATTGATAGACTGATAGTAGTGTTAGGAAATGCTTTATAGTATACTTCATGAATTGGCACGTTTTATGAATTCTTTAACGATCTCCTGACATGCAAAATTGCCCTGCCAGTCAGCGTGTTAACGCAGATGGTTCCTCGCTCAGAGATCCTACTGCATCAGCGAATACCTGGTGTCAGGTGTCTTTTTATTGAAGCGGCTGAGTGAGAGAGTCGGAAAATGGTACACGTGACTCGGCTCATCTGGATCGAATTGCTCAAGACTTTCACGATCCTTTCGTACAGTAGTGCAATATTGCTTATTCTAGTTTTGGTATAAATTTCGTAATATTAATCTTGTGCGCCGGTTTGTAGTTGCGTGTTTGACAAAGTGATTTAGTATTTGAACACGTCATCAACTGATAATGCTTTCAAATGAGCAGAAGGCTGCCGACGCGTCCCGTTGTGGATCCGTGGACCGCAGATCCCAAACTGCGATGATATTCCGGCTACCCATTTATCTCGGGAACACGCGAACATTCGTAGCGGAGCGGGGCGCGCGCCCGAAACAATTCGTTACACTTGAAATCAATTAGCACAAAGTGGTGGTAAGTGGGTAAAAGGTCTTGCGCCGTGGCGAGGGTAGCGAGCCGGCACGGACGGACGGCGGTATGCCGGAGTCAGTGCCAGTTTGAGAAATGATGGGTCTCTCTCTCTCTCTCTCTCTCTCTTTCGTTTTCTCGCTCTCCCTCGAACTTGTTTTCGTGGCAATAGAGAAGACATTTCCACGTCCTTCTTGGCTGGCCTCCTTCGAATGGGTTGGTCCGATGTGCTATCTTGAACTGTTAATACCTTTCGGGTCATGAAACCAAGCAATTAATCTCCCGTTCGACTCCTTATAAATTGCCTGACTCTTGGTGCGAAAGTTGAACTCGTGAGGCGCACTCGAGACATGTTGAATCCACAAAACTCTCATTTTACCTGTTAGTGTGGAGTGGCTTTTACCAAGACTCCTTTCAGTAATGGAAGCCACGCAACGGCGCATTGCCACGCAAGAAGGATCTCGGCAGAAGAAATCCGGCACTTTTGCGCGACTACTACTTGAGACCACAAGTAAATCGCGTTCCCTACCAGTGGTAACTGCATTTGCAACCACTTATTGTGTTTCTCGCGCTATGTCCTACCCGACTACTCTTTACCACGCATCTCCAACTCTACCATATACTTGTGCTGCTGTTTACGGAAAGTTGCCGCGCGATATTTAGAAGATTGCCGGACGCCGCGCTGCTCCCTTATGGAAAGACCTTTTCTCTGTTTTAGCATTGCTCGCTCCGCATTTTCACTTATTTTATGGGCAGCGTTTAACTCAACCTATTCATAGGGAATCCGCAAGAGCTCGGCTTATCTCGGAATATTTCAGTATGATCAAATAAACAATTAATGCAATATTATAGAGTACGTGCTATGAATTAAAAATATTAATATAGAACGAATAGGCGGTTGCTGTATAGATGGGTGATTAGCTGGAATTGCCGGATCATTTATTGGCTAATGGCATAATATCATGTTGGAATTTTCGTGGAACATAACACACGGTCTTCCCGTGGTATGTGACCGGCAGAGTTGTGTGGATGGCTGGCGCTACATTAGTCTAATTAGATGTCCATTACAGATGGTAGGAATCGGTGTAGCCGTTTACCCTCGACATCGCATTACGTCATCGGCGAACATTATAGACATGTCTTCGAGCTGATAATTGCGGCTAGTTCGTATTGCACTAGATAGTTTCCAACCGATATGTCATGCAGTCCGTTTCCCTGCATTCGGGTCTGCGGTTGTGGGATAATTATGACCTGCGACATTTTGCAGGCAGTTCGGCTAGATTCCGCCAAGCGTTATTTTGTTTCATTGAGCCTCGTTAATGTAATCGCGCTTCCGTCAGAAGTTCGTCGTAATTACAATCGAATCTGGAATACTGTTACCCTGCTGTTTGCCGTGCGTTAATGAATTTCGGCGGCGGCTTGCGGAGTAATTAAAAGCTGTACCTTGACGCGTGAACTGACCACCGCCCTCCGATAGAGTGCCGAACTAGAGTACCGACCTTTCACAGTAAAGTGGAAAATTGTCCTCACGCCAACGATTTAACAAGCCCTTGGCATACTATGCTAGAATTAATCGAGATACTTGCTCGGGATTTCATCTTTAGTTTGGATCGTGCACAAAGGGCTATCAACTTTCTTTGACGAGTATTCCTAGCATAATTTCAATCAGAATCGATCTCTGTTTACGGCAGTGTATGGATTGTGCTGGACGCTGTCAGTGCAAGCAGACCCTAAAGGGCATTATCGATGGCTTAGCACTTCAGATTCAAACGGAAATCCAGGTGAAGTGTCTAGTCGATTTCAACAGAGGTTTGATAGCGCCTTGGAACACGAGTAACAGTGCTCGATCTGGCTGTGAGATCGGGTTGCCTCATTATTGAGGTAGCATCATATCATAATGAGAAGGATAACGCTGGCGGCAGTAGCGTTCGACGCCCTTTCAAATTTTCCGGCCTCAATACGAGGAAGCACTCCATAAACCGCGGGAGTCCGACTATTACCTGCCGGGAGAAAGGCAGTTCTTCACGGCCGGAATGGGGTGTATCGAGAGCCCGAATCGACGAGGGAAAAAGTAACAGATCCCCGAGTGCTTCCGGGCCACGATACCCTCCGAAGTCGATCCTCAAGATTAATTAATTTCCGATCGAAATCAAGCCTTTCGGGTCACGGGTCCGTCGGTGCGAGAGATCGCTAGGGATCGATCCACGCCAGCTGGTAGTCGAAAAAAGCGTGGAGCCTTGCTAACACGCTCTGCTGGGAGACAAGAAGGAGGGGAACATCCTTTAGAATTCGAAGATGGTCCTTCTATCGTCGAATCGTCCTCTTAACGCCCCAATGCTTGTTAACACCTGGACACATTTAATGCAGCTTGCATTATACCTGCATTCATTCTGTATATTTCTCCCTCTGACAGAAACTTGTGAACTCAGGTCAAAAACTTAATCTTTCACGTGCCTTTTTCGGGCGGAAGAGCTACAAACACGTTCCTCGTCGCACGTCCGCCGGAGCTTACGTAATTTTCTTCGTGACAGAGTTACCGGCGATATTGCCTGCGTTGGGTATACATCCACGACATCCGGCTGATAGAAGGAAGGCGGTTTGCCGAAAGCTCTTTCAATTTTTACGGATTACCGCCGTGGTTATGTAAGGAGAAAACTAGAGAGGAAATCTGCGACACACCCTTCGACACTGAGCTAATCGGAGGCGGGCATAATATTTTGGAATAATAATATCGAGTCAAGGGTACAGCAATACTTCTTTCTGTGCTGTCAGGATTTTGTTGAGCACAATTGGTAATGTGGAAAACTTTAAGGATTCATCGATTCGTAGCTTGAAAGTCGGAGCTATTACTTAGGGTAGTAGTGGTAATCTTAGCAGGAATGGCAATAGCAGGCAGGAAGTTCTCTTGCTCACCTGACCGCCGCGGGCCAGATCTCATTTCAGATTTGAGCTCATCAAGCGGGGCTAAATTACGCGCGAGCTGCGGGCTCGGCTTACATATTTATACCAACGAACCGTGAGTTTCGTTATACAGACTTGCTCGCTCCCGCGCAAGCGGCGAACTTCCGGCACGCGAATTTCCCTAAGTTGCTGCCTGCCACGGTTTATCATTGCCAAGCTGCGCGGCAAAGAATTCATAAGCTACGGCTAAATTCGCTCCATCTTCTTTATGGCCAGTCGCGAACTACTTAGGCCGAAGAAAACTTAATTCACGGACGCTTCTTCCTTATTCGCCCTCGCCGCACTTTCCTCTGACATCCTTCTTCCCACACCGCTCGCTCCTCCTTCCTTTCTTGTGCTAATCTTCTTTGTATCTAGTTTCAATTCCCGGTCTATAAGATCGCACGTATTGTACAAGAGCAAGTGCAGTGTTCATCTAATTAACTTACTCCAGCTGATTTATTCAGTTTTCTTCACGTTTTTTAATCTTCCCAACATTTTCCGGGGCTGAAATTTGGTGGAGAATGTTGTCTTGTATCAAGAAAGAAGTGATATAAATTCCAGAGCCCTAGCTCAAAATTCATTTTTTCGCAAATTTTTCCATATGTACCCCTTCAAAAATGTTCGATTTTTAGAAGGTTCTGGGACTTTGACGAACGCTTGATAAATCGATTGTTTGAGCATCAATTCGGATAGAAAACATGAAACCAGTGGGAGAAGTGCCGGAATTGTATCGAAAACACGTGGAAAACCAATCCTGAATAATTCATTCTCGTTTAATTCTGACGATTTCTCCCATGTTTTTTATACTTCCCGATATTTTCCGGGGCTGAAATTTGGTGGGAAGTAATTTCTTGCATCAAGGAAGAAGTGATATAAATTCCAGGGCCCTAGCTCAAAATTCATTTTTTCGCAAATTTTTGTGGGTATACCCCTTGACGAATTTTTCGGCCAAAAAATGAACTTTGACCTGGGGTTCTGGAATTTATACCACTGTTTCCTAGCTAAATACTGAATCACTGCACGAAATACCAGACCCTGAAACGGTCGGGAAGGGTGGTTCAAAAATTTTCGATTTTTCCAAGGTTCTCGGACATTGGCGAGTGGTAAAAATTTTTTCAGTTTCTCACATTTTTTCGAACTTTGGTGGAGAGCCCGGTCCCGGGCATATCGCAATCTTTCAAATGAAATCAGAAACACTTTGTCGAGACTCGAGTGCGCGCCACTGATAAATCACACTGTTTTTAATAAGTCCGACGCAGGGAGAATGTTTGCCGCGTGTAAAAACGCGATCCGCCTGACAAATTGCGCGCGCGAGTTCCAGCCAAATTGATTTCGGATACCAACCACCGCCCTTTTTTTCGCCGATTCAACGCCAGTCTTATGACCGTGGCTGAACGATAGTTCGCGTCTCGCTTTAGGAGATTGGGAGCTCCATAAAAAACGTGTTACTGCGATAAAACGTACAGCTGTCCATCGTATAACATACACGCGGGTGATAAATCTTCGCAGCGCGTCAGCTCGCCTTCCAATCAAGCTGCGAATCGGCCAGCTTTGCCAACACATCTTTGTTAATCACGATCTTATTGCTAGCAGAAAGACATCTTAACTTCTCTGAAAAGGGAGAAAGCTGCGTTGGCACAATAAAAGGCTGGCCGAATGGATGTCGCAGCAAATCGTGGGTAATTCCTAGTTAATTTTTATTACGAGGCTAGTTCAAGGCAGTCCTATACACTCAGCCTGGGGATCGATGTAGAATTTATAGTCATTTCCACGGCTGTAAAATCACTTCTCCAATCCATGGATAAATGCGCCGCTCGCCGTCGATATCCGGTGAACGTCGAGACAAAAGGGAAACTGCTTAACGGACGCTTCGATTTGGAGTTAATCGTCGACATCGATATATCTACCCTGCCAGTCGCCGGGCTTTTATTTATCTTTGTTTCAACGCTCAAGCCGTGGACCATTCTCATGTTACCCGTGAAAGCATAAATTTCGCCGAGAACTTCGCCACACCGACATCCTTGTAGCAACGTTTTTGGCAGAGCAGCTTGAACGGCGAAATGTGCTCCATACCCATTCCAAGCACTGTTCCAAACCTTTTTCATTTCACCGAACTTTCTTCTTTGCCGAGAGAAATATCGAGATGATTTCAATGCGAACTGAATTGACAGTTCGCGTGGCCGAGCTTTAATCTTTAAAATAATAGCCTTGATGAACACCAGCCTGGTCGGTATAATTATAGCTTATAAATCACAGAGTTCGGTGGACGGGAATATGCTTTAATGAGAAATTAATTTTTCATGGATTAAACCGCGGACCCGTTATGGAAACATCTCGGGGCGACGAACTTTCGATGGAAAAAACGCTTTATGCAAAAGGACCCAATGTGAGAGAGGTTGATTTTAGTATGCGCCCGCTTCTGGTAGTGGGGATGGCTGTGTGGACTTGAGAGACGTCTTCTTCCTTCGCGAAATTTCACGCTGCACAGATTTTTCCTTGGCGTCGCACGGTGAAGGCTGAAAACTTTCGGAAAATTGATGGGCCGCTGTATTACTGGCGCGATGAGGGTGGTGGGTAGGCGGGGGTAGCTGGAAGAGAAGAAGAGTGGCTTCGATCAGCCGTGGAAGATTTCACAGAAATCTTGAGAAACTCGAGCGGCCCACGGGAGCTAGCGCGTCCTCCCGCTTATGGAAAACTTCGATTAGCCATTCGAGATATAATTATTTTAATAGACAGCCATAAGCCACGCGCCTGCTTCTTTCTTCCCTTGGAACTTGTTATCCCCATGAGGGCCGAGGTCATTTTCCAAGTTTCACACGCCCCTACCGTTACTACGTGAACTTAGAGTCCCGAGTGTGGTGTCAAGCGGAACATTCATATTTCAAGATCCCTCAGCTAGCAGATCTTTGCGGTGCCGGCAGCAGCCACTATTGGTACATGTCGCCGACAAAATCTATCGGTAAACTTTGAGGCAGCTAGTGGTAGTTTAAGCCGGGCTGGGCCATTATCCTTGCATGCACTGGCTCGTCCGTGCCGGAGTGACGCGACACCGGAACACTGATCGGTTAAGGAAAATTCTAAAGGAATCTCGCCAGATTTCACGTGACCCACGTTGAAAAGTTTGCTCCAGCTACTATTCCCTCGACGGTTGTTCAAATGAAAGAATCTCTCTTTCAGAATCATAGACTTTATTACTTCTTTTGGACTGTCAAGAAAGTGATATTCATACTTTCGGGTCAATGATGATCGGGTTGGAAATACATATTAAGCATTGTTCGATCTGAATTTTCATTTGGAGCTGTCGATGGAGAAAGTTATAGGGCATTAGCATATCGCCCGGTCGCGCTTGTTCGAGCAGTATTAAATATAGATTAGGTTGTGCAATTTGACCGGCTCATCCATCCATCATAGTTCTTCTGCATGGCGCGTGCAATTTGTGTACCAGCTCGGGATACGAGGGATGCGCAGCTTCGAAGATAAAGTACGAGGAACCCATTGCAGAATCGGAGCGAGGGGTTGGCCTGTCAGCGCGCCAAGGAAAAGGGAAGCGAGAGATTTGTTTGAAGAGATACAAGGGTACTCGATGTCTCGAAAGTTTGTCTTCGACACGGAAATACCCCCAGGGGCGAAAGTTTTGTCTTGCGGGTCCTCGTTTCAACAATTATTGTGAGCTCTTCCTCTATCTTTCTCGTGTTCCAAGTGCGCTAGAATGAGTGCGACGAGAGGGAAGTGAAAATCGTCTGAAAATGAAACTTTTATTGTCCGGGCGGCCGTAATCCGCGGTCTCTGAAAGACACGGGGCCGCGAGAGAAGTTGCGGACTTCCGGAAATTAACAATTTGCCGTCGCGAGCCACGCTCATCATCGCCGGCGTTTCCGCGGGCGTGCGTTTTCGGGCCAAGATTTGCGAGCGCGGGGAAACTTTTCCAATTGCAACTTGTACGCCGCGCGTCTAACGCAATTTCACACGGGGCACCAGTCTGCCTCGGGACATTCACCCGGGGCTTTACTACCAGTTAGTCCGTCTGTAATTTTTCGTAATTTGCGATCGCACACCTCCAACGAAAGCTTCTCGGGGCATGTTCTTACAGCCTGTAGAATTGTCCCGCAACTTCTTCCACGCCTGACTGGTCCTCCCTCCTCTTCCGTGTCGCAAGAACACTTCTTCCCAAGTAATTAAATAGAACTCTTTGCGCTAATTGAAAAATGCCCGATTCATTGAAAAGCCAGGCACGAAAAGGTAGAGGCTGATGGTGGTATGAAAAGAGCAAGGGAGATCAGTTGGTAGTTCGTGCGCGAGGTGGTAACTGCGAGTTCGCGTGACGGAAAAACTTGAGAGACAGTTTCTTCCAGCAGCCTTGCTACATGGGGAGTTTCCTTGGCCAGTGCTGGAGGAGCGTTGATTCGAAGTGATAACGAGGTGATACAAGCGACTTTGCCACTCGTGATTTATCCCATAAAACTCCGGGTAACTTCCTCGATCTATGTGTTTCGAGGGGAACGGTGCACCGTTGAGTGATAAATCCAGAACTGTCATGTTCAGTCGTTACTTTTAATCTCTCTGGCGTGGCAGTTTCAAAGGAAAATAGGGGACTTAGAGGCGAGGTCGAGCGATTCCACGGTGAAAATGGACTATATCCAGTGGCCTGGGCAACACCGGACTTTATTCGCCGCTTAAGTAAATTTTAATTAATCGTTAATTAATCTCGAACCAATTCCAGCATGTAGCGCTACGGTTTCGTTTGCCGGCTCCGAATAAATTTGCGCTCACTCGCGCATAGTTACCGCCCTTTTTCCTTTTGCGAGCTCCACCTATCTGCGAGCTGGCAAACACCGATTCAACTAAACAAATACTTCCTTGGTGGGGACCCTATTAAAAATACAATTGCACAATTCTTGATATTGCGTGCCCCTGCGAATTACACATTATTTACCCATCCTCCAGTGGCCAACGGAGTGTTCTCTTCAAACATCATTCTATATTTTACTAGCGTTTTACGGAAATTAGGTCGGAGCCGATAAAATTCCCAGTGACATATGTGCAAGGTCCATCGCTTACATGGCGAGTCGCTCGCACACCAGCAATATGTGCCAAAGCTTCTGTGCCAGAACCAATGTACTCAATAATGGTACGGTACCCACAGCTATTCGAGAATATCGATGGGGTTCCGTGACGATAGCAATCGCCGATTTACGAGGAGTGGTTAGTGGCCGGCAAGTGCAACTATGCGTATGGTACTTCACCCAGCATCCGTATGTATCCTCGATTGCTTACGATTAATTTGAGAGGGCAGCCACACGGTCTTCCGCAACATAGCTTCTCTAAACTTGCTTCTTCCGGTTACCAAGTGTTAAGCCACGCCTTTGCTTGTTTTGTCCTCCGTGCATTCGGTGATATCGGGAGGATGCCCGGCTCCGTGAGCAGAGAGTGTTTCAGGGGATCTGGGAGATAATTGCGAGGCCAAGTCGAGATTTGCTGTCCTCGACGCAACGTAGAGGTGTGACTCTGCTTACTTGGGTAAGCAAAGTTATCGCTGGCATGGAGCGTGTACTTGACGACAGGTCCCCTATAATACCGCACCTGTGAGTCCAGAGACGGCGAACTCTACCTGCTTCCCTGTAATTCCGCGACTTATGATTCACTTGTGCGCAGCCCGTATAAACAGCGTATATATGGGACAGAGAGCCTGAGTGAGAGAGAGAGAGAGAGAGAGAGAGAGAGAGAGAGAGAGAGAAGGGGAGAGTGAGATCGCGGCGTTTGAACTGCCGGATTCACGAGAAGACATTCTTCTTCGAAGGAGGAACGTGAGCCGGAATAAGCGGGCCGCTTTAGCGTCGCATTTCGGATTATCCCAGAGCGTATTTCCGCACCCTCGGGGACGATTCGCTACGGGCCTATGATTGATTCGGATTCACAAATCGCCGCTGGGTCTATATCCCACTTGTCGATGGCCTTACTTGCCCGGCTCGAGTAAGAATGTGCGAGAGCACGAAGAGAAATGGTGCGAAGTGAGACGTGTGTGTCCACGCGAGCACAGTACTTTTAGGATCGCCGAGTACCTTTGGGAAATTGGTTCGCGGAGTGAGCGCGCGCGCGCGCGCGCGCGCGAGTCTTCTACTACTGCTGCTTGGGCTCTGGTGTCGGGGCTCGTCCTCTAACTTTTATTCTTTCTCCGAGAGCGACGACAAGAAAATAGCGCAAACTGAGAGCCCTCAGTCTTTCTTATCTCAGTACACTTGCCGGCTCTTCTTCTCCGACACTTCTCTACTGGCTGCCTCTTCCTCTCTCTCTTTCCCTCGGTTCTTTTACACCCCCACCGGCCACGCAGTTGCTGCTCTTCGCCCTTTTTCCTTGCCCTCCGCCCTTCTAGACTTCCGGAAGGCTCTTCCTACTCGTCGGCCTGTTTTTCTCTCCTCCACTCATGCGATGCTAGGTTCTAGCAGAGCGGCCTTTTACCGTCCCATCGGTGGACTTCGCGCAAATCCCCGGGAACTCGGGTTAGGTCCGAGTCGACCTACTCGAAAAGATTTCATCGACTCGATCGCGGGGCAAGTGTTCCACTCCTCCCTTCGTTCGATGCCCCCACTCTCTTTCTCTCTCTCGCTCTCATTCTGCCCACCAAATCACTTTGACTTCGATGCCCCCCGAACGCGTCTCCGGAACTTCTGCTTTCTGCGAAATTTCCTGATTACCGGCCGGAAATACGGCCGATCGCCTGTCCTTTTTCTTCCCTTCGGCCTCTTCCTTTTTCAGAATCCACCGATGCTCGGTCAGACTTGCCTCGCAATGCGATTCTCCGTTAAGAGGCCTGTCTATTCCCTGCTCGATTTGCTTTCTTTTTAGGCGCCTGATTAATTGAGCAACCCTCAGCCGCGCTCACCCTTTGGTAATTAGAGCAGCCA
This sequence comes from Ectemnius lituratus, assembly GCA_910593735.2. Lineage (NCBI taxonomy): Eukaryota > Metazoa > Arthropoda > Insecta > Hymenoptera > Crabronidae > Ectemnius > Ectemnius lituratus. Next base: position 14,133,671 of record OU343039.1, on the reverse strand, counting down.
CGACCACATTACCACTTCGATTGCGTCCTTAATCTTCAACATTTTTCGATGAGTCCCGACAAGATTGCACAAAGTGGACTTCTTTCTCATAGCTACACCATGATTGCCTTGGTGTCTGAGAATTCTTTGTTGATCTCAATGAAAGGATTCAGTCGTTTCGAAATTTTTCTTTGGGGACATCATACACAATGTATCATTATTACTGTACGACTAAGTTTCGGCAACATCCTACTAGTTGTCCCTCTTTAAGGCACTCAAAAGATTCCACAGTTAATTACACCGACCATTCATTTATACGGTCGATAATGAAATGGGTAGGCTATGAAATCAATTGGGGCTGCCATTACTGCTCTTTGCGGAAATCGTATGTCCCTGTTAATTCCATATTCTCATAGCATTTCATTAATTGCGCCCGAGAGCTCGGCCATTACCAAATTACGCGATCCTGTATCGACGTGCGCGTTCATTTACCCGTGATTAACAATTTTCGGAGTGGCATTAAATCGACGGAGAGAGAGAGAGAGAGAGAGAGAGAGAGGGGGGGGAGAGGGGGGGGAGAGATAGGCAGAAAGGACGGCGTCGCTTATTCATTGTCAGTCTTGACGGGGCGTCTCTTCGAGGAATAGGATTATCCGATTAAAAATTAATTTTTTCACTCCCGTGAGTCTTCATTATCCCGGGCGCTCTGCCGCCCGCTTACTTCGCTGGAGATTCTTTCTTACTCCCGTTTCGCTAATGCCTCTTCCACGCCTCGAGATTGCTTCATTTTCTAACTACGACTTGTAGTTTGTTGCTGCTGCACTCTTCGCCTCCTGTCGCCTTTCTCCGACTTAATTTTTATCCCGCTTTCAGAGCGAACATTCTATCAGCCGACTTTTCCTTGTGATTTTTTGGCCAATTCGCCACTGGCAAAGGCAGAGAGTTTTCTCGGGTCAGAATAATTTCAATGAACGTCTGCCGCCTGGCATTCATTAATTACGGCAGGTTGAACTCATTGACTTTTTGACGCAGCTTGTAAATGAAATCGATTTTGCAAATGAATTTACAGTGCAGTAATCCAGCAATTTTCAACAGTATCGCGAAGAGTCATTTGCAGAGAAGTAGGCGTCCGAGCCAACTATCTCTTGGATGGAAGTACGGATCCAGTCAGATTCACGCTTTCACTTTAAAGTAGTTTTAGGTGTTCCACTTTGTATGCAACTCACTGTATAATGCATAGAGTGTCTTGGCTGGTAGCTACTTTTCATCGGAGGGAAGTGGAAATTTTTCAATTCCAAAAAAAGAGCATGGCGGACTTGGTGCAGCGAATTTCAAGTAAAAATGATTGCATGATCCTTTTCGGTCGGGTACGAACAGGAAGATGTATAGAGTTGGCTGGACGAAAGGACGTGAGGGAGTGCGGGACAAAGAGTGAGAGAGAGAATACTGTGGTTAACACGCTGGGTAGTTCTCGGTCGAGAACTAGGGATTTTCAAGAAGGACGAACTTTGTTATCGCTCATCAGACTTAGCCGAGGAGGAACCTCGAAAGCGACCAACTTTGCCCTTTCCATCATGCACCGGTCAGATTCGCTGCACTTCTGTTTTTATCTGCTTTTCGAAATGTCGCCGTCTTGTCAACGTCACGAACTTTCCAAAGCTTCTTCTTCACCACCAGCTTTCCCTTTTGCCGTCACCGGTGGGATGAAGTGGGATGGCTGGGTTTCCTGGACCGGTGGGAGAAGAAACTTTGGAAGGCCATCGTCCAAGAGGGATGATCGGTCGAGATGCAAGGACATGGGCAGGTTGGCGAAGGAATCGAGACTCGGACTTGAATCAAGTATCAAATATTTCGAAAGTGTAAACGGCTGGAAAGTCCATTCGTTTCTGCTTGCCCGAGCATTTTCCTTCTGCTTGCTCGCACTTTGTCCCTAGAACTGCTTCTTCGTCTTCTTCTTCCTCCTCCTCCTCCTCCTTCTTCTTCTACTGATTGTTCAAGTCTCGCTCTCCCACGGCTTTCTCTGGTCTAGTCGCAGTCGCTTCGGCCGAGCGAAGTTAGATTGTTTTAATCATAACTGGCGAGAAGCTGCTCATCTAGAACTTCCATGGACAGCAGCATGACGCCAAACGCGACTCTGTCCTGGTGAAGGACAGAGAGAACGGCAGGCAAGCGAGAACGCCAAGCTCCCTAAGTGGATTTTAATTGCAAGTGCGTACTATCTAATTGGCAGCGGGGGATCCCCTGTATCGATGCAAACTCGAACGTGTTTGCAAGCGGGACTTTTCAATTCGCGTAATTACTTGGAAAATTGGAGAGCATCCCCCAACACCGGCTCGACTATCGCCAGAGACGAATCCATTATATCAGTGTTAGCGAAGTAGATAGCAGCAGCGCACAAGGGAGAATTATTCTTGCTGGCCTGCTGTGGCTACTACCTTAACAAGCTAACGCTGCCTAGCATCGAGGAAAAGTTGTTGATGTCGCTGATAAATAATTCAGCCTCGGTAAAGAACTAAAGGGAGGGGAACTCAAAATACTTACGATGCACAAACAGTATACAAAATATTCAGAAAGTGACATGACTTGGAAACCATCTGACATCTTCATGACTTTTTAACATTCACCCTTACTCAAGCTCTTCCATAAACAAAAAAGTTACTCAAGCTTTTCCCATTCGAGAAGCGTTTGCTGGCCCATCAAGATGTTTCCAGACTCCGCATAGTGCGGAACCTGACCGAAGCCCGCCAGGCGGAAACTCGGGATTATTAACGGTCCGTCGTGATGACGAGAGTGGAGCGATGCATGGCATCTTGTCTCTTTCTCCCCTCTCATTCTCCACCTTCTCATGAAGCGGTAGCAGAGGTGGTGGTGGTGTCTCGTCACGCCTCAGGGCGAACTCGCCGAAAGCGAGCTGAACAATGAGGTTCATTGGAGGGAGTGACGCGGGGTCTGGGACAGAGAGGGAGAGGGTGCCTCAAGCTCTCTCACTCTTGCCGGCCCGCGGCAGTTCATTGCGTCTTCTGAAATTCGTCCATTAAATTTGCATTTGCCCCATTACGGCGCCGGCCGTCGGCCCCGCACGAGCGAGCCACCGGCTCCGCGTCTAACCTACGAGAGACGTATTATAAGGGAAGTTCGCGCAGACACATTCTTTGTATCGCCCGTACGCTCTCGCATCACGGACCATTATCCGCTGCCGCTCCAGCTTGGATAGCCGGGCCTTCTAGACGCATGCAAATAATTCAGTCGCGTTCCTCGGACTTAGAGTTAAAACCATTAAACTACGAAAGACCGTCCTGGTAGTACCTCCCGAGCCGTACCAGTTCCTCTACTTCGGTAATATATGCTCTCTTTAATCCAGCGATTCGTCGGCGGAGCGTTCGTTTATGTGTCTAGCTTTCCTGTATCGGGCAAGCCGTGCATAGTTCGGCCAAAGTGCATCGCGCTTAAGTTCACCGCGATCTCGAACTTTGAAAGTGAATCTCCCGCAAAAGTTGCCCCGGATATGTACTCTACTCGGCTTGATCGATACTACGATGAAAAAGAATACACAACAAACTCTGACGTGGATGGACAGTTAGCGGAGATGGCTTTTGTTTTATACTTGTTCTGTCCCTCGGTATTGTGCGAGCTCATAGTTGTCAGACGCGCGTCAGCAAAACAATTAAGAGGTGACTCGAGTGATCTCGAGGACGGTTGTATGAAAGGCAGTTAATACTACTTTTTAAGGATAATTAAAGGTGAGGGAATTAATTAGAATTATATATAAGAGAGAGAGAGAGGGAGAGTATATTCCCGTGGAAATGAGGAGGAACGTAACAGAGCAGGGTCCAATAACACCGAAGGTATAATAGGTCGACGATTGTTGGCTCGTTGCTGATGACAGTCTTCCTGGGGAGATGGTGGGGCTCAATATATCAGCGTCGTCCTTTAACCTCAAATAATTGTTCGTCTCTCGTGGTAGCAGCATACTCCTGCACTTCGAGAATACCTGGCGGGTATCTTGAGACGGAACAACAATTCATTTGCGAGGGAGCGGCATTTTGAGCGATACTGTCTAAACCCCGAAACTCCGGGCGATGCCGAGAACCCCGTGGAATTTATGCTTCCATCACTCGGTTCCTGCATATTTTCACATAAAATATATATCTCGCACTGGAAGATAATAGCCTCGGGATTCCAGCACCTTGAACACCGGTATTGAATCAAAGGAGTCCTCGAAAGAATCGCGACGAAATTGGAGAGGGAGTTCTCGAAAGCTTGGAGCCTGAAGGCAACCCGGTTGCATCGATACAAAGAAGGCCGCAACAGTTATTGAAATCAAGCAATCGCTATTATTCGGCGCACGTAGTTTCCGGGAATCTGCTGATTCGATCTTCGGGCCGATGAGCATGCTGTGGATCTGTGTATATGCGGAGGGGTGAATGCCTCATTCGTTGAGAAATATCTATCGTTGCTTGAAAGCTCAGTTAACGTACTGTGTCTGCTTCTCGCCAAGAGAGAGAGAAAGAGAGAGAAAGAGAGAGAAAGAGAGAAAGCAGCAGAGTGCACTTATCGGGCGATAAAGGTGCGACAATGTGCTCGTCAATGCCTTCGATTATTTTCGGGCTGTAGGACGTTGGGAGGTCTCTCGAGTGTCTCCTAAGGGTAGCGAGCCAGCCGGGGGCAGCCGATTCGCTCGTTCGCCGGAAAAACCCAAATAGGATTCCGATATCGGGGGCAAGGAGGCGCGCGAGGGGCATGCTTTTCTCACGCGATCTCGTGGATAGCCCTGCCGCTTCTCCACCTACATCTACGCGCGTATCGGTGTGGGCTTCGATGTGAGTGCAGGTGGATGGAAAAAGAGGGAGCGCAACGATAAAAGTTTATAGGGAGTAGCAGTCGTAAAGCAATGCAATTTCCAGACGCAGGGCTTGCGTGTTGCTGCACGTACATAGTCGGGCACCGGGTGCAGCAACAGCAGCAGCTCCGTAATAATATAAATATAACATAAAGGTCAGGCGCACGTTAATGGAGACATCTCGGGTGCAGGGCCACCACTTTAAAGGCTATCCAGCGCCCAGCTGGCGAACTTTACTCTCTCGCCAAGGAAGTAACTATAAAAGACCCCTTGCTACCGCTGGATCGTCCAGTCCCAGCTTAAGATCTCTCTTCGTACGCTAGGACCTCCTACCTGCTGTCGTTCCCCTCATCCTAGAGGAAAGGGGAAGTTCGATACAGAGCAGCGGGAAGCGTGTCGTGTATCCTGGAGCGGGGATGGAATCAAACGCCTTTGGCATTCATCGTTCCCATCTCATTTCCGAGCGGCTTATCCGATCTCCTTCGGGCCCTTTGGCATTTTATCGTAGATCGGGATCGTTGAGAAAGAATACTGCTATAAACTCCGTGTTCTCTTCATTGTCAACCGAAGTGTTCAACGTAGCAGCTTCGGCAAGTTCGCGTTCTTCCTCGCTCCCGAAATAAAGCTAGGTTTCTCTGCCTTATTGGTGGGACACATCGGACCATTGGTTCATAGACTCTTCGCACTGTATCGTCCGGTAGGATTTACCGGCAAAAAATTATTACCTCTCGCCCGGGAGCGTCCGATCCATCCGATTTACCGCGGCTACACGATTTGTGTGAACACCGGCTGGTTGCCCGGCTTTCTCCCATGGAGCGGTGCTTCGCGTATCGGGCCGATCTTCGCTCCGATAACTCGATTTTATGCCGGGCGAGAATTTGTACGGGGACAACTGGAATCCGCGCCAGTAGCGAGTGGTGGAACGAGAGCCAAAGGGTGAGAGTTTCAGTTCTCTGTTTCTCTCGGTCTCTCTGTGTTTTCCCGTTTTTTCCACTGACGCTTCTCCGTATCAGACCTTGCCCGGAGCCGATCCCTTCTATCCCAGTGGAACAGAACGGTGTGCGCGCACTCGTTTATCGTCCCTTGATTTATTAATTAGTCGATTCCGAGATCCTTAACAGGACGAGGTCCGCTTAATTCGAGCCAATCCACGACTCTATCAGTCCCCGATAAAAAATATATCCCTCGGTATATTTCGCCGCTTGTGGTACTCTCCGTGCCATCGATTCACCACGACGCGAATCACCGAGCTTTTCCCGTAAAGCTTGCGTGCAGGAGCGAGAGTCGAATTTATTTTGCGATAGTCCCCGCGTCACTCGCTCACAGCGCCGGGGATTTTATCTATGGGCTTTTATTGGCCGGGCATAAAGTCCACAGCAGCTTTGTCGCGGCAAGAAAATTTCAGATATAGCCGTATCTACCTCGAGGCTCTGCCTTGCTAGGACCTTCGCGTTTTAAGGAGACATTACGACCCTTCGCGCCCGTCATCTTCTATGACCGGCCATACAACTTATCGCAACAGCGATGGCCTGCGGAACGGCTGATGGGCCCTTGAACCCGTATTCATTGCCGGTCGATCGATCCTTCCCCGCCAAATTCAATCCCACATGACCTCCTACGATACCTCCACGTTTTCCCTGGACTTTAAATAATTTACCCTTCACAGCACTCGCTCGAGACCCATTCAAGTTTCCGATAATGGTCAGTGTTTCCAGCTGTTGCTGCTCGATCAGGGAGCAAGAAAGTTTTCTGTTGATGTATAAAGCGAAGGAGTGAGTGAGAGAGAAAAAGGATTGGCACGTCGTAAATTCAACAGTCTCCTGGTTGTCGAACGTGCGGAGTATGACGTCTGGTTCATAAATAAATCCCTCGTTCCCTCGCAGCTTATTGCCACGCTCTCGAGGCTGCGAATGGATTTCGCTATCGGTTGGAGGATTTTAAAATAAGTGATGGCCCTTTGGCCTGTCGCCCAGAGAAACGCTTGCTTTCCGTGCAGATCTATCTGATTCCACGACGAGATGACGCGGGAATCAGGTGGTCCGATTGCCACGGAGATTTCAAATTTCCACTGTATCTGTGCTTGGGAACGAGGTGTTCTTGAAAAATTCTCGAGCACCACGAGGGTGCTTCTCCTTAAAAGTCGAGTGGCAGTCTGCTGCGACGTGAATTTAATGTGCTCGCCCGAGGAGTTTGTGTATTCCGCGCGAATCCAGACGGTAATCGGAGTTTATGTTGGGTACACAGTCTCGGCATCGGCAAACCCTCACGCATCTTTACGACCCCGCTTCGTGAGAGTTATTCTCTCTTTTTCTGGCCATTCGCGGCTTCGCCTCGTATGTGTACATACGTATATTCGCGTGTCCTTGGCGAATCCGCGCATACATCTTAGGACCCGTTTATCTCTGGGACTTGGGAGATAACTGTAATTCTAGCCAAAAACCACTGATACAAGAGAAGGGGGAAAAAAAGGGAAGAAGAGAAACGAGAGGTATAATTTGTACAAGGAAACTCGTCCTCCATGGAATATCCTGGTGGATTAGGTGTGCGCCTGAACAATGCCATTCGAAATTGGGGAAAGTTTAATGTAGTTGACGAAGCTACAGATTCGCTATTTTATGTTCTTCGAATAATGGCTATAGTTCGTGTTCAGCTATTAGAAAGCCACCCTTCGCCTGGCTTCCGTCCGCCACGGCAGCTACCATCGCCAATACGACACTCTCCTTGGAAATCCCGATCCATTGATTCCGAGGCCTGAAACTTTTCGCCGATTTGCATCGCTCCTTCCCAGTCGGCGCCGTTTTCGGTATTGTTCCTTGGCTTCGGACTCTCGACGCACCGGACTTACAAAGATGATTTGTTATCCGAGGCGAGACGCATCTGAGCTAAATCGAGGTCCTCGACACCGCATAGCAATGTATCCATAGAATCGAGCGACGGCATGAAAGATGCAGAAGATATCGGATTCGCGAAATTTGAATACATCTCCGCCCCGAAAGAAGATGCTCCGGCGTACCTTTTGTTCCTGGGAGTGGATTATACTTGGATATCAGTCTACATGACCCATTACATCAGGGACTAACGAGCAAACGGCTGGAAACGCTTCAGGATCCGGTCTATGCACGACGAACCTATGCTACTAGTGGAGCGCGTGCGTGGTGGGGGAATGAGAAAGCTGCGGGGTGATAATGGATTTCGACGTAGAATCAATATTTGATTTCGAAGATATGGCCCCCTCGCCGAGTTCCACTCTTGTTTACGTTGTGAGTAATCAGCTCGGATATTTGCACGGTAGTAGTAACAGCTACTTTTCGGATTGAGTTACAGTTGAGTGAGAGAAGAGGACGGCCGCTTCCCCGAAAACTCTCAAGTGGCGATGCTTCGGGCGGCAGATTTGCCGCGAGGGGTTCATACAAGCGAAGAAGTGCAACTGGTCGGAGGCAGGGTTTATGTGAGTCGGTTTATAGAAGCACATAGTACAAACTAGCGGCCAGGAGCACCATGCGGCTGGCTGTATTCAGGAAAGCTTCGGCGAGCATGATTTTCCCCGGGCGCTCAACTATATCGGACATAATTATGTTTGACACTTTCGTATTAGCGAAGTTAGTCGGCCAAGTTATGACGCTTGTTAGACAGGCCGGCGACGCTGCTGTAGCGCTCGAAATCGGATTCGATAGCTCCTCCTTCTCTCTCTCCTATCACTAGGTGCAATGAGTTCCCTTCTTGCTCTAGTTGGATTGCTCGCTTTCAGCATCTCTCCAACTAATTAGTATATACCCTGCACATTATAACGAGGCGGAGTCAGCCACTTCCCCTCCTGTAGCACTCGGGAGGACGTAGAAATTAATTACACTATTTCCTTCCGGCGATTGAACGACTCCAATTGGACTATCTACCTATGCCGAGTGCGGGATCCTGTGAACTCTAACTATTATTACTGAAAATAGACTAGCAGAGTGAGACTGGACGAAAGAGTTACAGAAAAGGAAGGGCTCTCCTCGGTGGTTTTCGAACTGGGTATCGTTCGATCTCGTCTCCGCCGAAGGACCCACTCGTGCTAGCTCTCGCAGTTATTGATTCATCAGCGGAGTGCATGGCAGCCCGCGAGTACTCGAGAAGCCCGTGTGGAAAGTTGGTTAACAAGTTGCGCTATGCGGTGAGCCATTAGCGTTTTGTTTCCGAAGATGAAATTTTCAGGCGATTCGATCGCCAGACTCCTCGAATCCAGTTATCGGCAGGGATCGGGGGCGAGAGTGGGAGAGCACACATTGTAACGAAGAGGCGTGCACGGCTGGCTGCATCACTGTCATTGTTATCACCGCCGACGGCTCCCGGAATTAGTCACGCTCCAGATCTTCACGCGCTAATCCATTCGGGATGCTTTTAAATGCCCATCAGAGGCGCCGGTAAATATTTCACGAGGAATTATGTGGACTCGCGACGGACAAAAAAGAGCGCCAGTTTTCCATCGATGCAATATTTTACGAGGGTTGCGTCGCCCACCGCTGCTGCAATGTACACCTGCCGCAACAATTCCCACGATGACCACAGTCACCGACACACTTTGTACTTGTGTTTCGGACTCACGCGCTTCTCTACCTTTTTTTTCTTCGGATTTCCTCTACATTGTTTCAATGTACTATCTAGTGCTCTCTTCGCTAATTGCTTTCGATTAGATGAAAGGCAGCGTCGCACATACCCTCTTCCGGCCAATGACCATAGGTGTCTCTTGTCTTTAATGACGTGGCCGTCCCGTCCGGCGCCGTCGCACTTGACAAACTTCAAGCAAATTGCTGGGATACGCCGGGTAATCGACGTCGTGGTAACACAATGCTCGACTAATTCATCTCGTCACGGCGACGCCGCAGCATAATTATATTCAGTCGTTCATTAGCCTCTACTAGCCCGAGATTATGGAACATAGAACGCAATGCATGCCATGTTAGAACTCAATCTCTCACCGAGCCAAATCCGAATCACTATAATTCTTCTTTCATCGATTATAACAAGTGATGCAATTCCTCCTGGAACTCAACTCTCTGTCGATCATCTGATTATGCGAGGGAGCACAAATCCCGACGATATTATCAAAGCTCGCTGTGATTCCTCACCGATAGCCATTATCTCATCGTCGATCCCAATACCATCCGATTAGTCTGCAATTGTATCGCACATCCATTGAATTCCCCCTCGCTTTCCACGATTTTTCTCCAATTCAATATGGAATAATCTCACCCTGGCGCACACTATGAATACTTAAATTTCCGGGCAAATGAATTTCCTGGGAGGATCGCTGCCCGAACGAGTGAGTCCAGAGAGAGAGAGAGAGAGAGAGAGATATGCGAGAGTGAGAGGGGTGTTGTAAAGCCCTAACATTATCGCGCTAACGGTGTACACTAATATCAGGTGCCAGCCGCAATCTGCATAATTCGGTTACAGAGGAAGCAGCCAGTGTTCCCGCTGCCCCTCTCAGTCTCGACGGTCCTCGCTACTCTCCGTTATCTAATTCCCCGATGGGGTGTCCTTATCGACTGATTGTCCGATCACTTTAACCCTGGTGTAACTATGTGTGTATTCCCTGAGAGCAATAGTAGGCTCGCTTTTTGCCCGGAACCTCCACTCGCCCGTTTATGCCCGGCTTGAATTTATACGCCCACGATCGGCGTAATATCGAGATGCTCTCGATAATTAGTCGATGTCGATGCTGTCGGATCGAATGCTGCTGATGGTAGTATTGCTGGTAGTTCCAACTTCCAACAGGCTCAGGGCAGCTGTTCGTTCCACATCCACGATCCCAAAGTGGTACGGAATAACGACTCTCATTTAAATTGCGCAACTCCAGCAGAGTGTGAGAGACAGAGAGAGAGAGAGTGAGAAAGAGTGAGAAAGTGAAGGAGAGAGAAGTGAACCGGCAAGGATAAGTCGTCGAGAGGCAGGAGAGACCGAGCGAGCACAGGCTATAGGAAGACAGAGATAGAAGGAAAGAGAGTGCTGTTAATTTGATTTGCAAAACGAACACGCTTTTCCCTTGCAGTCTCACAGTCGCGCACGCCCGTTCAGATTTTGATTGACCTGCTCGCCCACTGCTTTAACGATGCGTCGCTCGCCTGACGAGTGGCGCGGCTCGTTTATATCGACGGAATCGTGAAATTAATTATCAGAAATCCCCGGTGTTAGCTGTTGCACTGCTTCCTTTCTTCCGCTTGCCACTCATGCCACACGATCAATTCATTGAAAGATTCACCGCTCTCGCTCTCGCTCTCTCTCTCTCTCTCTCCACAAACTGTTGCCACCAGTTAGATTGAAGTTAATTGTTGCAATTCCCTTGACAGCAAAGGCTTGTTGTTGACTTTATAGTTTGGTGACCATAACAATGCGCTACTCTTACACACGGGTAGGCCAAGCGGCAGAGATAAAAGTGGCGGATGAAATCACAATGCCGGTGGGCGTGTATCGGGAGTGTTTACGGGAGGGTTCGTGTTTCGAGCGAGCTGCAAGTGAATTATGCAAATTAGATGCGCGCCGACAGCGAAGGTAGTGGGGCGCGCTTACGGGCGGGCGCGAGTAGTTGACCGTGCGGTCCGGAAAATGCCCGCGCGAAATAAGCGATTATTCACGAATTAGCCGGCAATTTATTAGTGCGACCATCGCCGGGCTGTGCACACATGTTGAATGGCCGATGGACGAGCGGGAGTTGCCTCGCTTGAGCTCATCCGCCAGTTTTGCCGCATCGAGTGTGTCGTGTGGCTGTCCCTCTTTTCAGCCGAATTTCACCGCGACCTCCATGAAGATAGCCCGCTGTAATCATTGCCGTATTAACAGGCATTTTAATCGGTAGGCTCGAATTAATCAAATCAAAACTTCTTAAAAGCCTCGCGTTCATAATGCATTCTTTTGCAAAAAGGGAGCGTCAACTATATAAGCAGAGAGTTGGGCGATACGCATAAGCGCACACTGTTTTCTTTACTAATAAGGTCTCTTTTGTCGGCGGACTACCCTTACCCTTTGTGCTCACGCTAAATGGCCGGGCTGCCGTTCTCTCGTTGTCGGTGGAACCTTTATGGAAATCGTTCCCTCCCTGACACCGGGGAAGAGGACTCGTTGCCCGAAGGATTACCTCGTCGCGATGAGGCTAATGCCTCCTTCTCTTACTCCTCTTCTCCTCCTTCCTCGACCCAGTCGCTCCAGGTGTCGAGGTAGCTAATCGCCGTGAACGTTATAAATTATTGTTCCCGGGAATGCTGCTGCTAGCTGGTTCCAGTAGTAGGAGTACTAGGCGCTCAGACCTCCGCGCTCGAAAGCGTCGAATGCAGGCGCCGCGGATTATGCTAATAGCACGGCGTCTCTGCTTTCGAATGCTAAAGCGATCGGAGTTTCCAATTAATAACTCGGCAACGTCTGCGTACTTTCTATCTTAAGAGAGGCGACCTTATCTTGTCACTCTCGCTTGGCTTCGAGTGTCGGACCTCTTGTAGTTGCCAGGATATGTTAGCCTGTAGTTTGACTCGGTGACTTCCTCCTTGACGCGAGCTCCAGTACTATCGCGCTAATGTCCTTTCGAAAGTCGTCCGCCCCGCCCCGCCCCGCCCCGCCCGCGCCTCTCCTAATAGATAACAGAACTACCGGACCAACTTTTCTCCGCGACGGCAACTTCGCCGACGGGACTTCCGCTGGCATCCTGATGCCCTTCTCGATAATAGTTTGATTTATCTGCGCCTAGCTTTGCTTGTTCCCTTTGAAGATTTCATTCGATCGGTCGGAAGTACCATCGGCCAAAGAGAGTCGAAAGAAGCAGTGGGTCGTCTTGGACGATAGGTGTACTTAATACACTCGAACTTGTTACTTCTCGACTTTCGACTTCTTCATAAGTATATCGCAACCAGGCAGAACGCCTTGACGAATTTGCTGCGCCCCTGACTTTCAGCCAGTTACGACGGCTAATTTTCTCAAAGTATTATTGAGCGCGAGGGAGAGAGCGAGAGAGAGATACTTTGCTGCCAGGGGAAAGTTGGGCGGTTGAGTTGCCGCTGAAGGAATTGTAAAGTTACCAAATATTACCGGGGCTGTGCAGTGCCGGGAGGAGTACCTTGGAGCCAAGTCGTGCGTTTGCCTGACGTTTACCGAGACCGAGAGCGAGTAATTCCCGCTGCGAGAGACAAGGTGGGCCGAAAATTCGGCGGAACTCCTCTGCGCAGCACTAGAATACATAGAGCAGTGAACGGGCAAAACGAAGCGGAGTCAGCACTACGAGACTTAATCTGCAGAACGTACACTTTTTCTTCTTCGTAAAGATAAATCAATTGAGAATTCATAGATTCGTCCAAGGTCAATTAAACGCGCCGGTTGGATCGTACCAAGGCCTTGCCCGGCTTCCGTCCGGCTTCGGCTCATCAGTCGATGGGAATCGATTAATTCAATTAATTCAATCTGGTAATTGGCCCGGATCGATCCGGTCCCTCTTGGTCCCAGTCTACCTATACATCACTCGGCCACCCATTTCTCCGTCTCCACTCGTATCTGACCTTCGAATTACGTGGCGCCCTTCGACTTTTCCCTTGCGGACCTTGCTAGTGCATATACGTGTCCCCTTCGTGCCAGTTCTTCCAGTCTCACGGCTCGGCAATGTGTCTGAACAGAGCAGCAGCGCACCAAATGAGACATCGAGAAATTAAGAGCGCTCTTGGAAGTAACTGCTGGGTAATTACGGACGATTGGACCGATGTCCTTCTCTTCTCCAGTGTCCCAAGTATTTCTCTCCTCCATCTCTCTGATGCTAATATATCATTTCGTAGAATATTATATATAATTAAGAGTTCTAGAGTTCTCAATACTTCAAAAAAATGCTTCACGCACATCTCTTCTTTACTTGATCTTTACTTGCGGCGATTCAGAATTTATTTCGGTGAACTTGCTGGCATCGAAGGGCCGGAACGCGTTGCGGTTGCATGGAGAGACCAGCACTTCATTTCGGAAAAGTGGCGCGGGCTCGGCGTGTCTGGGGATTTATGCTCACCATTTGGAGGCGCGACACGGATGCGGGAAATTAAGCATATCTCGTGGGAGTGCGGCCTCTGCGGGTTATCGGTAGCCAGAGGAGAATCTCGCCGAGGACACGAAGGGTTGCTCTTCCAGGTTCTAGGGTTGGAAGGGTCGACGAGAACGGGTTGGCTTGCGAGGCAGAGGCGGGACGCGCGACGGCTTGGGACGCTTAATTGACGACGAAGGCGCGAAACGTAAAGTGCGCTCCTTAATTGCCAACATCAGTAATTACGGTACTCCCGGGGATCTCGTGGGCATTTGCCAAGCCTTCGGGGCTTTTATTCCCGACGGATTCAACGGCATCGTCGTCGTCCTGCTACCTCGAGTCTACCAAGGGCCAACACACACACCCGGCTCGTCCGTTCGATGATGGCTGTGGTCTTCGCCATTAAATACCTTCAGGATCCATCGGAGACCCTGAGCTATTATTATTCTAAGAGATTCAGACAGTACCTTTCCGACTCGATGAACTTGAATCCCACTTGTTTGCACACTCGAGATTCTCTTGGAAAACTATTGCAGTCTTGTAGTCGATGCTTCACATTTTTCTCGAGTACGATCATTATCCTAGAAATAGTGAATGATCGGCGAAATGTCTACTGAATATCTATCATGCTTGCTATAGGGAATAAGGATGTTTCGCACAAGTGATACGGTCACGTAGACCGCCTTGCCATCTTAGCTCCTCTGGGTCGTGTGTGCTTTTATTGAGGCACCTCCGTGACCTGGATTTCAGTAAATCTTAGTTGAAGTCTTTCCTGCTGGTCGATGAAAAAAAAACTAGTTGAAGACTCGCTAGTAATTGTCCCGAATTACGTCGCCTTGCAGTGTCAGGATGAAAAAGGGTGGGAGGATGCGCTTCTTGCCGGGGAGCGGCTTGAATGAACTTGTTATCCCATCGTTTCGGCTGATTAAGTGTAATTAAGCTCGTAAGTCTGCGGTCATGAAACTCTTGACACGTGTCCCCTCGTCTCGCTGAGTCCCATCAGCTTGAATGTGCGTTCGCAAAAACTTCCAATCCCACCGTACAGAACTGACTCCGATCAGTCGACCGGAATGCTTTTTGCGAGTCATAGCTTTTCCGGGGAAGCCTCGGTAAGAAAATAATTTTCGGTACGCGGCCATCGTTGCAAAAGTTTGCGTAATGAGCGTCAGGGCGGGGGTAGATTTGCAGGGATTAACCTAGATTTGGGCAAAGCTTGCAGCCAGCCCTTTTAGCTCCCATTCAGTGGAGGCGGAAACCATCCAACGAAACGGCTGGCTTCGCGTAATTGCTCCGGATATTCTGTCGTCTTCATTCGAGGATGAAAAACCCCCTTGCAACACTTCTGCTTTCAGCCGCCTCCTAGGTAAACTTGTTACTCCGTCATTTCGGGCAATTGCGAGTCATTAAGTACGCGGTTAACGAGTGCTCCGACGTCTTTCACTCGTTTTCTTACAACCCAAGTAAACAGCGCACGTTAACACATTGCTTGCGATTCATCAAGGGAATCCTCAGGCAGATGCTTAGAAGTGCAATGCTGGGATAGGTTCACAGGCCGCAGATCGGTATCGGGCAGCTCTTTATTTCAATTGAACCCACTCAGCAGTCTGTCATTCGCATGCTATTGCCTCGTAAATATATAGCGGAGGCAGTCGTAATCGAGTGGTATTTGCCCTTTCGTGCCTATTCGCTTCGTGCAGTGGTTCCAGGACTGGATAAGGATATAAGTATCAGAGGGTTTGCGGAGGGCGTAATATTGTTTACTGCACGTAAAGCCAGTACTGTGCGTGGAAAGCTTTTTCATTCGGACGCTACGGTAGCGAATGGATACTCGTTGAGAACGAAGGAGAGGGCGTTCATCGGCAGTTTTTAGCTCGAAGACGTAATTTACATTCGCAAAGGGATACGTTTACGGCAGCGAAAGAAATAGAAGGTTCGCGGGATCGTAAAGTTTTTCGATTATTTGACAATGGACGCCTGGGGATGGTAAGTCGGACAGGAGAGAGTGGGAGGAAGAGGTAGAGAAAAGTAAGGAGTAGGAGGGAAGAGGGATAGAAGAAAGCCATCGAGTCGAATAAGTATCTCGGTCTCAAAGAAAACTCGCCTAAAGCAACTTTTACGTCATTTAACGGAAATGGCTTCGCTGCTCGCTCCTCGTCTTCGCCCGTGAATCGCTCTGAATTCCGTTTCTTTTTACGGGCGTGGAATGAAAAACTACCTTTTCACGTCGACTCGCTTAAGCTCTGCCTGCCAGCCAGTCAGTCGGCCAACGCTCACGGACCAGTTGTTGTTTCGGCGTTTCGCGTAATTGTGTGCAAATTAAGCGCGGTTAACCGGCAACGTGAGTTACTTCTGCCCGGTGTTCTTCTACTATTAACGTTCATCCGAATTGTGTTCTTTAATCAAAAAGCCTCTCTTCGTTTGTCTTCTACCTTACTGCACCTAGTTAGCTACGCAGTATGCGAGAGGAATCCATTTTTTTTTACATTTTCCTCTACCAGCATTTTCGGGAATGCTGCTGAAATGGGGTAGAATTGGAGTTGGAGACTTCTAGAGGAGCATCTTCGGAATGTTAGTTCTTTCAAAGTACTAGAATTGGCGGTTCTCAGGTTGGCTCTTAATTCCGATCGATTCAATTAAACGTTTCAAGCAAAATTGATTTAATTATCGTAGCTTCCGCTTCAGAGTACTGTTCGCCCTTTTCGAGAGACTGCTGCCGGAGTGGCGAGAAGTGCCGTGAATGCTGGCGGAATATTCATCCGCGGAGCACGGAATGTCCTATCCAAGAAATTTCCCGCCTCGTAATTCGAATGTTCTCGCGATTCTTGTCTCACTGTCCTTCGCGAAACTTTCGCAAAAGCGCCGGAGCAACAGGAGTTCTGTTCCGCCGTTGGCATTTATCAGTTATGATAACTTCGCCAGCGTTTACTGCAATTTCCGAGGTACCGCTTATTTTCGTAGCCAGAAATTTGTGCTATTATCATCACGGGCTCGTTCCTTTCAATGAGCTGGGTTAGCCCAGAGCTGAAAAATACCGTCGTCAGTAGAGCGACAAGAAGCTCTGTCCTCAGTTGGAGCAAGATTCCCTCCCAATTATCCGGCTCCGCGACCTTTTAAAGAGGCTTCTGACCTCTCGCCTTCATTTCCAGGTACATAGTGACTGGGGGGCGCGGGAGAAATAGACCGAGTTAATGGATCAAGGCCGGCTTCCGTCTTTTATTAAGCAAACAAACTTCCCGTTCCATCTCTTTATCCCATCTGCATTATTAAGATAGTGGGGAGAGGCCAAGCGGAGTATAGTTTGGGCTCCTCGAAAATCGACTAAGAATTGAGGAAAGATCCGCAAGAGCGTGGCCGACATATCCATCCATATCTGGCATTGGCGAAGAGATTTCCTTGAGAGAGTGGTGGTTTGCCCTCCGCCCTACATCTTCATCCCTCTTGCTCTCCGCAGGCGTGGCACGAATCTCGTAAAAGCTCTCGCCTCCTCTTCGCTATCGAATCGCAGGAACGGGCCGACTGCATGCTCTCAAAAGAGCGGGGAAAGGATAAAATCAAAGCAGAAGGCCGGAGGTGGGCCTTCGTTCGGCGCGCAGTAGAAAAGGACCCGTTCAGCGAGAGCCGTCCGCTGCTGGCGGTGAGATAGGAAGTGGGAGAGACGAAGGACGCTTTTGGAAGAGAGAGCGAAGAAGGAGTCGAGCTCGAGCAATGGGTTGCCAGCGGAGAAAGAGCGACTTCTCGGCCGTGGCCGGGCAGAAAAGAGATCCGCTTTTCCATTGCCGCTTAATCCGCCGGTAGTAAACGTCTTAATTGGGGCTTAAGGCCAAAAGAAACCGCAGGTCACTGTATTACAATCGGGTCCGGCGGTACAAGCGTCGCTTTCATTAAGGCCCTCTGTCCCTCGCCTTATATTTCGCTCTTCCCCCCCTCCCTTCCTCACCCTACCATCCACCAACTGCTGGCTACTCCTTTTCGTCGCAGAGGGTGCACCAACGAAGGTGGAAGGTAGAGCTGGAAGAATGGGGGACCCTGCTCCCTCATAAATACTCTGCGTCTTCGAATTCCTGCTGCGGTCCGGGCCACTTCCCTGCTCCCGCAGGTAACAATACGCCCATTCACTCGTTGAATGGAGGTCGGTGCTCGCGGTTCCTTCTCTCCCGCTCCACCTTTTTTTCTTCTTTCTACGGATCTCTCTTGCCTCGCTCTCTGCTTGGCACAGGTGTACACCGAAGTCTCTGGGCGCGCACGAAAATCCTTCATATTTGCGTTGTGGTTAGCGCGAGACACATAGGATTCTCAGATATTTTCGTCGTATTGTTCGGATCCTTGGGTATTCGATTAGTCTATCTCCAATATCCGTGGGTCACCGGGATGTTGTAGATATATCTGCTGGTCGACAGGTACACAGGGTTTGGTTGATCGGAAAGGGCATGCATATTCATGGGCCGGATATGTAGGTGTATGGAAGCGTGCGATCGTGTATGCATGTGTTGCGGAGTTGGAGCGGACGGCCCGTATAAATATCCGATCTGACATAAACGAGTTCGAGAGAGGAGCTCGTCTTTTAATGCGCAGGCTGGCAGCACTGGCCACCAGCTTTCGTAGAATGGAGAATGGGCGCGTGTGAACGAAATCAGAAGTGACGGTGCATAGCGCGAGATATGAATAGCGTTAGCGGCAGTTTCCGTATTAGCGTTGCAAAACAGACGATAGAGCTGTGTTTCCGTATGGTCCATTGGCGGCTGTACGTTTCCTCGTGTACGGAAAACCATTGGTCATGCTTGTGTCGCTTGCCCCATCCCCTGCCGGGCTCTCTAGCCGCGTACAAATGGCTCACGATGAATCGATCAAAGGCAGAAATGGCGGGGGTGCAGCATTGGTCCGATGTTGGACAAGCGATCGTTGTTGTGGAGCAATGTTTCACTCGGAATGCGACGTCCCCGTTGACGTGTTTCGATCGTTTTTCCGGGAGCGCCAGTCTGCCCGGACGATCCCAGTGACGGGCACTGTTCAGCTCTCTACGAAACTTTAAATCTCTTCGAGACAGAAAAAGGGAATGATCCCTTAGGAGGCAGCCAAGCGGCAAAGAGTGTACATTAAAAATTGACGACCTTAGACGGTAGAAAAGGTGGTGAGCTTCACTAGTGAGAGAAATCGGATAAAGTGGGATCGAGTGGTAGCAAGGATCAGTGGGTCGGTGGGCAGACGAGGGATGGTCTCGAAAGACAGAGCATTGAATCCAAGATTTATCGCCTCGGCGCGCACCTTTTGTACTCGCCGGTCACGGTGGTGGTATGTTATGTGCGTGTCCTGCAGGATCAAACGATCCTATTCTATCCTATCTTCGATTTGCGTGAATGCCGGTTTTCAAGTGCCAACCACAGCATTGCTTGAAAAAACTTTCTCATACTAGCCCATGGCTATGATAAGCAGTTTAAAATTTGCGGTACTCTTGAAAGAAGCTTGGAAACTCTGTAAGCTTATTGTTGGACCTTTTGTATAATAGATCATTCGAACGAATGCGTGTTCAGGCCACTAATGCTCTTCCCATCCTACTGGCTGTCTCCCTCGATTTTAGAATGGTAGACACATCGGATGCTCGACTCATCTGGCGTATTCCTCTATCACGAAATTCCATGTGTTGGTGGTGCTCGCCGCTCTCTCTGTTTTTGTCGGAATCGAGCCACTTCGTATCTTGTTTATACTGCACCGACCGGAAACGTTCGCTCCGGCTCTGCGTAATGGGTTTCGACGTCGGCTGATGGATGGTTTGCCCGCGCGTGTTTCCCTCTTCGTCCCTCTTAAAGTCCGTACGTGAATTTCGAGCATTATATTCCGGCGGAAAGTTGTGTGTCACGGTGCCTCTCATATCTGATAGCCCATAAATCGTGGAAGGAGCCAGTGCATTCTTTCTCGAAGCGCAAGAGGATGCAGACACTCGTGTAAGTAGATACAGTAGTTGGTGGGCTTCCGGCGATTTCAAGATCAGCCGTACCGTCGGCCAGGCAGGCGGACTTGATTTTCATGCTAAACAGAGTAATCATGCGAGCCATTCGTCAAGGTAAGCGCGGCCAACGACAGTCGCCGTCAAATTCTGAAAACAGCAGGCCGCCGCATTGGCCGGGTTTCAACTCGGCAAGCATCCAAGCGAAGAAGTGAGATTCTAATGAGGCGAGCTCGCAGGGCTTTCGGGGCCTTGCCCGCCTGCCAGTGAATCCACAAGAAGAGCCTGCTGTATGCTACTGGACCATACTAGCCCCTCAATGGTGTACGTGCCGATTACCAAGTACCGCACCCCCGCAATCCCCCGCAACACCCTTCGCCGGGGGGCTTGTTCACGGTGTACACGGTGCAGTATGTATCCTCTATGCGACCTATCCACTCGCGCGGCTTGCAGCCGCTCTTGTTAATCTAACGGATTACTCGGTAATTACAGCGATTTCATGCAACCACATAATAAATCCCCAGTGCTCGCGCGCGATTGTGTCCGAGTGGTTTAAGCCGAAGCACCGCTAAGGATTCGCATTATTCCTACTATTTTGCCAAATGCACCCGCTAATACTCTCGCACAGACCCATTTCACCCAACCAACGCTTCGGGCAAAATTCAGTTCCAGGAATCGACTGATCAGGAGTTTCACACGCCTCGACATAATTAGGCTATAAAGTGTCGAGCACATCATTCGGGATGAGAGTCAGGGCGCACGCGCGTGATCCGCACCCACGAAACTCTCTCTCTGTAAGTGCACTCCTAAATTAGTAGCTCCCGGATGCACGTTGACGGATTTCAGATTAGTCTTATCCCTCCTCTCGTTAAGTTCTCGTATTATATCGTCGCTCCGATTAAGCTCGTCACGTTCGTCGGGGATTGTTTAATCAATGGAAAACATCCGATTTCATTGGACCGCCGACATTCCAGAGCTGTGTTGCTCCAAATCGGCGACACTTTGTGAATAGGTGGGACGTGTCCTTTTATATATAAGCCCGGTTATATATACGTTTCTCGCGGTCCTTTTTTGTTGGTGGATTCCTTTTTGCGTGGCGTTTCGGATCGCGTTCCATTATGCCCCGTCACGTCTTAATAAATTTATGGGTGCGCTTGCGATCGCGCCCCGATCGAATGGAGCCTGCCAATTTTAATATTGGATCCCGAAACACTCGTTTGTGTTGGCGTCGTGGCGTCGCGGGATAGAATCGACACCGCCACACCGGATATCTCATTTCTCTCCCACTCTCTCTCTCTCTCGCTCGTTCTTTATCTTCTCTGTAAAAGGGAGCGCACTCGAGCCACCGCCGATGCTTTTTACTTCTCTTAGTCCGGTGCGATCGATCGCTTAATCCGGATTAGAGTTACGGCCTCGGGCGCGAGGTGAATAAGTAATCGAGCCGGATACGTTTGCACGTACGCGAGACATAGGTCTGTGTTGGTAGGAAGCTGTGAGTAGACTATTTTCTTGGCTAAGGGAGACATGGTTTGCCCTCTCGAACCGCGGCATCGTCACACTCTCCGCCTCGGCGACGGCAGTGCATACCTCTCAAGACCTTCGCCGCAATGTCGAAAGGTTAATTAGTCGACGTTAATTCGAGGCAGTCTCTGCCGCTGCCGTCGCTGTCGCCAACGAGCACACTCGTTCGCACGCATGCTCGTTAAGGAAATCGTTCTCTTCCGATCGCACGCGCACTCCCCTCGCTACTCTCGACGGCGCTAAGCTGCGCATAATTCGCACTTAATTACCGGGGCGCTCGCGTGCGCGCGCGCCCGCTAATCCAATTTCCCGGGGGCTTTTTCACCCTCGAGTGGTACACACTTGCGCTGATCAACCTTTACCTCTTACTCTCTCTCTCTCTCTCTCTCTTCCCCCTATCCTTCCCCTATTTCACTCTATCCCTCTCTCATTCGCCACTTGACCACCTTATCAAACGAAGGAAATTACCCGGTGCGACAGCATTTTTTCACGAAATTAGACCGAAACACTCGAAAGCGGCGCATTTAACGGAAAGCAGGCTGCGTTAATTGATTTCTAAGGACAGGCGCGTGCCGTGTATACATAGACGCGTGGCTGGATCTCGGTAGCTAGGTTGGTAGCAGGCTTCCTTGAGAATGGAGCACCCAAGCCCTGATTAATCGGGGCCGGGGGATCGCGTGGTCGGAATTTCGATACACTTAGCCTTGTCGCCCGGGTGAAATATCGGGACGTAATATCGTGAAAAATACGCTGGAAAGCCCCCGTCGATATTTCCAGCTTGTATTTACGTATCAGGCGCGCCCGATGGCGTGTTTCATTTCACTCTGGATTCCTTCTGCGTGGCCTCATAAATTGCCGACCGATAGAGAGAAAAGTGTAGAGAAGCTGGCGGGTTGCTCTTATGGCTGAGACTCCAACGAGATGGTAGAAGAAGGGCTTGAGTGTCTGTATGAGAGACTGAAAGGTCCTCTTGATGGCGGAAGTGTGTTCTTGGGCATCCTTGGGTAACAGGATGCCACAAGACAGAGGAAGGGACAGGGTCTGCTGG
Source organism: Ectemnius lituratus (assembly GCA_910593735.2). NCBI lineage: Eukaryota > Metazoa > Arthropoda > Insecta > Hymenoptera > Crabronidae > Ectemnius > Ectemnius lituratus. The sequence goes on along the minus strand of OU343039.1, from coordinate 14,111,320 downwards.
TGTAAGATAAATTCGTTCACGCTTGATGCGTTAATACGCGAGAGATCACTTTGACCTGGTAGTGAGACTGGTGTTGGGGTCAGTGCTGCATGCAATGCGATAGCAGGTTCACGAAAAAGCTCGTTCTCATCAATACACAGTGGTAGAAGGTCGCCTGATAAGCTTGATAGGCGATCGCCTCTGTGTTTCACGGATTCCATAACACACTCTCTGCTTCCCCCCCCCCCCCCCCCCTCGCGCGATCTCTCCCTCGATCTGCTCGACCTGCTAATACACTCGGCTTATTTGCACGCGATAATTGGAGGTAATGCGCAGAGCGCAACGTTAACGCGGTCCCCGGGCCGATGTAATCATTTTAGCGCGTTCGCTCGCTCGCTCCCGAGATAAACATCGCGCCGCACCGTGAACTCGCCGACCGGGGATATGCATGCATGAATTCCGGCATATTTATTTTCCCGGACAGATATTTAGCCGGCACGGGAAAGAACTATCCGTGTGTTGTACAAGCGTGCACTAATACCGAGTGATATTGCAATGAGCGGGCATTTATTCGGCCGGTTCGGTTTACAAAGAATCAGAGTAAATTTGCGCTCACATTTCATTCGCTTCGAATTACATATCCAATTTTAATGAGTTCGATAATGAGTTTATTCTAGCGTACAAATACATTGCAATCGAGTGAGTGGCGCGCACACACCCGTTTTGATTTGATCGCGTTTGATAGCCGTACGCGTACACACTCATTCCACTGGCAGTCATCGTTGCTTTCTGCATTAGGCCACGTAACGTTCGAATGTACCCTCGTATACATGCGCGACTGAAGCGCCGGGGAAAAAAGAGTGGTGTCCGGCCGAAGTTTGGAATCACTTAGCAAACAATGGAGCGTATTTACCCTTGTCACCTGTTGTACGTCGACTTACACGTGCCCGGAATACGCCGGCTACCTGTGCCGGCATGCTAGTGGCATGCTGCGAAGACCGAACCGCAGCGCCACCAGGTACGATGGCAATAGAAAAGCACCGTCTTTTCCCGACGATTCCTAAACAGGCAAGTTTATGCCGCAGACGCAGCCCGTAACACCGTACGATCGTATAAGCTTGCCGGCCGAATTTATAGCTTATCCGTGAATTACTCGTGCGATCCTGGCGCTTGCACTGGAGCGTACTCTCTCCTCCTCTCTATCTCCCTGTCTCCGCAGGCTTGAGCCCGTACATGTGGTGAATGTAAGGGTGTGAGGTTATATGTATGGCCGCGAGGTGGTGCAGGCTTTTGTTGACTGTGAAAGCGGACAAATCATCTTGTCGATACGAGCGTGTGCTATCCTTTAGGAGGATGAGGAGAGAGAAAGAGAGAGGAGTGGTAGTGGACGGGCGAGCGTGTAGGAGAGCAGTTGGTTGGCCGGGAGAGCGGGTGTCGCACTAGCATGAAAGCCATAAAAGCAGTTGGCCTAAGTCCAGGCGCGGAGCGTTCGTTCGTTCGTTCGTTCGTTCGTTCGTTCCGGTGGAACCGGTGGATACGTGCGAACTTATTGTCGGAAGGAAAGCGAAGGCGAGAAGGGAGCGAGCGGGACGCTCTTTGTCGGAAGTTGACCATTCGAGACGCAACCATTCTCCGGAAGAAGCGGACTTGCTCGTCGAACTTACTGTCTGGCCCCATCGGCCGCCCAACCCACCACCACCCAACTCCCCGCGATCCCTTTGCTCTTCTCGACCTACATATACACGTAGAGGAGGGCTAGCAGCGCATTGCAACTTGTGGCACCGGTTTAAGTATAAATTTCCCCTAACCGAATTGGCAGCGATGTAACTGCTACTGCGCACCATACGCCGACGGAGAGTGCTTCCTTGTAATTCGAATATAGCCGTCGATCCCGAAGTTATCCCCGGAGGCTCTCTCAGCTATACGCACACCCATCTCCCCTCTTTCCGTTCTGGTCCTCGTCGCTCTGCACTTTGCATTCAAATCGAAATCGATAAGTTTCCACGCTCCCGTAATGGCGCCACGTAGAAAGTTGCGGTGCACTCTGGCGGTGTTCCGGCTATTTTACGGCTATTTGTACTTTCTGCTACTGGGGACAGGCAGGTTCGCTCTACCATAGATCGAGCAAGGCGACGAGAAGCAGTGCTGCTGAAGAGGGGAGACGCGAACAAGCGGCAATTTGCCCCGTTCTCGTATATTACAGGATAGGTGTTGAGAGAATCGACAGGAGTCTCATGTGGCTCGATAGACGAGCCCATCTCGATGGCAGGAATTAGAATGGCCATTAAGGGCGATCAGCTCACCAGGCTGATGGTATAACTTACAAGAAGGAGGGAGCCAGGACTCGGAGAGTGCGACAGAGCGCGGAGAAAGAGCGGAAAAACTCAATCTAGGCATAAATCATGGGATATCGATTTCCCTGCCAACTTTCCTCGCCGCCGCCCCGGCATATCAGAGATTCATCCTGTGACGCGGCAATAACATCTCTCCGCCAGCATAAAAATTCAACTATACATCAAACTGTCACATATAGCGCCGTATTTGTACCTATCTCGCTGATATTTCCTACGTTCTGCCTCTCCTTCACTTTCTCACTCGCGTGCTCTGGTTCCCCCCTTCATTCTGTTACACCCACGTACTCCTCGTCGTCGCCCACCCCATCGCGCCACCCCCATTTGATTCTTCCTCCATCCCGCTCTCCTGATTCTCTCGCATCCTCACCCTTCCTTTCGATAAGCGTATCCGGGAGCATACATGTGCCATACACACGTCCTTTGCACTGGTCCAGGTCTGGAAATCCGTGGCGGAGGTGTGCGATGCTGCAAAAGCGTAGCTAGGTTATTCCCTGTCCCACGACCTTTCATCCCAAATATCGTGGACCATGGGGGTTTCTTTCTTCCCTCATAGCTTGCCACAAGTTTTCTCCCCTTTCGACTCATTCCTTCCTTCGGTTTGTGCTTTGACATCCTGTTCTTTCTCATCCAGCATCAGACATCCCCGTGGAACTGGCTGCCTGGCATTGCTCCGCGTATAGGTTCTGTCCCCAAGAGCACTGTGGCGATTTTTCCTTATTCGATATTTGCGATTTCAAGTTCCGATATCAGCCTGGGATCCGCTTGAGCGTGCCCTCAGTGCCGATACCTATATCGCGTCGCCTCCTTACCCCTTTCTCTCACCTCTTATTTTTCTTTTCCTCCGTGCACCGAAGAGTTGTCTCCCTGTGGTCTCGGCGGTCCTTACCTTTCCTACGACTTCGACTTTCACATGCCCTCTATTTCTCTCTCTCTCTCTCTCTCTCTCTCTCTCTCTCTTCGGCCCACGCATATATTCGGTTCTCGGTTACACCGTCACACCGATGTCCCAGTCGAATCCACTTTTCGGGCTTGTACATACGCCGGATGTACGAGAGCGAACGCGGCAGAACACGTCGCTTGCTCGCGGGGTGAAATCGATGCACGAATCGATTTGCCGCCGCGGGATTACGGCAGCATGCTGTGCACTTTCGGGAGATTTTCTTGTAAGGCAACCCGGTGGCCTCGCTTTATGGAGCCGAGGAAGGCAAGGGTTCATGCAAACTAGCGGCCTTCGATTTGCTTACTAGCTCTCGGCGCTTGCATACACACGTACCACGCTCAGCCGCGGCCCGCTCAGCTCTCTTATCCCGCGATGAGATCCTGCTGGAAATGCTCTTTGATATTATCGAGCAGCCTTCTTTCTTGTGTTGTTCAGGCCTGGCGCTGGGTGGCGCGTGCTTGATGTAGTTCGACGGCTTTACTCCACCGCCGCCGCTAGACAGAACTGTGACCCTGGTAACTTTATGATTTATGCTCCCCGCGGATTCAATGGACCGGCGAGATCTGATAACTTCACTCTCTCTCTCTCTCTCTCTCTCTCTCTCTCTCTCTCTCTCTCTCTCTCTCTCTCTCTCTCTCTCTCTCTCTCTCTCTCTCTCTCGTGCTCTCTCAACACTCTCGGCAAAGATGCGACTGAAAATTTTCGTCGCCTAGAGATACTGGTTTGCCCGATGCCCACTAATGCTTCTCCCCTTTTGAATCACCCAGGATTTTCTATACTGAGTTTGAGTACCCACGTATATACCAAATATGTGTATACACTAGAGCGTATTTTTCCCGTCTCTCGAAATACAGACATTTTCGTCCCTTTGCCGAATGCTGGCCGCTCTCAATTTTAAGGCTGCTTTTTGCTGCCGTCTTTTCGCTCTCATGCGACGTTGGAAACGTATCAAGGGTATAACTTAGGTAGCAGGGATTTCTCTGTGAGCTCAATATGTTCGCGCTCTCTCTCTCTCTCTCTCTCTCTCACACTCTCGTTTCGCCCGCATAATAGGTGTGCATGCCTTTTCCATCTACTTTTTCGCAGGCAGCCTGTTTGTAATTTAATGCCAGATATTACGCCGAGTCCCTCTCGGATGGCAGAGAAACAGAGAGGAAGATGGAGTGAGAGGTCACCGTATAGACCGGCTGGCTGGCGTGTCTGTTTTTTCAGTACTTCCGAGCTTCCTCTCATCTAGTCCTATGGCGATCACAGGGCGCACCGAGCAGCGCTCAGGAGACAGTTTCAGGGTGTTACAAGAAGGTTAGGAGTCTGTTTTCTGCATGCAGTGTATCGCGTTGCTACACTCTTTCCCTCTGGGATTTACGTAAACGGGTAGAAGTGAAAAGGAAGACTTTACGACGCGCTTCTTTATTCCCAGCATCTGATCTCATAGCTAGTGCCACTGGCTCTTCTACGCCATGGAGGCTCGACTCTCCAGTTACTCGGATCTTGTAACGCGTGTCTTTGATTTTTTTTTCTCCCACTCTATTCATGAACTTTCCTTTCTTTCTCTGTCGCTGTTTACCGGCTTTAGAGAGGAGAAAGCTTTCCGTGGGAGTCGAATCTAGTGAAGCAGTGTAAAATTTATGTAGTCAACATCCGCGGGTCAGGCGGTAAATCAGGCTTCAAGCGGCTTGGAATTCAACGCGTTTTTAAAGGGCCCCCCTCCCGTTCATTTGCGATAACTCATCGCCGGTAATGGGGGGTTGTGGATCTGCCTGGGCGGCGTGCAAGAAGTGCGAAATCGAAGGACTCATCGTTGATTTATTTTCACTGCCACGAGTCCCTGCTCTCGCTCGTGTTAGCAATTTAACACGATGTATAACACGCAACACCTGCGAGACAAAGAGACACTACACGCCTGCTTTCCGGCATGTCCCGTTTATTTTCTTCCCCGGCAGAGGCCTGTTTCACCTAACTTGTGTTGCTGTTGGCCGATTGGTGGGGAGGCAGGATAAGCATCGGTCGATAGAGGGTACAGATTCACATGCTTATGAGGTGCCGCTCGATCGATTTAGCTTTGGTTTCTGGCTTTTGTTCTGCGCGTCTCCGGCCTCGCTTTCCGGCATCCTCGTGTGGCAAGTGTGCAAACGCTAGGCCCTGGTTTTCTCCGCGCCCCTCTTACCCCTCTCGCTTTCCACCTCTTTCCACCACTTTTTTCCGCCTTTTTTCCACGATATTTGTGGACTCAACGGCCAATCGGGGAAACACGATACTCCACAGGCACACACACACACATAGACACAGGTGGATTCTTCAGTCGTGGATTCCTCTTCAATCTATCTTTCTCCATCGAGCGAAGGGACGCTTCACCCGATCGGCTCCCGCTCCTGCGGTCGCACACGGCCGTCGAGAAAGCTATCCCCTCTGGACTGGGAGGATCCTCTTGTATTTCCAGGAGCGAGGCTCTCGTGGTCAGTGTTACAGGTCGAGTGATATTAGTTCCATTCAGGCCATCCCCGGGAATCCAGCCCCCTGGCAACTGTTTTTTCGTCCAGCGGCCTACCACTGGCCGGGAGCTTTTCGTTCGGCCGTATGATATTTTGAGACAATCCGTAACACCGATCCGTATGCTCCCTTTACCGATAACCACCTCAATTAGAAGATTGCATTCGCAGTCCACTTGCGTTCAATATTTTTTTTATTATATTCATTGGGAAATCGTTCCAGTCTTTTCTTCCATTCAGGATTATTTGTTCGTGTATGTATGTATACTTTTAGCGTTCATTAAGGCTATGCGATAATAAGTTCCGAGCGCGTCTGACTTATGGGTGAGTTATACTACTTGCGCTCGCTATGCTGGCTGCACTCGTGGTCTGACTAATATTGATTACACTACTTTGAGAGGCAAGATTCTTTTTATTCCTTTCTGTGTTTGAATTCAACTAGTAATGAATATATTTATTTTAGTAACACTTCGAAATATATTCACTATAATTACCCCAGAACAAATCCGGAAAACCAGCTCGAATTCATCAGAGTAAATATCCTGGGCGCCCAGGGAACGTTAAGTAAACTAATTACTAATTCGCGTTAACAGTGTGTGATGAAAGGGTACGCGTCTGACTTTAACTGGAGCATTCAGGGTGGTCATAAATCATATTGTTTCAGTCGTTTCGCTCGCGCTAGGAATCATGGGGGACGATGGTGGCAACGAAATAGGAAAGGCGAGCGCAGTTCACTCTCTTATCGGTGAACTTGTATAATTATATTTGCCGAGGCAAACCCAGTTACTGTGTACGGAGTTTTGGTGAGTTTCGCAGGTTGATTTAGTTCGGAAGATAATCCAGCGTCTTCTTCTTCTTCTTCGGTGCCACGCGGCGAATGATGGTGGCAATTCGTTCGCCACCATCTGGCACGGACATTTCCATGTGGCCCGGATGTGCATACGTATGTGGCACGAGCCTCTGCTATGGCGCTTTCACGAGTGTATCGCGCGGAGTACATCGGAATGTTCTCCTGAAATTAAATGGGTGCACTTAAGGCGAGATCTATTCGCAGTTTCCAGTCAATTCCGTCGGTTCTCGAGGGGTCCCTTGCACTCTTGCTTTATTGATGCTGCCAATATCGTTCCTCTCTATGGCACAGACGCTTTATCCCGTTACCGTGCTATCGATAGTTAAGAGCCACTTGAATCAGTGCTACTATTTCATTTCCCAATTCGAACCAGTGCGAGATGTAACTCCTGGCAGACCTCCCGGGACACGAATCTTCAACGGAGGTCTCAACGCGCGACTGCTAATTAATTCCCGACAATTTACCTCGAGAGCACTGTCCCGATTTTCCAGTACATTTCGGCTCCCGGTGCCGCTCTTATTCCAGGCAATGGGAATTTTTCTCTGTGCTCCCACGACTTCTCTTTTAGGTGTGCGATAGCAGCCGGCGTGGTGGTGTTCCTTGCATAACATCGCCTCACATTTTTCCCTCTGGCGCGCTTCTCAAGAGCTATGTCAGTGGGCTAATCAAGATCAAGGGTGAGAGTAAGAGGGAGAAGCGAGACAAACAGAGAGACAGAACGCGGGGCGAAGTTGTGCTGAGAATCTCGTTGGATCGCCGGGCGTACATACCATAGATAGATATACATATACTGGTGGGTGCATTCGAATGAAGAAGACTTCCAGTGCTACGTGCTTGTTCGCGCGCGATCAGTCGACGAGAAAGAGCGCTCGCTAGAGAGAGAGAGAGAGAGAGAGAGAGAGAGAGAGAGAGAGAGAGAGAGAGAGAGAGAGAGAGAGAGAGAGAGAGAGAGAGAGAGAGAGAGAGAGAGAGAGAGAGAGAGAGAGAGAGAGAGAGAGAGAGAGAGAGAGAGAGAGAGAGAGTGAGAGAGAGAGGGAAGGGGTGAGATGGGCGAGGAACGATGAGCGTGAGATGTTGAGATCGCGTTCCGAGTTCAATATAGCTCGGGTTCTCATCTGAAAGTAGTATATTCTCGGGCAGGCTTGTATCACGGCCGCGCATACCCTATCTCACGGCGTCATTTCTCAAAGGTAATTTACGTGGCACCTGTTTCGGCGTATCTCGGCGACAACCTATGCCACACCTTCACCTGTGTGCTCACTCTCTATCTCTCTCTCTCGGCCTCCCACATTTTTCACGAACAATTTGCGTTGGGTTCCCTATGCGGACAGGCGGGCTTCTAGTTTAAAAATTAACCAACCACGATGCTCGTCCTGGTTACCGTATCGCCCATATTTCACGCGCGCTTTTCCTGCGAGGGAAACGAGGCCACTCTCGACTACATACTTTCCCAGTTTGCAAGCTGCGCGCTGCTCCGCCTGCCTGCCTGCTTGCTTGCGCTACCTCCTCTCGACTACTCCTCTCGAGAACGATAGATTTCAGACTCCCCTGCCATTGTATTGTTGTCAGCGATGACACCGGATGACGAAGATAATGAGCATTTCGTACTCCTGACTTCTTCGTGGAATTACGCCTGTCGCGCAATCCAATGCGAAACTCGATATTTACGCAGTTTATTGGGGATTGGAATGTCTGTTTCCCAGTGATTACTAGATTCCTCCGGTACACTCCTTGGACTCTTCGGTCTATTCTATGGTATTCATTTCATTCCCCCATTTATTGGGTAGTCACACTGCAAGCAAAGGGTCTCTTTGTGTTGGAGCAACACTGTCATGGAAATTTTCCCGTAGCTGGAATCCCCAGTGAACAGAGAATATTGGTCATTCGCTTATTAGAATCAGTTCTGCACCAATACTGCAGGTTTATTTATTTGAACTAATCAATGGTATATATTCGATGTTATATATATATGTTTACTGACGGTTGTATACTGCAGTGGTGCATATTTTACTAACAACATCAATGCTGAACTAACATTCGCGTAACTTTAATCTATGCGCTAATGCAGTACTTTGTTGCCCAGATTCATATTTGTTCTGTGAGTCGCTTTGACGCTCACTCATTCGTCACCGTTTATTGCCTCGTATGCCATTGCATTTATTACTAATGCACTAAAATTGTAGCCGCATTCAAAAAGATGCAGTCCATTTAGGTGGCTCGACATGTTTGGCTTTAAAGAGTCCTATTAGCTGATATATTCGGGCGGACGGCGACAAGCTGCGAATTATTCTGTCACATAAATCGCATTTCCGAGTGTGTGGAAATCACGTCTGGTGGATGTGGTGTATATAAGTGTGACTCGATTTCAACGGGGGGGAAACAGGCTGCCCCGGCTCGCAACTGACATTTTCAGGAGGCAGTGACTGCCTCTCGGCGTGCACCGCCACGACTTTTGACCCAGATCCGTAATCCGAGCCCGTGATTTTTCTCCTCTTCCCAACCCCGTCGTACTCTCGACTCGGGTTCTCCGGGCTCTCTGTATTGTTTCGTCTGCAGGCTCGCGCGAACGAGAAAATACGTGCTAGCGGTGACCCGTTTTTATTCGACAGAATGAGATGTACTCTCTCTCTTTTCCCCTAGACCATACCGCACCGCGCGCGCCAACTTGTCAGCTTTACGCTTTCGGGGTTCGCTCTGGCTGTGTGTACAGTTTTGCCCTTTAACTTCATGTTTACTCCCTCAAGCGACGGCCGACTGCTGTGTTAGTCCACCGCAAGTGCAACATTGCCAGGCTGGCTGCAGATTAAAGCCCGATTCACATTACAACAAGCGTACCAAGAAAAACTGACTCCAGTGACTTACGGAAGCGTTCAGACCAGAGGCAACGTTTTAGTACACGCTCGATTGACAGATGGGAATAGAGGAGGGGCATGAGTAAACCTATACTGTGATTCGGGCTTAAAGATCCACCGTGTTCAATGCCCGTTTTGTAGTTTGTTGTTCTCCCAAGGGAACTGCGGAAGCTTTAACTTTCAGGAATGTAAGGCGAGCTCAGCTATTGCATTACGTAGTATCGGACACGCACATCCCGGCTACGAGTACCTAGCTGGAGCGACACTTGGCTAATATAAGAGCGTGCGAGAAGCATGGCACACGCTCTCTCGGAATATTACTTCTGACGGAAAAATCAATTCAGCCGCGTTGCTCGCTCCCTTGCTCGCTCGTGCGTTCGGGCCCTCAGCATCGTACCATATCGCAGTCCCTTTTGTCTCTCTTTCTACCAGCCGGCTTGGCTCCTGGATGCATTTCAATTATGGACTCCTTTTCACCATACATACAACTTGGTCTTCTCCTTCTCGCACGTATATGTACGTGCCTCTCACATCCCACCCTGCCGTGCCGGCGGCCACGGTATGATTTGTGCTCAGGGTGTTTCCATCTGCAGGCATCGATCCCCCTCGCCCTTCCTATCCTACCATGCCCTACGGCTTTACAATGCGAGAACGTGTGTCGTGTTTACAGCATTAGCGATAAATAACACTAGCTGCCCGGAAGTGCGACATGCCTTCCACCAGATACAATCCACCCGGTCGAGAAAGCAATTTTCGGTGGCGGCCGCTTTTCATTCCAAGCTTGAATCGACTTCTTGTCTGATTAAGACCGGTTCTATTCCCTGTTCTACTTTACTGCTGTTCGTATCATGTTAAATTGAGGCGCATAAAAAATTAATGAAGTCACATTGATAGTACGATGCATCATGGTGGAGAATCAGCTGTTGGCCGGTTTAAACTCAATAAAAATGCAGCTCGTAGAAAGCGCCAGTCGCCAGCACGATGCAATCTGCGTGTAATAGATCATTAATATTAAGGATATAGTTGGACGAGTACGTGCGTGATGCGACGTAGTTAATTGCTGTCTCGGTGAAACCTTTGCCTCGTAATCTACGTGTACGAGCCACCTTTCAATTTACGCTAGATCCTGCCGACATGGAAATTGCGAACACGGTATTCCCGTCATCAATAGCGCCAATGAGCCATAAGACTTGGAACGTCGGCAGAAAAAGAGTAAACAGGTAGTGATTTAAGGAAGTTAAGTTAATGGGATGGCTCTATAATTGTAGGCCTCTGTATGCAGCGATTTACGCTCTCAGCTGCAGCGGGCGTTCATTGCAAGCGCCTCCTATTAACGATACAAGCATTTAGTGCAATTTCATGTTAAACTTTCAACGAAACAGCCAGACAACGTTTAACCTGTGACATAGAGGGGTGTAGTCAAACAGTGGCCGTGCTGAACACATAGTCAATATTCGTGACAAAGAGGTCAAATAATGCAGTAACCGTAGCTAATGGAATATCGCCGCCAATAAAAGGTCAACAGCCTTTAATATGATTTTTCCCCTGACAAAGGGCGCTGCGCACCCTGATCATTCAGAGAGGGCTTAACAGTATTTGATTCTTTTTTGCCTCTGAAACTCCAAACGAATACAACGCCTCGGCCAGACGGACCACATTCGATCTCGATATAACTTAATTGTTTGAGGGTATTTTCAAAAAAACAGCACACTAGAGCCTGGTGAAAAGCCGATTGCGCGGTTTGGGCTACAAGTGCCGGTGCTGATACCGGTTACGTCTATCAAATACCGGCGGTGCGTGCACGTACATAAAACGCAGGAAATGCCGAGGTTCGAATTGTTGGATCGCGCCGTGTAAGCGAGAGCTTTTTCGCCAGATCAGCGAAATATCCGGGTAGAATACACCAGTACTCTCTCTCTCTCTCTCTTTCTCCATGATTCTCCGATGTTCTCTTCTCAGCCTAATAAATCATACGCCGCGCACGGCATCATAATGCTCGCTGTCACTATTAGCCGATACTTGGCCGCACTTTGATCATCGTGTTTGCGATGGAGCCAAACCCTCTGTAGGGCGGAGTCGATCCAGTGATTTATATCGCTGTCTTCGGAAGGCGGCACTGACGCCGACGATGGCTCCCGGCAAAGTAGAAGTGAAAAATCATCGGGGTTAACTCGAGTATAATAGGGGTTGCGGCGTGACCGGACATTCCTCGATTAATTCCCTCGCTCCACTTGGCCACCCCCCCGAAGGGAGAGCGAGTGTCATCGGGACGTTTCAGGATGGCCAAGCAAAAAGCATCCGAGCAAACATCACTGAAAGAGTTCCATCGTGTGTGGGGATCTCAGTATTAATCTGTTTCCGGTTCCAGTGGCTATGGTGAAGAGTACTCGTCTCTCGTTCATTCCCTTCCCACCGCTCGCTACATGTTTTCCCCACTGGCCCATTTATATTAGGTTATCCAGCCACTTTGAGAGAAGCCGATCGAACCAGCGACGTGGCCCCGTCAATTTTTCAACCGGTATGCGCCCTACGTAGCTAGCATTCGTAATTTCCACGATTATTCTACGTCCCTCGTACGTATTTTCATCGTGTCCAACAGTGAAAGGTGGTTTTATGATAGATACGGATCGATGAATGACACATGTCCCATTAGCTTACAACTGCTCTTCAAAATTCTATTGATACGTTTGATTCATCTGTGCCCGTCGATTTTTCTATAGGGTTTTTATCAATGCCAGCTAACAGGAATTGATTCCACACTGCGCAATAATTGGTGCCTCCGATATGAAATGATATTGTGCCGGGTCTTATTACATAGTTTCAATGATATAAAAGTTATATTAAATCGCAGAATGTAATAAAATGGTATAAACGATATCGATTGCAATTATTAAATCTTTTTGCAATAAAATCGAAAGAAATTCAAAAGGCTTGTGGTTGTTCAATGAACACGTACGTGTCTTATTAGGATGGTGGGGAATTGGGGGAATGCGTGGCACTCGAGCAGTACTGAAGGCCACTTGACAAACTGCGGTCAAAGCAGCGGCCGCAGAACCGCAAGCGGCATTTCTCCAGGTGAATGTACAGTCATGTGTGTAAGAGCTTGAGCATCTCGAGGCTCTTTGACTCGAGAGTGATTCCCAGAGGCTCAGTGCCCTTGCCAGCTACGAACTCCTCCAAGGTAGAGCCAGTCGGCCTCTCCTTTCCCCCACCAGAAACGTTCTCTTTTCTCGAAACTCGCAACCGCAGGCGTAAACAGGGACGTGTGTCGCTGAGTCGACCTGATCTTTTCTTCTCCACTTCAGAGTCACGATTACCGTCAGTCTTGTGGCTTTTGCGAACCACGGCGCGTGTTTATTTACAGTCGGCCGCTTTGCATCTCTCTTTTTCCCAGCATACTACTTCCAACGAAGCGCGCAGCCACAGCCTGCGAGAGGAGCAACGTATTTCCACTGTAGTTCCGAATTAACACTTAAAGTAAAGTCTGTCCCATTCGCAAGGATGTACTCTGCGTTCGTTTCTAGGCAACTTCCTTAAGTAAGACGGATCTTCTACACGCCGTCCATCAGAAGTCGCATGACTCGGGAGTCGGAGAGGAAGGAAGAGGGGAAACAGAGAGCTTCGTCGAGTTAAAGTTGGAGAATTGAGCACTCGCGACACAGTTTGACTCTCCGGCAGAGAAAAGTCTCTCGGCTTGCAGCTTGGAAATTCAATTGGAAGCTAGCCTGAGGATTCCACTAGCTGGCTTGCCTCGCACCCAGTCCCTCGGGCGATCTAATAATCGGCATATGATCGTTACTTCGCCCTATTCCACTGGCGCGTCCCATACACACAAACTTAGCCAGCTTGGGAAGCTTTCGAGTATTTCGGGCGGACATTAAAGGTCCTGACACAACGGCCGTTGCTCTGGCTGTCACTCACAGTTTCCCGCCAAAGTGCGAGCCATCGACGGGGAATGTAAATTTGCTGTAAGTGACAGTGGCTCGATACTCGGTCAATGATAATTATGTCTATCGCCTGGGCCTGCCTGTCACCCGCAATTTCACTTCGATCCGATAAAATTACCCTTGGCGCCGATCAATTGCCAGGCTAATTTGCGTCCCACGCAAGTGCACACCCCCCCACTCGGACTATGGGGACGCAGCATTCCCACCCTATTCTATCTCGAACATTCTTTTCACGAAGAAAGGCACTTCGATATTGGAAAATAGGCTGCTAGTCACTCGAAGGAACATCTACTATGTAGTAGACGAAGAATTCTTGATTAACTTCCACTTTATCCTGTCAGTAAAATGCATTTAGCATTTACAGATTTAATTAAAGTGTTTCCTGGCCGAAGTAGAAGGTATTGTGGATGGAGAGAAGGTTATATGGTTTCATATTAGCCGGCAGACTACCCTGAGCGGACGGACCAGCTCACTTTTACACCGGTCATAGATTTAACACCCTAGTGTGTTGAGCCTAAAGTGGCACGTAAAGACGAAAGTACGTGCGGTATCTTGAAAGCAGTGGTGAGTCGGTGGGGGGGGGGTAGCTGGCCGCTGTGATTCGCGCAAGTCGTGTATACCAGACTAGCGTGGATACTTTACGCCTTGCATTTTATCCTTGCACACTTTCTGCAGCGGCTGGTCGTTAAGGGTGCCGAGACGTCGCCCCTTACGATATCACGATCCTCCTGTACTCACTGCTTCAGCCACCGCCCTCCTCCACCTCTTCATCCCCCTCGCCCCTTCCACCCCCGAGAGCCGGTGTGCCTTTTTCGCTAGCCGGCTAGTTCGATTTCGTGCCCGTTGAACTCTTTGCACTCCGCTCGGCGATATTGAAGTCGTCCTCTCTCCCACCCTCTTCCCCTCTCTTTCGATGAAAGAGGCCAAATGAGAAGTCGTATTAGTGCACCTACCCACTCGGCAGCCAGCCTCCCTCCCAGCAGCCGACTCCCCCAGCCTGCCTCTCGCGCCCTCGCAACGAGAACGCACGAAATGCGTTCATTCATGTGCACAGGCTAATGCAGAGCCGCGCCGCGTGGCAAATCGCGTGGAGGCACACGAGGGAGAGAAAGAGAAATCCGCAATGCAGTGCGGATATGCACTCTGGCAAATGGAGTTCTGTTCGTTAAGTATTGGCCGATGCGGCTGGATAAGTTTTTCGCGAAATAAGAGGGGTGCCGTGGTCGGGCTCTTGTTAGCAGTAATTCGACGCTTCCCCCCTATTTTCTACCCCTTCGTTCACGCCTTCTATTCCTCTTCACAGTTAGTCGAGCCGCTCGACTTTAATCCGAGGACAGGCAGGATCTAAACTTGTTCATATTTAATATAATAGAAAGTTGGAAATTGAGATTAGAATTTTCCACGCTCGGCCAATTTTCCCTGGACCCTGGAACATTGCAAATCCACGGTGTTGGAGAGTAGTCAGCCCTCGTCATCCTTGATAATAATGAAGGCGCGCGCTGTTCCGCGCGACAAAGTCCTCCCGAGAAACGAGCAAGGATTACGCGTAATGAGAACGCGAATGTTCGACCGGGGATGGTCTTGTTCTTCGGGTGCACTTGCACCGTGTTAGTCGAGACGCAAGCTGCCGAGTTCCTGGCTCTTGCGTTATTTAAATTCAAGAGTGAACCGAGTCGCCCTTTCGCCAAGGGACGATCTCTATCTGCATTTAATTCGATTGCCAGGATACTCGAAGTATTATGATATTCGAGCAAGCGTGTACAACACTGGTAGGAGATAGATAAATAGATAGGCAGAGAAGGAGGAGAAACTCTTGAAGAATATATTCAGCTGGCGTTTCGTGGCGCCGTGCAACCGGCGCGACGCATCCTTCACTAGATTGATGCTCTCACCGTCTTTGCTCGAGGATACGGGTCGAGATGGGAGATACATCTCTCGAGTGACGAGCTATCAACCGCATCATCGTTACACTGTAAACAATTCGCGGTGGTATTCAAGTGCATCGTGGTTGTTTTTGTTTATTATGCGAAGCAGTCTTCTTTCACTTTTTTCACTCTGGCCTGCTTGAGTAGTCGCGCGATAACTGGGGATTAACTACTGCCGCTCTTGCGGTGGCACTTCAGTAGTCGAGCGGTGCACCTTCGGCCTCTCGAGGCTCAGCCAGACAAGTGCGCACTGTATAGTACCGCTAGTCTTTCCAGTCGAGAAGTCTTCCATCTTTGTCTAGGATCCAACATTTCTCGCTCCTGCTTCCACCGTTTCCTTCGTTTTTATTATCACGAGTTTAATGGAGTCGCTCGTTCAATATTTCCGATGGACTTCCCATTCGTTACTCTGAATATACCACTTTCTCTCTGCAGCGTAAGCATTCCCTGCGTTTTCTTAATCGGCTTCTTCTTCTCGCTCCCGACGTTATTGTTCAAGATTGTCTAACAGTCAGTGAATTCTTTCACTGTGATGACATATGCAGTCGCCTCTCTCATTATTATTCTTTTATTCTTATGCGTCTATATTAACTCGTGTTTTCAGTCCGTTGGTCATGTACGATGTATTTTAGTTTGATAGAAATTTTTTAATTTACTTGAATTGTTCATAGATTGATTTTTTAAGCATTAAAATGGACAGAAAATAAAGAATCAGTGGTGAAAGTGCCGGATTTGTACCGGAAACACTTGGAAACAGCCTCTCGAATAATCGAATTCTTCTACTTTGGGCGGTATTTTCCATGTTTTTCAATCTTCCTGTCATTTTCCGGGGCTGAAATTTGGTGAAGAATGTTTTCTTGCATCAAGGAAAAAGTGATATAAATTCCAGACCTCTAGCTCAAAATTCATTTTTTCGCAAATTTTTCCATATGTACCCCTTCAAAAATTTTCGATTTTTCGAAGGTTCTGGGACTTTGACGAACATTTGATATTTCGATTGTTTGAGTATCAAAACGGATAGAAAACATGAAACCAGTGGGAGAAATGCCGGAATTGTATCGAAAACACATGGAAAACCGATCCTGAATAATTCATTTTCGTCTAATTCCAACTGTTTTTTCCATGTTTTTTATACTTCCCGACATTTTCCGGGGCTGAAATTTGGTGGGAAGTAGTTTTTTGCACCAAGGCAGAAGTCATATAAATTCCAGACCCGTAGCTCAAAATTCATTTTTTCGCAAATTTTTGTGGGTATACCCCTTGACGAATTTTTCGGCCAAAAAATGAACTTTGACCTGGGGTTCTGGAATTTATACCACTGTTTCCTAGCTAAATACTGAATCCCTGGACGAAATACCAGACCCTGAAACGGTCGGGAAGGGTGGTTCAAAAATTTTCGATTTTTCGAAGGTTCTAGGACTTTGGCGAATGCTTGATAAATCGATTGTTTGAGTATCAAAACGGATAGAAAATATGAAACCAGTACAAAGTCTGTTTTCACAGAGGAATCAATGGAGTGAAAACCGAGCCCTAGCTTAAAATTCATTGTAGTAATAGCAATAGAGAAAATCGTCGAGGCAAGGGCTCCTGGTGGGATGCTCAACTATCTATCTCGTAATTACAGCGACACTGATGCGAGCCAATGATGAAACTATATGTATATTGGCGATCGAAATCTCGATTAGTGCTGGCGGGTCGTTGAATATTAGATATAATCTACTTGAACCCAGTAACCCTCAAAGATGCAACTTACGCGTTTAAGGAGCCCAGGGCCTTGATCAACCATTATCGAGAATCAAGCTCTTTCAAGACGCGCAACACTATCGAGTGCTTGTCCAGCAGATTCTACCTGCAGGATTAATGGATCAATGGGCATCCGGTCTCTCGTGGTACAGGCGATCGATGCGATGTTCTCGAGTTTAAAGTGGACGCGACACACAGGTAATTCGAATCATCAATCATGAATGCGGCGGATGGCGAGCACCGCCGGCGGGACTCGGCTCTATGAGTAACGAGTTACTTTGGAAGTTTGATCGTTATTCGAGCGAATATGATGTGCAACACGTTTTCGGGGTAGCGCGCCCACAGAACCAGTCGGGGCCTGCTCGTACTCCCTAGCAAACTGTATTGGATCATTTGAAGCATTGGAAGTTAGGAGAGCTGTTCCGAAACCAGTACGACCAATTGCGCTTGCAGGATGAGCCGAAATTTGGTTTGTCTCAATTTGCAATTCCGCGGTGATGCGGCCTTCTAGATCATCTCGTTCTTCTCTTGTCCCGCTAGTTATTTCCTCTTAACTGGATCCTCTTTCTCTATGAATCTTCCTCCCAACTTCTCGTTCGCCCTTCGTTTTCATTCTCCTCGATTCTCGCTCGCTGGCTTTCTGTCCATCGTCTCCCTTTGGACGACTCCTCGTTTCATTCTCCGGAGTTGCTCCATCCCGGTTTGCCCGCGGGCGATGTCCCTCTCTGTTTCACTCTCGTTCTTCTTGCCGAGCAGTTCTGCTCGGCATACTGTCTGAACAGCAACTCGAACCGGCCGCAAGGCAGCTGCATACAGGTGTTGAAACAGCAGCCCGTAATTAATTCTTCGACGCCGCCGCTGGTGCTGCACCAGCGGCCTTCAAACGTAATTAGAAAAGTTTATGCTTCATAATGGAATTGATGCTTTCGTTGGCAAGCGCGACTCTCACTGTGAAATTTCCCTCGTTCTTTGTAGCACTTGGCGCGTGCGGATTGCCGAGGTCAGAGGGAGAAGGGGACGTAGTGGAGTAGGGTATGTTGATTGTGGGTTACGAGGGAATAATCAGCTGCTATCAGCAGCTCGGCGATTCGAATGTAAATTTTAACTGACTGCCTGGTTGCCGGTTCTGAGACGACCATTCGGATTCGACAGTCGTAACGCAGTGTGGTGTTTCGGGCGAAAGGGAGTGCCATTCCCAATGGTGCGGCAATGGAATTTGTAATTTCGATAGGCAACTCGCTCCCCACTCTCGACCAAGCCACGCCACCCTCGGCGAAACCTGCCGGATATTACGTACGTGTTTCTTTTTCGGATCTTGTTTTAACAGCGCCGCCCGTATTAATACGCGCTCGTTGCCGGAAACGCGTTTTCGATTCCGACCTTAATAACACGCCACGCACCGCCAGTAGCGCAGGGCTTTTACGTAGCAGTGCTCTCCGCCTGCGGGATGCTTTCCGCGCGTGTAACTGCCAGAGGGAACGCCGGCGAAGCACCCCCCGTGAAACACGTGCAGCGCATGCATTTCGAATTCCAGCGACAAAGGGGCGACCGTGTCACATACTCGCACTGGTACACATACACACATATACACAGAAACCGTCGCCGGGCGATCCAGCAGTTTTTCCCGATTTTTCAAGGCGCGGCGCGCACTCCGCGCTTTCGCTCGCTTGCTTTCGCCGACAATAAATTGCGTTTGCGCTAAATTGCGCCCTGTAATGCAACAGCTTGCCGCTGGAAAATAGCGCGCCACAAATTCCCCGGAGGTGGCCAGCATCCGATGTGCGAATTTTCGTACCGCCGCGAGAATAACTTCACGCTGCGCATCCTAGTCGATTTAATTTGCCGTGCGAGTAAGCCAGTGCTAGCTAACTCTCTAATGGATCGCTAATTCCTCGAGTTTCAAGTAGTACGTGACATCATGGAACTGTTTGGTATGCTAGGTCGTGGAAGTTAAATAATTTCAAATGGAAGAGAGTGGTTTTTATCCTCTTATCTTTTGAACATGTAATTTGACAAGAATTCGAGTGCCAAATGTCGATAAAGGCAACTTTATTGTCGGATGATTAATGAAAATTCAGAGTGCAGTCCATGTTTCCGTCGCCTTCCCGAATTCACACATATGTGTGTGTGTGTGTGTGTGCATACATTGGTGTCAGTCGATATCTGTCGGTGACGCGCCGTCATAGGGCGATGCGTAAAATTTATTAAATTGCTTTCTGATCGTACGTCACGCCAGCCGGGCGCCGATGGACACGGGCTTTTATGACCGATGCAAAGTATATTCACATGTGCCGTAATTCAGTCACGACCGACTTTTCCATTCGCGAGGTAAAATGTAGTACCGTCCATGCACGGTTTTCCACGCTGGCTTTGATAATACGAGTTTATCACAGCACATGAATGACAAATTCTCACGGGACTCAGCCAGAAAGAGATCATTATCAGGATAGTTCGAAAGATTTCCATGGCCTTTGATGATCTCCCTGTAATAATCGACGGTAAAGCGAAGCGGACGTTATCGCATTATCCCGAGCTTGTTATGGTTACTGCTTAGAAGCATCTTGTATAAAGATGCGCCGAGGATGCGGTGTTTACGAGTGGCTAAAGAGCGAACTTTAAAAACGCCATCGTTGCGACTACGCGAGCCTTCTGCCGGCGGATGTTGTGCTGCATCAGGATAACGAGAGTGCGGATCATAAACGATGACGGAGTAACGACAAAGCAGCCTTGAGATGAAGCTTATGATATTATACGGCTATGCAGTGGCCCCGACATTCTTTTGATGCTGTCAAAGCGAACCGAACTGATTTCCGCTCCCTTCCGCTTGCCTGCCCTCGTTAAAAAGACAATTGTCCAACTAGAATGCTGGCAAAGATACGCGTTCTCTGTCAACGGTATGTTGAAGAAATTACATTTCGTGTCTCTGGTAATCACCAATTAGTCATAGGAAGAAACAGCTGACAGTTATCCACTAGCCATTAAAATCGAAAGCGCTGAACGATGAAGAGGATGCGGTGCAAAAACCGCAAGGAGAGATTTGTGTCAGGGGATCCTCCTACTAACGGGAATGACGAGGACCTCGAATGGAGTGGCTGAAAAAAGTGGTGGCTCGCAAAAATCTTTGCAGTGGCTTGGTCTCCATACGGGAGTATGGGCATCAGGATGGATTCGGGTTACGCTGCGGCTCGCCAGCTTTTTCCGATGGAAGAGGTCGAAGCACGATGAAAAAGGTGGTTATCCACGGCAAAGGGTCGAGGTTTCGATTGGAACGAACCCTCTACAACTCATACGACACTCTGTACACGGCTGCCGTAGATTCCCCAAAAGTGTACATAGGATCGTGCGAACGCCCCCTATCTTTCGGCACGAGTGGGATGAAAGAAAATTACGCGCTCACGCGTACCTCCCTAAGCTCGATGAATGCCGACGCTCGGCGAATAAATAACGAACGCGAAGACAGCGGAGAAAGAGACAATGCCGAGTCCGTTAATGACGGGAATAAAATATAACGGCGTCAATGTTGAATAAGAAATAAGAAAAGTTGGCCGAGAAGAGGGAGACAGCGCGAGAAGAAGCAGGGATGGGAGGACTATAAGGTATCACGATAATAACGAGGCTAACGAAGTTACCAGGGCATCGTTAAGGCGACGATCCGCTATTAAAATCCCATCGCTGCCGCTAAAGGCATTTTCGAGGGAAATGATCCCATCTTTTTTACTCCAAACCGGCGCTTCTCCTCTCTCTAGGGCGGTGACAGTAAAAACTGACTCCTCCAGGAGTCCCTTTCCCCTAATATGCAGCATTCCGTTCTCCACGTGGCACATTAATATCCTCCAGGTACGTTTCGTGCAGTAAATAAAGTTTCTTTGGTACATGGGATAGCCGTATTCTTATTATCATAACTTCGTCGGCATGGCACAGTGGCCTCATTCTACTGCTAGTCGAATATAAACTTAGTCTTCTTCTCTACGGAGAAGTAGCACAGAAAGCAGATATTTTCAACAATTTGGAGAGGCTCGCAACTAAAACAGACTAGTTGTACATTCATTTTTGCGGCGTGAGAGAGACGAGTTTGGAGTTGGTAGTTCTCGTTTCGCCACGTGCCGATGTTAAGAGGGCATAAAGCAACACGAGAAAGTGCGAGCCGGCGGCCGCCTACGTACTCGCACTGCCCTCTTGACTCATTAAAGTCCAGTGGCGGTGGTTAAAGTCTCGGGGCCGGAAGTTCCTTCTAGCAGTCGGCGACGGGATCGCACTATCGTCGTAGCTGTCCTTAAAAAATGCAGTCCCGGGACCCTGATGGGTAAACAGAGTCGCAGCGCTGGTGCACTATGCACTTGCTTTATGCTTGGCTCTTGTAGACAGGTTCCGAGAGACTCTTCTCCTCCTCAGTCATAGTCGTCGGCGAAAAGGAGGGTGGGTTGCTGCTGCGAGTGGAGAGGGTTGTTAAAAAGTGGGTGCCAGGCGTGGTGCAAGCTCACCTACCAACATCATCGTGTGTGTACCAACTACTCGCCCTCTCTCTCTCTCTCTCGCTGTCTCTACTTCTCGGCACTGGTACTTTCAAGCCGAAAGAGAGAGAGAAAGTACGGAGAGAATGCACACGTGTGGGAGTACGCGAAGGGAGGGAAATAGATTGCCATGAGCATCTGGTGATAACTGGAAAAGTTATCACACGTGCCGGCTCCACTCACGAGGCCACGTACCTACCGAATTCTTTAGTTCCACGAACTTTTCTCCTGTCTGTCCGCTTGACACTGGTCACGGAGGTGTAGCACAGAGATAGAGATAGAGAAGGAGAGGGCAACGGAGTCCAACAAATCTCTGGTACGGTAAAGCAGCAGTGGCGGCAGCTCATCGGGGGAAAAACGATGCGGGTGTAAGTGTCCGCACGGATTCTAGCATGGCTGGCATTGCCCGATGCAAGCTTACTTAATGCTTCACTTTTTCTCTTCCTTTCCTCTTTCGTGTTCCCAGCACTGTCGGCCGCAATTTTTCTAGTTTCTTTCCTGTCCCACCAAGCTTGCCTCAGAGAATGCAACATATTAGTTTATGATTTCTCCTCGAGACATCGTAATTCCCTGACGGGTAGAAGTCTGGCGCGGGCGCCCTTTCAATTCACTGGATAGCTTTTGATGTTATTGAGAGCCGAATGGACTCCGGCGTCTTTTTGTTGGGTGAACTTATTCCTTTTAGTACGTATCCCCGTATTATTTGATGATATAATATCAGTTGTCGCCCGCCGAGCCCTTATCCTGTCCATCTTATCCACGTACAGTTGACATTAATCATAAAAGTAGCGGAGGGACTGTGAAAGCCGAACAAATCTCCGTTGAATGGCAGTCGGTCGTTGTGGTAGCGACATAGGGAAAAGAACACGCGCGCCTAAGACTCGCCACTGATCCGGACATAATCTCCTCGTAAAAGGAGCGAAGGGACGGACACGCGCTCCTCCATCAATGATTATTTTATGACGAACCGAACTTCCCATCATGTCGATCCATTTTGCCAACAGTCTTATTACTGTGCGATCGACATTTTCCTCGAATCGATACTCCCTTGGCAAACCCCGGAAATATGCTTTCCCGTAATCTGAGTTAGAGTTAGCCTGATTCTCTCCGTGCTCTTTCGAGATCAGTCTCAATTTTGTACGCAGTGCTTTATCCGAGAACGGTAGTTCCAGTGTAGAGCCAAGGTATGATTGAGGCACGTGTTCCAGGGCTTATGAGCCTTATTTCGCCGCTCGACGGGCTTGCAAGGCGTCGAGGCTGATAGCCCTGATAAATCCGTGCGCGTTGCCACGCTTTAAGCCCGGCTATCATAAAGGTCGTTGAGCAAACAGTGCGGAATTCTTCCAGGCGATTGTCGGTAACCCTTGGTACCGCGTGGCTGACTTTCCTCTCGTTCGAGGCCGTTTCCATGGGCGAATTCGCGGTTACACCGCAGCGACACTCGCTCCCCGAACTTTTTAATAGTTCCATTAAAAGCCCATTGCCACGAGTAGAATGCTTCTCTCCTCTGTTGGCCATGTGCGCCCGCCGGGAGAAAACGGTCTGGTCAATGTGCCGGAAAAGTTGTGCCGGCGCTGTAGGTATTACTTAGGGGCGAACTTTACCCTTGGCAAACATGCATTATCAGGCGTGCTTGGGGTGCTCGAGCACTTGACGGGCATTCGGTTACTCGGTGCAATCTATGCCGCCAGTTTATCAGCGGACGACCGTGCTACCCGATGAAAGGACTCGGCAAGCACGAGCGGCAACGACGTCGCCCAAGTTCCTAATTAAACTGGCTTTTATTATATTTCGTTAATTCCTGCGCGTTCAACCCGTTCGCTACTCTAATCGCGCGACTTTAGCCGGCCTTTTGCGATCGATGCAGCATCCATTAACGATGCAAATTTCCTTGAAAACATAGGAACCTCGAAGTGCCGGGCTCCCAAGTTTCGGACGAACCCGGCAGCAAATCCGGTCGCAGGAATATCATATCCTATAATTGACTCCATTCTGGATCACCGGATTTAATCTTGTGGCTTCTACCAGTTTATAAGTATCCTCCCCAAAGTAGCATCGTGTTATCCCGTGGTCTACATATCGTCCTTTCACCGCTACCTAACACATGATTTATTCGCCATTCAATGACACCATAAACAGGCGGAAATGTCTGCGCGTACGATACAACCAAGAGTCTCGGCTTCCTTCCACTCAAGCAGCAACAATTTATTGTCGCATTAATATTACAAACGGCATGTGAAGCACTTGTAATGGGAAAACTTTAAAGTTGCAAGTTCCAAATTCTCGGTTATCGGATTGCTGGTGGGGGAAATTATCAACGTGACGGCACGTGCGCATCCACAAGGGTATTATTCCATACTGGGTGAAGAGAGGGGATGAGAGGATCGCCGATAAAAGACTGACAGTGTAATCGTATCTCAGGAAGTTACGACCTCCTGAAGAAGGAGCAGTCGCCGATCGATTGGTGCTCGCATGACATAAGCCTCATAATTTCGCGTCGATGCTCCGCCCTAGGGGCTACTCACGTCATTACTGATTTATCGACTTAATTCTTCCAACGAGAATTTCCGGCGTTCCACAGACTAATCGAGAAGTTCCTACGTTTTCCAGAAGGGGGTGGGAGAAGTCAAAGTGGCAATGGTTGGAATGGTTGAAGCACGCGTTGCCCGAGAGCCAAAAGAATCGGCGCTTTTAACCCTTTTCGTTCTGTACATACGTAGAGCTCTGGGAGCACTTGGTTCGTTGGGCGGTGGACTTCTATGTGGTGGGCTACCATTCATTAAAACCAATATCCTACTTTTCTTCCTCGGCCAGGAACAAAGGGGAGATTTACTGGCTCGAAACCACGCGATACCCTTTAGCTTTTCCAACGGTCTACCTGTTCTACTTGTGCCAGTGTATGTGTAACCCTCTCCTCTTTCTCCGCACGGGCCATGTAACACCGGCCGAGCTGTCGCGTGCGTTTAATAGTTAATCGTTTTTACTGCCTGCCGCGGTTTCTTGTTATGAATGTTTCAGTCGTTACGCGGCCTCCCCTTCCGAGCTGCTGTTGGAAGAAAGGAAGGAAGGTGGCTCGATGTATACAGCGTTTACTATCTACCACAGTACCCCGTAATAATTTACGCGAACACGCGAGATCGAACGATAGGCGAGAAAAAGCAATGCCTGTCGCGTTATAAGTGTACAAGCGAGATCAGCCTCTTCAAGATTCTGTACGTTCGTAGTGCTTCTTGACAGTCATTCACTCACTTTGGAATTAATTGACACAGGTACATATTAATGTGAGGAGTTAGTAGTAGCAGTGACCGAAAGCCATTCGGTCGTTAATTAATTCGGTCACTGCTGACGAGGTTCATCTCGAGAAAGTGCGGTCGAGCCTGTCTCTTATGTAGACGCGTCGTTAGTCAGGCTTTTCGACCAGCACTCGCGGAGAAAAATCGGTCCATACTACACGCCGAGATCTAACAGATCGTTCGCAAAGGAAAGCAAGGAGTGGCGCGAAAGATCGTGGGTAAGAAAAACGGAAGCGCGGCTGGGGAGAGGGGCGAGCGTGAGTAAGAGGGCCGGTCACAGGAGGACGACGCCGAAAAGAAATCTCGGAGGGTCATGGAGTGGAGAAATTGCGCCGGCGAGAGCGTAGAATACGTTGAGGGAGCGAGAAAGAGAGCGGAATAATGGAGAGGGTGCCGTGGAAGTAGAGTTGCCGCGCAGAGGGTGAAAAGTGGCGGCGAGAAAGAGAGAGGGAGAGAGCGGGAAAGAGAAAGAGAGGGGCGGGTACCGAAAAAGTGGGAGGCAGAGATAGGGCTAGTGGGAGAGCGCGTGGGAAAAGGATGGAAGGTGTGTGTGGTCGTGGAAAAAACGAGATTCAGCGCGGCCGAAAGAGAAACGGCGAACATAAACACGAGGAGAGGAGGAACAGGGCGAAAAAGTGCCGAACGCGAAGTGGCGAGAGACTGCTGTAAAAGAGAGCCACTGTACCGACGCGTAGAGGGGGTTGCAGGGTGGTCGAGAGCGAGAGGAAAAAAAACGAGAGAATGCTCGAGAGCAAGTGAAGATCGAGGGATGGAAGTCGCGTGGGAGAGGGTGAAGAGGCGAGAGGAAATGCGAAGAAGAGAGAGGTTTATGGGGAAGCGCAGTGCGGCTATTGCCTAAGGCGCCAGTGCGGAGAGAAGGCGAGACGGCGCCGTAATTGATGGTGGCCGGCTATCAATGGGGCCGATTCCTAAAGAACAGGAGTTTTTCGCAACTGACGCACGCGAAAAGGTCCATTGACTCCTTTCCTTGGTCCCTGCCCATTTCCATCCTCGAGCGGCGCCGTCCTCTCTCCTCGGCCAACGCCACGCATTCCCACTGCTAAAGCACCTCCTCCTCACCCCCAGAAACCTCTCACCTAGAATTACGGGATTCCTGCCTTTTTTCTTTGAGAGCCCCGGTCCTGGGCATTAATTCCCATTCCCATGGCCAAACGATTGGCGCCTGGCACTGTCCTTGTACTTGCCAGGATTCACACTAATTCCCGCAGACCCCGCTTAGTTCTCTTCTCGCAATAGACTCGTATCCCAGCCCTTCGACAGAGAGAAGATAGGGAGAAACGAGCCTTCCTCCCGAATCCCGGCAACTCCGGTATGTTTTTTTTAGAGCGCCACCCTCCCGGCACGAGTCCTCCTTTCACTCTCGGTTTTTGTTTTCGTCACCGTAAAAAAGCTTTCAGGAATATGAAAGTGAGGTATTCGTTCGTAAGCCGGCCGCATTAATTTCAGACCCTTCGCCTCGAGATCCCTTTTGATGCGGGGCTCACTGGTAGCATCCCACCCACCGATTGCCAGAAACGCGATCCCGAAACCCCTCGGGGTGCCAGAAGGCTTTCGCTCTTGATGATTTCCCGTACTCGACAATCCCCATAATTTTTATGAATCGCTCTGCTCCCGTCACTGGCCAATCCAAATGTTCGCACGCGGGAAAAAGATCAGATTTGCGTGATACTGAAATTTTTTGCTCATCGAGGGTCAGAGAAAATCCTGCTGACCCCGGCGTGCTTTTTCTAGGGGAAGCATATAAGAGCAGAAGGATAGTGTTCCGGATTCAGGAAATATCATCGGGTTATTTCAGTGTCAGGTCAGCGAGGCATCAATTTCGTATTCCAAGGGTGGAAGCGGCTTAAATGTCTGGGAGACGGTGAGGAAAGTGAACTTTTTCCATCTTCGGCGACGAGTCTCGGCTATCTGCCTTTGAGTCACCAAGACGGGACGGCGATTGCAGTTCTTCTGGTTGGTTGGCATCCGCTAATTCGAGTTTACACAGCCTGTCTTGTGATATCAGACTTCATGATTCGTTAGGTGCACGTGTTCTTTCTGCCACGAGTGACAGGCGTGAACATGTTCCTTTTCCAAGAGTTGCACTCTTTCCTCGTTTTTTCTGTCCTGCCTTCTTTCGTTTACCAAACCCATGAAAAGCCTCTTAACCAAATGGAGTGACTATATGTATCTTCGCAGGGCAGATGGGGAAGATTAATTCGTCGAGTACGCGCGAATTTTTCTAAGTTCGGTGTCGCCTGTGTTACAATAGCCAGATATATAGATCTTGTCGAGGGCGACACGACGCGCGCCTCCAAGAGCGTGCCATTGTCTACAAATTTTTTGCTCTGCTGCTGTAGAGAGTGCTTGCCTCCCTCTTGCACCTCTCAGTCTTTTTTCACCGGCCGTGAATTTCCACGACACGTACCGAAAAGGCTATCGAGATTATGGAAAAATTCTCTCGCCTCTTGGCCCTCGGTATCGAGTGGCATAATTCACGGTAAACAAGCGAGAAGTGCCATTGTGTGTCTTTCCTTGCCCGTCTGTCCTTGCTCCACCCACTCGTTTTACTGCGATAAAAAAAAGGCTCTGTCGTGCCGGGAGCGATTGAAAGACTCGCTTTTGCACCAACCAGTGAAAACGCGGTTTAATTTTCAGTTCTCCCCGATTGTTCCCCACGGTATCAAACGGGGCTACGTGACGCGTGTACCGCCAGTCGGCCTTTGCGCCTGACACACGTAAATGCCACGCCATCGGCATCTTTTTCCTTTCGCGCGTTTTCTATGATTTCGTCCACCGCTTCAGTTCACCCCCAACGATTTCCATTCCTATCTCGGTATGACGGTAAAAAAATCGCCCGCTGACAATCATACTTTGTGTTTCGAGACTCTACTCACTTGTCCTTGGTATGAGTCAACACTGTTCTGGTCTACGTTGTGCTTTCGTGTCGAAGAATGCGTGTGAGGCAATGTCAATTTCATGTTTGGGATCCTGGCTTTCATGCACAGCAATGGACAAGCGAAATTACATCGGCTATTTCTTGAAAGTCTCACGAGCACGTGAAACAATTGCGACAAAACAGGGCGCGGCTCTTTTTCCTCGGTGCGACGCCGGGCCAATTTCGGCGCTCTACAGGCGAGAATTGTTCCGGCCACGGCTGCAGCAAGCGAGCAGTAGATTTGCGATGAAACACAGAAGGAAAGAGAGAAAGACCGAGGAGCAGGGAGTGACGGTTGGAGGGAGAGAGAAAGAGTGAGTGAACAAGCGCTTTGCGTAACTGGAGCATGTTAAAGTGCCGCCACGAGCGCACCAGCGCAACCCGTTGTCCTCCTATTCTCTTGTCGCAACAGTTGAACCACCCTTTGCTTTCCCTTTCGCCCAGCATCATTTCGTCCCCAAGTATGAAAAGAACCGACGACGGCAGCTACCCAGGCCGCTTCGTCTCGTTTAAGCCAAGCGACTCTAATTTTGATGTCCGCCCACGGTATACCATCTGCTATATCTCCCGAAACATCAGTCTCTCGACTGTCGGTTAATTAGACGGTGCCATTTATGGAACATTTCTTCTACACTCGTTTTATGATATCTTTATTGATGTCTTCATACGGCCTCGTCACATGCGAGCGCCACTTACAATTAGTACCGGCAGATACGTCATTCTTGCAAGAAATGTCCCTCTAAATGCGGACTTTTATTGAATAAGTCCATCCAGGCTATTCTGACGATTATTGCTCTCATTGATGAACGAGGTCGTGTTAGCAGCCTCCTACAAGAATCCTTATTGAAGAAACCTTGTATACCTCCATCGAGTTGCCTCTCATGAAAAAGTCAATATGAAGAGTCACTCAATACATCGAGCTTCGATGAATAGTGTACAGAAATTGCGTTAAGGTCTTCTTTCCCGCGCGGGGCGAATGTAGCCAGCAACAAATTACTCGTGGAAATAGGATAGCATCGGTTCTTGCGATCGGTTTTTGCATACTAGGTGGTGCACTTACTTGATGGAACACTCGGAGATATCCGTGCTAGATTCGGAGAAACATCATTTATTTCCAGTGTGCGTGTGTCCGACTTCTCCCACTCTTTTTCTCCTTTGGAAGCAAGCCTTCCGTGTGGTGTCTGGTCACCGTCGACAAAAAGATCCTGGGGAGCTGAGAGAATTCTTTTCCAAAGGTACCATTCCTTTCTACCATGAGTTGAAAAGGTTAGCTTGGTGGGAGGAGGTGAGGGTTAATTTCAATTGTCACGATTCGAATCGCCACGTCGTTGCAAGGTCTTCAGGAAGTAAGGGAGTATTTTCTCGTGGCTTCTTCCTGGCAGGTTCATTCGCGTATTGGTGATCGTGCCAGACTCGTTTTGCGGGCTTGGAGGTATGGGCCACGATTTGCCTTTGTGACGTGGGATCGATTGGTCGGGGAAGTTATATAGAAGGAGCCGCGGAGTCGCCATTCGCCGAGAAACTGAAAGCTCGCCGCCGGAAGATTGATGGCTGGCAAGCTCAACAAAGGGAATTATTTTGCGCGAATCGAAATTTTTCGCATCTCACGCTGTAAGGAGTGAAAGAGTGAGAGGGTGAGAGAGGTCGAGGGCTATTGTCTACGAACGCGTTAAGTGCCGTCGGATGGCAGGTGTTCAGGATTTTTCTCCACGGTCCTGGGAAAGGTTAATCTCACTTTTATCGCGAGAGACCGAGTGAGAGAGAGAGAGAGAGAGAGAGAGAGAGAGAGAGAGAGAGAGAGAGAGAGAGAGAGAGAGAGAGAGAGAGAGAGAGAGAGAGAGAGAGAGAGAGAGAGAGAGAGAGAGAGAGAGGGAGAATCCCTGGGAGGCTAGCGCTACAGAGACTGACAGGTCAGAATGTTAAGAACGCTTTTTCGGCGGATCGAACGTCTCTTGTCATCCTCGCCATTGTTTCCCCTCATTTCCCCCACCCTTCTATCGCCCACCCTCTCCTCCTCCTTTGCTCTCGCGGGGCTCGCAAAAAACCTCTCAGGATTATGGGATTTTTTTGCCGTCATCCGCGCCCAGTCTGCAAGGCAATTTCACTTTTCTCCAGCTCGTACGGAATATTTTAGCTCCATGCCTCTGTGTGTATCGCACAGGAATTTTGAGAGACTTCGTAGTCCTCTGTCAGAAGCGTCGGGTCCTTAATTTTACCATGACGGTCTTCTACCGTCGTTAATCCTCGAACGCGCAATCACCGTTACGAGCAGAGGATGAGCGGAAGAACGAGAGAGGGAGTTAAGAGGGAGCAGCACGGAAAATGGATACCGTTTGTTTAGAAATTTATCTCGCCGGCTGCTTTCAGCATCAGGTTGGGCGGTGTTTGCCCTGCGGAGAGAACAGAAGGGTCGTCTTTCGCACGAGCGATCCATTTTTGACGGTGGAGTGACTTTCCCGAGAGTAAATCGACAGTCTCGCCTGTAGCCCGATAGTTTCCAATAGTTCGGCACGTGCGCGAGCCCTGAAACCGCAAAACGAATACCGCTACAGTTACGATCGGTGCATTGCTCTCGGAGAAATGCAGTTCCGGTTCGCGCATCCTTCCGGTTAATCTGACAGTTGCGAAATTCACCCGGAATAGTTGCCGAAGAGTTTCGCGGCCCCCGCGATCCCGACGCTCGCCGTTACCAGTGATGTCGTTGAAATTTTCGAAAACCTGAATGTCTGTCGATTCCAAAAAGACCATGGTTCATGGCTTCTATTGCAGGTTGAGTCTTATTTGAACAAGTATAAGAGCTGCTCGTTTTCTTTAGATCTATTTTTAAAGTAATGATAGAGCCATCGCTCTTGTCCTTGTCGCCATCTCAGGTTATTCACCTGTCGTGCGCTAGGTCAGGGACGATTCGATGACAACGCCCTTCTAGAGCAACGACAATTTATGGCGAATGCGATTTCCATCGGACAAGGGCTCCGTCAGCATGCCTCTACATCGGCAGCAAGTCGGATGGATAATCGCGAGGCGATGACCCAACTAGAATCTCTGCGTCAAGCCGAGCTATTCATATGCAAAAGAATAAAAACACAGCCAATGATTGACATAATGCATGACTCATCGCAAGCTACAACGAGTACGATGGGCGCAAAAAAGGCCGCACTTTGCTTGGTAATGCAACGGCATCACTTGTTATCGCGACACGAGGTAGACGTATCAGGCTGGCACTGTCGTGTAATTAATTACCGGACTCTTTTCACATCGTTCGCCGATCACCGGCTGAATCTTTCATCGAGCCCACTTAACCGGTGCCGACGCTCACTCCATTCAGAAGGCGTTCGGCTCTGCGGGAATTTTTGTTCATCACCGCGAACATGGATTAAGGATATCCGATGATTAAGCAGCTGGCTGAAAGCACGATTCTGCTCGGTTCTTTTCATCGACGGGATAATGAAAACAGAGTGGTTTCCATTGCGATTCTTTATGTATCTAGAACCTGTAAACACTATTGCCATTGGCTAGTTGTAGGATCTCGAATGCCGAGGGCGGAGTTGGCTGGTAAAATATTACGAAAGGCACACAGTTAATTTCTCGCAGTGTCGGCGAAACCGCGCATAAATATTCCTTCCATTAGCTGGACTCGTTTTCAATTGTCCTTGATTAATGAGCCACTGGAGGGTCGTGTTCTGATTTGTAACGCCTTGAGGTTCATCCCTACGGAGTCGGGTCTTTTGGGATTGCCGCCCTCGACATATAACTTAATTAATCGGATGGATATCAAGTTACTCCGTCAGCTCGAATTATGGCGTTTAGAGGAAGCAAAGTGGGGTTTGAGAGAGGATCCTGAAACAGAGGAGGGGGAGGGCTGAAACCTTTGCGGTTACCTTGTCAGCTCGGGTATCGAAATTCAGGATCACGAATTCCTGGAGCACGCGGATTCTGAACGCACCAGATGAGATCGGATTACCCAGTGGGAGCCATAGAGCAGGACCACGCGAGAGAGAACCGGTAGCTGGCGCCGAGAGAAATATATATATATATATATATATATGTTACATGTGTCGGCGTATTGGTGGGAAATCGGAGCGATCGCGCAAGCAGGCAAGCAGGCAAACACGCGGACGGGCGAGCTGCGTGCAGGTGCTGAGTGTGAAAATCGATGCCGTTAGCTCTAATCTCGACGGGCTCTTAAGTTCTCGCGCGTCCAGCTAGCTGGAAACGAACGCGCTCCAGTCGTTTAGAAAGCCGTATTAGCCTGGTGATAACAGTGTTGCTGCTCGTTACGAGTTTCTCCTGGCGAGAATCCGGTCTGCGAAGTGTTTATGGTGGCACGTACTATCGTGCCGGTACCTTCCGGCACTCCAGAGGCTAGCGCCTCCTTTTTCGTCGACTGTCGGCTACCGAGACGATCCTTCCTTTATTATTAATACGTCCTTTCCATCGAGTTATCGCACAAGACTGACCATACAACCAGCTAAAACAACCATTCACTGATAGTTACACTTAATGCTCGCGTACGCATTAAACATTATGTAATGCTGAGGTCAGTTGGCACAAAATCGAAATTACATAGCAACTGGACCAACCAGTGTCTGATCTCCACTGGGATATTAATGCAATGCTTGGAGTTCCCGTGACTACCGTGGCAACGGTCCGGCAGGATTACTTTTGTGGGTGGGATCTGCTCGAATGGCTTGCGACGTCTCATACGAGGAGCGTAAATGCGTTTGCGAATGAGCCATTTAATTGCAGGCTTTCTAGAGCCTTACACTCTCCGCTACATAGCCTGTCATTAGCGCAACACTTCTCTTTTAAAAGATGCTACCACACACACTGCTCGGCTTTTCTCGCCGGCGTCTCTAAAGCCACCAGGCATTACCCAATTAGCAATTAGTGCTATTCGAGGTGACTTTAGCCAGTTCGCATTGCGGTAGAGCTCGATAACGTGATGTCGAGCAAAGAGTAATTTTCGATCCCGATCGAGAACCGGCGCCCTGGAGAGCAGCCTAATGCGCGACGATAATGTGTCCAGCTATCGATGAAGTTAATAATCTCCCATTTGTAACTGTCCAGTCGAACGATTAATCTTATCGCGATGGGCGCCGTATTTCCCTCGCCGCTCCCGTGTGCCGTACTTCCGCCACATCGAAACAGAGGCGGCCACATTCGAGTAGGAAAGGGTCGGATTCCCGGAGCGATAGCCGGGGTGACTGAGAGTTCGAAAGGGTTCCTAAAGTACGAGCCAGGCTGAAAGTATTATTCCCAAGAGTCCCTTGGATTCGCCGAGGTTAAGACCACCAAGTTGATTCAGGGATTAGCGCGAAGCGGCGGGCGTCCACGCTTTGACTCTGGAAAACTGAACAAGCATGCTAATTCCCACGGATAAGTTCGCTTCTAAATGTATTAGTCGGCGAGATCGATTGCCGAGCTTCTCCAGTGCAAACACGCCGAGCTCAACGTGGCCCCCGTCGTCCTCACTCCTTGCACTCCTGGGTCCTATCTTTCTCTCAATGATTATTTTCCTCTCTCAACGGAGCACTCGGCTTCTCCGGCACTCTCTAACACTTTAAAATCCAGACGGACAAAGGAAGGGGGAAAGAGGGATTCGAATTGGTGAGGGAGTGCACACACTATCGAGCCGATCACTTTTAAGCCGCACAAACGTTCCGTTTGTGTACATTGATTCCTTCAGCATCTCCTTGAGATGCGGTCAATTCCTTTTTTTTCTTCCTCCATGGAATATCATTAGCACGGTCAACTTGGAGCGGGCGAGTCTCCCATGCAAATGTGTCTTCTAATGGTTATTAGATTAAAGGCAAACCAGGCTGGGTTACATGGCACTTAGATAAAGAGACGTGTTCGGGATGTGATAGCGTGGTGGGTAGCTGGCGCTAAGCTGATCGCGCGATTCTTATGCAGCTCCCGTAGGAGTATGCTGGATAGAGATAGAGGGAGATAGGTTTAAGTCCACTAGATTCGAGTTTACAGGGAGGCAGGCTAATGGAAAGGGCATCGATGATCGCGGTGATTACGTTGGGATCAGGGCTATCCGCAAGTGAAAGCCGCTCTTTAATTCATAAGCCCTGCCGCGCAAAGCTTTCTCTCTCTCTCTCTCTCTCTCTCTCTCTCTCTCTCTCTCTCTCCCTCTGCCCTTTAGTTCGCTGATTGCGAGGTAACTCGGAAATAATCCAGCTGTAATTACGACCTGGCAGACCGCGACCACCACCGCGTCCACGTCGGCGCGTCTTGTTTTCTCGGCCAGCTCTAATTTACACGTACACAGAAAGCCGTCATCCTCGCATCATTACATCGAATTCTCGCGTTCCCCTTTGCCCCAGTGTTGCGTGATTACTTAACTCCGATCGGTCCGTCCAAGCATCAGCCGGTGTTTCCAAGAACTTATTAAATTACTCGGAGGGGATCGAGTAACAGGGCCTCGTAAAGTGACGGCTCGTAATTATGTGATTTTCTCGACCTCCACGCTACCAGCGACCTCTTCGTCGCCCTTGTATGTCTTCCTCTCTAAACTAAGACTCGTGGGCGGCTCCCTGGACCCCGGGATTCTTGATTAGTGGAGCGAGTTACGAGAGTTACTCGACGAAACTTACGGCGAACGACGTTAGGCACCCTCGAAGAAGCCGCTCTTCACAGGAGGCAGAGAGAATGTGTGTAAGACAGAGAGTGAACAACGATAATTCGAGTTCGCGGTTCGTGACCTATAAAAATGAGGTAGGAGCTACCGTATACCAGCTGTCCGTTAGGAAACTCACACGCGCACCAAGAATTTCCCATGGCTATCAATTATTTGAAACATTGTAACGAAGCGGGCAGGTGGGCTCGTTAAATGTCGGCAGGCAAGACTAGTTAAGCAACGCAGGGGTCACTCGAGGCAGGTTAAATGCACCGTGCTCTCCATTACATTTCCTTAATTAATAAGTCAGCTCATTCCGGCGCGCGTGCGCGTCCTTTCGCTCACTCGCTCTCGCAAGGAGGAAAAGAGAGTCTAATTACAAAATGCATTAAACGCGCCGTTTCTCCGTGAATGTACGTCGTGTGTCTAGCCAGACACGTCGTGTAAAGACAGCGTCGCACAGTCGGAGAGACGAGCGTGGCAGCTTTCCTCCTTCGAGAACGAAATTCCAAGCTAAAACGAGTCCATGGAAGAATGGACGGGATAGGGCCAGTTAAAATTCATCGTAGCTAAGCGTGCGAGGCCACAGAGGAGAGCGAGCGAGAAAAGGGAATTGCCCGGGCTCCACTTCCCAGGGCTGAGAGACAGCGAGACGCGGAGACACGCACGCACACACACACACACACACACACACACACTGAGAGAGCATCCCCAAGTTATTCCAAGTTCGTTCGGCACGCGGTGCGCGGCTCTGGTGTTTTGATATTCCGATGGCGATACAGTTCGTTCCAGTTGTCCATGATTTATAGTGAGCGGCGCTCCTTAATTTACGTCGCGACGCGTACGATAAGCAAACGACAACCACGGCCACCACTGGGCGAAGGCGGACCTATGGCAAGGAGCGCCAGATCGTAGGTACCCCCGTCGCAATTTCAACCGTTTTACTAAATGATCTAGACACCGCCCCCTTCGCCCAAAGCACCACGCAACTCTGCATCTTATTTTTCTACCATTTTTCCCTCGCTTGAAAAACACGATGGTTCTATCGCGCAAGGGGTGGAACTATGCGATGGAACATTTTAGTTCCCCTGGCTCTCACACTCTCTCGACTCCTCGCATGATTTTTGCCAGTCTCCACTGATCCTGCTTCGATGATTTAATACATTAAGTGCCTTCCACAGCCATTTAATACGCCGAGAGCTGTAGTTAGCGCGAGCCGCCATACTCGTTTCGCTAGGGGAATTAATGCCGGACAATAAATGATACGGCTAACGCAATTTCCCCTATCCGACTACGTCCGGATACATCTGATTTAATAGGCATTAAAGTGCACACGCGCTAAACGGATTCCCTGCCGGCGATGATTGAGTATTCGCCCTGCCGTGAAAAGCTGTGAGAAGTAATTAGATATATTAGTATCGTGTGTACGTATAGATTGCGAATGTTACGAATCCTTCTTGTATGAAGTATCCATCGAAATACTTGAGAGGCACGTGCTACATATCTCTTGCGTTAGCACACACATACAGGCATAGACGTTTATACATCGGTCGCTTTTAATATTACCCTCTTTCTGCTATTCAAGCACCGCATTGCTGTGCTTCGCCGACTTCCCAGAGGCACCCGGGCCGTATTTTTGCATCTGCGCGAACATATTATAACGGGCGGAGCTGCTAGTGCGTTTATAAGTGGGCGGAGAGTCAGAGAGATTAAAGGTATAAATCGCGCGTACCTCAAATGTACGTGTATCTGGGAATACACTCGCTCGACTCTAAACGTACATCTCAGCTCGTAGCCCTCGGCAGATAAGGATTTTTGCGAGACGCCTCGATCTATTGGGGGCAATTTCTTTTTCCAGCCCTTTTTTTTTTTGGCTTCTTCCTAGATCCCCGGCAAGATTAAACCCTGAAAAGTGTTTACGGCCGGCTGCGCTGTACGTGTGAGTGTACGTGCGGCGTGTGCTCGATGTGTATCCTCGAACGGCGATATTTTCACGAGATGGAAATCCTCCGGGCTCAGACCGGTAATGTTTCCCTATGCAATTCCGGGACCGCGATATATCCGCACGTGCCACTGCCTAAGTTTTAATATCCGGAATTAAAGCCCCGCCGAAAGGATTAGATCCTGCCGGTTGGTTTAATAGGTTTCTGGATTTTATTAAGCCCCTCTGTTCTCCGTCAATCTTTCATCCTGGTATAGCGATAATAGTTTTACTAAACCATTCACGTATTCGTCGTCCTGAGTTTCCCGAGGACATATGAATGAATCATTGTTAGGAATTCGTCAAAATATAGGAGAAATGAAGTTAAGAAACTGCGAAATGTTGAATAGAAGAGTAATTCAGCGTTATTGCAGTGTACAGTAATATACTCAGTGAAACATCCCAGGATACCAGCTACGAGAGCAGCGGGAAAATACCAAGTCAATTGCATCCGCAATTGCATCTACCGTACCCATCGACCACCCGCCCGTATCGTATATTTTCCTACATTAGAGTGACTCATGGAACATGTGTGCTGCAATCGCGGCAAAGGGAGAGTCATCAGGACTCCTAACTTTATCGACTACTCTCTACACTGCTACCAAGCTTCTGACACAAGAAAAATCGAGGGGTGGATGCGTGTTCGCCCTCTTAATTTCAGAGTAGCTTTTGTCACCATTGTCCACTACGTTATGTCGTGCTCCCGTTAAATACAGCACCGATGTGTACGTACAGGTGCGCGTGGCGGCTACTGAAAAAGGTGCACGAGTAGTGGGAAAAAATCTCGGTGGTTGGGGGTGGGCGGACGCGTTTGAATGCGCGCGCGAATGAGCGAACGCTAATTTCCGACGATAATCAGAACTTTTTCAACTGGGCGTGTCACGCCCACTCGACCCTTTATACGCAGCCGCATGTGTAATTAAATGTTTTGCATTTTACCGTCAGCCTCGCGAAAGAGAATGAGAGCGCCAGCCGGAACGAGACGGCTAGAACAAGCGAGCACGAGACGAGCGAGAGAGAACCCGATTGTTACAGCATTGTGAAGCCTCGCTGAGCGAAAACGTCGGCCAAACTGTAACGAATTACACAATAACCATTCCGCGTGCACAATGGTGAATAACGACGCGGAGCCAGTATAATGCGAACGCGCACTAGAATTCTCTCTTGATCGTGCCAAAGCCCGGGATGTGCTTTAATGGGGAAGCGTGTACTATAATCAATTATGCTCAAGTTGAACGACATGATGGTGCACCGGCCTTTCGTGCCCTGTTCACCGAGTGCCGACAACTTTCTTAGTCATTTTAATAAGAAGAGGTACTCCTTCAGATCTGTTGAAAAGTCTAACTTTTTCGGCACAATTCCGGATTTTAACCACTGATTCTTTGTTTTCTGTTCGTTTCGATACTCAAACAATCGATTTATGTATCTTCGTCAAAGTCCCAGAACCTTGGAAAAATCGAAAATTTTTGAACCACCCTTCCCGACCGTTTCAGGGTCTGGTATTTCGTGCAGTGATTCAGTATTTAGCTAGGAAACAGTGGTATAAATTCCAGAACCCCAGGTCAAAGTTCATTTTTTGGCCGAAAAATTCGTCAAGGGGTATACCCACAAAAATTTGCGAAAAAATGAATTTTGAGCTACGGGTCTGGAATTTATATGACTTCTGCCTTGGTGCAAAAAACTACTTCCCACCAAATTTCAGCCCCGGAAAATGTCGGGAAGTATAAAAAACATGGGAAAAACTGTCAGAATTAGACGAAAATGAATTATTCAGGATCGGTTTTCCATGCGTTTTCGGTAGAATTCCGGCATTTCTGCCACTGGTTTTATGTTTTCTATCCGTTTTGATACTCAAACAATCGAAATATCAAGTGTTCGTCAAAGTCCCAGAACCTTCGAAAAATCGAAAATTTTTGAAGGGGTATACCCGCAAAAATTTGCGAAAAAATGAATTTTGAGCCAGAGCTCTGGAATTTATATCACCTTTTCCTTGATACAAGACAACATTCTCCACCAAATTTCAACCCTTGAAACATTCTCCTTGAACGCAAACCATCCAAACAACGATCCTCAAGATCTAATCTTCTGAGATACGCTCGTACGACAATTGGTATGTATTGGCTGTGCTCGGTGCACCCTGTCGAACTTTCGTTATGTACACATCGAGTGTTTCGCAGGGCGAATGCCGTTCCTTTGAAAGAAGCCGGGCTTCATTGGGCCATGCTTAGGAACAATGTGCTTTGAAAGCCTTTTCGCGCAGTTCTCAGGGAGAAATTGAATTTCACACTCGGTCCTTGAGATTTCAGTCCCTTCGAAGTACAATGGTCCTTCACCAGTTAGTTCGGCGAACTTAGTGGTTATACTGTATTATACATTTCACTACTAACACTTTAACAGTCAATGTCGTAGTTTGCCAGCCGAATAATTGCATAGGTTCTGGTTTCCAGCATTCATTCACCCGATATTCCCAAAGTCCCATCAATAATTATATTGACGCGATCGCTCATTCGTTCTCTTTCCTTCGTATTCAGCACCAGCTGTCGCCGTGCAATTCAAATCGGGAAAATTTCCGCATTAAGTTGTATACACAAGTTACGAGGCTCCGGTTATACGCAGCTTTTGTCAAATGTGCCAAACGAACGTGTGCTCGTTCGGATGCGCGAGCGAAAGTTACTTTTTGCCCTGAGACCTGTTAAATCAAATCCGACTTAATTCCAAACACGGAATGCTTCCTCTCGTGCATCCAACGCAAATGCTGTGGGTTTGTGTAGGTGTGTGTGTTAATGTAACGCGACTAATTACGTGGAAATATGTATGCGCCCTCAGTGTGCAGCCGGGGGTCTTTAAAGGTGAGCGCCTATTAAAGTATATGTTGGGGCTAAAGCCACGCGCAAGCAATGTCTATGTACCAGTGTGTGTTCGGTGTTCCGAGCTGCGTCGGCCCCGTTTATATCGTAATGCAACCCTTCGCGCGCTTATTAATTACACGTTGACCTGTAAAGTATCGCTGTGTGATTAACGTGCCTGCCCCTTCGCATTAACGTAGCCCCACGAGATCGTGAGTCTGCACCCTTTCTCTCCTCGTTGCCCAAGGATTTTCTATCTACGCACTCACTCTATGCACGATGGATTTAATGGCTGAGTTTTTATACTGCACTTTCTTCAGTCACTCTAGAAATACTGGTTTCAAAAGCAATGTGAAAGTTAGTCCTCGGTAACTCGTAAGATTAAAAGTAGTTCCTATTGCTCTATACAAATCATTTCCCATCGAGTTTATTCACCTTTACGATATTGTTCATACATTTGTAAAACATATAGCTGCGGAGCAGGCTATGATAAGCATTGAATGGTTAGTAGTTACAATTTGCTTAATGATATGTACGGAAATTCGTGATTATAAGCTGACGAGACAGACAGGCATGAGAAATAACAAGTTCTCAGTGAAGTAATTATTGTTATCGCGGTCCCCAGGATCGTTGGCATCTCGAGGCCAATAAAATACAGGTTCTGGCGATCGACGGAGACCCATCGCTCGTTGGCTCTCTCTTTCTCTGGTATAAAGGGTCTCGGTGCCTCGAGTGAAAATGATCGCGCTCCCACCGTATAAATTATACCTTCGATTTTCGTGGCACACACCCGACCGAAATTCACGAACCGGTGGACGGCGATAAATTCTCCAAGGTTAGACTACGGCCCCGTGGTTTGGGGGGCCTCGCACAGGTTGCACGGTAATTTGTAATCGTCGAATCCGTCGGGTATATGCCACCCTCCCCCGCCCCCCTCGAACACACAAGCCTCACCAAGTGACCGCCCTTTCGGTCGCTCCCTTTCGCTACGAGCCAGTGAGTCAGAAAGTTTTTACTGAAAAATGATTGACCAAGTGTTTCGGCTACGGAGTAGCCTTTACTGGGACTGCTTTACACGGATCCGTGGTACTTTAAAGCTGGTTCTGTAAGGGTGAACCCTTGGGAGACCCTCGGAATGTTACGCCCTGTAGAACAAGGATGCTTTCCTTCATATTGATTTCGAAGTTCTCGGACAGCTCGTACTTCTATAGTGGACGTGAGTTAAGAATGGTCTTTGAAATTGACTTCGGCTACGGAAAGCCGTGCCGGAAATTTATTGGCTCCCATAGCTCAATTTAACTCGAGTCATTTGATATTGTTGTCGATTGATCGGCCGCGGAATTATTATTCGCCAAGTGGCCCTGGGAATGTAGCTCGATCTTCTTGAGTACACATGCAGAAAGAGTGGTTTGTGTACTTAGGGAATTGGCGAGGGAACGGTGCACCAGCGCGCAGTAGTCTCGGCTCTTAGTTTAAACTGGCTTGCCCTCTCGCTCTCTGCCTTTTCCCTGTCTTCCTTCGTCTCTCGTAGTACTCGGCCGTACGTTGTAAGTATTTTAAATGATCCCTCATGAATAAAACAAATCATCACATTTAAATTGCCAAGCCAATAGGATCGTGGCCGGGCCGCCATAAATTTTCATAAGCTCATCTTTATTAAACCGGTACAACCGGCGCGTTTCTGCCAACAAAGTGGCATGGTCCACGCGACGATAACTTTCCACCGGGCTCGCCTACTGTCTCGAGCAGCTCTTCTTCCCTTACCGCTCGAGTTTGAAGTTTCGGACACGCTAAATGGATCGCGCTATACTGTACACGTAATTCAAAGTTTCGTTTCGTGCCAGGAATAATCGAAGCCCTGTCGACGGAAAGAAGTATTATTTTAGAATAGTATTCCGAACCTTTTCTCTTGAACATTACAATTTTGTTAAGGAGAATAAGTTCGTTACAAACCAATCGATAAAATCAATCATAGAGTGGTGAAAGATCGATTGAGAAGAGTACGATTTGAGTGCCAAAACTACAGCTTTACTACAGACTCTCTCCACACGAGTACATGTTTTATTAGGTGAAATTTAATTGTCAGCGTAACGTGTTAATCGCTGATGTTTAACTAGAGCCGGGGTCTTCTGAAGGCGCGAGGAATATCGGGAACCGATTGATTTTTAAAAACATTACTCCGAACGACAAAATGTGTATGTTCGTGTGTAGGTGGGACTCGCACGCAATGAAAACGTCCGAGTATTTTCATAGCCCGATTCCACCCTCTCTCCCTCTGTTTTATCTATTTCTCTCGCGACCTCTCTCTGCCTCTCTCGGGCAACCGCACGTTTGCACACTCCCGTAATCTACTCTCCGATATTTGTTTGCGACACTGCGGCGTTACCCACGTTCCCTGGCGAGGCTGAGATATTGACGCCTCAATAGAACTGCTATTAATACCGAAATTCAATTTGGACTTCAATTTTCTCGCGTTAGCAGTCCTTTTTTGCAAGTATTCTGGCACACGTCACTCACGTCGAGCTGCCATCAGTCCCCGCGGGTAAAGCTTGGATTGAAGAGAATTTCACGCTCGCCGCTGTAAACACTTCAATCGGACAGTGCTGGAAGACCTTTCAATTTCATTTTAATCGTTGCAAATAGAGAAGGCTTGCCGAAATTCGAAATGAACCTCTCTCGAATCGACATGTGGACGTGCGTGCGCTGATTGATAAGGGGTTACAGAAACGTGATCGGTGAGTGGCACGAAAAATAGGTGGAGGATAACAATCGTTAGAAGTTAGCGCAATGCGATGACAGGTGGGAAAGAGCAGGAAGCCGGGCGATGGAAATCAGCCGGTTCTGTCTCCTGTTAACAGATTTCAACGTGTAAAATTCAATTTTCCGGGATCACTCGGAAATGGCGGGGTGCGAGGAGGCCGTGGTTCATCCGCGCGAGGAATTTCATTTGGCCACATCGGGCCAATTAGAAGACAGAATAACCAAGCACATTAAACCGATAACGCGTTCTCCCAGTAAATCTGTATGAGCGGTTTTACCGGTGTATTTGAGTGGTTCGGACATGTGACGAGAGTAGCTCTTCCTCTCTCCTTCTCTCTCTCTCTTTTGCCCTCTCAGTGTTGACCATATCAACGACAGAGGGTGGGCAGAAAAAAAGAGACGGAAGCGCGTATTAACCACCATGCGATCGAGCGTTTGCCTGTTAAATACATGT
Source organism: Ectemnius lituratus (assembly GCA_910593735.2). NCBI lineage: Eukaryota > Metazoa > Arthropoda > Insecta > Hymenoptera > Crabronidae > Ectemnius > Ectemnius lituratus. The sequence continues at coordinate 14,068,833 of OU343039.1, read as the reverse complement.
ACTTCATTCATACTGGGCCCCTGATTGGACGCGATTCAATTAACTCAGAGCGGTGCGAGCAGCTAACTCACTGTTCGATGAAACGATCGGTCCACGGTGCATTAATCAATCTGCTAACTCTCTTTCCTCCACTCGCTCTCTCACTCTCGCTCTTACTCTCCGGGCCAAAAAATGCTTTACGTTTGCTGGGGTGTCTAAAACTCCATAAAACACGAGCAATACCTGCTAATACGACCACAATGCAGGATTTCGACTGTATTCCAGTGATCCGATTGGTTTTTGACCAACACCTACTGTCATATGTTCATTTTGTGTGCGTTCGTTGTTCGGCCGGTTGCAATGGACGCGGGCTTTAATTGTAGAGCGGAAAGTTGGCCTATTGTTCCCATTCGATCGCTGTCGAGGATTAGTGATAATTCTAGTGTCTTTCAATTACTCGAATCATACACAGTTCAGATTTGATCAGGCACAATAAAGCGTATATGAGAGAACGAAAAGTTCTTTCCAGTCTGTGCACGTAGCATTGATATTCCTCGGGAAATAGTCGGGAAAGATTTATCACTGCAATGGTAATTGCGTTAAGAGTGTATCTTTCAGACTTAAATGCGCATCGTCATGGTGAAGTCGGATGGGGCGGGGGAGGGAGTGGGAGGGGGTGCATAATATCAAGTACGTAAACCTATCGTACCCGTTTTACCAGCAAACGCAATTACGACGTCAAAGAAGACTCGCCTCTTCTTAGAGAGTACCCGGTAAGAAATAAGGAAAAGAAGGTCGCCCAGGCTGTTGGGAGCGAGGTGGAGAGATAGATGGGCGGCGAGAGGTACTTCGAAGTTCCTCGCTGTCCCGCTTTATCTGCCTTCGGATCTTAGAGTTTCATTAGGGGAATCAGAGTCGGTTTCCCCGGTCTACCCTCCGCCGTCCTGCTGCTCCATGGTTTCGCTACGAAACTTTCGAAGATTTTATGGCGCGCCTGCTGACGGGAGAGATCCGCTTGAAAGGTGCGAGCACAATGCAAACACAAAAGTCGAGCTGGTACTCCTTCGATTCTGCGGATGGGAGCGTAAAAGAAGCTCGATCTTTCCTGGAAAGTTGATTGGAAAGGCGGAAAATGAGTAAACGATTGTCATCCGTTCTCCCTTCGATGCCTGGAATTCTGTAGAATCGTTTCAGGGAAACCTTAATCCGCTTGAATGTGGCACACTGAGCGCCCAAGGCTCTTTAGAAAAAGCTTCAACTCCGTCGGAATTGTTGGCTGCTTAGCTGTCTCGAATAATGCACGACAAGCTCCAGCTACTAATTGTAAGAGATTGCGCGCTCGTACTACTGGCTGATCAGCGATTGACTTCTACTACTTGCCCCTTTCACTGATCGAGTACGACTATCCCATCCGCTTGAGTCAAGCTGCGGATAATTATCGTTCTTGTTGCATATCGATCCAGTCCACTATACCGTGAGCTTTTTAACCGTGTTGGTCATGTCAGTATTAAAAGTCGTTGTTTTTTCTGGCTTGCATTAATTCACAACTCTCCTCGTGAAAGTCCGTTAGGTAGAAGGACAGGCGGGTGGGCGCGCTCCCTGTTTGCCGGCGTGCAGCGGTAATTGCTTGCAAACTTCCGGTCCCTCGAGCTTCTTCCCTGGGTGTTATGCGAGCCAACGTGCGACATAATAGCGTTCGTCCACGAATCGATATCCGGCCACGGCGGTGTGCGCATTGCGCTGCGGTGCGCCCGGCACGATGCCTATCAATTTTTCAATTGCACTTAAGCATCATGCGACGACATGACCGAGCCATCAGGTAATAGGCCATAAAGCCGTCGCGCCACAGCGGAACCTCTATGCCCTATGGGAAGAGAGGCGCCTAGAGCTCGAGCAGGAGCATCCGAGCAACGCCGCATGCTCTCATGGGACGTCCATTATCCTCGGACCTTCATCAACCTCGATGGTTCTGATTTTCTCGGAGCGGCAGCCCTTCGTCAGGAGTTTTGAGGCTTCGATCGCTACCACTACACACAGTTCAGCCAGACAGTAATAAAAAAGAGTCTGACCGGCTATGCAGCACGGGGATAGATCGTTTCAGATCGTTGAGAGGGGCTGGGTGAGTAGAGTGGGAGAGTGGGGAGAGAGGAGAGAGGAGAAAAATGACGAGCGCAGTCTCTTTCTTTACGGTCGTGGCACCTGGGCCTCTGTGGCTTTCGGGGTGCGAAGCCGGTAGCCGGGCAGGGCGAGCTCCACCCCACCTCTCCTCAAACAGAGGGAATAACCGGATGGGAAAGTTGATTGAACCGGAGTTCTTAAGGAAGCTCTACCCCGTCGGCATTCAGTCCGCCGATATCCGCAATCCGCGAATGGCTTCGAGAAATTTGCCTTCTTCCGAAATCTCGGTACCCACCCTTCTCTCGTCACCGTTTCAACCCCTCCGCCTTCGAGCTCTCTCACCCTCGCTCTTTCTATCTCGGTATACCCTTATCGAGACAGATTTGGCTCGGGTTTTAGGCGACGCGATCCCCCCCTTTATATTGAAACCGCTATAATTAAGGCAGCTTCTTTCATTCCGATTGTCCCCGCCGGTGGACCGACAGATCTCCGGTGAAATTTTCGATTATGTTCCACTCTTCCTTTTGCGGCTTCTCTTGCCAATTGAAAGGAATTCCATTCCTGGATTCTTCCGGCCGAAATTTAATTAGTCACGGCGGTCGCAACGTCCTCGAGAAATCTTAGACGGTATTATGAATCCTCACGCAAACCCTTGGATCGTTACTCCGTCATCTCGGTAATCTCGAGGGAACACAAGCCGGGCGCAGTTAGCGTTGAACCGCAAATTAATGACCCAGGAATTTATCACGACATTAGCGCGCGTAATCTCGCGAGAGCTCGCAAGTAACGCAGGCGCCCATTCGAAAGGGCTGCCGGTGTGTTTAAAGAAAGCCTCCACTCAAACTCATAAGGGTTGAAGTGATCGACGCGGCTACCAATAAATTAACCTTCTTAAAAAGTTATTCTCATTCTCTTTTTAGACTGTCAATCGTGATATGAAAACCGAGCGACAAGTTGAAAACTATAGGAAAACATTGAAGGAGAGAAAGAGCGAGAGTTGCATGACCTTCGTTAGTAGATGGTTACGCAGCATATTGCGGGGTAATTAGTTTCATTTATTGCAGCGCAAGCCAAATGTGCCGGACATAATGAAGGCAAGCGATTAGCAAGTCGGTCGGGGCTAAAGTGTGGAATGGGAAAGGGGGAGGGCTTCGGATGGAGCTTTAATTCGTAACCGTGTTATTCGAATGCGTTTAACGGCTTATAGCTCGGGAGTTTCAAGTTCGGTGAACCACCGAGTCAGGTTTTCGAAATTGTCTCGACAAACTATGGCAGCCGAGCCGTGCCGCGACCTCGACTCCACTCGCCACCACGTGTACTGTGTCCGAAAGCACGAATAGTGCAGTCGTGCGGTGCCGCCACCGCCGCCGAAAGTCTGCGCTGAATCGGCCATAATTACGAGGGACGAATTAACCCGGGAAATTAGTCGGCCGGCAATCGTCAGATAATAGGTACAGTGCGCCGACACCGAATGATTCGCCCGACTAATTGGACGGCGTGGAATTTCGCGCGGCGTGTCGCTCGCTCGTATCCGGGCGTACCCGAATTTTCTTTGCTCCCGGAAAATTGCGGTCAGGCGCACACATGCTCTCGCTGTTGCGCTTTCGAAAATCGACCGAGACATTGATGGGAACGAGCGCCAACTATGCACCGTCCTCAATATCGCAGGCTTTGTTCACTCTAGCTTCTATTGCTTCATCATCCTGCGAATGAACTTTCTACCAAACTGTTAATAGTCGTTCTTTCCTAGTTAACAGTTTCGAAACTTACACGTATATGTTACGTCTTTCCGAGATACGAAGACTCGAGGGAACATTGGATAGTAAAATTGTCCTGCTAGCTCAATTTCAATGACTGTCAGTACCAATTACGAGAATTTTGAGTAAGATACATGACAGCAGACACGTCGGGAGGCATCGATCACGTATGACGGCCAGGCAGACATAGAGCCTCTCTATCACCCTGGCTCTCTGGCTGTCTCGATGCATGACCGGTACGGTTATAATTGCGGTGAATGAACTAACCAGCAAATTAGTCGGCAGACAAGCGGCTGGTAATAGATGCGGGAGGAAACTGAAACCGAATGATTCATGCCTGATTGGACAGGGCGAGACGGTCCGCTGCACGTATCTAACAATGCTTCGCATAATTTCATCGAATGAGCATGGTCTCCCAGCTAAATAGCTGCTGGGCTTTCCTTTCGCTTCAAGTACAGCTTGTTAAGCCGCCGCATTTGTTAATGAGAGTGACACAACATACATTGACAGAGGAATTCCCTGTTAAAGAGAAACAACGACGGAAACCAGTGGCATTCTGAACGAGTATACCGTCATATACGAGAGCGAAGAGTTTCGCTCTTTTATTGGCGCGGTCGAGATCTGTTTGTAGCATAGCCACTTGTCGGGCGGAATTTTTCGTGACGCGTCTGCTAGTGAACGATTGTTGAGTGGAGTGCGGAGGAAGCCGGTGAAGCGGACTAGAAATAAAAGAGAGTCTCGATAGGGCCTCCGGTACTTTCTGTAACCACGTAACCGGCCTCCGATCTCTTTCGAAGCATCCTCTCCTCTCTTCCCGATCCAATTTCAGACCGTCTATGCCATATCGTTCTGCTAGCAGGGAAAAAAACGATCACCGCCAGTTACACGCCGATACATTCCGAGGCCCTAACACGCCACGCTAAGAATTGTAATAACTTACTGGCTTTCTATAAGTGACCGGCCGATCTTCCATGTGGAACGTGTCCCTAATCGAATATAGCAACGGGTCACCGGAAATTGGCGGTAGGCGGACCAGGATTTACAAGGATAATTGGAAAGATCTTGCGAGTAGCTCCGATACTGTGCGTCCGACTTTTCTCTAATCCTACGAACATCTGACCCAGTGCCTTTTCGGTAAAGAAGGTCCACAGAGCTCCAATCTCTTTCCATGTTATTATCCCAGGATCTTTTCTACCAATGCCTCTTACGAACTAGAAATACGGTGGGAAGTATAAAACGGTTCCAATTCGGAATGCTACTGTAGTAGCATTGAAGTGTCAGCTTGTAGGAATGTAATAAGATCGGGGCGGACTGTTCACAAGAGTATTAACATTTGGAGAAGAAGTTTTTCGTTATGTTCTGTCGGTTGGCTTTGCAGAAACATACGCAGTGTACATAGACACGGTAGCAAGTGCATATCATTTGGATATCTTAGACTAAACAATATAGAGGAGAAGGTCGGGTAGAGTCTAGCAGGGCTTTAGGGGTGGTGAGCGTTTAATGTGGTTAGATCGCCCTTGGGAAGCGGCACTTTATACACACCTAACAATACACCAATGGTGTAACCTTCTCCCAAGAGCGAGTTGCCCTATTTCCATTTCCACTCGCCGATCTCGGCACATCTGATTATTTCGATTTTACCAGTTCACTGCAACTTTTTCACGTCCAACCGTATGCAGTGTTCTGGCTTTTCCAGGAGTCTCTTGGCTCAACACCACATTTCAGCTTGTTTTGCAACATTCTCGCGAGTTCCTCGGCCAACCGAGCACCGGCAAGACTTTTTTGCGGCGACGGGTGCACCACGATCGGTTCTCTGTGCAGTTCCTCCAGCTTCCACCACCTTTTTCTACTGGCCGCGTGGTTGCTCCGCTTCAGGGCAGCTGTTTCGATCGGCCTGTTTATTTTCCGCGGCCGCGCGCGTTGCTGCATCCCTTTTTTGCCACCCTATCAATCTTCGTTTTTCTATGCGAGCCTGATCTTTCTTGTTTTGCGGAACCTCCCACACCTTTTTTTGCATTGCGATCTCCCTTAGACCCGAGGCGATCTTTATTTCTCGTGTCGGCACTGTTAGTCGCGGTTTCTCTGCGTCCACTTCGCTTTGCGACTCTTCTACCCCCAAGCTCCTTTTTTGTACACTTTTAATCCTGACGCGTATTCCAGAGCCGCGCCTCTCTCCTTATCTCTTGCCGCTTCGCCTTTTAGTTCCGGGAGCGATAAGTTAGACTTCTTTTTTAGGAGCGTACGCTCTCGGCTACCCTTGCTTCTTCGCTCTACGGTGTGGCGTTCAGGGGAGGGTTCGGGTCTGGCCACTTTTTTTCTACATGTATGGGGAGATAGATCGCTTTTTCGAGAGGATGAGGGTCCTGGTTATACCACTTAATGTTACAGACGTGTCATGCAGAAAGCGCTTCATTCGTTTTATTATGCTGTGTCAGGTATATGAGAGATTCATCTTTATTTCATTCTTAGAGATACGCGGAAGACCGATTCCCTGTAACACAGGATTTGATCTTATTCGGGGCTGACTTTGCACAGTGGTTTCACTCGTTACTCTCTTTCACGCTCATTGCTCACTTCCCCCTGTATTTTTCACGCCAAGCCGAAGAACGTATCTCAGCCCATTCTCGTACCTCTCTTCGCACCCTAGGAAGCCTTTACTTTGATTCCCGGTCTAGTTAAGCCGAGCCTGCTCTTTTCTACGTAACGCATAAAGACTTGCCCGCGCGTGCTATCTTTTTGTCGTCCGAGATCTTCCTTTCTCTGTCTTCCGTTCCTTTTTTATTTTATTGTTCATCTTATATAATATAAGTAACCTGTCGTGGGGGTGCGGCATCCTTTCGTGCGCGCATTGTAGCCAGTATTTAATGTGGCCAAGGGGTTCTACGAAGAAGGCGCTTTATACATACCTAACTACCCTCCTAACCTGCCCAACCCTGTCTCTCTCCGCGCTGGTTATCTTTATCAGGGTTACTCTCGTTTTGCTTTCTTCCTCTTCCCATCATCTCTACTTTGCTTTCTCCTACACCACACGCGCCCACCCACCTCACTCCTCTCACTCTGCTTTTGTGTTCCTTCTTTTTTCCTCCACTGTGCACTGGGTCTTCCCCGGCTGGTCGGTGGCCGGCCCAGCGAATCCTGCTTTTCCCGCAACCACTCTCCCAGGGGTTCGTCTACCCTTTAGTATAACCCATTTCTTTATGATGGTTATCTTTGCACGGAAGTCCTCCTGCCCGCCTTCTCTCCTTCGATTCTCTCTTCCTTCTTCCTTCTCCTTGAATTTTCCTTCCTTTTGCGCCCTAGTGGCGATGCTGCGCGATGTTTTCACTCGAGACTTTTTGTTCCAGTTCTCCTGAGGTGCGCTCGCGGTGTTCTTTCTGCCGCGTAATGTAACAGGCTTGTCTATGGTTATTGTCTTTATCTTCCTCCACCCGGTACTCTCCCCCTATTTTCTGCTTTTGTCCCGGATCCTCGACCTGCATTACCCCACGTACCATTCTCTTGGCGGCGACCTTCCTCCTGTTTTTACTTTCGTCCCGCGTGTCCTCTGACCCTCTGTCTCACCGGGCACCTGATTAACCCGCTGTCACTGAACCTTCGCCGCACCAACTTCTTTATCCCTTCTATTCTGACCCTTCACCCGGCATCCGCTTGTCGGTGTAAGCTCGTCTGTGTTTATTCGGGATATACCGGTCTACCACCAGCGACATGTCCCTTTTTCCAACAGCAACCCCATGCATGATGATTTTACTAGCGGGCTGTCGGACTCTAAATGTGAGAATGTAGAAACCCACGTGCTCGGAACTATGCGTGATACTTAATGCGAGTGGAGGTGTTAGCGTAGCAGTAATGGCATTATGCTCGGGAACGAGATTGTCCTCTTTTACCAGACGAAACCTCTAGCAGCCTCCCATTTTCGCCTTGTTCACCTGCAGCCTCTTTAAACTGCTAGTTCCTCTTCCTTCTCTACTTATATCCTCGTCTTCCCATCGTCGCCTATTCTACTTTGGATCTGTCTCTTCTATCCTTGCTTGTTCTTCACCTAATTCCCCGTCTTCTCTTTTCAAGAGAGAACACCTCGCCATTCTTCCTCACAGTAGCTATTCGTACCGCCTTTTCATTCCTTGCTTTTTCCATGGCTACGATGTGTACTTCCTTCCTCGTTCTCTCCATTTTTGGGTTTCTTTATGTACGCTCTCCTCTTCTGGCCAGCCACTTTTACGCGTTATTCAGTTGTGTAATGTAATATAAACACGTTGCCGTGGCATGGAGCGTGGAGAAATTACATGCGAGTGAAGTTCGTTAAGTGACTCGGTGGCCCTCACGCACGCATAACTTTTGGATTCTCCCTTTATTATGTTTCCCTTTTATTCATTGCCGGAGCGGCTCCACTCAGTCCCGCTCGCACTCTTCCCTGTCTGTTGCTGGTGTTCGCATCTCCGCTAAATAACTCGACCCACTGCTCCTAGAGCGTTCCTCTTTACGAGCGGCGTCTTTCCAATTTGTATCGTCTATCCAACGAACAGCTCGCGCTATTTATTGCCTCGACTATTCTATTCCGCTTGGCTGGAAAGCTATACGCGAGGCTTCTCTCTTTCTCTCTCTCTCTCTCTCTTTTCTGCCTACCTCCTCGGTTCGTCTCTAGTCTCTAGTGCACTTACCTACGTGCGCTATGCAGAGCAATGCTCCTCTGAGTCGCGTTGGCCGGGCGGCCACAACGGCCAGGCGAAGCTTTCCTGCTTCTGGGAAAGAGAGAGAGAGAGGGAGAGAATGGGAGCCGGAGTAGAAGGGTGGGTCGAGGGACGAGAGAGAATATTATTCAAAGCAAGATTTACATTTTTACGACGACGCTGCCGCCGCCGCCGCCGCCGCCATTTTCTACCGAAGGCACCGACGAGAATAGGAATTAGATTCATTTACATATATACGCGCACGCGCGCTCTCTTCGCTCGCCGCGGGCCACGACGCGCAAAGGAGATTAATGCCTTGATTAGTTCGTTTTCCACGACTTATCGCCCGCCCACCGCCCACCGGCTTCTTACAAGTTCCTTCAACCCCGCATACCTTACCAACCCCTGCTGAGCTCCGGAACAACCGAGTGCGATTGTAGAAAGAGTTATTTTAAAGGGAAGTCCAGGTTCTTGGCAACTCTTGTCAGCGGTTGAAGCTGCAAATAGACTTTTGCTTTATCTTGTAATCATAAAACTTTGTAGGGAATATCATAACGAAAGAATAGAATAGGAATTGCATAGTTGGCAGTCTTTTAATCGTTGGAAAATATTTAATTAATGCCAGGTATTGATCGGGCTTGGCTGATGTCAGTTCCATTAATGTTTGCGAGTACTTCGTTTCCGGCGATCGGCTCGGTAGCGGTGGTGGTGGAGGTATTATTGCGGCTTGGCCATTGTACCTAGGTGGCGCGTAGTCATTTGCCGGTGCTGAGCCGGGTTTACCTGTCTACCTCTCATTCTCGGCGGGACCGCCTGCTCTCCTATAATACTCGCATGAATAATCGAGCAGCGAGCTGCGTGGCGGATCGAGCGTAAGACACACTGGGTGCACACCATGCACGCGCGCGCGCGTGCCCGGGCTTTCAGTGTAATCTCCGTAGGAGCGGGAGCATCCCCCTCGACAAAGTCGATCAAACACAAGCAGCAGACTCGCTCCTGCTGTTGCTCGTGCAGTCTAAAACAATCTATCCGGGATATTACTCGTGCAACTTGTAATTAACATCTCAGTTAGTTCGTTTTGCACCCGGCTCCCGCTGTCGAACTCTCGACGTTGCTTTATTGCCGCCAACATTTCCCTCCTATTGCGTAACTGGACATTATGACTACCACGTTGAAATTAATATCGTGGCCTGCTTTTTTTTTTACAACGCGGAAGCTTTTACAAATTATTTGTCTGCACTCTCGCAACGCTCTGACTCGTGGTTGAATTAGTGAGTAATAGGCGGATTGGTTTCGATCGCATGCAGGACGAAGTCGTCGATGTCTATTAGTTATCGCGTATCTCCGTAATTTAATCATTGGATCGAGTTCCTTTCGGCATTGTTTCCCACGGCCGATGCATTGGGATTGGCATCCCGCTCACAAGTGACCGAGATTTCGACGGGTTATAATGGACAGTCGACTTGTTCCAATAGAGTGCACGCGGAAATTCTGCCAGTTCTCTATGCTGCTGAATCGCAATTGGAAGTAGTCTGCTTGTGGTTCGATTTATCGATACTTGCTTCGTCGATGCTTCATGTTCACTTCCTGAATTCGAGTCGCAGTGATGAGGAAAAGGGTGGCTGGAAAGTAATCCTTTTAAGAATCTTTCTCAACTCTTATAGACTCTCGCGCCAAGCCTTCCTTCGTCGCTGAGACCACGTGCCTTCTTGGACAAGCGGACTTGCACGGAGAAAGGTGAAGACATAAATTACAGATTTCTCGCGCGAACTCTTTCACGAGAGGTGAAATTTCGCTTCGCCAGTGGCGCGCGACGCAAGCTTCGAACGAACACTAAGAATCAGTCGCTTGATTTACGATCTTCTGCAACCGCTTACTAATTTGATTTGCATCCGACGGAATAACTTTGATTCAGACTCTCTTATGCTCATACTTTTGTATGGATCGAAGGTTTGCCTTCACTGACACCGACGACATTGCTTGGGAACACTAAAATAAGTCGAAAAGTTTTGCCTGTCACGTAGAAGTCAGTTCCACATGAATCTTTCCATTATAGCGGCGTTCATTAACGCTTCTCCAGATCTTGTCAGACCTGTTTTACGATTATTCTGACCAAGGCCGCGTGTAACACCATACTTATGATAATCAGGTGGTGTAGCAAAGTTCTTCCCAGTAATCCAATACCGTTTTTACTTTTCTTATCTCTAAGTATGCCTGATTGAAACAGGCTTCGCAATTTTTACACCATTTCTCTTCATACCGGTGCTTAAACGTAATCGAAATCCTTCAACCTTACGTCTTCACTGTTCATCTTGGAATACTTGGCTGGATAGTTTTACCGCGCGGTGCCAAGGGCCTTGAGAACCTTCGTGCCATCCTTCCTTTGAATTAAGATCGATCACTTGCGCGGGAGGGAAGACTGCCTGCGAAGATTCCACTCGAAGGGTCAACCTGTCGAGGAAACTGAATTTTGCGGTGGAAAGTCTTTCACTGATAAGTAAAATCAGATCAATGAAGCGGCGGCTACTCGTAAATTACCGAATCCAGGTCGAGCACATGTTTCTGATTTGAAGTAGTAGTTCAATGTGTACTATCAATAATCTTTTTATTAATAGCAGTCCTCGAAATAATGCTAGTGTATTTTTAATTTGTAGAATTCAGAGATGTACTTTCTAGCGAAATCTCGCGTAAGTACTTAGCGTTCAAAAGGTTAGCGCTCCAATCCTCCCTCGAAACGGAGGGAGTGAATGGTCAGAATAAAAAGGGGATTCTTTTCTCTAAGATTTTTCGAGAAGTGCTTTCTTCCGTAGGTATATAAGCGGGCATCGCAGCTGAATCCTTTCCTCTCCTCAATTCTCAGCTTTCCCATGGGGAGGAAGAGAGGTGGCTGTAGAAAGAGAGAGAGAGAGAGAGAGGGAGAGAGATGGAGGGTCGCGTCCGGCCGCAAACGTACGTGAAAGCATGAATTTCAGATTTCTTACTAGGCGGGTACACGCCAACCAGCCGTGTGTATGCCGATTCATCCTTTTATCGCGCGACACGCCAGCTTTAAATTCGCTGTATGCCACCACAGCCGCCGTAGAAATTTTAACGAGCAGCTTTATTCCTTCGAATAAAATCCTCTTTTGCCAGATCCAGGCCGCATCCTTCTAACGGGAAAATGCCGCACGAATACATTGCGCGTGAAACAGGCGAGGCAGAGACCGCCGTAGATAAGCACCTTGAGTGGTGCGCTCCTTGTTGGGAATTGGACTAAGCGCATTGCACAGATTTTCTGCCGATCGTCTAGTCGTCTAGCAATCTTCTTCTCTGATCCCAACAAGTAGATGAACATCCCTTGTCAAGTCGTTCAATGTTTAAAAAGTATAGGAATACTCGGATGAGCTCTCATTCGTGTCATTCGATTAAACTTTCGCTTGTTAGGAAAAAAAGTGTAGTATGCACGATTTCTTTGGACTGGTTTGTTGATTGTTGGAGCAGAGTTTCCCTGTCATTGTCAGTGGCGTCGTGAGAAAAGAACGTGGGTGTCTCTATCACAGATGACATCGGAAGGTGGACAAGGAGGATAACAACGGTGAGGAGGCGAGTTCTGAATTCGTTATGCTCGCACGTGCCGCTTTCCTCGTCGAGTTTCCCGCATAGCCTTGCCGTTCTCGCGCCGTTCTCCGGCAAATATTTATCGAAAATCCGGTTACCCGTATTCGTGACGTGGAATTTTTCGGTCGGACTTTCATTCCGCCACGCACACTTTCACCGGCACGTCTCCGTGTGTGTACATACATATATTTGCGTGATATTAGACTGCCTTTTCGATAAATGGAACTAATTGCTTCGCACTGCTCGATGAATTCGCTTAAAAATGATGTTATCTCTATCGTCGCTGGTTGTCAATATTCTTACTGCATATTTTATATTTATGCAGAGTGTGGAATCGGTACTTTCCAGTTGGTAACGACAGGGAAAGGGGAGGGACGAAGGGAAAGTGGAACTGGCGCGGAAGCGTGAACGCAGCGCACCGAAACATTGACCAGAACGAAATTGCAGGTCGACCACAGGCAAATTGCTCGATTTAATTTCGAAATGCTGGAGCGACTCGCTCTTCCCTGAAGCCCAGTACTGCACTGGCTGCCGTTGAAGCGCTTTGCTGCTTTCCCATGCTGTTCTTTGAAAGGCGCTTTTAACGCGTGAGTTGAAGCACCGAGGAAAAAGATTGACAAACGCAAATGTTTTCCCGAGATATTTTAGGACTGGTACGCCAGCAGAGCTCGCTCTTTCAGGTGCGCAGCCAGAGAGTCAGGCTGTCTTGTCGTCTGTGTTTTTCAGTAGTTGCTCGCTGTACTACTTGTCGACGGCAATGCCTGAGCTGAGCTTCCGCTGGCTGACATGGTGTAACATAAATTTCGATTTTCTTACGCGGATGCGCCCACCCCGCTCTTCCATCCTACGAGTTTGCTACTTCTTATTTCATCCACGCGGCACTCCGCTGACCCAGACTCGTGACACGAATTAAAACTTGGCGCAGTCCGCGCCGTGCGAATTGGATCGTGGAATTGTCAGATGTACATACTGCATTCAATTTCCCAGTCGCGCTCCTTCACCCTTTTTACTTCGTTCTCTGAAAAGAACAGTGGGGTCTAGACCGCCGAGGTCAGACTGAGAAATCTACCTTGTCTTCTTACATAAAGTCTCGAGACCTGGCTAGAAACGGCGTCACTAAAACGACCGAGCGCAAAAAGGGTTGGTGGAAAAAAAAGTCGGGTGGGACGTCGTCCGGTTGTTGTTACGAGTGGTGCCTCTGTTTTTTCTCCTTTGGATATTCAGAGACATTTCGGGCTACTGCTTCGTCGTTGAGTGGAGGAGGGGGAGAGAGAACTAACCCACTCTTTATCCTGTCCCTCGCCGGTGTACCACTCACATTTGTTCTTGAGTATTACACCTTTCCTCGGCTGTAACATAGTGCTATCATAAATTTGAGATTCCTTATGCGAACCCTGAGCTACGGCACTGTCGACGGGAAAGAGAGAAATAGTAAGTGGGAGGGCTACGCTGCAGGGAATAGTAGCCGGTAGGACTTTAGGCACAAGTTGCCGAGTTTTGTTTCCGGGAACTAAACGCGAGCTGGTTCCATGCCGCAATTATATCTTTCAGTTAAACTCGAGCCTTCCAGCCTTTCGGCGGTGGCCCAACATTTCTCTCTTTTGCTTTCTTCTTGGTATTTCTCGTCGGTTCCAACCAAAGCCCATTTCAAACGCTCCCTTTGTTTTTCTTGCCTACCGCGAGAATCGCAAGAAATCGCGAGCATTCCTGGCTCGATCGGTTGCTGCCGGCACCTTGAACAGCTGAAAAATTCCTTGAAGAACTATCCGGGCCAACGCAGGCTCTAATTTGATTGAAGCCGGAGGCCCCCGAGGCTCATTTCGCCGGTGAACTCAGGTGAGAAACGAGCGCTCTTAACTGGGGTTACAGTCGGATCGAGCAGAAATAAAGCCGTACCGGCACGCTGACAAATGCCCCGCTCTCCTTTTCCAATACTTTACGGATAAAATAAAATAAATAGAATGTGGGAGCTAAATGTTTGATTGGCCTTCCCTTTCTGTAATTCCACGAACGTTAATCGATATTTAGTCTATCGCTTATTGCCAAAGTGTGACTTCGACACATCCAATTTTTTCTCTGTTTCAACAAATGTCGTACACCTTTTTACTTTTTTATTGCGCGTCTCGCGATCTGGCATACGTGCTCTTTATCATTGCCACGCAATGTGCATGTAAATTTGGAATTCCTTATGCGAGAGACGCTCCCTTGGCGCCCGAGTTGCCTACAGCGAAAGCATGGCTTCGTCTTTTCGGCAGGAACGGCGGATCGATTGCGGAGTCTGCCCGAGAACTTTGAGAAATTAAATTGAATTCTTGCTTAGGAAAGATTTCTCCGATAAAGTGATAGGCTTCGCGAAGGTATTGGTTCACGTTAAACTCGTCAGATAGAGTCTAGTTCCTACATGTCGAGATGGCACAGAAGGAGCGCAGTAACTAGAAATCATTTCGAGATTTCCGAGGAATTAAATTGAATTCTGCTTATAAGGAGCATCTCTATCAACCTTGTAAGCTCATGGAAACTCTGTGTAATGCGCAGACACAAGAGCTACACGAATTTCTCTTAAATTTTAGTTCTCTCCATTTGTACTTAATGGCAGTCCTTACCTGTTCTCGCTCGAGACAGATCGTAAACGGGAATCGTACACTTTCACCAAAAGGTAGGAAGAAAAAAGCAGTCGCATTTATTTTTGCTATTCGTTGATCATTCCTTGGTGGTAGCAATCAAGATCGGAGCAAAGATACAGTCTGAAGTACATAGGACGGACTTTAACGGCGGGTTGCCATAAGAACACAAAGAAAAAACTTGAGTCAAATTTAAGCCAGCGTGAACTGATACAGATCTGGCTGGCAACACCAGCTAATTATTCTTTATCAAGAACGGGAGTGAGACAGAACTGTTCGCTACTCATGAAATAGTGCGTGGGTATTCCGTAGGGAGATTCCACTCGGGGTGGTTGATATTTCTATTTTTTTTTGCGCGCGCCACAAAGCCCCGCGCATCCCGCGCTTCTAGATCTGTCGGTGGGTCCAGGGCTCCCCATAAAAAGTGGCCGAGTTTTACGAGGCCGTTTTGCGGGAGCCACGTTTATCCCGCGAACGCTGCCGCCAACGCCGCGCTAGTCTATGACACTTCGGGGAGCGGCGTCATGTGAAAATGCGTCGTAAAGACTCAAATTGCATCGAAGCAATAAAAGACGGGCTTTTGAAAAATCCAACCGGCCCGACGATTTTATTGGCCGCACCCCCACACGTACACACACACAAGCACACTCGCCCTTGGTTATTTCTTCAACCCTGGCACAAGTCGATCCAGGGAACTTAGTATTCATCCCGTCAAAGGTACAGACCGCCAACACTCACCCTGGATTATCGGCGGTAAATATAAACAGGAATTTAATAAATTTACACGGGGTTGTCATTAATTCCCAAGGGATAATCTGTGGAATTTCCATTTACCACTTCCTCCCGGCAAAATCATATTAGACTGCGTTTCCCCTTGGGAAACGGCAAGGAGACCGTCGTCTTTACTCGTTCACCGAAATCGAAACGGATCAATACGGAGCGAAGCGGACTGCATTTAATTTGCGGGTCACGCTTGCGAAATTTTAACAATTTCCCCGGAAACTTTGGAGCGCCGGCGCTTCCTCGTGGACCGGCATTGCCATCGTCGCACTCTCTCTCTCTCTCTCTCTCTCTCTCTCTCTTTTGGTCTGCTAGTACTGTTGCCGTGTGCGGCTGCACTACGCTTCCTACGAAAATCCGAGCTGCGTCAGCGCAATAGACGACGGAGTTTGCACACGCGGGATTATAGCGGACATCATGCGAGTGCCAGTAAGCAGAAACCGTAGCAGGGGAGAACGGGAAGGATTGTGAGAGAGGACATTGTACGTAGGTAGATCGAGGATGGTGTGCGCGGCATCTTTCGCACTTGGCGATGTTCGATATACGCGTTCCCCTCACAGCAATAACCAACCCGGCAGCTCGATTATCCGTAAAATAGTAACTCTCTTACTTTACTGCCGGTGCTCTCCCATATTTACATTCATTGCGCTCTCGACGCGAACGAGGTGGCCACGAGTGCGAATACCGTGTAAATACGCTCGCGCTGTAATGAACACGCGTTAAATAACAGCATCATTATTTCACTTCATTTCCGGCGCAACGGTGCTTGCAAGCGCGGCTACGATAAAGCTCTGTCCGCTTGAATCTACAGTTTTGCGAGACAAAGAGACAAGCAGACATATCTGTAACAGGGAACAAGAAGAGTCAGGTTAATTAAGTCGAAACTTGTCGTCGAATGTCAAGAGAGGATGATGACAATCCCGAGGGAAGAAGGCAAAGAGGAACAGAGTAGCATTTTTCTGGGAGACAGTCTAGAGGCGAGGGCCGTGTTCGCTTATAAGCTCGAATTCGTCCGTCAATCAATCAATCAAGTGGCAAAGCGAAACAGCGAATCGGCTGCATCGCCAATAGTGCGACCTGGGCTTCATCCTCTATCACCCTCTCTTTTTTTCTGCTTGATGTCCTTCTCTCGCTGTCCTATTGACTTGTCAAGCTACGCTCGCTCGACAATTTTCACCCCTGGTCACCCTTCGGCCGCCGATCTCCCTCTGCGTGTCGGCCTCGTATTTTTTCCCTTTTTCCAGACCTGGAGCGTCGAAAATGACACCGCGCGACGCAAGCGTGAATCAAAATTGAGAATTTGTTCCCAGCTTTGGTTGAACATTCGAGCACCTGTTCGTTTGGAAAACCACCACTCTTGTTTCAAAGGGAAAACAAAGAAACATATTTTCTCTGCTTCTTCTTAAAGTCAGGTAATTTCCGGTAGCAATTCTGCCAAGATAAGCTTCCGGCACGTAAAACGTCGTCCTTTGGATGTCGAGTAGAGTATCGCTAGTACGATTGGTGATAGTAATATCAGTACAAATTACGCGTAACGCTACCCGAAGGGATTAGACTATTACACAGCGGGGCTTGCGGCGAATTCTCCACACGTCTGCGGCCTGCATTGATCGCGTTCATCAAACCTCGTTATCCTTTAGGCACGAGCGCTATCTCGGTGAAATCCTTGCCTCGCATCGCCGTGGGCTTGATGCATTCAATACCCTCACACCAACCAACTCCTCGACATATAACACTTATTCGGGAATTCTAGAGATCGAACTCTCCACATTTCAATCGATATTAACAAATCTCACAAAGTCAAAAAGTCTTTATTTTCCTATAATAATTGGAAGGTTCTCTTCGAAGCTACAGAAACATTTAAACGCTTAGAGTTCCTTGTGGAAGGGTGGGTGGGCAGGCATAGTCAAGCAAATGCAGAGCATGCGTGAAAGGTAAACGTCTACCTGTCATGTAAGCCCACTCCGGTTGGGCTCGGTGGCCCGCCGGTTAATTCGGGCATTCAGCCCTTAATTTCGTAAACGTGCCAGCATAGCAGATTGAAAGTCAAAAGAGCAGAGCAGCGCGTGTTAAGTATGGAGTGAAAAGGGGGGTTGCCAGTGGTGTGCCCGACGTGACTGGCCCTTACCAGCGCTCTAACTCCTCTCTCATCCATAGGAGTGAGGCAGCTGCCGTGAGAATAACGCAGAAGGGGGTAGCAGCGTTATAGCTGGGCGAGCGGGTGTCGCGGTTATCCCAGTCCTCGAGGCTGTTAATAGGAGCCACCAGGTCCACGGCGAATTCTCCCGCTCTCTCTCGTCGCCTGGGTGGCGGCCTCCTCACGGCACGCCACCGCCAGGATTTTCCTTTTGTTCACCGTTAAAACCGCACGTGCCCGCACTGCAGACACTGCTCGCCGACCGATTCGCAACTAGCGCATGCGTGTGCCTCTTGAAGAACAGCATTCTGCGAGACACGCCGGATGGACTCTCGAACCAAACGAGAGACGCTTCTAATAAGGCTGAAAGAGATACGAAAAAATATCAGGGTCGAATAATGTTCGTAGATTCCAAAGGGTTATATGAAGAGTGATGGTAATAGAGATGTTCTCACTCGTTCTCCATTTCTATCGTTGCTATTGCCTGACAACGTTCGGCTAGCTGTGAGCTAGCTATACATAGATCACTGTAACTAACCTGCAAATGTCTCGCTTTCTCCACTGGTTTCGCTCTCGGCTTACTAGCCAACGTTTGCGATGAATATGCTGCTGATCCAGTTTCAGATCCGTGCACCCAGCCATTCCATCCCTTTCCCAGTATGCCTGGTAGACTTTGATAAGTTAGCATCCCGGGAACTTTTCATCCCTGCTTTCATTTTGTTAGCGCATATTGCGTCCATCTCATGGGGTTGCGTGGCTGCGAAAATTTTGCCGCTTGATAATTAAGATAATTATCAGTGATTGCTCGGGGCCCAAGCTCTCTACATATTGCTCTCGTAATACATGCGCTGTACCCCTTGACTCGAACTCTCTTGAAAACACTCCACAAATTACGCTCTTGCATCCCTCGTTGATACCAGGCGGGTAAATATGTTTATATTTTATGGGAAAGTTTAGTATTAGTATTCGCTGTTCCATAAAATTGTATGCTAGAAATTTGTTCCTTTCGGAGATCATTTGTTCATGGGGTTTCGTGAAAGATGCCGCTGCGGAGTCACGCTCGCTTTGGGATGCTGGCTGAGAGGAGGCTGCCTGATGGCACACGTCATTCGGTGAATGGGCGTGACAATGGTTGTTGGTCCCCTGTCATCATACGTTATTACGCATAAAGGTGACGCGCTTTCAGTAGAGGCTGCTTCCATTGCCAAAAGAATTCGACGGGACTGGGCTGCAGTGTCAGCCACCGCACCCCTCACGATTCGGACTTGTATTATTAAATTAGAAACGCATCCCGACCTATCGCTCACGGATCTATGGCTCAACCGAGGCTTCCTCGGGACCCTCTGATGAATACATGAAAAGCTGTCCATTCTCAACTGGCATTCATCCTGGGATCACACTCATACCTGATATTTCCATACATAACATAGTCGGATTTTGAAATCTTTGTTAGAAAGGTCTGGGAGGGCGGCGAACTTTGGACTTAGCTTGTCCGACGTAGTCCTGGCTAGGAGATGTTCAGATACAGGGTAACGCCGAAGAATGAAAGGACTACATCCCCTCAAGGTGACTACTATTTCGATCGGGGCATTAACGGGAAAATTGGGAGGGAGTATAGCAATTTGCTGGCAACAATATTCCCCGGTTTAGCGTCGCGCGCGCTTTACCATAACGCCTGCGGGTTACAAGCATGCGTTACAAAGCGGCTCTCAATAATTGCGCATCGACCAAATAATTTCATCTCGCCCTTGTGGAAGTGCCCCCATTGTTGGCTACACTGGAACCCGTAACGGCGTCATAATGCCTTTCCTGCCCTAACCTCGAGTACTTGTTCAATCATGCTCGACCGCCACTTGATTAATCATTTAGGAAGGGAATTTCTGAAGAGGATCGTCTCCGCGTTAATGTGCCAACCCCCCTGGGAGGAGTGCGCTTCTATTAAGTGCCCTATTTTTCGTCACTAGTCTCTGGATGCACACGTCACTCACGCGGAAAGGTTCTTCCTTCAAAGGATTTTTTTTTATGATTAAATAAAGCATAATCCACTGTCAAAAGAATTTTTGTTATTTTTTTCGGTTTTCGAGCTTGTTATCGTCAGTGTTCTTTAATTAGAAGACACAGGTCACTTAGTATCTGGGGATGTAAAGTTTCAATTGCTTTAATCGGGTTAAATTTATCGGCTACTTAGTTTATCGGTCGTCAGGTCCTCCCTGAGTGACTTCATATCCTTATTGGATGGGTCCTGGAGCTTTACCCTTCGGTGGTCAAAGCGGACCGACAGCTTTGGATGCACGATGCACTGAGCAAATAATTCGCTCCTCAGACGATTCCATCGATCGGCTTCTATCGCCTCTGCGGCCTCCTTCCCGCCGTTTTTCTCAATCCCCTCTGGTTCTCACGTCTTTTCTTTATCCAGTCTTTCTTGCCTTTTTGCGCGCGCGTTAAAATAGCTACGTAATCGTTTCCTCGTGCTCGCCTGAAACGCCCAATAAATCAGTGGGTGAACGATCCCCCATTCAATCAGGGGAGCCGGCAGCATGAGCAGCCGCAACCAACCATCCGAACACTCGCACGTTGAGCAATTCTGAGTTTCTTGGAGGTTCCTCGCGACCAAGCGACCCGTCAAAGTCGTCATTACATCGACAGCCCGCAATTAATTTCTCTGGAAGCAAATAATTTCACGGGGCTTTCCTCCTCCCCTTGCTACCCCAAGCTGTGGTTTCATGGACGCCGCCGCAGTCGGTTGTGGCTTGGACAACAGCCGTCAAAAGGGGACAGCAGTAACCGGACACAGGCCGCGGGAAAATCCTGTCAAGTTTGCGGCTCGAGTCGTCCAAGCAGAATCGAAGGGGAGTCTAATAAGACGCGAGTATACCACGTGTACCCGAAAATTGGCACTTTCAATGCACACTTGAACACACCCGACCTGGCAAACCCCATGGAGCCTCTATAAAGGTAGAAATGAGGGATCTGTCAAGTGATGGTTGCTGCATATGTGCCAACCGTCTTCTCTTTGAAGCTCGCACTCTTTTTCTCTTACATACACGCACACATACACACACAGTTTCCCCTTAAGCTTCTGTCAATCAAACCCGTGCCTCTTTGACCAGCTTTGCATCTTCGTGCGAGTAGCACCTCTAAACCACGCTCTCGAAGGCCGCTTCTCCCTCTGACCAAAGCTTTGCACCCTCATCCGTTTAACCTTTTCTCCGGACAGGCTCTTGATCCTTTTCCACTGACTCGCGAGCCTCCGCACCCTCCTTCCTCTCACTCTCATTCGATCTTTCATTCTCCCTCGGTCTGTTTCGCTTTTGGCTAGTCCGCTGTTCGATTGCGCTAAACGCACGTACCGAAATGAAAAGCCCTCAGCACGCTTTCCGGAACAGCGTCCAGGTGTTGCCTCAGCGATCGACAATGCCCTGGCCGAGTTCGCCTCTCGCTCTCTGTTATAAATCGAAATACGTGCCCTGTTACGCTCTCATTCATCTCGACGGCCTGCTCCCGCGCGCTCGCGTTTTATCGCTCCATCGTTCTATCACGCCCTCCTTCTCTCTTTCCCGATCGAGCACTCCTCTGTTACCTTCTCTCCCTTTTCTCTCGACCCTTCATCGCTTCAACCCTTCCATCCCTCCTACTCTCACTCCATCTCTGTTACTCTTCGATATCCTATTTCATCGATAGCCTCTCTCGCACATGGCCACTCCCTCTTGCGACCCCCTTTTGACGTGTGGTCTGTGCTCACGACTTGTTGACATAAATGTCAATGCGTTCCTACGGGCATGATTCGAAGGCCAGAAGAACGTCACGCGTATCCCCATCGTGATACAGAATTTCCTAGACTGGAACGCGGAGATGGCAGACTGTGCCGCCGCGGTATGAACCTAGGAATGATACGTTCTTCTGGAACGTGGTGCTCCCTACAAACGGAACGTCCATTCCTACATATAGGAGAGAAGCAGTCTGCAGGACGAATGGCTGCACATGTGTTCCAACCCAGACGACGAAGGAACCCTGCTAGTTCTCTCTCTCTCTCTCTCTCTCTCTCTCTCTCTCTCTCTCTCTCTCTCTCTCTCTCTCTCTCTCTCTGTGTCTCGTTCACACGCTCTCCGCTCGCAAAAAGTGGATTGCCACGATGGATTTTTCGGACACGCTGTCGAGGGCAGGATTTACGAATGTTAGGGCGATTGTGTCAGCAGGAGCGAGATTGAAACTAGATTTCATCACGGCGTGACAAATGTCACCAACACCAAGTCCTTTTCAACCCTCTCTTTTCTCACCCTAGGAGCTGATATATCGAATTTATGAATATTATTGAATCGAGGAAATATTATACTCGAAGTGAGAACAATGGTTTGTCCATGGTCTAAAGGATTGCCGAAGGGTCGTCCAAGATTTCCGAAGATCTTGTTGGAATCTGGTGATGTCATTAAAGGGACATCCTTAAACAAGCTCTCGGTGCATCCCCTGAACCATTACAGAGGAATCAAGACCAGCCTCTCTTCCCGTTGTTTCTCCATCTCTATCTCCACCCCCGAGAACCGCTCTCGCAGCTGCTCCCGTAACTTACCTTGTACCTGTACTTAGAATCTCAACACTTCCTGCAATTCCAGGAATTAGGAAACTCTTGGCTCGTAACTCGATTGGTGTGTATTCGAATTCTCGCGTTCTCGCGTCCCCGGTTTCCTGCTTTCCTTCCTTCCGACCTTCCCTCTCTACCTCGTCCTTCTGGATCTTGGTGTCCGTTTCGCTTGCTCAAGTCCTCTCACCCTCCAGCACGTCCTCTTTTCGCCTTCTCCAACACGGCAGCCGCTTGTAACTGGAGTTCCCGTTTGTTGCATGGGCGACTGGAAAGATTAGCGAGCGTGTCAGCAGCAGTCTTCCCTTGTACGATAATTTCGTCCAGTTAAGGAGAAAGGAAGACGAGATGGACGGTCTTTTCAAGCGCGTAACTCGAGTCCACCTTCCTCAGTGCGAATCTTCGTTTAACACGACTAAATAGGTTTAATTAGAACTGAATCACTTAAAAAATCGTAATGGAAATATCAAGCATTGAAAAATCAATTGGTACACTATGCCGAGGTAGAGAACCCTCTGGAAAGGGTAGCTGAAATCAATGGGAGCAAGGGGGCGCGCAGTATCAAAGCACAGGGAGCAGATCGAGTTTCATTAGTGCGAAACGGCCAGTAATACGAATTATCCCGAAGGAAATGCTGGCCCGCCGCTCTCGGCCAGTGTCCATTGAAATTCAGCGAAATTTTTGCCTCACTCGCCAGTGTATGTGTATGTTCTGTAATGTCCAACTATAGAGAGGATCGTTCACCTAAAAGTGGACTTTAACGCAGCCACGTAGAATGGCTTTAATAATTCTCGCAGTGCACCAACTACCCCCAGGCTCTTTGATCGAGCCGGATATATTCGTATTTGCTGACGGTGATAGGGAGTCACCCGAAGCGTCGGTCAATAATGCGAACTCTATTTCGCACATTTCCTCCTGCCTCCGTTGTATATGAAGAATGTCACTCGTTCCATCCTGCATAGATTTTTTCGAGAAACCCTTGGCACAAAGAATGGCAAAGTCTTCATTTACAGTTTGGTATTAAATAAATCATTACAGTTCAATTTCTCTTTCATCCGTTTTATATCACGATGTGGTTGCTCCGGAAAGTCTTTCAGGAAAATGTGGGGGCTGATTTGTTTTCCCAAGCACGAGCTGCAAATGAGGTAAGGCATGGCGCAGCGCATTGGTAATCGGCTCTCATCTGCATTTTCGTTGCGGCGTGCACGCCAGCAATTTGCACGTCTTCCTCCTTCCCCCTCCACCCTTCCTTCTACCCTAGCTGCATTAAATCGGCGAAGGCCTTAATTGACGTAGCGAACAACGTCTTTAACTTGCTCTAACGAAATTGCCGGTGAACGCTGGCGCGGCGGGTGCGGTGGCGAGTCCGCGAAGAAACGAGAATTTATCGAGTACCGAGCACTTGGAGAGCTTGCATTCCTGCACCCCTGAGATCCGACCTTTCCCCCGTCGAAGCCGGTGAGACAAGAGGAATTTTATTTAGTGCCTGCTACTAAACTCCCAAAGAGGAAGTCCCTTTGTGACCCGGGGAGCGCCGAGTGTACAGGGTTCCGCGCGCCCTACCTTCTCCGGATTCCCAAACTACAATATCCGAGTAAACGTTTCGAATACCAGGGCTCTCCCCGATGTCACTGACCGGCGACCGCTCAGTCCTCCTCCTCCCACTCTTCCTCTTTTGCCGATATACTAGTAGAAGATCTTCCGACCCCCTTTACGAGCCTCGACGAATTCACCCTCCGAATGTACTTATCTCCCAATAGCTCCCTCGCCCTTCCGGCTCAAGCGAGCTCCCACACTTATGACTTTATTTATCGTTTTATTTGCCGTCACGTGCTCTCGCCGTATTAGACCGAGTACCGCTGCTACAGATAAGGCCGCTCGCTTTCTATGGGCCACCATTACAGTTGAAATGAAACGGCCAGTAATGCCATTACCCTCGGACACTTACTAAAATCGCGCCCCCACGTTGACAAATGGTCCTCGCTTAACTGACAAAACACCTTTTCTCTCTGGCCACGGTGGGAAAGAACGCTTGAAACAGCGTTCTCGCAGAAACGGACGGCGTTCGCTTTGATAATTAGAGAAGATAGCGGGCGCGATACGCGCGATTAAATTAGATTCAATTAAATCGAGCGCCGCACAAAGGGTTGGTATTGCTGTACCTGTGTAGCGAGCGCCACCGAAAGCAGAAGGTTGCGTGTGTGTTGAAAATGAAGGAAAAGGTTCATGGATTCCGTTAGTGAAACTCTATTGAAGCACCCCTTTGGCCACGTGATAACTCACTTTTGCCGTGCGACCAATTATCGACTGCATAAATCTGATTACACCCACAGCCCGGCAATAATCCGACTTACTCAGTATTATTCGAGACGACCCGCCCCTTCTATTTTAATGAGGTGCGCCCTCAAAGTTGTCTCTCTGTTTCCCTGCCAATGGAGATGCTCCCGGAATGAAAAAGCGTTTAATCTTGTCAAGTGTTCAAGCGTCTCTTTTCTCAGTTTTACTTTATAAAGCTTATATCGATCTGTACACCCTCACATAATTTGAAATCTTCTCTCAATCCTTTTAACAACGAATACAAGAGCGCTTTAACAAAAAAAACACGATAATTATGGATATTAAAAAGTGCTTTTGTTCAACAGTATCTCTTTCAAAAATTTCCCACTCAGTTCAGTCCCATTGGAGAAGAGTACGATACGATTATCGACTGATAATAACAAGTCACAAAACTCTACTACGAGTCAAAGCGAGCCCATCCTGTTCCAAAGGCACAATTAAAATTTGTTTATGACCCTCGCAACAGTCGAGTGAGGAAAAATGATCGAAAGAGTGTTCCAACAGGTACGCATAGGCAATTAAAAACAATTTCGTGGCGAGAATGCACGCTTTGATGGCGATGAAAAATTATCACTGAGAGAGGCGTGCGAGCAGCAATGCATATTGCGGCCTCCTCGCACAGGAGTATCGCTTAACAGAGAAAATGTGGCTAGAGTGAATTCCCGTAATACATCATGTATAACGAAAGAGGGTTGGGTAGACAACCTACTTGACTCCCTTAACACGGTGATCAATCTAGCATTCCAATCTATTAGATTAGATCAGATCGGTGGGGGGATTGGTGGAAGGGCCAAGGCTCTATTTACCCGGCGGTCGCATAAATAGTGGCAAATATGTATTTGTCAGGGAGCCGTTTAAATTTAATGTTAAACGTCACCACTGAAATATTGGCAGGCGCATTCGCCCTAACCTATCGGTGACTGTGGAGGGTGAAGGGTGGAAGAAGACGCGCGCGGTAGCATGTGTATGTAGGTCTAGTTGGTGGTGGTAGGATTCCGACGTCGGGTTAAGGAAATTTAGTATCGGTCTGATCGAGCGTCGCGATTTCAGCCGCGTCCCAAAAAGGAGGGGTGGAACCGGGTTTCAAGGGGAAGGGGCGGTTGGGGATACCTTATGCATTAAATCGCGGGTAGATCCATAATATATCTTATGAATCGCGCGTCCCGCCGACGAGGGGAGTGACATATTTGCTGGAGTTCGAGTGTCCCGGCGAAGGCGTTGGGAGATTTATGCACGAGCAGATATATATCGAGGAGAGCATCGAGGAGGTACACTCTTACAACTCGACAGAAACGGTGCTGGTTAGAGAGAAATACCAAACGAAAGATAGAAAATATCTGGGCTCTCTTTATAGAGCGCGATCCACAATAGGTACTCGGCTGCCGTTTCTTGCACTCCGATGATTGATGAGCCCTTGTTTACGCCCACGAACTTACTCACCGTCCTCCTCACCCATTCACTGCTTCTTCCGGCTTCGAGCGCGTAGTCCGTCCCATTGAATCCGCGTGTATGTGTATACCAATACAGGAACGTTATTCCGTGTTCATAACAGAAGTTCGTGGTGGAGTATATTTTTCTATATGTGTATACTGAAGATCACGACAGAATGAGTCTCCCTCAATCGTTCTGCTCGTCTTTCCATTCTCCCTTTTGGCTTGCTCGTTCTACCGATCCACTTTTTATCCCGTTTTGCTTAGCCACGCCTGGCCGGTCGCACTCGCTCTTTCTCTATTACAATCTCGTTTCACTGGCTCCTTTCTTGTTACCGAATACCACTTTTCATTGAGCAGCCGGAGCACAAGTGGATCCTGCCGGGATCCCGATCTCCTAACTCGTGTACTCTCTCAGCCTTTTTGCTGGCCTCTCGCGATGGAATGCATAATTAATTTTTCCGCTCGGTACCATCGCAGGCTTCTTCAGGCCACCGTCACCGCTTTGATTCCACCCCTTTCATTCTTACACCGCTAATAATTTATCGGCTCCGAACCATCGAGCGTATGTACTAATTACAGACTATAAGGGGCCCCTCGCGCCACTATCTCGCCGTTCGCGTTTCTCCTCGGGCGCCAAAGGGCAAAAACCTTCCCTGCTGCACTCTTCCTTTGTACCGCGCCACCCTAGAGTCCCTCCGTTCGGGCGAATTGTATCTTCGCCTCTTTGACTATCGCTGATAATTATTCCCGGTCACTCTTTCTTTCGCCAATTTGCTGCGCAATCGCGCGCGAGCTCTGATGCATAATAACGACTAATTGGAAATACGGGCCGCCCGTCCTTTCCGTGTCGCCTTTCTACTCTCCAGGTACAATCGGGCGTCGGGCGCCAATCATTGAACAAATACAATCAGAGCGCGATTCCATTTTTACTGTGGCCGGTTTGCTATGCCTTCACCAGGCTGCACTTGTCGCATAATTAATTGTATCAAGTGTACCCCTGGCCTCCCGATTCATCTGGGAGCCATTGTTATTTGTTATAGCCAAGTGATTGATTCCTTTTCCGTACCGCTTTTACTGATCACCGAAATGTGGGGCGAGCATTTACCATTCGAAGGGTTCATCTTGCGTTGTGTATACACATTTTGGCAGCCTGTCGAATAGAGGGAGAGAGAGAGAGAGAGAGAGAGAAAAGGTAGCGCTCGATTTATACTTAATTACCTAGGCGCCGACTCGCATCGCTTTACGCGCGCAATATATATTGCAATTAATGCATTCCATTCTGCTGGGCGAGAGGCGGCAATGGAAAATGGCAGCTTTAATAAATTGGCCGGATTGGTTGGGCGCACTGCTCACGACAGGCAGTGCGTTCACGCCGGAAGTGTGTGTAAGTTGTCGATTTAAAGCGAAATGGGCGACTACCAGCGTATCGGAATAAAAGTAACGCAGCCTCGGCTGATGCTGTACCTTTGTCCATGTGTCGTTTCCCGTTTATTGTTAAATAGCCGCGGTATTATCGTTGCTAATGGAATTTACGACGTACTCTCTCTCCCTTTCGCTCTATGCCTAATACATCGGCGATCGTTCGATCGATTCACCTCTCCTTTAACGGCGAGCTCGCCATTGATAAAGCTCGCGCTGCGGCTGAACAACAAATTTTAAAAAAGACAGCAGTCACGACCGAAAGCAAACCACTCCGCCCATGCACTTTATTTAATTCAGCTCGACTATGCTTTCTCGTGAAATTAAAAGGGAATTCTGTTTTCCCCGGTGGAATGAGCATTGCCTATTTACATCGGTATTACAATTCTCGGAAAGAATAATAATTGTATAATTAGCGAACGAAGGCTCGAGTAGGCGAGGTGGGTACAAAAATACCAGGCGCTCTAATAAACTTGGATAGCATAACAATTGTGCTAGTCAGACTGGATTACCGTCGGTGGCTTATTCGGATTATATGTATGCGGTCGCATTCCTGCTTAAGCTCTTGGTAGATATACTTTGAGTAGAGGTTTGTCATACATGCGAATAAAAATGTATAATCGACTAATTGTACGATCCTAATCCTCATTTGTGGAGGTGTGAAGTAGTGGCAGAGCTGTAGAGACAAAGCATAAAGAGAATTCGTGTCGAGCACCAGAGCGAGGAATAATTACTAGCGACCGATGCATTTTTTTCCCCCGGGCAACATTTAACCTGGCAGTAAGCTCTCGTGGTATGTCATTATCACGGTTATTTGAGCGTGAGACAAATTATTGCAGCGGGCAAAGCCGTGCGGGGACACACAGGGTGTACAGTAGTACATTCAGCTGGCCCATAGGTATTATGTGCGGCGAGTGCCAGAACGAGTGCTTAACTTAATTGAAGTAATTAAGACACTGACTCCAAGTAGCAGAGTACATGGCGTCCCAGAGTAGGGACTAGTTTCTCATTGAGCCGCACATTCTCTGAGTTGGCGAACAGTATACTTTCCGTTTTATACCCGGTAACTTGGCAGAAGCAGCACTACTAAGTAAGGGATGCTGCAGCAAGCTTCTTCCGCACGCCGGTGACTTGTCTTCGAGGGAAACCTGACTTGTCCCCTTGCTCATCTTCCTCCTCTCATTCTTGCTCCTGCCACCCTTGGCTTTTATGCCCTCGGTGTGCTTCCATCGCTTCTTGCGCTTCTTGCGCCGCTTGATGGAATGCATAATTAATTTTTCCGTGTGCCCGGGTGTCAAGCGCAATCTTTTTTCAGGGGCTACGAATAAGTGGATTACAGCGACGTAATAGGACGATGAAAATGTTATGCCTTGTCCAATTTTCGTCGACCATTCCCGTGAGTGCTCTCTGTTCCGTCCGGTGGAACTCTACCATGCTAGCTACTTTTTCAGGCCTCGATTTCTCGCGATGCATCAACTGCTCACCCCTTTCACTCCTGATCATGGGATTGTCTCCAACTTTACGCATATTCACAAGCTTCCAAGCTACCTCAAGAATTGTACATATCTTTTTTACGCCACTTTTTAATTCGTCCGAATAGATAACGTCGATAAAAAAGTAGCGAAGTGTCCAAGCTGAACCTTACTTAGCCTGATTAATCCATTATTGAGAATCTTAGCCAGGGTATACTACTTTTAATTCTACATTCAACGATAGCCGGCCGTCTATTGACAAAGGGCAGGGCGATCTAGCCAGGTGCGCCTTAATAAATTAACTTCCACCGAGAGCACCGTCTCAAGAAGTATCTCGAATTACCCTGGTGCTGCTTCCGCCGCTTAATATCCATTTAGCTTATAATACGGAACTACCACTGTCCTCGAGACTGCGCCCCACTCGAGCTCCGGCAGCTCCCTTTGCCCGGATCTCAAACTTCCGTGGATGCGCGCCTAGTTAATAAACGACGTAATCTTGCAATCTCTATTGCTCCCTGTAAAAGCTTATGCGAACTGCTCGTTAGAACCTCTGCGAACATGACTTACAATAAGACGTCAAGTATATCGGAAGCAAGTACTTTGCTTGTTCGTAGCGGCTGCTGGGTACTGGTGACTCATTGACTGCTTATGTAAATGGATAATTGCTGCGAAGGGAGGGTGAACTAATCATAGAGGGGTAAGTGTGATTTTCACGGGGCCTTATACTTATACTGACATAATAATTATGTGTGGCGCGCTCCAATTCCAAGTGCACGTGGCCCTTACTTGAAAAAGGGGGGCCCACATAATTATTATGTCAGATAAGTATGCCCCGCTCAATTGAATAGGGCCCCCTCGAGTATCAACCCCACCAGTTCTACCACCTTCGTGCGTTCACGTGCTCTCATGTGGGCCCACCACTACGCAACTCGTAGGCATTGTTGGCTCTGACATAATGCGCGCACCGCACACTCACAACTCACAACACTCTCATCCATGGCCTTCTTCTCCGGGTCTCAACTCGGTTAAGAGACTCCTTTCCTCTGGCGTATCTGTACCAAGGCCATTGCATCTCCCCTACAGGATTCTTCTGCGCATCTCGTAGCGTAGCTCGCTCCACCATACCCTTATACTGTTCGAACCATCTTCTCGGGTGCGCGAACGCTATCCTTGGATCTAGTTCCCCATTAAAAGTGTAGGATCCCCCATTTAACAATCTGATGCCCCGGATAATCAGTCGGCTAGATCCTACAGCTTCCAGATACTGAATGATGAATAAGTTCCTCATGAAATATGTGCTGGGAAACGCCGAGGATTCCGGTGTAGATGGCTCTGTGTGTGTGTGCGTGTGTGTATGGTATAGGGTAGTGTGATATGTTGTACATGTGTGATATTGAATGACAGCGATGTGGCCGGGCTGTTGCGTGAAGCGGCGCAGGAGTCCGGGAAGAAGTATGCGGCACAGGGTCTTAATTAACGAGCCAAGGATTCCTAATCTCGGCGAAGGTGACCCAAGAACATTCTTGGGTCTGGCAAGGGGCTTGGAACATCACACGAGAAGTAAACTTTCTGGCTGCCGGGTATTCATAGTCGACCTGGTGGAACGAGAGGGTTCGCATTCAAGGGATCCTTTTTACTTGGGCTTACGCAGACTTTTCATATCTCGGTACGATCTTCGCGCCGATTTGTGTCGGCTCACCCACTCGGGTGTATTTAGTATCGGTGTTGTTCTCATTATGGCAGACGGGGCGGGCAGCAGCTAATTAAAATATTCGCCGAAACAGGCCTCGAGAAGAAAGGAACGAGCGCGCGGCACTGAGAAAATACAGGGCTTTCAGCCCATTTTCGAAAGTAGTACTCCCACTGAAAGATAACACGCGCGCACCCCCTTCTATGCACGGAAACTCATTTGCTCGGGGTTTTTTTAATGAAGTGCTGTTCACCGGTCTTGAATAAATGTGCAAGTGAGCCTCGTCACTGACACCCATCTATCATTGAATCTCAAGCGTGCCATTGCTAGAGTTATAAGATGTCTGGTTTTATGGGACAAGTGTTGTTTCGTAGGTCAACGTGACGTGTGAGAATGCTTTCACGGAAAATTGACCACGTGTCATCATTGCGTGTTGTAATGTAGATCCAACTGACTATCGGACTATCGATTGCGGCGTTGCTAGAGAGCGCTCGTTTAATTCATTAACTTGTGGACACTGCGAAAGAGGTTTGCGCGAGGTATACTGAGTGTTGCATCAGGGTAAGTGAAAGGCCCATGAAAAATTCAGCGCCACCGGTGTTTCCGTATTATAAGCCTCCTCTTCTCTGCTATGTGTCCGTATTCCCGGGAAATTTGCGAGTTTGCAAACACCCAGCGTGGGAAAGTAGCCTTGTGCGAAGTGTACATCCTACTAAATATGAAGATCAATTATTCTAGGGGGTCAGTTTTAATTTTCGATTAATACACACGCGTAAATTGGGAAAATGAGCGACGAACTTGCTGAAAGCTCTCTCGGTCAACAGGATCAAAGATTCAAGAGTCCTATATAGTCCACACCGCGAGCCTTGCATTTTTCAGTGACGCTTCAACAGGCGTGCGTAATGGATGTAATGTAGCCTGGGGAAAATCGTATTTGAACAGAGTGAAAAGTGTCTCCTAAAAAGTGCATATGCGTTCGGTTGGGAAATATGTGGAGTGGAAGCGAGCGGAAAACGAGCCAGCCCAGAGGTGGACGTCACCCGCAGGCCAACAATGCGATTCCCAATGTTCGTTTTTTGTATAATCGTGCTAGAACCGCTAGCCAATTGGGGACTCGAATCGTTGCGATACGCTGACAAAGGGGCGTTAAAATATTCAGCCATTAGACAATTTTAATTTGCAAATACTGGACGCATGAAAATTTATGGATGCTTTAAACGACTCCATCGGCGCGTGTCCTTCTCTCTACTAACAGACTCGCACACTGGCACATTCACTCGGCTAACATTGCGAGTTTCAATTTCAGGATAATCGGCAGCACGAAAATTTATGAACTTTGCCAAGGAAGATTAACAGTTTCGGTGACAAACAATAGTCCCTGTGCTTTAATACCACGCTGGCTAAAGCGTTGGATTTTCGAACGTGCCGTATTTTCGACGATCGCACACAGACGCGTGCGTGCTCGCGTGCTAAAGGCCATTCCGTAAATTTTGTAATTTCGCTAATAGGCTATTACGGCCGTTAATTGACGGTGGCGCCGATGAAAAATTTGGGTCAGCAGCACCAATCGTTAATAGTTTATCACTTTCCGCCATTTCAGCGCGGTGCCAATAAACCATAACCAGTTGTAAATTGCGTTGGTCCAACGCGCCAGATAAATCGGCACTCACTGCTCTTCGGAGACCAACAATCCTGAAGTATTGAGCGTCATACAGGTCAATTTTCGAATTTCGCTCCTCTCAGATTGCGTCAATAGAGGGTATGGAATGTTCCTGTTGTAAATCGTCATCGAATTTACTCCCAGTGCCGTCCTAATTGGCCGAATCTCGTCAGCTGAAATTGAATAAAAAGTCCTGCCACCTCGGTATAATCGTTGTGCTGCGAAACGCTTTAAATCACGGTGTGCTCCGTGGTGGTGAACTCGAGCGAAGAGAAGAGAAGTGGAGAGGGAGCGTTGTGCGCGGGCAATTACCTGCGACCATTGAATCCCGCAATAAATCTGCTAACATCACATTTCCCCGCGCAGCAAGCCGCGGGGCTGCATTAATATTTCATTTCTTTCGTATAAATATTCCTATAATATTGAGTGAAACCATGCCCGCAAGGCCGATTAAAATTCCACGAACAATTTTCGTCGGTCGCAGCAACGCTGGGAGTCCGGAAATTCCGGCCTCATTTCGTTGTCGAACGATCGAAAGAAGCCGATGTCCGGCAAGTTCCGCAAAGAGGGAATTGTTTCTAGGGGAAAATGTACAGAGTGCCGACACGTTTTTCGCGCGTTCGCCAGAGCGATCGGGAATGCAGTCACGTAGGTCTGTAAATAAAGACAAGTCGCTCTCCAATCAGGCTTGGGTGCTGCGAGATAGAGCGAGAGAGAGAGAGAGAGAGAGAGAGAGAGAGAGCGCGGAATCTCTCCCCTCTAAATTACAATCGCATTATGCAAATCGTCGTAACAAGACACTGTTAAGGTCTCCATTGGGCTGCAAGATGAAGCAGTCGATATCGTTGCCGCGCGAGCCAATTAGGCCGCGCCAGATACTCCATGTTAATCGGGGATTGGAGTTACCTCGTTCGTATAATGTGTAGCAGCTTCTGCTTTACGGCGGCGAATCTCGTATCTAACGAATGTACACGCATTCGGTGGGATTTGAGAAGGGCGACGATCACTTTATCGAGTGTTTAAAGTGCAATTCCTTCAACGGCCTCTTCTTAAGAAAGCGGGTCAAGTGAGGAAAAGTGCTGAGTACACACAATACTCTTTGAGTAGTTAAAATTGCGCATTTGCGATCCCTTGGAATGCTTGCTTAGATTACTCGGGGTTCCTTCGGCGAGGAGGAAGCAGAGCCAGTAAGATACGTAGAGCCAAGGTGGAAAGAAAATTTCGCCTCGAGGAAACCTCGCGCACTTTTCTCTCCGGCAAGCAGCAGTCTTCGTGGAAGAGAAGGCGGGGAGAGTAAAGTGGGAGAGAA
This sequence comes from Ectemnius lituratus, assembly GCA_910593735.2. Classification (NCBI taxonomy): domain Eukaryota; kingdom Metazoa; phylum Arthropoda; class Insecta; order Hymenoptera; family Crabronidae; genus Ectemnius; species Ectemnius lituratus. The sequence goes on along the minus strand of OU343039.1, from coordinate 14,035,281 downwards.
AGTGAAGAAAAAAGTTGCCTTGGCTTCCGCGATATCTTGGGAGAACATTCGAGCGGCACAATACCTCAGGAGAGGGCGACCCCGTATCTCGAAATGTAATTTCCACTGGAATCAACTTAAGGCTTGCCTGTCCGCTCTTCTCAGAGAGCGCGGCGCGATCGCCCCCAACCAACCCCACTTCGCGGACTCGACGAAAACCAATTAAATTGAAAAAACCTCGCTCGGCCGGTTTATGTGTCGCAATTACTTTAATTACACGCGGAGGATACCTTCCAAACAATACAGAGAATGGAGAATCAGTTGTCGGGGAGAACTAGTAAGAGAAAGAGAAGCCTCCTTGTTAGACTCTGATATTATAGAGGGCTAGGCAAAGTTTCACCTTGTACTTGAGAGGTAAGCAGCGAATAGAGAGAGTGAGCTTTGGGCAGGAAAGCAAAAGGATTAATAGGGTAACCTGGAGAGAGTGAGAACAGAAAGAGGGCGAAGATAGAAGAGAATTGCTATGTGCCGCAATATCCTACTGGAGCATTCGGACAGGGGGCTGCAGTGCTAACTAGGATTCAACCTTAAGATAATGCCAGCAGCACAAAGGGGGCCTCCGACAAACCAAGAACACAGTCTACATCGTCCACTACTTCGTCTCGGCGATCTCCTCCTTAACGAAGCGATTATTAATTCACGACAGATTCAGGGCAACTCTCAAACTACGGTAATCGGGGCGCGAGAGATGTACCCAATGGCATCGTACTCGTCCTTTATACAGAATGGGACACTGCCTACGCCAAATACTCTCTTTCGAGTAATTGTTGCACCGTCTAACGAACAAACTTTCGCGATCCTCATTGAAATGGGTTGGACTCGCCGCCTGGAACATTACGGAACTTGGCCAATGGTTAAGGAGAGCAAGAAGGAATTAAAAGAAATAAAGGCGAGCGCGCACGGCCAATCGTTGTCCCGCAATATCCTCGAAGATCGTTCGAGCTTGAACACTCAAGTGCCTCGTGAAAACGAAGGTTCTTTTCGTGGCTGGGTTCGCGAGTCTACGAATTACGTAAAAATCGTAAGGAAAAACCTGCTTCGGATAATAGTCAGGTATCGTAAAGGACTTGGCCGATTTCAAGCGTTGGCGCGCGTCCTTCGAAAGTTGATATTATAGTATCACGAGATGCTGGAGCGCGTTCGCTTCCGCAAAAGTTCCGGTAATCGGTACAATGGAGCGTGTAATGATTCGGATTAAGCCGTTCCTAAATCGAGGAGGCTAATTGCGAGAGCTAATGACCAAAGTTCGTGCACGATTATTCAGAAACCTATGCTTGGTCGCACTGCCTCACCGGCACTGTCTTCGACTAAGGAGCTGTGGAATAACGTATAATCGGGAGGACAAAGTATAATCGAGAAAAGTCCTGCACAGCTGGCTACGAACACTCTCTATGTAGATTTTTCCCGGAAGATTCATTAGGGTCGCGGACACGTTGACGTATGTGCTCGCTACTGTGTAATCCTCTTTCGCCTAGTAGTACCGCTCGTCCTTCAACGGATCGCTAATTTAACCAGTAATCCTTGCTCGCTGGTAAATATTTGCGGTGGTTCTAATTTCTTAGCGCATAAACAGAGAATCCGCCGAGGCCAACGAAGTCGTGAAATGGTGTCAAGTCATTCTCCCGGGAGATCCTACCTCCATTAAGTGTGTAAAGAGCGCCGGGGTACATTATACCAAAAAGAGTCTGTTTGCAAGAGCGGCCGAGTTCTCGGGCCAGTCAAAAAAAGGCCGTGGACCGGTCGACAAAAAATGGAGCCAACCGTACAGAATGGAGAAGCATAGAAATTGTACTGCTATGACGCTTTTAGTCTAGTCGGGAGGAGCGTGAGGCAATGCAAGAAGCTTGGTAGACAGTGAGGTTTGGTTAGGCAGGAGCGATATCCTGAAAAGGGGGAATTCGACGGGAGTGTCGCTGCGTAAAAGCTTCGGGGAGAGTAGGCACGACAGTGTTAACGATGACACGCATGGAAACATCGGTGTTGCGGGGGTGCGTGGTTCCCAACGGAGAGAAAGAGACATCAAGGGAGTAGAGAACGTCGATGACGAAGGGGTGCCTTGCACTGCCGAGAGGTAAAATAGGAAGCGAGTATATAGGGAGAAAGAGAGAGGAGTAGAAGGGAGTGTGGGGAAGAAGACAGGGTGGATCAGAACGAGTTGTTGCTCGTGAGCACTCGTGACCCTGCCATCTCGGCATCCCGAACGCTCGGCAGCCGGTTCTACGCATACCCAACCCTCTTCGGCTCCTTTTCGCTCTCTTTCATTTGTCTCCTGTCGAGTGCTCGGGAAGCTGATCCCAATTAAAGCGAGTAGATACGCCATTGCCTACGCTCTGGCTTCCCCAGAGGAGAGCGGAAGTAACCAGTGGCTTGGAACTCCTTCTTCGATGGCGGCCTCCAGACGAGATCGCGATATCGCTCTCTTCCGGGGAATGCAGACTGACGGGGAGAACTCGAGTGCGCCCGCGCGCTCTCTCTCTGTTAACGGGTAAAAAGGGGGCCCCGATTTCTCTCGTTGTCAGGCACAAATGCCACTTCGAATTTGGATCGGCTACCGGAAGGGGCCACTTCCTTCAATGTCCATTCGAGTTTTCTTTCATCCTGTCTTCGTGGTTTGAAGAGAATAAATTAGGGAACAAAATTCACGCAAGTTCAATGGAAAAGATGTTCTCCAACAATTGTGGGGGGAAACGCCGGCGGTTGGTGGAGTAAGGACGTGTTTCGTACGAATCTCGAAAGTTTCCTGTCATCTCTAAACCCGTACTGTGATCGACCGAAACACCGAGGAAACTGAAGTTTTGCGGTTTTCCCCAGTAAGCTAGGGCATTGTGTAGCGGTGGACTTGTCGTATCAGAGGATAGCAAATAGCAAAGCAGGCTCAACAGTGGTAGGATAGCATTCCTTTCCAATTTAACAAACGGAACCACCAAGATATATTTTATGATAACGTGATCCGAGTCTTTGTCACCCAACTGCCTACAATTCCATTGGAATGCTCGACTTCCAACATAACTTTTCCTCTAAATGCTGTTAACGCGATTCTAATCTCTTAGTCGCAAGAGAAGCACAATCATTCTCGAAAGTTTATCACTTACAAAGATCAATGAGCTTTAGTCGATGGTACATCAAAGAAATAGTGTCATGATGGAGTGTGCAGGACGAATCGAGCCACATATCACTTAATGCTAGGCTCATTACAAAGGCAGGCAAGCAGCCGGTTGGTGGCCGATGGAGTCAGTAGATCGTAATGTGGGCTCAGTGCACCCGATAATGACAGTAGATCGGGCTGCTCCTAGCCCGGTTGACAAAGATAGGTGAACTGGCGAGTAGATAGGCAAATAGACAAGTGCACACAAAGCCCGCTTGCTATTGCTGGCACCGTGAGATTTAGGCGGTGTTCCCTACCGTTTGCAATTCCACCGACTGCCCAGATAAATAAATATCTCGCTCGGTCATGCGCGTCCTCTGATTTGTCGACGGTTCCAGGTGTATGAGCACTCGCTGTTTCACGGAACTTATGGTCGTGTAATGAAGAGCCGCGCAAATGGAACCCGTTGCGCGAGCGTCCCACGAAATGACGATGCTTTACGGGGCAATAGGGGTGAACTTTATCGTGACGCATATACATCTAGATGTGATACGTGCTGCGACATCTGAGAGTACCGCACCACGCACCTTGATGAACTCTTTTCATGCATTGGCGAGTCTCACTCCTCGAAACTCCACTCCGCCCGTGTTATCCCCTTTATCATTCCGACCATTCCGCCTGGTAGAGATTGAATGGGTTCTGAAATTCTACTGTGAATAACTAATCAGTTCGAAGAAATTCCAGCTGTCCGTTTCAACTCGTACTATCATGGTTTTATGCACAGTGAAAATGATACTTGTACGAGTGGTAGTCGTCGTTGTAAGTGAATTTCATGGCAAGTATTACGTTTTAAACAAGATAATTACCAAGAGCTATCTCCCAATTAATGGATTTGTAATTTTATCGCTTCGGCAAACTTTGGGCATTGCACTCAACCGTGGAGTAACATTGTACGCGCGGGTATTTGATAATTCCAAGGGTATTGCGTAATGAGGGATGCGGTGCTCACCTTTAGTGGCTCTTTTCATAGGGGCATTCCGAGGAATGCTGTCTCTTTATGGCCACGAAACAGTAGAGTTTTATGGTGTAATAACAGTTTTACTACGTCGAACTGTAGCCTGAAGGACGAACTTCTAGGCGTCAGTCGAGTAATCGTTAAACCTGTACTTTTTATTGGTTTCGAGAAATTGGACCAACGCAGCATCTTTTCGAGCGATCTACCCTTTTAATCCAATCTTTTATTATTGTTTCCGAACTTCATGATTACAGGGTGAGATTCATTCAAGTTTAATACATCGGCAAAGATAGGTCTGATACTCTTGGTGCGTGCTTTCTCATCCATTTGATTCATTGGTCATTTTGCATTTCGTGTTTGACTAAACCCTCAACGCTCATTATCCGGTAAGCCGATTAGCTTAACTACATCCGCTCCCAGGCAGTTGTGATTAGAAATCAGACTCGGAAGGATTTGCCTTCCGGACTACATGTTCTTATCTGCTTACTAGTCCCGGATGATTAAACTTGACGGACTTCGAATTCAAACAGAACCACCACGCGTTTCATCTCACCTACGAACACGATAACGATATTTTCATATGATAGCTGTCGAACGTTATTTCAACAAATAATATTGCGAAAAATACGCGAGAACGAATTACGAGAGAATCTATAATAGAAGTTCGATGCAAATAATACACGGAGAAGCTTTCAATTCTGATCAGACATGTCATAAACAAGCCACGTACGCTTGTCCAAGCGTCGTGTACACCTCCACCGAAAATCCGAAAGGAACGTCAAGCGAAAGGTACAAGAGGGGGTTGGTTGGACGGTCGCGTACGGCTCATAAATTCCAATCATCCTAATAAATCATGTTTCCGCGAGTTCCAGTCGCGAGAGGAAAGCGGAGAACCGCTGATCCGCGACACCCGAACGTGACAAAGCCAACGTTCGCCGTAGTGCGCGCGTTACTCACGCCCGCTCGGCTCTTGATTATTGTCGCGCGCAAAAGTATGCATGCATACTGGAGGAGAGAGTGAAATGGAGAGAGAAGCAGATGGGGTTACGAAAGGGGGGTGGGGGTGGGGGTGGAGGCGGGACACGAAGCCCCAGGGGATGGTTGAGGCGGAAGGGCACAACGCGAGGGTGTTCCTCGTGCATCCCGCAAACCAGAGCCGGAACAAGCCGCAAAAAGAGACAAGGCCCCATGAATAAAGCTTGACTCACAGTCGTCGATATTCCAGAACACAATTCGATACAACAAGACATACGTGCCACGGATGCATATTCTTCAGCAATGAATTCGTAGTTTCTGCCGCATTGGTACGACACACGCTAGAAGAAAACTTACACTGTACAATCTCCAATTGGTAAATTAATACGATTCCATGGATATTTGCCTTACGTCTGGCGCATTGCTGTAATGTGAATCCACATTAAGTCAGCAGACAGGAATGGGAGAGGGCGGCGTGTTCGGGAGCGAAGAAGAGTGACGAGAGGCTGGGTACATACCACGAAGGGTAGGTGGGTGGCTGGCGCGGATGGTAGGGGTGTCGAAACGAGAGGGTCAGGAGGTTGAAACGCTGTTGGGAGTAGTACAGGTTTTGGTGGGAAGGGCAGTGCATGCGATAGGTACCCTGAAGAGGACAAAGGGTGAGAAGAGTAGGAAAGCGGAAGACAGAGGGTAGGTGTAGTAGAGGGTGCAACGAGAGATACCATGCGATACTGTAAGGCAGGGCACGCCAGGGGTAGAAATGAATTCATATTTACGGAAGCTGCATGCATATGCGGAGGTTTAAGGCGAGTTTGCACTCCGAGATACCCTGTACTCTGGTGTGTAGACTCTCTGCTTCTCTCTCTCTCTCTCCCTCTCTCTATCTCTCTCCTCCTTCACTAGTAGTAGACGCGAGAGATAGAGCGATAGTTGGCCGTGTACACGTGAGTTTTTGCATATACATATACCGATGGGGATTCAGGGCCGGTGGTGTGGTGGCCGGATGCGCACTGAGACACGACGGGGAAATGGCCGGTCCAATTTCACGCGATTCTGCCGAGCCGCACCGCAAATTAGGCCGAGGAATAAAGCTACGTTTACTGGAGAAGATCCGGGGCCAGCCGTTCGCAGGCCGAAGGGAGATAGGGGTTTAGTCGATATACCCGTGGTTGAAGCATGGCGGTGCCCGGGCTCTCTCTACAGCCAAACCCTGCATTTCCACTGTCCGGCACCGGACTGCCGCGAGCTGGCACAATAGCGCGGAACATTTATCCTGATGCGCGTACTGCAACCAACCGAGAGGGAGAGAGCAGAGGGAACCCACAGTTCAAGCTCGATTCCCGGAAAGCAGGGGTTATCAGCGTTACAGTGAGAAGCTGGCCAATTGACATCAATTTTCTTCTTTTTTTTTTTGGATAATATGTGGCCTGTTAGCACGTGTCTTATATTTCTTAAGAACTTTTGGTTCGTTCTTCTGAAAATTTGACGGGCCATTCACCTTCTTGTCAATGACGACGCAGTGGCACAGTGTGAAACAGTCGAGTTCACTTACAGCGGTGAAATTAGCCTGGGGATTAGTCAGTTTAAGGGTAGCTTCGTATCCGGGCCAGTTTGGAACTCGAATAAAGTTACCTTTGTTATCGCGCGCCCGCCGGCCGGTTTGACCAGAAACTCCTCGGCCGACTGTTCAGCGCGCGTCTATCAAAGGGGTTCCGTATGCGTGAACGTGTACGTACTCGCGTACGAGCGTGTCCATGTGTCGTGGCCGTTGTTTGCCCTGTGGGAGTGCCAAGTGTCGGTGAGAACGAGAGAGATGGAAAAGGGGAGAAAGAGAAAGAGAGTGAGTGCGCTATTCAGAGGACGAATGCATTTCGGGGTGGGCAACGGGCGAATGCATATCGCGAAGCTGTCAGAGATTAGGGACGAGCGTAGAGCATGCCAGAGAACCGAAGACACTATTCCGGATTATATCCGTGATTGCAAATAGGAGGCCCGCCTTCCTGGCATTGGCTAACGAGGCTCGGACTCAAGTTTAATCGAAAGTGGATCACGTTCCTCTCCCGTAATTACTTGCACCGTAAAAACGCTGGGATACGATTGGAAACGCCGCGCTCGAACTCGAAACGATAATGCCAGCATTACTGCACTAATGCCTGTTCTTGCTAATAGAGATATCGCTTTAATTATACGCGACGCACTCGCGCTAGACCAGTGCTAGTGAAATAGTTGTGATGATATTAAAGCCATGTTTTAATGGGCGCGCATAAACATATCATGGTAGCTGCGTGATCACGATTTGATTAATTACACGTACGCGTACGTATCCCAGTGCACCGCGCAGCCCCTTGCCTCGAGATATCATTAATGAATGTGTAATCATTCATGATGTAATGAATAATATCCTGTCCATTAACAGTGAAGTGCAATCCGTAGAATACGAAGTCTGCATAGTTGCTGGGCTGAACAAGACACGGTAGAAAATTTAGTAAAATAATAAAAACAACTGGCCATATTCGCTGCAGCAAAATTTTTGCTAGTCCCTCATACACACAAAGGTAGAGGATAGTAGGAGAAGGAAAGTTTGTAATGATACTTCAACTAACGTTGGAAATGTCTCTATTCGATAAGCGCGAGCCACAGAAACGCGATTCTGGTTGGCCCGGTTCAAACGCAGACCCCCGAAAAATCCAGGAAAACAAGTTGTTAGCCGTAATCCAACGATGCTGTCATTGCCACTGAAATCAAAGCAACCGTCAAACGCTGACACACGATGTTCAAAAAAATCTGTTGAAACTTTGTAACACCGATATGAAATCAAAGCGAATGCTACCAGCTTGCACTAAAAATTCAGGTTCTTGTAGCGCGGTCAGTAAAAGTGCGCTCAATTAGCACGAATTGAATAGTTCTTGCTACTTTTTTCAGTCTTCCTGACCTTCTCAGGGGCTGAAATTTGGTGGAGAATGTCCTTTTGTATCAAGGGAGAAGTGATATAAATTCCAGAGTCCTAGCTCAAAACTTATTTTTTCGCAAATTTTTGTGGGTATACCCCTTCAAAAATTTTCGATTTTTCGAAGGTTCTGGGACTTTGACGATTGCTTGATATTTCGATTGTTTGAGTATCAAAACGAATAGAAAACATTAAACCAGTGGCAGAAATGCCGGAATTGTATCGAAAACACATGGAAAACCGATCCTGAATAATTCATTTTCGTCTAATTCTGACAGTTTTTCCCATGTTTTTTATACTTCCCGACATTTTCCGGGGCTGAAATTTGGTGGGAAGTAGTTTCTTGCATCAAGTAAGAAGTGATATAAATTTCAAAGCCCTAGCTCAAAATTCATTTTTTCGCAATTTTTTGTGGGTATACCCCTTGACGAATTTTTGGGCCAAAAAATGAACTTTGACCTGGGGTTCTGGAATTTATACCACTGTTTCCTAGCTAAATACTGAATCACTGCACGAAATACCAGACCCTGAAACGGTCGGGAAGGGTGGTTAAAAATTTTTCGATTTTTCCAAGGTTCTCGGACTTTGGCGAACGCTTGATAAATCAATTATTTGACTATCAAAACGAATAGAAAACATGAAACCAGTAACAAAAGTGTCGAAATTTCACCTAAAACATGACATTTTCGTAAATATCTGGAGTACTTCTTCTTATTAAGCATTCAAAGCACTGCATGTCGAGGCAGAGTGGGATCCGTGGCGAAAGGGAGATGACGTGCGAGGAAGTCGTGGCGCAACACTCGTCGCCAGGAGTGCATTCTGTCGCGGCAGAAGGTGATTCAGGCGCAACAAAGGCGCGCAAAGTTTCTCGCGGCGTTCGGGCGCGAGCGAGCGAGCGAGCGAGCGTATCCTGATGTCACCGAGTGCGCGGAGAAGGAAGGGTAGGTGTTGTGCGGTGCATGCATACATATATGCGGCCTGGGCGAGCGAACACGACGCCAGCACCGAGCGAAAGGACACCCCTCGAAGCTCTGTCGAGTGGTCGCTTCCGCGCTGGCAATAGAACGGGCGAGTGAACAAGGGGCCGCGGGAGTAAAAGCTAGGAGGCAAGAGGGAAAGGGTGAGGCAAGAGGGCGAGGAAGAGAGAAAGCGTGTGTATACATATACACACATTCAGACACAGAGTAGGAGCAGCGTTAACTGCTGATACGCACCCTCGTAGTGACGTCGGGACAAAGTAGTCTCATTGTCTCTGACGTCCGATTGTTCGGGGCCCCGGGCATGCCTAGTCTCTCCTCGACTCGCAGTGTTTTGGATTCGCTTTCTCTGCTTGTCCGCTGGCACCGACGCCGTTTCGCCACTGGCCAACTCCGACTCTCTGATTCCTCGCATCCCCTCGCACCACGCATATGGTGTGTCTGCTGCACCGCGGAGGAGCAGGACTGGGGGGAGGATGGTGAAAAAGCCCTGCTTATTCTGAAAAATTTTGCGCCCCGCGATACCGCGCTAGTGCCATATGCCATTAATTCGCGCCATTCATCAGCATCACCCCAGGTGTGTCGCGAGCGAACCGGCGAATACACGGCCTCTCGCCGATGCACCCAGGCCCGATTGTTCCGGCGTTCTGTAATGCACCCCGGGCTCACCATCCCTCTGATTCTCTTGTTCTCTCTGTCTCTCTCCCGTTGCTTCCTGCACTCCCCGAGTGAATTAACGCCCTGCGGAATTTCCAATTCCGAGCGCTGCAGTGCCCCATGCCATGCCTGCTCTGCCTGCTTGCCTGCCGTGTGATGCCCCGATATTTCTCGATGATCTCGCGTTTGAATCTCCACCATTGCCGCCTCTGTCGACTCAATCTGCCGTACCCGCAATACCGCTTCTCACCCTTTTTCCCACTGATGAAATCCGCATTCAACGAGCAACACGTCCCGAAATACCCTCCTTCATTTTCTGTCTACTTGTATCTGCGAGTTGACTTATTCATGTCGATTCTTGTATCAGAGTATCTTGAATAGTACAACAACACAAAGTGTTGTCAGTCGGAGTTCACATTGTCTTGAATATCCGAGTCTCTTAATTGCGCTGTTTCCGCACAGGCGACAATCGGGGGCGCGCTCTTATTTTCCAAAGTTAGTTAGCGAAACGCTACACAGTGCGACCAGAGCGTGCGTATGTAAGGATAACACTGAAAGGATTATATCCCGGTCGCTTGCGAGTGCTTAAACTGATTAAAACAAACGTTAATGTTTTCGTACCATCGCGCGAGCATGCACGCGCCTCTACCGGTAGTGCGAAGCTTAGTCGCTTGGCGTTCTGAACGAATTAACGCCTGGCGACGAATTCCAGAATTCACCGGGTTTGTTGGTTGTTGGTTTGGAAGCGTTTGAACGTTTTCACGCGTTGCTTCCGCTCTCAGAATAATCAGCCTTTAATCGTGCCTGGATTTCGTGGTTAGACTGCTAACCACATGCAAACGGGCAGACAACGCTAGATAGAAAGGCAATAGAAATCGTAAAAGCATACGAATCTCGCGCAGAGGCGCCTCGGCGGTCCACCAAATCCTAGTGGAAAATCATCGAGCCGCCGAAGGAAGCCTCAGCTTGCCAGGGACAAATTTAATTAAAGCACCGGCCAGCAAAGCCGGCCGAGGAAAATGTCGAAAATAAACGATGAAATTTCCGTACTGCGCACGTAAATAGAGCGACCCCGAAATGCATGGTGGACTTCATACGCGCACTTGAGGCTGTATTACGTGTGCACTCCACTGCCTCAGTGTACTCACCTACATACTTGCGGTGTGCACGCCAGTACTCGTTGTTGCCGGTAGTTCCGGGCGTTTGTTAAATAATTAATTTAATGCAAATATCGAGGGTTACCACGGTAGCCCCATTGCCGGCGGCTCTCTGGTTATCGTCGCGAGCCCCTCATAATTAATGCATGCTGCCTCCTTGAAAAGGCCACGGACGAGAGGCAATTTTAATCCGCGCTAACTTTCAGCCCTATCGGCACTCCGCACACCGTACTCCTGCGCCTTCTCCTTCTCTCTCACTTCTGCTCACCAGGCAAGCTGTATTCGTGAAAATTACTCTTGCCTCGTTATTGCCTACATATTATACTACCTGTCGCTTGCACGCTATTTCATCCACGAGTGCTTTCTCATACACTTACTCCTGGCATGTATACACACATGTAGAGGGAACGAGGATATTTTTTCGAAAAAGCTTCCTTTGCCGTGGGTTCATTTGAAAAGAAGACGAGAAAGAGAACGCCGTGTATCCCAGTATTGTTTATCTTGGTGGTGAGGGATGAAGAGGCTCCCTGGAACTCTCCGACTCTCTATTATTCTTTCTCTCTGTCGCTGCTCTCGCGGAGGACGATAGTTTTCATAAGAGCGCGCTGTGTCTTATACGAAGCTGAGGAAACGCGCAATGTTCCACCATAAATTTCCGACTCCACCCTCTTTCGAGCACTAGCAATCGCCTCCCGTGATACTCCACCAGCTACTTCTGCATTACCTGGTCTATTTGTTCATTCAGACCACGCTGCCTCTTTCCAAGTTCGAGCCACGCGTATCTCGACCCGGAGCAGTGGGTAACTTGTTTCACATCGAAAGAGACATCGACGTAGGGATTGGGAGCCCTTTAGAGATTCTGGCCTCTCGTATTTACTGGTGTTGCTAATGCGGAGATATCTCAGCCAGCAAGTTGCATGAAGATGCGTCAAAAGCTCGGTTGATGCAGCTACAACGGAAAAGGTCCCTCGCGAAGAAGAGAAACGCGCCAGTAGATTATGCCGGCCAAGGGAACCGGGAAAAATGAAATAGACAGCCCGTAGTTCCGGGCTCGCTGTCGTCGTACTGTACCGTCCTCTGTCGACAGAGCTGTCTTCGATGCGGAGACATTCAGGGATTACCCTCGAGCAATGGTACAGCTTGCTGTCGCTTTTACGGAGATAATATTTCAACTGCACGTCACTCGTCTCCCGCCGGCTGCTGAGGAATAAGGAGTAGTACAACGTCTGCCAGTGTGTCCCCGTGTACTACTGGGCGCTGTGACATTGGCGATTTTAGCAAAGGGCGAGAAAGGGGAAGCAATAAATTCTTCACGCTCCAGCTCGCTCAGCGTACGAACCCGATAGTTTAATGGCCGCTCACTCGATTACAGGAAATGGCTTCTAAAATATTTCGACTAGCTAGCCGTTAATAACTGGCTGACGTGCCCAGCAATTTATTGTGCATTTCGTTATAGTACGCGCGCGCGCGCGCGCGCATCGACTCTATACTCTGCGCATCTCGCGCTCTGGCAACGCGCTTTCATCAATAATGCGAGGGCCATTATTTTTGTCTCTTCATTCCTGTCGACGAAGAATTTTCGGAAGCAGAGAATTTTAGTGGGACACCCGCTCGTCCAACTATATGGTCAGTCGAACTCGTTCGCGAGCTATCGCATTTCTGCAATATTGGGTAAAGCGCGTCGGATTAAGTGACACGTCAGTACTGCAATCACGACGTGTGTACATGTGTCAGGAAAGCAGCACGTCGTCGTTGCGAGTGCCGTGCGTTTTCACATAGAAATGGGGAAAAATTCACGTCAGCGGTGAAACAACGAGTGCGCAGGCTACGTACGGGTCGTACCCATGCGCGTCTGTGTGTATGTTCTCTGAACAACGGCGCACCATCGGTGTTTGCGCAATAACCACGCATTACATACATGGTCTGCCTTAAAGCGCGAGTGCGTCGAAAAAGAGCGAGAGAGAGAGAGAGCAATAACCAACATTAAAAAAAAAGAGAGAGAAAAGGATGCGCAGAGCTTGCAAGCTATTGAAATAACGTTGAAATCGTTGCAAATGACGAGTCCAAAGTCGAGCGTTGCCGGGGGTTAAAGCGCATTCCAATGTAGCGGGCGGTTCCTATGAATATTCAGGAGGAAAGCCGCCGAATTATCGGCGCAGTCGAACAATAGCTATAATTTCGCGATCGCGTTGCCTGGCGATATTCTTCGACCGGTTGTGGGAAACACGAGGAGCCAGCGGCTGCAGGACAATGGGGGTGGGTGTGCCCAGGATGATATGGAGGATTGCTCCCTCTCTCGGGGGGAATAACCTCCAGTCAGAGGAGTATAACCCAACGGAGACTGCTATCCTCCATGGAATCGGCGTGCAACTTACTTACAAGTGTTCATACATATGTATCCCATCAGCATGCATATAACATGCGAGTAATTAATGTATGGCTGGCCCGCCCTCCTTGGGTATCTCTTCGCACCCCGCTGCTTGCGTCTTCACTCGACTCTCTTGGCTTGTTCGGGCTTTCTCTCCCAGTATTCTCCATTTCTCTCTCTCTCTCTCACTCACTCACTCACTCTCTCTCTCTCGCCTTCTCTCATTTGGACTGTAATTCCTGAGACCCCCGTTTCGCCCGATACTGTTGGGTTCCGACTGTCTTATAGCTGCTCGGATCCCTCGTATGAGAGACCGTTGTCTTCTTTCCTCTCTCACACCCTCGCTCTATTGCACTTCTTCTTCTACGTTCTCTTCATCCAACGCGGCTTTTTTCACTTTATGACCTGTCTGCCGTTTGTTTCGGTCCTCTCCTCGCATTTCGTTATTAAATTCTGCCCGGGCCTCGAGCGCTTTCGTCTTTCCTCTGTAGTATACGTACATGTATTAATGACGGAACACGTCATCCAGTGTAAATGAATGAACGAGCGAACGAACGCGATGCCCCGAATGATTTCGTGTTGGCGAATTAATTAGCGAGAGGAGCTCCCGAGAGAGATATCTCTGTAATAAACATAGCCCTGGCAATTAATTCGTATCCAACAGCGAGAGCTCGCTCAGTTAATTAAGGCGGCACGGCGCGGCGCGGCTGTGCCGTAGAATCCGACGGATTTTTCAGGCTCGGATACCAAGAAAGTCTTGTGGTTCTTGACCCGGATACTTCGTACCAATTGGCAGCTGCAGTCGCGTTGGGTGGCAGGCTAATCTCGAAATTAGGTTAACTAACGATGACGACAATAATGATCTAACGCGCGAGGGAACGTCGATGGAGTTAATAAGCAGCAGGGAAATCCTGTGAAAATCACGCGACAGAGGTAAACTGAATGTGAATCAGAAGTAGATCATCTGTTCCGTTCAACACTTCATAGAAAGTAGGCAAGTAGCTTAGCCTTCTGTTTTTCAAATACTCCTGATTATCAATAGGAATCGTGGCAAAAATAATTCTTTGAGTCGATTATATTTTAATGCACCATTGGCACAAACTACCAAAGGGACATTTTAATAAGCACTTTCCCAGTGGTAGAACTTCTTCTTTGGAGGGCATTTTTTTACCTTGACCAACTCACTCTTAACAGCGTACCGATTCATGAAACAGTACTGCTCAGAAATTGAGGCAGTGCGCCGTGTGTATTCACGGACACCTGCTGCCGACTTTTCTCTATCTTTTTTCCCGCCCTCTCTCAGACAGAAAGAGCTCTACCTTGCAGCTTTAAATGCTGACTGCGCGAAGTTGACGGCGGTGCCTTTCGGCAGCTCTTACCACCGCAAACAAGCAGCTTTTTACTTGCTCTTCTTTTTCATGCGCGTCATGCACTAATTGTAAGTGAATTTTGCTGGCCAGTTCCATTTTCCCAGGCGTTGCGGCTTCCTTTCTCCGGTATGCGCTCGCTCGAGCTTCCGCTACGTAAAGTAATTCTAATCCGAGGTTTTTCTCAAATCCTGTTGCTGCGTGCTGACGTTGTTCGATATCTCCCGCGTTTTACCATCCTTTCTGCTTCTCTCTCTTTCATCCTCCAAGCCGAGAACAATATTTTTTAGTCGGAAGCATACTCTCCCTTTCATCGAAGTTGATCTCTCGTAAAAGACGGGCTGACTCCCTCGCAAACAGAGTGAACAGGTTCATATACCATCATTCGTGCTCGTGCTTGCTGTTCGTTATGAAAAAACAGTAATCGTGGATACTGCATATAACATGAAGAACGTATAGAATGTAAAATGAAACGGCATTGGGAAAAATGCACCGGCCGCGGGCGTAACGAACAAAAGAGCGGGGCAAATGTGTGCACGGTGGGAAAAAACTGCCAATCATGTATTCAAATGCGGTCACAAGCTGAACCCGTCGTCGCCGCCAGCGAAAAAAAGCCGGGCGGATAAAAATTCTATTGGAAACGGTGTATCGCGGCGCGATGCGTGACCGAATCCAGACCGTAGCTCGTGACACTGATGACGTTGATCCTATTAATTTGGCAGGCACGATGGTGTACCAGCGATTCTTCCTGCGTGAATGGACATTTTTTTAATGGGCCTTGCCATTATTATTTTGTACTTCCCGCTGAAATATTACTGTTTACATTTCGAGGCCGTTGGCCGATCATCAATAAGGTCACGTCTCATAAACATTGACTGAATGATACGCAGGATGTAGTATACGTGGTATCGTAATGAAGAGTTTATTTTGAAAGTTGCCCGCAGGCAAGGGGTTGGATATTATATTAATTAATACAATATCTTGATTGAGTTATTAATTAGGATTTCATCGGGATGCATTCATTTAATTATATCGATGTTATCGCTGTTTAATGAAGGGACGAGAGTTGATGAGCGAGAGATATCAGTGGGGAGAATGGCGATTATGAAGAAAAAAAGCCGACGGCTTCTGTTTCTCCCCTCGACTGTAAATAGATTAATTTTCGGTGTGCCGGATGCCGAAACTTTTTAACTCTTTCGCCTTCATCTTCTGTCGGCCGCCTAATTAATATTGGTAGGGACTTCGCGAATTCGTTATGTGTTCGGTATTACCAACGGGTTGAAACTGAATCAAGCGTGGCGACGCACCCGCCCCATCGCCAGTGGTGAGCCTTGCTTTGTAAACTCAGCGCGAATTATCTCGGCCTCTGAGCCTGATTAATGAAGCAGCCTACTTTCCGCCAGCCGGACGACGGCGGCTTCGGGCGGCTTAGTTAAAAATTTAAGAGAGACTTTTCAGACTTTCGTTTAACTCTTTGCGCTCGAAGACTCGTGGAGAAGACCCGTCCTGCAAGCGAGCTACCGCTTCTCTTATCCTCGAAAGTCGAATTTTTTATATGCCGTCACTGAAGACCGCCCCCTGGGGGCCTCGTTCAAAGGAGTTTTCTCTTCGTCGGATTTTTCCAACTATCTGACAGTGAATCCCACCCTAAATCCACGTTCTCCTGTTTACCCAGTACTAACCAATGCTTATTCATTGTATCTGGAAGTTCGACAGTATGTCTTTTGCATTGTCTTCCGATTCGCTTGGTTCTTCGTGATCCTGGTTGTCTAGATGTCATCCTGTATCGCTTTTCCCAGAGGGAATCGCGAATTTTCTCCGACTGCGCACACCTGCCTGACGGATTATTAAATATCGTATAATCTTTATTGGATTTAAGCATTTTTTTGTATTCCGAGCAGAGGCTGAGTCGCGCACTCCGTCGACGTGGCATACGTGACGGAAATCTCAAGTCCCTTACGTGGCGGGAGTATAAAAATCGGCCTTGCGATCGAGAGTAACATCCCTTCTCTCGAGCGAGGCCCTATGCCAGATGAAATTAATCTCCATAGTATTACTATTCGATTGGGTGTTCTTTAAGAACCTTCGGAAATATCAACTTTCACTCATTTATTACTTGTACAATGTAATCTTTCACTACACCACATTCCCATGAATATTGTGAATAGAGTGTTAATTAGGAGCTTTCATAGCCGTAGCGTAACACAAATGCTTTTGTCACCCAGTAAAACGCATGAAGTCCGAACAATACGTGGAAGAAGTCCGACGACGAATTTGTCGCTGCGGCCGTGAAACAAAAGAGCAATTAATTGACGGTGGATTAATTATTGCTGCCGCGCTCCAGCAATGCTCGCATTCGAAATATTGAAAATGCCATTGGCAGCGCCGACTTACGAGCCATTTAACATTTTGATGAAAAAGCAGAGAGTGTATAGTGCCGATAGCGCGAGTAATCGCGATGCCGGTCGTGCGGCCGAGTGCTTTTGAGAGGCGGCGGCTTTTCAAAAATTCATTGCTTTTAATTCATACGCGTGACTCGTGCAGAAGGACGAACGCGACGTATCGACACACAACAGGGGCTCGTATATCCCCCTGACTGCTCTTTCCTCCGGTGTCTGCCCGGAACACACGCTCGATCTCTCACTACTCATGTTTTTCAGATCACTGAAAGACGTCACTGCCGGTTGCATCGTCGTAGTCGGTCTCCCGAGTACACTTTCAGGTGAACTCGCTAGTACCCTGGTGAACAGTGTTAGGAGAGCCGCTATTACAGCGTAGCTACATACATCGGCGCCGGCTTTCATGGTGCGACGAAAGACTCATTAAAAGAGCGACATTGTACTCTGGAGCCGCCGCATGCCTGCAGAGAATATTCAGCGCCTCGTAAGCCGTTAACGCACTTAAGCGCATTCTTTAACCTTTGAATATGCAAGCGCACTTTTAATACGCCCGCGATCCCACCTTCTATTCGTAATATGGGTTCGCCCCGGTCCAGGCTTTCCCACTCTTCATCCCTCCTTCTTTCTCTCATTCGACTGGCTCCAAGGAAATAAAACCAGGCCGTGGCTTCGTGTGTGGGACACCAACCTTTACGAAACAGCCATGAACATCTTTCCTTTGCTTGCTCTTTCGTTTCTCCACTCATTTACGGTCTTCCAGACCGTCTGCCCGTACGAGCGTGTATACCCTTCTTCGTTACACGCTTCCTCAGTTCGGGTTTGCATGTGATTCGATTAATGAGAGAACCGCGATTGAATTAGCATACGTTAATGCGCCGAGCAGGTATCCCATGGTGTGCAAGCTCGATCTCCGATAACGAGTTACAAGGTTCTAGTGCCTCGTTGCTTCGTATCAGTCATAATTCTTACACGCTAGCTTTCTTTTCACTTACTTACGGTCTCCCGCCTCGATCTTCTCTACGGGAGCTGGAAATACATTGATTCTGTTTATTGAAATACTGATAAAGTGATGATGGTGATTTGTTGCGTGTTTATTTCCCATTTTTCGAATATTTCCTCCAACATTGGTGATCATAGTGGCTCAGATTTCATTGCACCAACTAGCAGAAGGTACTGGTTTTTTGTTTTTTTCTGTCAGGATCATTTCCTAGCGGCGGACCAAAGCCCAATTTGTCAGAGCCGGTGACAATGACGGATACGCGAGCGGTGACGCGCGAAAATGCTCGATTAATCAGCGGCTATTACGCACAATCAATTACCAGCGACGATAGCGATCCAACGCGAGAGTTTAAGCAGCCGGGCGAGAGACGCCAGATCAATTTGCCCTCGGACGACGACTGCTATTCCCTGCGGAGACGTTCAACGCATGAATTCTCGGCTGATGGCTTGGCGTATCGGGTGTTGTGGTTACCACGGAAAACCCCGAGGAAGTACCTTCGTTCTGGTTAATGAAGCGCTTTAGTTGCAGTGGCACTTACTGTCCTGTTTGCGCTCCGGCTCGATTATTAAGGAACATTATGCATGCGACGCGCGACACCGACAGCCTTCAGCGTCCCTCAGACACCCCCGGTTAATTGCCGCAATTACATCTGATTAATACGCTCAATTACTCGTTCTCCCGAGCGACCCGCTAGCTGGATTACGCTCGACACCTTTGAGAAACACATCCAGATGCATAGACTCGTAAAATATTTATGAGAACTCGAAAGTGGCACAGTGGGATGAATGGAACTTTCCACAACTGAAATCACTTCATTAAAACTGATCAACTGTTTTATTATTTCCTTCAATTGACATTCGTTTCAATGCGATTTCAGTAATACTTTTCATATATTTAATTATATGTCTTTTTAATACAAATACGATTGACTGCAGAGATTTTTCTTGTACTTGTATTATGTGTATGTATACTAGTTGTATGTATCGAGAAGTGTCTGCAATCGATCTAGATCAGAGAAAGAGCATAGAATTCCATGGAGATTTTTCACGGCACAATGATGCAACAGCAGAGTCTTAGAACGGGATCTTTGTCATTACAGTGACAATGACGGATGCGGAGGCAGTGGCAGGTGTAACTGCTCAGTTACCATGCGACGTGGAGCCGCCAGTCTCGGGGGACAAGCTACGTCTAGTTATCTGGTACAAGGAAGGAACAGACACGCCGATATACAGGTAAATTTCAGTACCGCAGCATTCTTTATTCCCAGTGTGCGGAAAGTAAATCATGTCCGCTTTGCCGCCGTGCTAGAAAGAGAGTAAACCGAGCGAAAGGGAAAATATCCCAGAGGCTAACTCGGACTACGCCATGGTGGAGGTGGAAGTGTCGGTTGTTGCGAATTCCTGTCCGACAGCAATTTATATTGTAATCCACCTTGCATTTCACTCGCCCGTGAAGATATGGACTCCGGACGCGTTAATCCCTGCTTTCCAATATCTACTCGGAAAAGGCGAGGATCTCTGAACCGCACCGACTTTCATCTGGTGGATGGAAGGTCGCGCCTTAGGAATGGGGTTTGCAACGCGCGATAATATCGGTCGGCTCCTCCTTTCCTAAGCTCCGCTACGGAAGTTAAGATTGATCGAACTTGGTGGACACTGAGGGAAAGAGATAGGAAAGCGGTGGTGGTCTCTGGAATCTCCTCCGTTGAGTCGTCGTTCGGACTTAGCTGTATTCGCGAGACGAAATTTCATGAAAAGTGGAAGGAAGACAGGCGCGTTTACACGCCGTCTGGATCGCGGTGGTTCAAGCAGAGAAGGCGAGAGCAGCGCGCTCGTATAGAAGTATAAACGTCCTCGGTGGACCGGTTTGAGAAAAGTGCTCCAGATATATAGCGTGAGACGCGATTCTCTTCTGCCAGGTTGTATCTCCAGTCGGTCCGGCTATGCCAGAGAAAAGAGAGAATAGAGATTAAGAGAAGTTCACCTCCGGCTGGTACACCTGCGCAGGTATATCGCAGGGGAACGATCACCGCGGCAAATCAATTTCTTCGAGCTGGTTCTCCTAGAAATTTTTCTCTTCTCTCTAACGTTCGCTCTTAGCAGAGTGATCGACCTCGAATCACTAGAGCCGCCGAACCACTAGAAGATCAATGAGGCTCGCATGGAATATCGTGGAAAATATTCTAGTGCTCGGTGCTAAATTCATGGCGGCTCAAACGTGGCTACGATTCCGAGTAATTGGACCAGTTTTCCTCCGTTGTTCCTCGAGGATATAAATCGAGTATATAGAAAAATCGGC
The DNA here is from genome assembly GCA_910593735.2 of Ectemnius lituratus. Lineage (NCBI taxonomy): Eukaryota > Metazoa > Arthropoda > Insecta > Hymenoptera > Crabronidae > Ectemnius > Ectemnius lituratus. The sequence goes on along the minus strand of OU343039.1, from coordinate 14,014,997 downwards.
TGAGATTCTGAGATGGTTCACGAGTTTATAGTAAACATGCAGGGAAAACGAACGCAAGAGGGTTGATATTTTCAAGTCGATGGCCAAAGTCGTTTCTTTCTCCCTCTCTGTTGCCGAATATTATCGCTGATACATGGATGCCGTGGGCGAAAGCGGAGATTCCATCTTTTCAAACAGTTTTTGGTACATTGTAGAGTCGTTCTTCTTTTCTACGTGTATGTCTCTCGTAGCCAACAGTATTCTACCCGCCCCTACCCGACAAACAGACTCCATATACCGAATTGGTCCATACTCTTTTGTATCCTAGCTTCCCGTGGTTTTCTTGGCCACCACCATCCTCTTACTATCATCTCCCAAGTCTGATATATGAATTGTGCCAGGCTTAAATATATTCCAGTCCGAAATTATGGACACTACATTATTTCTTCCGGCACGTAGCTGATATCGTCGTAAGAGAGTGGGCAAAACGTGGTGGCGCCAGGCAATCCGGGATTCCTTTATTAGGTTAAAACTTACACCAAGCCAGGAGCGTCTCGTCGAATGGTAGCCGTGGTCCTCAGAATTTATCTGCTCCGTTGGCGATGCCTCCTTTGGGGGAGATCGAGAATTTTTATTCGCTACGTGAGGGTTCAAGCTCCCATGAATACAGCGTACCAAGAGGAGTCCCGCTTCTCGGGGCAGAGATCTTCTTGGACTTCTGGATTTCACGCTCCCCTGAATCCGGTCACTGTATTCACGCCAGCCCATAATATTCTCCGGTTGGTCCAGCTACCTTCATTTCATAGCAAATGCATCAGTAGGAACCTTATTACTAAGATGATTCTCGATCGCTTTAAATTCCACACGGCAAATCCATCTGGTACTTAATAATTTAGAATGAAATCTTGCCTGTAGAATTCGACAATCATTGGGGGAGCATTCGTTATTGGTTCGCGTGGTATGATAGCCGATTTCTCGTCTACTATATCGTTTTTATTGTCAAGAGTTGTTGCTACTTAGTAAAACTACTATGGTGTTATATTCCACTGGGTTCCAGATAGTCGCGTGCCAGAGTAAGATATTCCTAGTGGAATGCCTCGGCTCGCTGGAAATCTTTTTTCCAGGGGGAGATTCCTGCGTGCGCGGAAGATTCCCTGGAATGTATTAACTCTCTCGTACCCTCTTTAACGCGCTCTCTCTCTCTCTCTCTCTCTTTCTCTCTCCCGACTCATCCAGGCGGTAGTTGGTTCGCACGCGGCATCTTCTCCCTCATATGAATCGTGTCGTGCCGAAAGGCTGTTTCGCGCCTGGATTTATGGACACCCCGTTACTCTCCTGGAATAATCCCAGTATCCCACCACTTCCGAGATGTCGGCCGCCTTTTATTAAGTTAAAACATTCTCCCGCCTAGTGACACTCGCGCGCAGCCTGTCACACCGTTCACCGGCGAATATTTATCTTGGCGGATTTCGCGCGAGAAATCGAGGATCACAGAAGGCGATCAGACCGTGGCTTCCGTTATCCCTTCAATATGCAGAAAAGACTAGGGCTTCCTCGACAGACAAAGACAGAGAAGGGAAGGGTAAACGATTGAATTGCACCCGAGATTTCCTGGCGGCTCGATGCAGCATGTGCGAATGCGCCACTCATAAAATCCGTGTTAAAGGTATTCGAGGGAGAATGCGAGGAGGACTAGAAGCTTGAGGATATTATTTCCGACTACACCCATAACTAATGGGAGCAGCACATTACAACCTGGTACTTCAGAGCCAGTAGTTTTATTAGGGCGAAACTTTCCCCCTATATATTTCTCCTTTTTGCTATAAGGAAGCAGCGTGGCCGAACCTCGCTCCGCCCGCTCCTCGACCGCTCGGATTTATCTGCCCTGTTCAGAACACGCGTCCCACGTCGAAACTCCGAATTTTTATACCGGCCTGCACCACCAGCAGCGAACCTAGCTCCCCCGCGAGCAGCCGAGTTTAGCTTGGGATTCGCGTAGAAACTGGCTTTTATTTCAGTCCAATTTATCGCCTAGTTTTCTCGCCGCCACCCCCCCCCCCCCCCAAACAGCATAGCCAGCAGTCAGGAGAGTAGTTTTCAGCATTTTGCGATTAATGTAGCGTAATGATTCGTGGTAAACGAAAGCAGGGTATTTGTCGGATAGCTCTTTCATAGCAGAGATGAAAGAGTACCGATGGGTTAAGGCAGGTCCTATCGAAACTACCCAGCCACCCTGCAACTCGATCAGAACCCCTCGAAGATTCGAATTTTGTGATCGCCTTTTCCACCGCAACTTGATACACACGAGCTAAATGGCACGATCGGATCTAGGATTACGTGATATTGTTTTTCATCTGGTTGGTGGGGGATATTCCGTTAGATGATGCGACTGCGCGTCTAGTTATATTGAACGGATGAATTCTTTTTGCGAGTCATTGAAATATTGCAATCACCGATAAGAGTGATACCACTCTGTTGATGTTCGTGTAGAATGAATGTGGGAGTCCTATTTCCTTCCTTGTAAAACTGGATTTTACGGATTTCCATCTGGAGCTCGAGATGAAGTGCAGGTTTAATGCTTCGGCCCGAGTGCCTTCGTTCAACTTCATCAACAGCGAGGGGGCTTAATAGGTAGATTAAAAAATCGTAAAGTTCGCCTTGGCGTCGGCGAGTATATTTCGGTTCCGCGTTATAGCTGCTCGCCATAAAAGGGCGGCGGCGTTAAACATTGCCATTCGATGCTCTCGCATTTAACGAACCCTCGTTTGCGCCGGCTGTTCGGTTCGCTATGTTCCAGCAATGTGCCTTATTACCAGGACTTTGATAATTAGGTCGGAATTGTTCAAACGGCGCGCGCCTTGATTCTCCAGCTATTGCTCGTGCCCGCACTGGAAAATCCCCGGGGCTCACTACGATTAGAAGCAGAGCGGATTTACTAAGAGGATCTTCACCGTGAAATCGTTAGATGAGAGTTGATTGCGAGATAGAGTGGGAGAGAAGGAGGATGGGAGCAATAATCGTAGACTCGCTCGGCGAACAATTAATTTCCCAGCAAGTCCTTGACCAGCGCCCGGGTTAATTAATTCCTTGCTTGGACTGCTTTCATTCCTGCGGAAACACTCTTCCGCTTGCGACCTCCACCAACAGAAGAGGGCCGCTCCCCTCCCCGCCTTCCCCCTCTTCGGGTTGAATATTCATTTCCGAGAGAGTGCTCCACTTTTTCCCAAACATTCAGACTGGAAAGCGGCCCTAGGGTCCGCCACTACTAAAGAGATTAGGGCTCCCGTTTGTCTCGCTGTCCAGGTAAAGGCAAATAGAAGCGATGACGCGCTGCTACACCGCATTCTCTCGGGGCGCATAATTTCGACGACGTTTCCAAGTGGAAGTTAGAGCTATCTGCGGAAGAGGGAGCCGCTAAAATAACAGTAATAATTCGCTGAAGAAAGATGTAACGCTTTACGCAAATCAACGGCTGCCTCGCGCATTCACGGCTGAAAGGGCAAAGTCGAGGGGAGTCTAGCAATGGGCAAAGTGGAGCCAACGCGAATGAAACTCTCTCTCGTTGATGTGTATACATGTGCGAGTGGACTACCTTTCTCTCTGTCTCTCTCTCGCTCTCGGCTCTCGTCAAGCCAGATGTAAAGGTCTCGCGCCTCTGCCTACAAAAGGCACCCTCAGTAGCGAGGCAGAAAAACATTTTGCAATTCCCCTGAATTAACCGACCGAGCGTAATTACTAGGATCGCGCGTAATAACATCGTGTCAGGATAATTACGAGAAGGCAAGATGGTCTTGTACTTCGCTAAATGTAGACCGAAACTGCAAGCAGTCGTGCAACGCTCCCATAACTTGCACCAAACTTATTTCGGTAAGAAATGACCGAGGCCAGCAAAAAAGAGTGGCGAACGACAAAACGTAGCTGAGATTTCCAGAAGTGATTTTGGATCGCCTATTACAAGCAGCTGGTAGAGGAATACATATTGGCAAACGAATTTGCGGAGCTATCGCATAACGCCGCTAGACGATACCCAGCACGACATTCAGTTTTAGGCGCTTTATTTAATTTCGCAGCAGCGAGTGAAACGTGGACGATGTTAACCGCGCGCGTAACAGCAATTACGAGGGCTTTTTTTTGCCCTTGCTCGAGCGTCGAATGGCACGGCCGTGATATGGTGATGGTGGAATAGATGCCAGGTAGAAATTGCCGGGGAGAAAAAAGAACGAGGGACAGACAGCAGCCAGCCACGGAGGTATAAGTCGACAAATTTTCCTCGGCGATTGCTCGCACTAGCAACTTTTCTCTCTTTCTCTCTCTCTCTCTCTCTCTCTCTGACATTCGACTACGTTTGTGACTTTCTTTTACACTGATAGTACTGCATAAATGAATTTAAGTGCTCGCGCTTCCACATCTATTCCATACTCTCACGGTATGGCAGTAAAGGTGTGCTCTCTGCGGCAGTAGCGTAAAACGCAAGGCAGTAAAACCCACCGGCTCCTCCCGAGGAATTCGTCCTACCTTTGTACCTTTTTCTGCTGCTCGTGTGTACGAACGCCCCTTCCACCATGATGCGGTAGCTTTCTTCTTGGATTGACCATTTGCCCGCGCAAGTGCGCGACCCCTTTAAAAACTTGGAGTAATAGTAGCCACTTCAATTTTGTCGAATTACTACCGAGTATAATTCAATCTGGCATGAATCCGTAGAAGTTTTCTTAACATTAATTCTCAAATATATACGTCGATGGATTTTCCTTATTGGAAATCTGGGACTACTGCTTTTCATGTAAAGCTTGGCGAGCGTATACGATCGAGGTTACGCGTATAGAATTCAGTGACAATTGGCGCACGTGCACGTGACAGGGAGCAGTGGCAGGATGCTCGTTGAAGCGTAGGAATCCTAGATAGTAGTATAGAGTGGCTCAGTCGAAGCGAGAGTATCAGTCGCGACTGCAGGCCTGGAGATTTGTCTTGGCGGTTACCGCAGCGGCGTCTGCTGCTTCTCTGTTTGCAGTTTCGACACGCGAGGACAAAGCGGCCTGGAACAAGGAAAACACTGGCAGAATCTCAGCCTGAACGGGCGCGCCTTCTTCAAGCTCTCGGAGGCGCCGGCGAAGCTCACCCTCGAGAACGTTCGCGAGGATGACGCCGCCGTTTACAGATGCAGGGTCGATTTCAAGCAGTCGCCGACCAGGAACAGCAAAGTTAATCTCACCGTCATCAGTGAGTGTTCCCTCTCTTTACTCAAGGCCCCTCTTTCTTTAGCTTTCTGCCTGCTGTCGCACTCTCATTGATCCCCAACGCCTCTATCATCCCTTCGCTTCTCTCTCGAACACCCTCTTCTCCCACACCTTTCCTCTCACTTCGTCTCTACGCGTCCCCTTTCTGCATCTCTCGCTTTCCTTTCCAAGCTTTTCCTGTTGGAGCCCGCACCCATCCACCTTTTTCACCCTCACCCGAGACAGACGTTCCCCGCCCTCTATGTACTCCCAGTTCATTCTCTCTCGGCTCTAATTCGCCGCTACTCGCTAGCCCGACTATTTTCTCCGAGTTGACCGAGGCTTACTCGACCGCTTTCCCCGATTAGCTTGTACAAACAGTCTGAGGATTCACACTCCTTGACCCCAATTCGCTTGGCGACGTTTTCTGAAAGCCACGGCATCGTATGAATTGTTCGAGTTCTCGCGGTCGAGCGAGTCTTCTATCAATGGTCAGTGGTAATCTGTGTCGATATGTGCATAAGTGATGATCCAATTATAATGGGTAGAATCACCTGTGACCTTTAACTCCACGAGAAAACAAATATTTTCCTAGTCTTCCACTCCAGCTAACAGTGACACCTGCCACAAACAACCAACTTACGAGCGCTGAGAGGAATTATTGATATTTCATTATATTAATTGTAAGCGCACATATTTGGTCATTAGAAGTTACATATCGAGTCAACTCTGTTAGCTATGAATTATAAGTGAACGAAGGTGTGGAAGAAAAGCATTGCATTGGGAGTCAGATTTCATTAAATAATTATACGCCATAATAGGGTCCATATGGCGCCCGTGAATTGTTTATTCATGGACCAGAGCGGTCTATATGCGGGGAGTCCGTCTACCAAAAATGCCGCTAATGGGCTGCCATTGTGGAAACAATGCTCCATTGAAAAGCTCGGATTTGTGGCGAGGAAAGCCGCCTGGCGCGGTAACAGGCTCCTGTCACTAGGGGGACGTGAGAATTTTTTGTTCGGCCTAGTGAATTGTTGGATTTTAATCAAATTTAAAGTTAGTTGAACGAATAGAAGCTTTCGAAGATGACGTACATATAAAAGCTTGTTTCGATAAAATGATTACAGTTCCACCGGAGCAACTTAGTATACTAGGGGAAGACGAGAGGTCTCATATTCCCTACTACATTCTTGGCCCGTACACCGAGGGTGCATCTCTCAATATCACATGCGTCGCAGCTGGTGGTAAGTCATGTTGCAACTCACTGAACTAATTTACAACCTGCCAGACGAATCCCCAATTTTTCGAGTTATACATCTTCCATCCGGAAATGTGACAAGTCAGGCGAGAATATCGATGCGAGCTATCCAAGCATCATCCTGCGGATCTTCCTCGTTGCATGCAGTTAAGATTTCCGGCAATTCCGCGGAAGTAATTATCCGTAAAGCTGCTTTCGCGCGAAAGCGATCCGGCCAGGATAGAGAATCACGGTGGAGAGTATCCTGTCATGTTTACCTTCCAAGATGAAGGTCCTGGTAAGAAGGTCCTTGGCTCAAGTCGATTAATCCAAGGGGTTACGGCGAAATCACGAGCTCGCTCGCTTCGAGGGACTATCCGGATTTCGTGTAGTTCTACCTCTCTCTCTGCTTTACGTGACTATCGCCTTTGTACCAGCTTCACGTTCACTCTCCTGCAAATTGGAATCATTAACCCTTTACCTTCGGACTTTTTCCCGGAGCCATCTCCTAGCTTGGAACTTTCATTGTCCGTGGAATAAGCTTAAGAAATAGTAATTACAACATAGTATAATACAAGCATCCCTGGAAACTAGTATTTCGGATGCACGTGTTTAATTCTGGCTCTCTTTTTGGGCTAAGAATTGGTGGATAATTATTGATAGGGTATTTCGGAATGCCAACGGAGTCAGGGACATCAGGGAAATTCGCTAGCAGTATCCTGGAAGTAACAGCAGCTAGACCATTCGCTTCTCAGGCTTTTACGAGCGAACAGGGCAACCATTTGCAATAGCAAGTAAATGACATTGCTTGGGGTTCCCTCTGTTCCTGAGTTCCATTGGTGGTTATATCGCACGGGACACCTTCGAGCCAGGACCAGGTCTAAACGAAAACTTCAAGCTCCGCACTGTGCAGCAACTTTTTGTTTTCTTATAGTACCACTATACCGTCCAGGATCTGATTAGCGTTCGGGTAATAGATCATACTGGCTGACATAGTAATCCCCTTCGACATAGCACGCGAGGAATGATTAAGCTTTAGGATAGTAGGTGCGCGCGCTGTTATAAGGAGAACAAAAGTTTAATAGTCGCGGGCACGTTACACCGAGATAAACTACGAGCTCCGTATATTCGAGCTGCAACCTCCTTGGTGGTTACGAACAGTGTACGAGGTCGTATAGGTGTGCAGGTTTTTCGTGCATTTATCTTGAAACATACTACGTCTCGGCTGTATTTGCACCTGCTACTTTTTCCGGCGCGCCAGCGTGTCTCTCACGGAGATTTACATGCAGACGTTCAGCGAGTGCTAACCGCCGAGGACGGTGGGGAAGCGGACTCTTTGACCCAGCCGTTTCGAATAACACGGAAGACAAAGCACATGTAAGAAAGTGTGGTTGCCCGAGGTAGTTCGTAGCCGGGGATACTTGGATCTAAACACAGGCGGGGTGGTAATTTCAATCGCGTGTGAAGTCCGCAACGAGTCGACACTTTCTCGCCGCAGTGTGTGATTCACGTTATTGCGCAAAGGCGACCTCTTCTCACCCGGTGTTTGCACCTTCCGCCGTTAGTGGATGCCGCAAAACCGCAAACACGGCAACGTTCCTGGCATGTATTATTTACGGCGAGCCGTATTTATTTATAGTTAGTATCATCCGCCTGCCACGGTATGCCGAGGAGCTTATGCCCCATAATCTTGGGACGTCTCATTGTACTCTTTCAGCAACGGCCTCCTGAAATTGTGCCCGTAAATGCGACCGCTGCGAAATAGCTCTAGAGACACGTCCGTTGCGGCGCCTACTCGCCTTTTTCACGATATATTAATGCTTATATCCATTGCCACCCCCCAACCCCGTCGTAATTGCTATTTCATTCCGAGCGGGTTCATTCTCCCCATTTAACGGTTTCACTGCCCAGCCAAGTACATCTGTTTCATGCTCTTCCTAAGGAGGGCTGATTCACACCCTCTACAATAGTTAGGAGACCCATTTTTCTTTTTAAAACTATTCATTACTATGACACTCGTTTGAGTAACTAAGTCAGTAAGAATATTATCATCCCTGGTGGTAGAAATAATCATCGGATGCCTGGTTTAAAAGGCAGATTAAAAAAGGGGTGCTTATAATGTTATATTAATTTCGGGGAAAACGTCAATTCTATAGCCGCAGGATAGGCCGATCGGTTACTTTACGCGGCGCCGTTTAATCATGCCGCATAGCTGGCATGCAGGCTTTTTTTATTTGCCGCGCTGTCTCTTGATTAAACCGACAGTGTAAACAAAGGCCGTGAGCATATATAAATTTCGGGGTAGCCAGTGGAGGGCGGTCGGTGGTGGCCCCACGGCATCGTTGCGTTCTGGTGTGGTAGGTGTGCGTAAAGAATAGTAGGGGTGTAAATTTGAAATTCCTATTCCGGTGGGAACGTTGCGCGCCCCCTTGCTTCTTTAAAGATTTGGTTTACTCGGTGCGTTAATAAAAATCGCATCCGGCAACAATCTGCACTTTCCGCATCCGTGGCAGTTCTTTTTTTTTTTAATAAATGTGTACGACCGAGAGCGGTGCAGTGTTTTGGCAATCACGGCACCAGTAGAGCGGCACTGCTCCTCCCTCCTCGCGCTCCACTTTTCGATTGCGCTTCTAATACCGCTCGCATGCTCGCACGATGCCGGCATCGGCCGCGTCTGTTATAACACGCGCACCCTGTCGATCAATCCGGCGAGTTATAATTCACGCGGAATTCAATTCCATTTAAAGTGCTGGTTCATCGTCAAAAAAATAATAGCCTCGTACAACGGCCCACCCGCCACACCTTCCGGATGGAACGTGTGTTGTCGGCTCGGACGTACATGAGTCGACAGTGCAACAGAAAGCACCGGCGATTTTTCAATGGATCACCAGTATGTGTGTCTCTGTGTGTGTCTGCTTTTTTCCCTCTTTTTGTAACCGGTCGATTCGCCGGGCGGTCAGCGAAATGTTCGAACTGTTTTCCCGACTGCACGGCGATCCGACGATGATCCGCTGTTCAGAAATGATAGCGACGTGTCGGGCGTTTTTCGCCCCTCTTTCCACTAGGCCGACCACAACCCCGAGTCACGTGGTGGCAGGAAAACGCTCTGCTCGATGATACCTACGAGATCGTCGGCACCAAGAGAGTTCGCAATGTCCTGAGACTGGAGAAACTCGGCAGGGAACATCTTCATGCAATTCTTACTTGCCAAGCATCCAACAACAACATGGTCGCTCCCATCTCCAGCTCTGTTACTCTTGAGATGAACCGTAAGTTCTATCATTATTTATTCTGAATAATTTATTTAGATTTTTCGAGTAGATTCAACATTTACTATTTACTTCGACTTCCTTCAAAGTTTGCTTCCTTTACTAGAATGGAAAAGTGTTTGTTTCAATAGCAAGTCTTTGGAAATGAATTGGGAGTAGAGAAGGCTCATTTTCTTTGGTCTGAGGAATGGGGTGGGATTTCTGTTGCAGTGAAACCACTACGGGTTCGGCTGCAGGGTGAGAATCATCCATTCAGCGAGGGCGTCACGTACGAGATAGGTTGCGAAGTCGTGGGCGCTCGTCCGCACCCCGTGATCACCTGGTCGAAAGGCAGCATGACGCTCAAGAATACACGGCAGATGGTAAGTCTCTCTATTCAAGAGGGATAACAGCTATAGCCCGCCACGATGGTTTTATTCTGCGGTGTTCGCTCGTCCGTTCACCCGCTTGCTTGCGCGAGGGTGATTCCCGCGAAATACATTATCCGCCGCGCTCCATTTTCGCTCGTTCATTCCGACCAAACAACGCGGCCCACCGTACCCGGGACTCTATACATTTTTATGATATATTATCATGCGGAAGAATGTTAGCGCGAGCACCGCCCGGCATTATTTTACCATTAGAAGCCACGGAAGAATTAATCGAGGCCGCCCTGACTCCGCTCTGAGTTATATCACTGCAGGAAAGGTATTAGCATAAACGGAACTTTACTTTCGTCCCTCTATCCGAAAGCGTTTATTCTGTGAGCGCGTCACCACCGATTACCAGGCCATTCGGCTATTCGCAGTCATAAAAATCTCGGCCACAGGTGAGCCCAGACAGCAACACGACGACAAACTTTCTCACCTTCGTACCAAGCATCGAGGATGCTGGGAAGATCCTTTCGTGCCGCGCCAGTGTGCCGGATATCCCCGATTCCGAAATGGAGGACAGATGGACGCTTGATATTTACCGTAAGTCTTTTTTAACTAGCTACTACTATTAGTGTTTGTACTTTGCTATCTGTGCCACCATGTATTTTCCGATTACTTCGCAGTAGCCAAGCGTGTGGCTAATGCCATGCCACGTAAATATAAATAGAAACAGGCTTTCCCGAAACTGGACTGCCAATCCAATATTTACGAGTAGCAGGCGCATCGCGCTTGATTAGCCCGTCCGGATTGACAGGTTTTACATACGCCGGATTTTCGTTTACCAGTCCAGACGGATTGCCATGACTTTCTCGTGGTTTTTTATGTCGCGCCGCTAGCGGCAGTAATTAGATTTGCGCGTTCGCAAAGAGGTGTTCCCGCGCCGGAGCATATTGAGTAGTGAGTAGCAGTGCACAGTGCAGCTATTGCGCGCCGATCGGAAGTAGCGCCGGTACTAATTGAATTCATCGGCGTCGATTTCCAGCGACAAAGGCCCGAGCAGTACTGCCGCAAAGCTCTTATTTTCGCATCAGCAGCCAGGGGAATTTTCAGTCGCGAAACTTACAATGGCTGGGTGGTGCGCTCAATCTCCTCCGGTTTTTCCCTCGTCCCCTCCAACTTCTCTCCTCGCCAAGAGAGAGCGTTCTCTTTTAGCCGGGCTAACACGCGGCCTCCTTCGACGACTCCCTTTCTTGTCGTCGCGATTCCCGCACTGCTTTCCACTTCTCTCTCTCTCACTCTCGCTCTCTCTTGCCATCTCGAGCCAACGCCGAGGAGGAAAAAAAACAACAATGAGCCGCACGCTCGCGCGGTATCGATTCGTGGTTGCTTGCTTATGATTTTCCTCGAGCGGCAATACGAGCCGCTCTCCCCCCTTTTCTCTCTTTCTCCTCTCACCGGTGGACCAGATCCGATAATTCCGTCGCAAGATTCGCGGCCGTAAGAACTGCTGCCGATTTTCCCCTCCCCCCTGTTTTTCTAACGCGCCCTGCCTACCCGCTGCTCTCATTTCTTTCGTTCTATCTGGCACTCTCAGCTTCTCAGGCGTTCTCCTCTTTTCCATTAAGTGCGCACCGCTAGCCGAAGAAAAAGGAGAGGCGGAGGAAACGCGATAGAATCCGAGGGAGTCTTGAAAATCGGGTCGGTTTAATAGCACGATCACCTTGGAAATAGGGAATAAGTGGCGTCGCGAAATCAAGTCTGCTGAAAGATGTGTTAAACAGAGAAGGTAGACTGCAAATTCCGTCGAAACTGAGGTCCGGGAGAAATGAATCGGGTAGAAAAAGAGGATTGGTAGAATCTTTGGCCACGGATCGGCATGTACCATTAATTTCACTGAAGGTAAGCTCATCCGCTGTGTGAGCTTTATTCCATTCTTTTTCACCCTCTCTCTCTCTCTTTTTTTTACGCCCAGTCCCGGGGTTGGGAAACTTTTATATTACACAATGAACTCACGGTGTTAATCTTGGCTGAGGGTGGTAGGCAGTGGTCCGCCTCTGTGGTCCATGCAACCAGGGTCGATTCGTTATAAACTAGCTTCCATAATAATAACTGAGAAACTCCACGTATCTGTTGTTAATGCTACTCGACTCGCTTGTGGGAAATGCGAACATTGCTCGCTTCCCTTAACTCCAGCCGCTAATCCAACGCTTGTCCGATACACCCGTGTGAATGACGACTCCGTTGGATGCAACGAACTAATCCCTAACGAAGTGAAAGAGATAGCCGCTTTGATCGTAGGTGAATTTTACGCAATCGGAGCAACGCTTTAGATAGCCCTGTCGATTGAACTACTACCACTACTGGCTTTACCGGCCGATGCGTGCAATTAAGCCCAGAAAAACGACGTCGATTTCGGCGGTATTTTCATCGTGTAAGTGGTTCGAGTACCGCGTACTCCGGCCTCTCGGGCTGCTATTTTGGTATTTTCCCTCTTACATTGACTTCGGCGCAACTATTTATTTCTAGTCCGCCGGATACCGCTTTATATCGCTCGACAATGAACGTTCCGCTCAATAATCCTCCTTTCAGACTCGCGCGCTCGCGGTTCTCTTGCTCCGCCTCTCTTTCTTAGTCCCACTCTACCCTTCCTCTCCCTCTCTCTCTCTCTCTTCCTGTTCCTCTCGAAACTCTTCATTTCACCCTTTTATTCGACTCGAATTCAGGGTGGATTTGAAGGCAAGTGCAATTGACCGATTTCTTTGTGACTGCACGCTCGAGTTTCTTAGGTCCCGCATATCCACTTGTAGTCTCGTTATCGACTGGGTTCCGGTCAACTTGAACCGCATCATCCTGGTGTGATTTCCTGTATCTTTCATCCTCTCTTTCTCATCCCTGATGCACTCAGTATACCTATCCTTTTTGTGAGTAATAGTGCCACATATCCTGACGAATTCGACGTGGCGGACTTTACATATCGCCAGTTAAAATACATACATCATCCGTTTGGCCAAATACGATTAAACACCAGTGGCAAACAAACAGCTCCGAATTTCATATTCACATGGATATTTATTCTCGGGAATTTATCGCTCCTGGCGACCGACGCGGCGGTCTGTGTGTGTTTTTCAGTGGATCGAACCAGTCCGATACCAACCGTACATTATACATGTAGGGATTCTAGTAGTTGTGAATCATGGAAGAATGAAGTGAAGCGAATTTCGGAGAATACAGGTGGCGCATCAACGAGGAGTGGTATCCTTTGGCGTACGGCTGTACATACATCTTACATTTACGATTGGACTTTCAGACAAGCCGGTGGTTACACTCGAGCTTGGGAGCAATTTGAACTCGAGCGCAATCCGTGAGGGTATCGACGTTTACTTCGAGTGCAACATCAAGTCCAATCCCTGGGTTCGCAAAGTCTCCTGGCGGCATGACGTGAGTTAACATGACCTATCAGTGAGGTAGTTCCTAGCCCAGTACTAACGGAAATCCGCACGTCCCACAACCCCATCGATAGCTGAAATCGACCAAGTCCGATCAAGGCGATGAGTTTCCCTTGAACATTTCAGAAAATCAGGAAAATCTAACTTTTACGTTACGATGCTGGCTTTTTCACCATTGATTCTTTCTTTTCTATCCGTTTTGATACTAAAACAATCGATTTATGTACCGTTTGGGAGAGTCCGAAAACCATTGAAAAATTGAAAATTTTTGAAACACCCTTCCCGACCGATTCAGGTGCTGAGATTTCGTGCAGTGATTCAGTATTGAGCTAGGAAACAGTGATATAAATTCCAGAACCCCAGGTCAAAGTTCATTTTTTGGCCCAAAAATTCGTCAAGGGGTACCCACAAAAATTTGCGAAAAAATGAATTTTGAGCTAGGGCTCCGGAATTTATATCACTTCTTCCTTGATGCAAGAAACTACTTCCCACAAAATTTCAGGCCCGGGAAATGTCGGGAAGTATAAAAAACATGCGAAAAACTTGTGAAAAACTACGAAAGCGAATTATACAGGATCGGGTTTTCATGTGTTTTCGCTACAATTCCGGCATTTCTGCCACAGGTTTTATGTTTTCTATCCGTTTTGATACTCAAACAATCGAAATATCAAGTATTCGTTAAAGTCCCAGAACCTTCGAAAAATCGAAAATTTTTGAAGGGGTATACCCGCAAAAATTTACGAAAAAATGAATTTTGATCTAGGGCTTTGAAATTTATATCACTTCTTACTTGATGCAAGAAACTACTTCCCACCAAATTTCAGCCCCGGAAAATGTCGGGAAGTATAAAAAACATGGGAAAAACCGTCAGAATTAGACGAAAATGAATTATTCAGGATCGGTTTTCCATGTGTTTTCGATACAATTCCGGCATTTCTGCCACTGGTTTCATGTTTTCTATCCGTTTTGATACTCAAACAATCGAAATATCAAGCGTTCGTTAAAGTCCCAGAACCTTCGAAAAATCGAAAATTTGTGAAGGGGTACATATGGAAAAATTCGCGAAAAAATGAATTTTGAGCTAGGACTCTGGAATTTATATCACTTCTCCCTTGATACAAAAGGACATTCTCCACCAAATTTCAGTCCCTGAAACATTCAGAAAGATTGAAAAAAACGTGAAAAACAGCATAAATCAGCCTCATCGAATAGTGTGTGCTCTGAAACCACACATCACTCTCGGACATTAGAGCTCGAAAAAATCGCGCGCGTCTAATATAATTTGTTAATAGAAGCACGCACGAATTTTTCACATTCCTAAGTCAAGCGATTGCGTCGGAATAAATGCAAAACGTCGAGAAAGGCGTGTTGTGTGCTCGTCGATTCGCTCATCGGTCCGAGTTAAAGTCGATGCTGCTAACGACAGCATTCCCACTGGTTTTAGTCTGTTTCTCGCGAATACGTGTGAGAGTAGAGCAAGCGCGTTCGCAAGTTCGCGGAAAGGAGGGCTCGTCTGCGGGGAAGCTGTCAGTATGTTGCGAAATTGAAAATCCACCGTCAGCAGGCTTCACTCGTCTTAGACGGTGGTAACTAGGGGCAAGCATCCTTCTGCATCCAGGATATCACGCAGATAAAGAAGATAAAGTAGTACAGCGCTCTTTGCGCGCGATCGATTATTGTGGATGCTGTGCATCACAGTCTCTGATAGCTATCCTTACAAAGCAAATGCTGCATCATTGAAAAGAGTACCATGAGATCCTTATTCAATATACTTCAGCTTGCCACGTCTGAAGAATTTTTTCTATCTTATTCGCATTAAAGCTATTCATATAAATAAATGAATACTTCATAAGGATGATTCTGGAGAAATTAGAACTTGATTTAGAAATGAAATGTAGCTATATGGAACACATCGGGTATACTATTGAAATGGTATTTCGAGCTCATTTCGAGTACGATGGTGGTGCGGGTGTTGATAATATGGTTGGGCTAGGTTCTCGCATTGCATTGTGTTGACTTGTAACATGCGAACCGCGTCGGTTTTGCATTCGCAGGGCAATCCGCTGTATCCCAATGCGGCCACCGGTACGATAATAAGTAATCAGAGCCTGGTGCTGCAGAGCGTGACCCGCAAACGCGCTGGCATCTACACCTGCATCGGCAGCAATCAGGAAGGCGACGGCGAGAGCAACCCCCTCAATTTGGACATCAAATGTAAGTAGATCCCTGATCAATATTCTACGCTCGATCGCTTGCCAGCGCACCTTCGCCCCGATGACTTTTCAAGGGGCGCCGAATTTCGAACGGGCGAGGAATAACCTCCGCGCTCCTGGACTACCCACTCTCTCTCTCTCTCCCTCTATCTCCCTCTATCTCTATCTCTCTTTCTCCGTCCCTGCGATATTCGAGCACGGCTGAGCACGGTCAGCAATTAAGTTAGCCCGCAGCGAGGCTACAAAGTGTACGATGCAGGGGCCAGCTATATTTTTGATAGGTATGTGCTACGGGAACCGACTAGTAAATTCGCATTACGAACCTCTGGCTTACGATTTACGCTCACCACTTTACTGAGATATCTCGATTGTCCAGAATACGCAACTGCTCAAAATTATATCCAGTTACCCAAAGAGGAGTAGTAGTTACTGCTACAATAATCCCTGCAATTTCCAACAGGTAGAAGGTAACGAACGATGAGAGAACATTTTTCGTTGATATTCGATTTCTCTTGGCTGAGATTTCACGTACTGTAAACTCATGCGGATGAATTCAGACTAGTTTCCAAACAAGTACAATCCGAATGTTTATCCGAACACGGAGGACATAAATACCCTAGTACCGTACTTAGCATACACTTCCGTAGTCTGCGTAATGGCGCATGAACTAATTTTACCTCGTAGAGAGATGTATATATTGGCTAATCGATATTCTACAGGCGTAGGTCGAATGAGTGAATGTTGTCTTTGTATAGCAGGGTAAATTAAACTCTACCCAATCCCGTTTCGCTGAGTAGAGAAGAGGTGGGTGCATTTTCGAAGTGGAATTCCGTGGGAATGATATTGCGAGGAAGCCGGTGAACGTAACAAAGGCAGGCCCGCGCCCTTATTTAGACGCGATGTGTAACAGATTGTAAGACGCCGGGAATGCTAGGGCGTCGTGCGCCAACCACGCCAGGAACGTTCGGTGAAACGGACTCATAACAACGTGCTTTTACCGCGCGTAATGAAACGCTTAACGAGAAACGCGAGGCTGGCGGTGACGCTGGGTGGGAGTGGATAAGAGAGAGAGAGAGGAAGAGAGAGAAGGCGTGCCTAAAATCCGCCTTCTATCAGCTGCAATAGCCGCGCACCCGAGTAATTTCATATTCCCCGCGTTAACGAAGCCCTTTCGTGCTCGTCCTCTCTCTCTCTCTCTCTCTCTCTCTCTCATTCTCATTCTCTCCTACCTTTCAAGCGCAGCTTGAAGACCAGTTTTATTCTTAAACTGTTACAAGCGTTGGGTACAGCGCACCTTAATAAACATGGTCGATAGATAGCTGTGAAAGTTTTCGGGCAATAGAGACAGTGCGCCATCCTCTTACTTACTCGACAGCACGGTTCTCTCCGTACTTCGATTCGCCCTCTTGGCTATGCACGACGATAACTCGCGAATAAACTTTCAATCGAAACTGCATTTAAAAGTTCGCCTTGCCGTCGTGACTGTTTTTCCCTGCGGTATCCGCAGCCCCCGGCCTGTTTGCCTTTCAATCCACTCAGATAGTGAGACAGTAACGACAGCTACCAAGACCATCCACCGTTTATCTCAAAGTTCTGATCGCTTCGATTCGAGTATTGTGAAAATTGGCATGTTTAAGTCTGTTTCTGTAACACGCTTCACTGAGAACTCTTTGTCTCTCGCGTTACGGCTTCATTCGAGTGGTGTTACATGGGAGAGCGAGTTTCAGTACAGGTCGAGCCATGAGTGCCAGTGAAACCTGTGTTCTCAGTTGGGTCGGTCCAATCTCATCAAATAGTACGACGTCTGGCTTTGATCGTCTCAGGCGCTCGTTTAACCCCTTCACCAACCAGTTACTCTGTATGTGAGCTGGTAGTGCGGGCCGCCGGCATCCTCCACACACTTAACCCAATGTTCCTGTTCGCCAGGGCATTTCGAATCCAACGGCGTGCGGCATACGGTAGCGCATAGTAATACATCGTCCTCGAAAATTGTCCCGCATCAATACATGCCGCTCCAAGTGAAATACGGGCATTAACGTCCAATTAAGCTTGTCATTCGATTTAATCCTTGATCAAGATGGTTCGGAGTATATCCTTTCATTGAGAAGGAGTTGGTTGTGTTTAATCTTAAAGCTAGTAGTGGCATCCACGAATTGCTGAAGGCTAGCTTGGCATAAGTCAGACTGTGCGTAGCATGGCAAGAGCTTCGTAGCCGTAGGAGGAGTGCGGTGTGTACGCGTACACACACGGCGGTAAAGAGCAAACGCGAGAGACAGCCACGGTCAACCCTGGGAACACAGAAGCGAGCGGCTCGGCGCGACGCGGCGCGGCGCGGCGCGTCGGTTGTAGATAGGTAGTGGTGAATTCCGGCATGTGTCAGACGGTAGGAGGGGCATCGTGGTCCGGGATGTTACGGCGTTACGGAAGGGGGCCCCCTCGACCTGTGTACGTGGTGGCGGGCCAGCGGATTAGTCGCGGCAGTTTACGGGCGTTAAGGCCATTACACACTGATTTGCTTGGCCAGCGTATGCCCGGTGCTGCTCGCTGCCGAGCTTCTCTCACGGCCGATCGTAAGTTACGTCGGGACTTGAGACGCCGGATTACTCCTGTAACGCTGCGTGAGCGTCGCCAGCACTGTTCGCCGATATTGAACGCGCTAGCTTCCTCGTCCAAGCTTCCTTCCTGGATACTAGCATCCTCTCCTAACTGCCTACCGTTTCCTTCCGCCTAGCTGGAAGCTCTAGTCCGCTCGAAAGATCGATTATACCATCGCGATGGACCAATTATTATAAGGAGCGGCCACTATTGCGGCTGCCAGCCAGTGTCACCACTGATCGCTGCGAGATAGATTAATCGTGCTATCGATAGAAGCAACCCCACTTGTCCCCGCACTCTTTCTCCTGGCAAGTCTGCGGAATTATTCGAAGATTCCAGGACATTAATCACTGGACCAGCACTCTGCCACCAGCATCCTTTCGCAATCCTGTCAACCTCGTCCTTCCCCCTACTAGTATAATTAGTGGACTTGCTGGATTCGAGACATTTTTGAAGCCTGCTCTGGAAGCACGCTCGGGTGCTATCGAGTGGACGTGATTGACCGATGGGAATTGGTCATTGACACCGTCACACAGGGTAATATCAGCTTTCGGTGCTTAGGGCTTGGCTCTCTCTCTGTATCCGGAACGCTTTACTGACTGATTCGCCCGATCCCTTGCACACAACGCGTACGCTCGTATATACACGTGCATATGGCGCCTATGCAAATCTCTGTGCGTTAAGCTCGTAATGATTTAGTGCGGCCCTTAATGTTCGTGTACGCCCGGGCAACTTTACATACAGCTTCATCCTTTCGACCTGCCTTATGGATTCTATTCTTTTATAGAGCACTCTCGCCGGACATTAAACGCTCCGACCTGAAGTTGAGATTGCATGCACAAAGAAATCCTATAAAGCCGGCCTGCAATTTTGTCCCCGTAGATTTTTATCAACTTGACGTACACCACAGTGATCATCATGGACTTCGTCTCTTGGAATTAGCTGGCTGACCCGTGAAAAACTGTCGTCGACTATGTGTATTTACCAGCGACGGATTTCTCTGAATCTGTATTTTTCTCGCTTCAATATTTGCCGCTACAAACACGAACGGCGACCGCTCGCGGCTGTGTATAGATTCGCATATATGAGTTCTGTTTATAGTATACGCAGACATCGGCTATTTTTTATTTTATCGT
Source organism: Ectemnius lituratus (assembly GCA_910593735.2). Lineage (NCBI taxonomy): Eukaryota > Metazoa > Arthropoda > Insecta > Hymenoptera > Crabronidae > Ectemnius > Ectemnius lituratus. The sequence continues at coordinate 13,995,556 of OU343039.1, read as the reverse complement.
CCTTTCTTTCGGTCCAGCTATATTCGGCCAATTATTTTCATATTAATAAGCCTTTCCGGAAATACTGGATGGTTGAAGACCGTTCAACACAGGCTACAACGAGCATTCACATTTAATCCGTACTTTCTTCCGTTCGGTCGAAACGCCCCGGGTAAGGTGGGGACTGACAACCCCGGCGATCTCGCAATTTCTCTATTTTACAGCTAACTAAGCGGCTTAAGATCTCACGGACCTGCGACGGCGACGAAGAAAGCACCAGAATGAAAACGGGAGAAAGAGGGTGCGCGCTCTCCTTGCCGAGTGCATAATTATATGTTTTAATGCGAATTGAAATTTTAAGCTTCATTACCAGTATAAATGCGATTCAACATTTTGCCGCTCTTTTGAGGAGCCACCATCCACCAGCTTGTACATTGGGTGACAAGAAGCAATGGATTGCCATCTTGGTTTTTGCGGTTATCCTCTTGTTGGCTTCAATCCTCTTTCTTCTTATCATCGCGAAACATTCAAGAACTTCGCTCGAACGAGAATTCGTCTGCCTAATTCGCTCGGATGCGACGTGCAGTTAGTTTTTGAGAAACCCTCATGTTTTCCTGAAGTCTGTCTACCTTTGCAAATGCTGTACGAGTGGAACTTGTTATACGCACGAGTAGAGACGACCTGACGTGTTTCGCAGAGGAAACGTCGCGCGTTGAAGATGCGAAAGAGGAATCAGCGTTAAGCCAGCACGGTGTGGTTTATCAGAAGGCTTTTCTGCGAGCTGTCGATAACCCGGACGCGGGCAGACACCGACTTCGAAATGTGACAGCGCCCTTAAAATTTCAAGGAACCTCAGTGCGTCGCGCAACGTCTAACGCGATCACGTCCTTTTCCAAAGTTGGAACACATGCCCTCGCAGTGGGATCGGTGTCTACTTGCAAATCAGAGTGACTCCCGGATGCAGACTTACTTTCCTCGATCCAAACTGCACTCTGACTCTTTCCCAATTTCCTTCCTCTGACAAATAAAGGCCTTTTATTCCCGAAATTCCAGTAATTTTGAACTCTTCCTGTTGAATATTAGAGAATTCCTAATCCTTCATCTCCGCCATGTTAATTGTCATTAGAAGATGCGAACGTTTAACGACATTCCTCCGAATATTCTAGCGAATCACTGCGTAACCGAAAATTGATCCCCGGGCGCTTGGAATCTCACTGCATTGTTACCGAACAATTCCCGTCTTGTATACTCGAGATGGCAGCCAACAAGTAGACTTACATTTCCAGCAATCTCGTCTTTGCCGAACTTCCAAACTTCTCCGTCCCAAGTTCCCTGATCTCTCAGCCAATGGCTCCTATCAGGTAAGATGCAATGTATGGCGATAGGGGAATGCTTTACCCGAACATACTGATAATACTACGAATAAAGAGATTAATCTAGGAGGAAAGCTGCCTAGAAATTAAGACTGTTATACGCACAGTTAGATTCAGGCAGCCTACCAAAGAGGTCTAACAACAGCAAATGCGCCTCGAGCACAGAGAAACAAAGGGCGGGGGAAGAGGAAGAGAGACAGCGAGAGGGAGCGGGCCTAAGTTTAATCGACGTGCAAAGGTACAAACTACTCGGAAGTACTTACGTGCGCGGAATTTGTACCGCGGAAGGACGTTTACCGTGTTCGAGGGGCTTAACCAGAGTGGCGCTCACACACAAAGACACACACCGACGCGTATAAATAGTTGTGCAAGTACAGGAGAAACCATCGAATTCTACCACGCGCACTACGACCACCTTTTGTGTTTCCACCAGCTGCATCGTAATTACCAGAAGACATTCTCTTCCTCATCGGTGCAACCCGCGCGACCCAGTGCGAATCCTTTAACGTCGTGAATTATACCTTGTTGCTTCGTCTTCCGGGTAGGAAGCACCTCGTACAACCTGACACAATGAACCTTTGAGCTTCAATTCCTTGTCACTTTGTATTTTTCTATGGCGATTAGTGTGAGAGTGGCTTGGAAAAAAACTCGTAAATGTTCCCAAGCACTTAATATTCCAGGAAATATTATTTAGCTTCTGGATTAATGCAGATTATAAACGCGACAGATTTCGGTCAACAATGTTTCGAGGTGACACGCGGGCAAGCAATGCATCGGTTGGCGGCTTAATCAGGCACATTAATTAGCCAGTATTAATGGATAGACCGGGGATAAGGAAGGATAAGCGCAAATCGATCGAGGCGTCACTCGGAAAACTCTTACCCTAGTTTTTCCCGATCAAACCTAATCTATCCAATCTATCATGCCGGATAAATCCAACGCTCGCTTCAGGGGCTCGCGGTGAATTTAAAGCCACGCTCGGAAAGCGAGCTAATCTTTCTGGAGCGAGGATTCGCTGTCGACGGAGCGCATGCTGCTACACGCTGGATAGAAGCGTTTTTACTCCGTGAACTAAATAAGCGTGCAGAGGGCTGCCACACGCGCGTGTCACGCTCGCTGGACAAATTTCATTTGCCGGGCACTCATGGAATAAGCCTGTCTGTCGTTAGTAAAACGCGTGTCACGTGTGCTTGAATTTTTGGCCGTGCGTTACTAGTTGCATTCGCCTTTGACTATCCGGCATGCGAGCTTGGTGCTTTGACACGTGAAAGATAAGTCTAACTTTTTCCTTTTCCATTAAGAATCGTGTATGATTTAATTTATGATTGTAGTCAGACTGTGTTCTTTCGAAATGAAAGAATGACCTGTCTTCTTAAAATTTAATACTAGTCGTAAATCATATTATTTTGTAACCCAGACCTAACCCAGACGATCGACGGATATTCACTGAATTGGTTTCCGATGTCACGGATTCACTGCATCCCGAAGCCGGCATTACTTGTCACATATCGTTTCGCGGACGAGCAAGATATGCGAATCAAATTGACAAAGGATGCCCCGCTACGAATCGCAAATCGAGACTCACGCTTGGCTTCCTCGCTTCCTGGAAAATTCAATAATACATATACGTGCGCTCAGAATGCGCGAAAGTACGGCGAAAGGATTGCACGCAACTCATATATTGTCCTCATCATCGTAGCCGGCCCTTATTCACAATGTCATTCGTAAAATTCCATCCTCAACTCACCATTTGTCATATTACCCTTCGGACTTTCACTACGTTTCTCCGTATCTCTTTTCCTCTCAATCTCGTTTTATACTCCGTTTTAAACCTCCGTCCGCTTTGATTTCGACGATTCGATGGCAACTGCCGAGAGATAAATTGCCATATAAAAATGAACAACCACTCGGAATGCAGACGGCTCGACTATGCACTTCATTTCCCCAAAATTCCAGCCTCCCTAATGGGGTTGTGGATACCGCAGACTCCACGACAGGAATGCTACATGTGTACCAAGCATGACATTGATTCCGTAATATTTCAATATCCAGTCATGAAATACCGCAATAAACAAGAATTATATTCGTAAGTGAAGGAAAATAGATAAAATGATTTTCGGATTTATTTCGCTTTTATAAAATCTACTTCCAATATATCGTACGTGACATTGCGAGGAAAAGACATAAATAACAGCGGAGTCAATAATACGGGAAGAGGAAAAGAATAAGGAGTTGTCATTTCGCGCATTATTCCGGCGGTGTCCATGGTTTTCGCCCTAGGGAAGCCAGACTGGTTGTCCGGGACTGGATAGCCAGTAGCGATCGTTACTTCCAGCAGTTTCTACCATTGACATTCAGCTAGAAAGTCGGAGGCGGCGGTCATCGGGAGAGAAGATATCCGGTGTAGTCCGACAAAAGGTCCCAAGCGGCCTCCACTCAAGGTGGAAGTCTCCCGGAGTTCGACTGAAAATTCAATAATGCCTGGGCCGCGATGGTCCAGGCCCTGAGAAACAAGAAACCGCCTGGCTACACCGCACGGCGTGCTAGCACGCCAACAGATACCACTCTCTCTAGTAAAGGGAGAGAGAAAGAGAGAGAGAGCCGAGCTGGCCCTTCGTTGATTAGATCACTGGGAAATTCTACGCAGCATCCGACCTTCATCCATTCGGGTGTACACACACGACTTCTATCGACGTATGTCAGCAATCGTCAGCAACAGACTCACTCCGCCAATTTACCTCTTCAACTTCTTGATTCACTCTTCGGCATATTTAATGGGAGACTGCTCTGCATCCTCATGGACTTCGAGAGCTATTCTAAAGCTTCGAGTTCCGTAAATAAGGGAGATATACGAGCATGTACTCCCAGTGAATACTTACGCAGATGTAGCCTCGATAGCCCCGAGGAAAGGATGCGTTTTACCGAAATGAAAAGAATCTCAATAGCAAAGGGAAGTCGGTCGTGCAATCTTCGGAAGAACGCGTAGGAAAATGTTTCTTTTTTTTTTTAATTTCCCGTCCAACTCTCTCTCTACTAATATACCTAGTATCCCTGGTGGATAGCGGGTGTCCTAGATGGATGTAAGCCTCTTGTTCGACTTGCCGCACGTTGATCTCCTCCGCATACTACACCTATGTATTATGCACATTACCATGAAATGAGATACCGCTTGCACTGCGGTTGACATGGAACCTGGCATGACGCATGCACGTCGATTGTATCATTAATGCTTAATCACGGATAGTGACCGGTAATCGCGTTACCCTTTGTCCCGCTCTCGAATATCAAGCATCACCCGGAGCCGCCCATCTTTTGAACATTCAACCTTCCATTTACGTTCTACCAGCAATTTATTCGAGCACCACTGTGCACGATGGGTTTATAGTCGAAAGTGTCTCTTTAAATAAAAGGGCTAAAGAGCCCTCGATCGGGGAGTAGCGCCAGAGAAACATTCTGAAAGCTGACATCCTAAGTGAATCACGTAACCTCAGGTATGCTAGTGATACCTGAGTCTTCGTTGTCATTCTAATCTCATTTTTCTCGCTGAGAGGGTCATACAGAGGTTACACACTATCTCTCTTATCTGTTACAGTTGCGCCAGTCTGTCACCAAGGCCAGACGAAAGTATTCGGTGTAGCTAGGAAGGAGACCGCAAAGATCCCTTGCGAGATCGAAGCGAATCCACCGGAGGCAACGTTCACCTGGAAATTCAATAACACAATGGAAGCGGTTGACATACCTCAGGAACAGGTCACCAGCGAGCATACACTCTCGATAGCCTCGTACAGGCCGATGACCGAGCTGGACTACGGCACTCTACTTTGCTGGGGTAGCAACGATCAAGGCTATCAACTCGAACCCTGTGTCTACCATATCGTACCAGCTGGTGAGTGCCCACTACTATCCCTCCCATCCGAATCACCCCTTCGAACACTGGATCCCTTCTGTGACCTCGCTCCATATGTCCCATACTCTACCACCACCGGCGGACTTCGATTAGCTTCTTCCACTCTCACTTGCGCCGCTGAAAATGTTCACAGTCTCCACCGGTCAAGTGTGCATTACTGACTTCGAGCTCGTCCCCACTTACTTATCGTCTCTCAGATGGTCCACCTTGCCAATTCTTTTGTATGGTAATTGGTATTGTAATTTTAGTAGAACTTTTCCTTGGTTATTTTCTTTTTTTAATGGAGAAAAGAGAAATATGAGCAGAAAGTTTTATAGCACGTAATCGAATCAGAGATGGATGGCTAAATAATGAAGTGCGAACCTTCAGCAAGGCAAACCCAACCTCCCCTACAGATTTCCCTCGCAGATACTTTATTCGCAGTTTCGTTATACCGTTTAATCCATGCATCGCATGGCTCTCGTTTATTTATTAGAGTTAAATTTACGCGATCGTAGGCGGGTTAATGTTTACGGGCGCCGTGGTAATGTTGGACAAATTGAATCTCGAAAAGTATCCGGTAGCTGTAACGATGGCCTCCTTAATTAAAACAGCCTCCTCGGTTGCGCAAGGATTGCCTAGGTTTCGTCTTCATCCGACTGGCCGTTAAGTAGTTAGCGCCCGATAAACGTCGTCGTCATTTTCTCACCGGTGGCGGTAGCACTCGATACAGCTTTTATTAGTGCGGGCGAGCTAGCGGGCGTCAGGGTGAACGAAGTGGTTGACACAGGTAAATTAGATTTTGCGAACTTGGTAGTTGTGGCTACCCTGACTGCTGACGGCATTTCGTATGACCGGAGGACATTTCATCCTCTCACCCTGGTTCCTCCCGTTTGCTAACCTCGCAAGCATCTGGGGTCGTTGGACTTTCATTGTCCATGTTCTTCCTCGAGTCCGACGAAGCAGAATTCGATTGAGAAAATCCATACTTTTACCCACCAACTTTCCCTGCACTCTCTGCAAGAAATGAGGAGTGCGCTTATTATTCGGCTAAAGGATATTTTTTCTTCCATTTCCACTTGAATTCCAATCTTGAATGAGTACAATTTGTAATAAAAAAATTTGTGGAATGCTGGTCTTCCGAGGGGAATGGAATTATAAGTGAGTTCAGTTCGGATTTGGCTCGCTCTCATCGAATTCGCAGGGAAACAGCTGGGAATCGAAAAACGAAAGATGTGTCTGACCCGCTATTGACTCATACTACTTGCTCCGTTCGCTTCACTCGCTGAGGTTTACGCGTTCGAATAATTCAATTACATTCGCTGGAATTACGTTTTAATTGTATTGAAATTCTGAACTGTTCGACCTTTTAATAAATGTGCAATCCTACCAATAACAGTTTACAAAGCCTTAATAATTGTATGAATTCAAACAGTTGAACATTTCATGTTGTGTTCGCCGAATGGTACATGTTAGTTCGAGGCATCTCAAGAGTCCGATGTAGGTCGGTCCGTGTGCATCTTGGCTGTAGCAATTTCTGCCGGGAAACTTCGGTTTACTCTTGATTCAACGTAAAGCACCATGGTGAAATGGAGGATGAGGGGGCGGGTTGCCGTTTGCCGTAGTCCGGTCCGGTCGGTGCTTTTACCGGACGAGAGTAGGAGTCAGGTTTACTAAAGCTTTGTGCAAACCCATTGCATTATACAGGCCGCCCCCCACTACTTCCGCCCACGATTTGTTTACTCGTGCCCGTCATTGGAAATTGTGTTATTTGTTGTAAGTCCGCGGCGCCCGCGGCATCGCATTATGCTGATCAATGTGTGCCAGTTAGTGGATAACGCGGAACAGGCAACAAACATTGCTCGGAAATCGGGGGAAAGATCGCTCGAAATTGCACTCATCCGAAATAGATGCGCCCATGTAATATGTGCAGCTATATTTGCGAATATATACGCAGTAAACTTAGGGGAATATTAAGGAAAGGAAGAGGAAATGGCTAAAGTACATACTGGCAGGCATATCAACGCATTTCATTTTTCTAGGTCTACGCAAATACCATAGCATTACAGTTTTAAGAGAGTGCAAGCATTTTGATGAAACAATGCTGTGTATACACAGAGAGAAGAGGCAGATACAATGCAGCTATTTCCTTGTGTATCTTTACGATGCTCGCGTTAAAATTGATGTATACCGCGGAAGCAGGAGACGTGCTTCGCCTAGCTAGCTAGAATGGAACGAAGAGGAGAGAAGCAGATCATTTCCATTGCAGTGACCATATCATTTTCGATGCGCGCAGGTCGCCCGGATACGCCGCACAATTGCTCGGTGTTAAACCAGACGACGGACTCACTCTACGTGGAATGCACCGAGGGCTTCGACGGCGGGTTGCCACAGAAGTTCACGATCCAGGTCGTCCGGGAATCCGGCATGAGCAGTGCCAGTGGCTCGTTGAAGCCGGGGAGCGGTGCGCTGTATAACCAGACGAGCAAAGTTCCGTCGTTCACGGTGTCCAACCTGGAGCCAGGCACGAGCTACGAGGTGCACATTTACGCGAGCAACAGCAAGGGTTGCAGCGAGACAGTGCATTTCCGTGCAAGCACACTCAACCTGCCAGAGAGACGAACAGGTGAGTCGCAATCCTGGATACCCCAGGCCTGGACCCGAGGTGCTTTCAGTTTTCGATCGGACTCTCTTGCGATTTCCTTTGAGCACTGTCTGCTACGCTGCACGGCCTTGCATCGTAGAAGCTCACGTGATTATCTACATTTCGTCTTGTACTCTCTTAAGCCGAACACCGGATTCTACCCACCTGGCATTGTCACTGCCTCTTTCTCTCTCTCTCTCTCTCTCTCTCTCTCTCTCTCTCTCTCTCTCTCTCTCTCTCTCTCTCTCTCTCTCTCTCTCTCTCTCTCTCTCTCTCTTTCTTTCCTAGGAACTTTTCTCTCAATCCCCCCCTCATCTTCATATTCCGCTCACCGGTTTTTCTTCTTCGATGGACCATCTCGCGCAGCATCCAATCTCGTTTAAACGCGAGAGGTATTTATCTGCGCGAAGAGGAGTCCCCGTTTCCTTTCGCTCGGCCACGGCGTGTGCATCGCGTCTACTAAGATCGCATCCCCCGTCAAAGGGTTCTCGGTAAAAAGCGACTGAGATCGTGCTCTGATAAGGATGTCCATTAAAACTTGCGACCCGCCCCGGGGCTTGGTGTTCATCGGGGTGTAGAGTCATAATTCGCCGCGGAAATTCCCTGGCACGAGACGAATCTATCAGGCGATGGGATGTGCGGCTCTCTCACCGGGCTGTTGCTTGAAATTCAACAGCCGCAGCCGGTGCGCAACGAGATGATTCTTCCGGAGTATCGGGAATGTGCCGCGCGCCAGTTTAGTCGATCCACGCGCGGCCCCGGAAGGAAAATATTGTTGAATCGTTTGCATCTTAATGCTCAGTCTGCCGTAGAGACTCTTCCTACTGAGAGATCGGGTTTCCCAAGACTCTCTCTCTCTCTCTAGTTCCCATAGTGATCTTGGAATAAAGGAATGGACCAACTTTCTCTTGGTTTCCCACCGGTATATCTCACTAGTGGACCATTAGCTGGCATGATGGTGGTCACTTCTTGAACTTCCCGTAGAATTAACTGCATCATAGCACTATTGCGCTCACCATCGGCACCTAGTGTTACATACATAGTGCCTGGATACATACTTCTCCCTGGGTCTGGTAGCACTTCTAGCATCACGTATCCGATAATTAGGTTTCATAGGGCGCATGGGCCATCGCGACCACCGATAAAAGGCTAGGGGGATTTAATCTTTAAAATTGCACGAACTCGCTCTCTCATGCACCATAGAGTGAATAAGAGTGGCAGAGAGTGCGAGGGAGACTCGTCGCCCGGCAAGCGAATTAATGCGCGCGAAATAGAAATTGATCATCATAATTGCGGCTATGATTTATTATGGTAATTAATTCACCGCGATGCCTGTAATTAATAGCCCGATTATGGTAATTAATTCCATGGGCCGGGCGTACGGGCTCCATCGGGCGTGGGTGAGAGAATTCGCTTTAAAAGTGCGAGTCCCTTGGCGCGAAAGGCCTGGACTCGGAAAATCTGATTACACGGTACACGCTAGTGCCTCGCCATCCATACCACCGTCGATCAGGTGCTCTCTCATGTGCACGCATTGTTCTCCAGTGCACTCGTGTCGTGAGTTCATTCGTAAAATAGTTGAGTACCATCGAACGTATATCAATTGGTGTGGGGAGGGCGGAGGTCTCGGATCATGTGGTGTGCATTCTTCGGAAAGGAATTTCCCTTTTAGCTACTCGCTGATAATGTAATTTTATTCCACTCTCTCTCTCTCTCTCTCTCTCTTCCTCTCCCTTATACTCTTGCGGTCCAGCAACGTGGCCCCTCAAACTCTTCCCACTAATTGCTAACAATTAAGGTCCTCGTGCGCGCACGCGCCCCCTAAGTACGCGTTAATAATGCTTGGCTAATTGGTGTCGGTTGCTTGTCATCGTCTTCGGTGCTCCAGCTGCCTGTGTGTTCATCAGGCAATGTTTCCTCCAACACAATAATTCCAGAGCTCTGACAATGGCACACGTTGATGTTGAAGCCGGAGGAGCATCATTTCAGAGCAAGGACTCGAATCACATTACAGATTGTAATTCATGAGCCGCGCTATCATAGCATTTCGAGCAACCAGATATCCAGATTGGCCGCGCGATTCCTATCACGTAAATGAGTCTGCGCTCATGGAGAATGCACCGATAGCCAGATTGTGTTTGCCTAGGTGCGGTGGCCCGCTGGATATTAATTTCTTCGATTCACTGCCGGAGCCGTTGGCCGATTTCAATGTACTTGATCGCAATTTATCCGGGCAAGCAAGCCCCAGCTCGCCATCGGCTAAACCGGGATTAATACGCTGCGTGTGATACTCGCTAGTCATTAAGAATCGGCTTTGTGATCCTGATGGTCCAAGCGCCCAGCTGCCGCGGGCGTTAATTACAGCTCGCGTGAATAAAATTGATCCGAGCTCTCGGGCGCGATTTATTTCCTTCTTTCGCAATAATATACTGTGTACGCTCGCACGAACCACGACTATATGATGGAGAGCGGTATAATGCAATCCCTTTATTATTCGTTGCGCATAAAAGAGCCAGTTAATATGTATGACGCGCATGGTATATCGGGGGTTTCAATTTCGCCTGAAAACCAATCTTAATCAAATCTGATTTAGCAAACCCGCGCTCTCGCCGTCGCCGAGGTCTTGTATTCCTACGTGTGTGTCCGGTATTAACGCTGGAATATTCCGTCTGGGCAAAAGGGGTAGAGTTAAATATAATTCAACGGATTCATGAGTATTTAACCGGGACGCATTTCCATCAGGCAGGAAAAGAGGTAGAATCGTGTATTTTTCATTGCTCTCGCAATTCGTGCGGTAGCTGCGTGCGGGTGTAGCTGGAGCAGTAGTACATGTCAATATACAAGTTGGCGGCGTATCAAGTAGTGCGAGTCGATGATATCCCAGACAGGGTTTGCGAAGGAGTGTTTCAAACGTTTGACGCATTTTACACTAATTAGATTTGCCCTTTATCGGATGCTTTCAAGAGTAAAGAATTCGGGAAATACGCTTTGAGAGACTTGTTATATTGGCACGTATCGGTTTGGTGAAGAGATCGGTCCATTTACCGAGAGCCGGGTCATGGAGCGTTGGTTGGAAAGCAAAAAAGCAAGCGGGGTGGAAGTTTTGGGTCACTCATGCGAGTAATCCGGGTTTCGCGCGAATTTTTTCGTCCTTGTAGGACATAGGATCGTTTGTGGGTTGTGAGCTGGTGGGTGGTTACGAGCGATACGTGGTGGAGTGGCCTTAGTTTCGAGGCCGAAAGTCAAGCGTACTTGTTACGAGTCCGGCGAACGTGATATAAACGACGAAACCGTACGTGTTCCGGCTGGAGTGTCGTTGCATCGACGCCGCCCACGCTCGTCTCCCATCAACCTCTCCGATCGCAATGAATGGCAGATATTGATTGCACTCTGACATTTATATTAAAACATGTTCGGCAGTACCCCATGGCGTGTGAGAAATCGCGGATTGGCAGGTTTCATCAGAAAGCTATTGCCGGTGATATGATCAAGTTCACTCGAAAAATTCGGAGCTGCCGACAGCGGGCCGCGCGGGATATCCGCGTGCTCGCGGAAATAAAACTAAATCGATTATTCCTCGCTGTTTTTATTGACCCAGTCGCTGAACGGCACCGATCCTCTTTCTCCCCTCCTTCCCTTCCCGACCTCTATCTGTTTGAAATTCGAATCTATCCGGACATCTCTTTCACCGGGGCCACCGTGACTTCGAATGTAAAATTGAAGTGCTAGTATAACTGGACAAGAGAGCTCCAATAGTTTGAAGTACCATTCGAGAGTGTATTGCTAGAAGTCGATTCATAGTGTGACAAGAACTCTAATTACCTTGGTCCACCTACAACGCCACAAAGTCTCCGGATTCGTGCTGGGAAACTAGTAAATCCGTAAGCCCCGTGACAACCAGAGCAGACATTCCGAATAAATCTTGGCACGCCAAGAACTCTTCCCGCGATAGGTATCTCTCCCAAATCCAGAGCGGAGTACTTCCGCATCTCGGGAATCTTCCAGCCTCCTCGAAAAAAGTGGCGGGCTGTGAACGCGAGTGTCACCTACCCCTCGAACTTCTTCCATCTTATAGTATATTAGGCCTTCTCCACCCTAACTTTACTCTTTTCTCTCTCTCTCTCTCTCTCTCTCTCTCTCTCTCTCTCTCTCTCTCTCTCTCTCTCTCTCTCTCTCTCTCTCTCTCTCTCTCTCTCTCTCTCTCTCTCTCTTTATATATATATATATCGACTTATTCTCGGTCCAGAGCACTAAATCGTAAACCCATATAAACTCTCGACGGCCAGTCATCGAGTCACTAGCATCCCGCCGGTGTGTCCAGTGCGATTTAAAGTTCCAAGAAGTATTTCGAGAGGAGAGTTTCCCCGCCCCCCCAGAGACACAAAACCACAGGCACAGAGAACCCAAACACACAGACATACATCGACACAGACACTACGCACATAAAACAGACTTACAGACAATGTAAAGTAGCAGTAGAAGAAGGCTGAGGCTGGTGTGTTGTGCCGATATGGTAGCAGGTGAGAGGCAGGCGCAACCGCCGTCCCTGGAGAATTGCACGATCAGGGAAGAAAGCCGGACGACGGTGAGGGTGAGCTGCGCGGAGAGCGAGTACTTCGGCGCGAACACAGCCACCTATGTACTGCAGGTCTACGACGCCGCCACCAGGCATCTGCTCGGCTCGGCGACGAGTCTTTCGCCTAGTATGCTCGAGTTCAACAATCTGCCGGTCGAGAGAAAATTCGGCCTCATGCTCTCGCTCAGGGTGATGACGGACCACGCGATGAGCGACGCCACCGTGCTGATCACCCCACAATTTCCGCAGGAGGGTAAGACCCAGGAGCACCATCGCTACCCAGGTAGGGCTCTGCTAGTGTTCGATTTCGAGCCGTCCGCCGGTTCCAGTCGCATCAAAATTCGGATAACGCACACCCAGTGTACATAATACTTTCTACCCTTTTTATATCGTTGTTCAGTCACTTAGACGCGTGAGACTCTTCTGCGACTTTTTATCGAACGGCTTGCGCTCGCACTTAACACTCGGTAGTTTCATTGGTTTCCAATATTCCATCTGATTATTTCGTTTTTTCTATCGGATTTCCTTTTAGCATTAATGTTGATTTATATTTGGGGATAAACGTAAAGGTAACTCCCATCGCTCGGTGAATTGGAAGCGGCTGTAATTCGGATGAGTTAGAGTTGGAGGGTTGTTTTGCCACGCGCCACTCAAATCGAAGCGGAAGCCGAGTGTTAAACGAGCCGAGCTATCGAAATCCGAGTCTTCCGATCGTAAAATCTGATCTTAAATTTACGAGGCAATGGGCTTTGCCTGGGAAGGTGCGCTTCCCTGAATCGGGATTTCCTTGGCTATAGTTAATGTCGTGTACCGCAGTTGCGCGGGCGAGAGAACCTCCAGATCGGTTGAATCAGCCTGCAGAGCTCGATACCTGGCTCTGAATTTATGGTGTTTCACGAGGTAGTCCTATATGCTGTCCGCAGTTGCACAGAACAAGATGCTAGCCTTTTATTTCATCATCCTTATCGACCCTGTAAAAGCGAGTCCACCATTTCTCTAGTCCCGCATCTGAAAACCTATATCCACCGACTTCACCTTTCGCCAGTACATCATACATAGATCGAATGCAGTAGCTGGCACGAGCTACCAGTTACTGTTTAGTTTTGAGCGGGTGTACAACGTTGAGTAGCGCGGCCGAGAGGGGATTAGCTGGATCCACCGTCTGATCCAGAATCAATAAGGCTCTAGTACGATAGATCCAGAGCAGCCTTGATATTAAGCAGATAGTAGACGCTATTCGATTCCCAGGGACGTGTGCCATGGAGTCGTCTTATCGGATCTCTCCAGCAACCTATCCAAGATCTAATCCAGCCCTAAACCGCACTCAGCTCGCTCTCTCGCTTTCTCCCTCTCGCCCTCCAGTCCCATAATATTGATCTTGATCAACCTGGGGATCGCTCCACCATATTCTCCTCTCGCTCGTCGAACGCCGGGGTTACGGAACCGCAAGTTCCCAGGGATCCGCTAGGTCCAACTTTGCGGCTGCTTTTTGATCGAATTACAGAGCCGCTGCGCCGGAGACAAGCCTGTACCACAAAGACTTCATCGGATTTAATGGGAAGAGAGCGGCTATGCGCACTACCGCTCAATCTCTCCCTGTCGGTCTTTGAGTTACCCTTAAACTTTATCGAATCGCTCACGACATTTCGACCATCTCTCCTTCATCGCTATATATATGTGCCCAAATTATGCGTGTTACATGTGCAAGCCTCTGTCAAATGTTATTAAGCCATCTACTCCCTGGGAGCTTGTTTAATCGGCGCGTGACACGAGTTCGAAACCTAATCGTAACAGGACTCCCAACGGAGACTCTGCCATGCAAATCCCTTGGTTCGTACGCGTGTCTCTGTTAACTCTAGGGAAAAGTTCTCGCGTTCTCGAGCATCTTGTAAATGGTGGCCAGGAGGATGGAACGAAGAAGGGGAGGGTTGTCGACTTGATTCGGGAACTTGATTCCAAGGGACACCACTAAGGCGACCACCTGTATGTGTAAGCCTGCCGTGCCGCACTGTAGACCGAAATTGCTCTGCGGTTCGAGCCGATCTTCCAAAGCTCTCCAGGAATGTACAAGCACCTTTACTGGGGAAGTTCAATAAGCGCGGCCGGGGACGAATTGTGCTCGCTCTCCCTATATAGTATACATATACTATACCGATGCCCACTCAGTCCCGCATTAATCTTGCAAAGCGGATCCTTACGGTACTCACCGTCGAGAGCTACGGTCGCTCTCCAATACCTCCTCCATTTTAGCCTGCGCGAGATCGAGTCACCGGCATTTCGAGCACTTTCGTTTGACGGACGATAGAATTGGTTTGCGAGTGACGAAGAGTTCGGTGCGCTACTTTCATTTCGCCAAATTCCACCTGGCTTCCTGACACTCATTGTCAATGTAGTAGTCAAGGGGTTGGGCTCGCACGTTTAATTTCAACTCAGAGCAGAGAGAGGGAGCGAGAGAGAGAGGGAAATAAAGAGCCATGTGACACGCGTTCAGGGGGGTTCTCGCAAATTTGAGTGGATTTTGATTAATCTCGGCTTCCGACTAGAACAGGACGTAGTTTTGGATAGTATGCGTATCCGAATGCCAAATTCATTGCCGGCCATGCGATAATTCAACGAGTGGCGAAACAGCAGGCATTCTACGAGCCTAATTACAATTTAACTCTGTTAAAGAGTGACCCTCTCGTCACAATGGATTTTCTCGCCCAGTAATGCTCGCCACCAGACGCGTTGTCCAAAGGACGACCTTCCGCGATAAATTCCACCGGAGCATGGTGAAATTCTCGTTCACGTTAAACATCGAATAATTCAAATCGAGATTTAAATTCGAAGAGAGAAACTCGCGAGTATTACGGCGAAAATTATAGTTCATAGGTATCCGATTAATTGGAGATTGATTAATCCGGATTGTAGTATTACAGATACATGGGCGAATATAATCGATAAATTAGAATCACGTAGTTGAGCTGATCGATATGAACTGATGGTACGTTATAGGAAAGACGAGAGGCATTCGCCCTTATGGAGTTACAACGTTCGAGCTGTGGGAAATCAGCAAACTCGCATGCTGATCTTACTTCACGTGCGTCAGGCTGCCATATACCTAGTAAAAGTAGCATTTATCCAAGCAGTAGAGTAGCCTTTATTCAAAAGGGTCCGTGCGGAATAGGCCATTACCATCGCGTTCCCGATCGCGCACTTTTACGAGCGATTTTTTACGAGTTCTAGCCATACCCGTGCGTTTCTATCCAGCGAATCTCTTCTCGAGCGTGCATCGAACCGTGAGCACATGCCTTGCCGTAAAAATCCCAATTGCACCCATCCACCTCCTCGCCATTAGAGAATTTATCCGAGGTCTCGGCCGTTTTTCTTCATCTTTTCTTCTGGCCCTGTTTAATGCAATCCCTGGCAACTCCGGTGATCGAGCGTCGAGAAAAAAAGTGGTTAGCCGACGGGGGATGAATTGCGAGGGTATCGGAGCGCGGTGCTCTCTGCGTGGAAATTGTAAACTCCTCTTCTAGCCAGGACACACTCTCTCTTGCCAGCTCGCAGGCTCGCTTGCTTTTGCTTTTCATTTAGATTTATATCTTCCTCTCTTTCTCTCGCTCTCTCTCTCTCTCTCTCTCTCTCTCTCTCTCTCTCTCTCACACACACACACTCACTCTTCTATTTCTCTATCTCTCACATCGCTCTCTCTGTAGATCCACATTACAATCTGCATGCGAATGAAGCTCTTGCTAGACGGTATGCACGCTCTCGAGCGTAGTCTGCCACTTGCGTAGCCGTAGGCACCAAGTACCGCTCCCTTTTTCATATCATTACCTTTCCTATTCAATGGGACGAACCAAGAGTTTTATGTGTAGTATGTTCGTCAAGTATGATACGTGTGTTGGCACACTCGGGGTGAACCTCGGCTCACCCCTAATCGACCTCAACACCCCTTCGCCCGCGATTCAAGCCCGCCACTGCGATGTCCGCCGCTTGAAAGAGTTTCGCAACACGGCAGGATGGAGTGTGCCGATAAATATCGACACGACAAACACGGCTGGCCCATTTGAAAGACAGAGTGCCCTGTTTATGTTGCCGCCCATACGTCAAACTTGGCTTCCTTCTTCGTACACAGCTCGCCCTGAGAAATAGCGCACGCGTCTAACTTACCACGAGGCGGAAACCGCTTGCAATCCGTGACGATTTCATTTACATAATTGTCGGTGCCGCCGGGCAACTGGAAGGGGAGGAAGCGCAGGACTTCGCAGGCGCGCGCGCGCGCTCTCTGCCTCCGTCGAGATCGTTTATTACCGAGATATTAATCCATTATTACCTGCGATTTGCCGCGCGCGTAAATCAAGCCGCCCGCAGCAATTACACCGGCGGGGGTGTCGCGGGGATGGTAAATGTCGTCATTCTTCAATTTGTCTGCCGTATTTCTTAAATTAATGCCTCGAGCACAAGCATTTGGCCCAATTGGAACGTCGGTAGGACAGCAGGCCAATAATCTCGTTCCACTCATTCATTCCACTAGTTGCCACACTCGTTCGCTCGCTCGCGTATCCTATCTCAGGGCTTTCGCGTTTCTCAACTGATCTTCGTGGTAGTACTACTTTGTAACGGAAAGATACTCGAGGGACGTCGGAAGAAGAATACGATCGTTTAAATAATTCAGTCGTTGGTCCATTCAGCTTTCACGAGAGAAATCGGATACCTATTCAAAGCGAGTCGCATTCCTTCCTACTGCATAATGCACCCTACGATTATTGGGGAATTCAAATGACCGATAACCAATCAATCCGATACGATAAGATACAAGGCGTACCCTCGATTAAACGATAATCAATTATAGTGTCCAATGATTAAACGCATTTCACTGTAATGCTGTGTAATATAATCTGATACGATCGACGTATTTGTATATATATATATAGCTACGGTTACTGTAGAGTTGAAATGGTTAGTGGAAAGAGCGGACATCGTAGCATTCCTAGAATGGCGTTCACTTTGAAATTGAAGTTCTCGTAGATGGGGTGTTAGGTCGAAGCTAGTCTGCCATTGGAGAGGTGTGAAAAGAGAACGGAGGATCGGTTTCCCGGGGGTGAAGGGCTCTAGAGGTGTTTTGTGGGCTTTTCAGCACTGACTCCGGTGATGCTGTCGCTGTCGGGTCCACTGTTGGGTGCTGTGGTAGGTGCCACCGCTGGACTGCTGCTAGTGATCTTCGTGATCGTGCTGGCAGTGAGGCTACGTTATCGACCGCGTTCCCAGGAAGACAAGGACTCTCACGACGACGGCGGCATGGCGAATCTGGCGGCGTCCGGCACCGGCGCCTCGTCGCCCCGTGACAAATCGTCCACTCTGCCTCTCAGCGCCGACAGCATCGAGAGCTTCGAGAAGGATCCCGATATAATTCCTCACGCTAATGGTCAGTGCCCTCAGAGAGTAGCTCTACTACCGCAGCTTCCCATCGAGGGATAGATACTCTTTCCTACAGAATAGTTAACGTACCGCAGCCAATTTTGGATGGTTCCAAAATGATGACACCTGATAGAACAATTTGCTAGTTTTCGTACTGCTTTTAATTTCACTTTGTTGAAAGTATAAATATTTTATTAGAAGATTACTGAGAGTAAGTTATATGAAAACGATTTTATTGGTGTCTCTAATATGAGAGGCTTTCGATCAAACAGTTTTTCTTGTAATGTTAGTCCTAGACAGGAGTATCGTTCGTGAACATGTAGTAGTACGAGTGATTCGGCATCCTTGGTCTCTTTTTATCACCGGAAGCAAGTCGAGATCGGGGCTAGTGCCTCGCAAGGTGAAACGAATCGCTGGCAATTAGCCGGTCACGTTGTGGAGAGGCTGCCGCTCCACGATTTCCCGTCGGACGTAGCCGACTTTTTGTGGAAGCTCGGCTTGCTCTCTTCCTCGTTGTTTCGGTGCCCGGCCATAGGGATAAGTCGATTCCCAGCAAATTGACCTCCTTCGATGCCCGCTAGCCCCGAGTGCACGGACGATTCGAGGGTTTTTGATCACCAATTGATTGGAAAACTACTGCTTCGCCGGTGTAGCCAACGATGCCGCTAATCGGGAAAACAAGTTTCAAAGCGGCGTTACTTTAATCATTGGAAAGTGGCGCATTAAAAATTTCCTGGGCTACGTTTTTTTATCGTGGTCAATTTGTCAAGTTGTTCGGCAATCGGAGTACATAGATGGATTCGAGTTCGGTGAATGAATTGCTGACTTCCTAGAAACCAGGAGAAGGATCCTTCAAATTGCTGGACTACTACTTATACTACTTATACTTCAAATTCGACTGGGAAAGGTTGCGAGTAAAGCTCAATACCATCCGTGTTTTTATCTGAACTTAATAATCTACTTTTCTTCCAGAAAATTCATATGCCGAATTGTGTAAGGGCACTTCGCCACGATATGTCCTTCATACACAACAGCGCAGCGATGCAAGCACCTTCACATCTACGAATAATGTGAGTACGACGCAGAATTAATCGTCCTGTGCATTGTGCGTACGTAGTAGATGGTCGGAGGTTGAGGGGATAACGAATGTGACATGTTCTCTGACTTTCAGGGATCGGAACTAACGTACGCCGAGCTGTCGCTCCGAGGCAACCGACGTATACCACCTAATTGTTATCAGCCGGTACAGGTATCCAATATTCAGCGACCCCAACTCCTGCCTATGTCGACTCTAACGCGCAGACAGCCAATCCAGGACCCGACGATTTACGCGCAAGTCGCCAGTCATTCCAAGCCGATTTACGTGCCGCCCCCGCATCCGTACATGAGCCGTACCAGCGACGAGACCACAGCGGAAACTCCATTAATTGGACACGACAATAAGGTGAAAATTAATGGATCTGATCTTCATCGTCCTCTGATCCCTATGTCTCCACGATTGTTAAAATAAAGCAACTTCAACGATCCAATCCCCTTTCCAAATCCTTCCTAAGGCTGTTTGTATTTATTTTGCGTTACTCCCGCCGAGACGTGTTTGGGTTTCACACTGCGTCCCGTAGAATAAGAGGATAGTTTGGCTGGCGAGACGGTGTTGTGTGACAACAGTCTATAATGTCTGTTCCTAGATCCCAACAATCAGCCAGTCGGGCACCTCGATCTGGCGCACCGACACGCCGCCGGCGACGAACGCGCCGGCCACATGATTCCAGCACGCCGAATACTAACACGATCCATGCAGCACATCGCTCTCCTATAACCTGTATTCCCCTGATTAAAAAGTCCAGGTCGGACTAATATTGAGAGACAAGAATCCCGGTAAAAGAAATCGTCAGGAAGGAGCTTCGCGCGTTGTGGTACACGCAACTTGGACTCCAACACTTTCTCGTGTATTCAACGAGAAGGAGTCTTTCGAAACCGGTGAGAGATGAAAGTAATTTAACAGGACATTATACCGATACGCACGTATAGAGGCACCCAGTAAAAATGACGCGAGGAAAAATCGCGATGAGATATATACATAAATTATACATACATGTATACATAGGTCGAATGATTTTGTGATAGAGTCATCGTGAGAGCGGATGAGAGAAATATTAGGCAAACGTTTTGATCACTCGCCGCTGAACGTAAATCAGAGGTGATGCTCTTCTGTTAGAAAAGGTTTTTCTGAGACAGAGAAAACGAGCTGGCACTTTAACAGCCTTTCTAGCTTAAGATCAACATTCTCCTCGAGTTCCGCCGGATGCAACCTTACATCTGTCAAAGTCACAAGTGCAGGGCGAGTTTGTAGTTCGTCGTTCCGCCGGAACTCGAGCGTACAGGGTGTCATGGAGTTAAGTTAAAGGTGCGTGCACGGTTCACGTGCACGTATTTTGGGGTGGATAGTTTTATCGTTAGGCATAGGCAACCGCGAGATTTCTGTAATATATTATATGATACGAGGCTGGAGGAGTGCCGCAGTCGGCATCGAGAGTTTTATTAAGGCAGTGAACCAGCCCCTTCTTAGAAGATGCTGGCACGCCGGACGACGAATATACTGCCGTTATCTTAAGCTCATTCTATAGGTACGATAACAGTTGTTGCTCGTTTCGAAAGCTTTAACCGTCCTGACGGAGGGAAGGGTTCTTTTTTTTCTCTTAAATCGAATAGTTACCCGTTACTTATACGTATAGCGTTCTACCCCTTATTTATACCCTAGCTGTACTTTAAGTTAGAGAGTGGGATGATCATACCTCAGCATAAAATTGCTAGCTGAAATTACTGCCACAATTTTTACGAGACTTTTACACGTTCTATTTATCGGATTTCAAGTATTATTTGTTTTCGAAACTTTACATCTGTATTCGGAGATATCCACTGTCATTTTCAAGTTCGATATCTCTGCTTGCGCAAGGAAGTCTTTCAATACCATTATTCTGTCAGTATTCGAAAAGTATTCGGCATCAATGCTTATAGTTTCGTTCAATTAGATAAAAGTGGATAATATTCTTCGGCGAAAGCTAGCTATAGTTTCATCGATGAGATAGAGCTATGATCATCCTACATTGTAGACAAGTTACCGATTGGAGAATGCGCACATCCGAGATGGATAGGGTGAGACAAAGAGCTCTCGAGATACGATCCTAACAAACGAAACGGCAGAGACAAGCTCGAGATGCGCTGCCATGGGTTTCGGCACGTTTCGCATATAAGCGTTTCTAGAAGACTGAAAATGGGAAGAAGAGAAAATAGGAATGCCGCATCGGCGGAGGATGTGTTAGGTGACGGAATCTATATTACGTATACGTGCCATAGAATCGGAATGATTCGATTTTGTTATATACCTGGATAGTATAAGTGAGAGATCGTGCGAATTCGGTGGCTCAGTCACCACCGAGCATCCGGGTGTTATAAATCGACTTTAACGAAGCTCCTTCTTAAAACTCATATTCTATCTCTCTTATTCGGGAGATCGTTAAAGTCGTGTGGACCGTGGAGCACACTCAGTGCTCTTCGTAGCCGAGCCCTTTTTGTTACGTGTACAATAGTCCCTCGTTCACTTAAACGAAACACTGGTGGTCTTTAGTCTCCTCCAGGAATGATGGGATGTTAAGCTAAACCGTTCAAAAGTATCGGTTCAACTATTTCTGCAAACGAATTTCGTGTACAGTCATCCGATCTACTGCGACGCCTAATTCTGATAATGAGACGACGAATAATAGTTTTCGGCAATTCCATCAGCTGAAAACTATAAAAGCACACGAGAATCACCCCTCGGGTTTTCTACAATACATACACTTTTTTAGCATCATGTCTCTCACTCTTTGGAAGTGGCTGCAGAGGGGAGACAGGGTCTCGTTCTCGACCTCACTATTCAATACTAATTAAGAAGTTCAATCTCTATCTCTAAGTTAATAGATCCTCGGAAAAGCGAGAGATTAAGCTCCACGAGTTTTCCGAGTGGATCGGTTTGTTGTAAACGAAATAGGTAAATCCTCTTGGCTCTTTGCACTTGCCCTTTCAACAAGTCCTTCGTTATTTCTATCGCTTTATAATAAAGTGTTATCGTAAATGAAATGTTCAATATTCACCGACTAGAATTTCACCTTTCAATTAACTTATTGCTTGCGATTGTGTATTTTTCATCATTGCCGCCAAGCTCGATTGCATCAGGTGCGATCAAAGGAAAAATGAGATCAATTTACAACGGGTTAATTGTGCGATAGCCCACCAAAGATGCAAACGGCAAGTGGCGCGTGCAAAGGGTCAACTGTGTAGAGAATTAATCAGGGTTCAGCGCAAGGCGCGAGGCATGAAAGAGAAAGGCAGAAGAGGCGCCAGCATTCTTTCGCAGTGCTCTCTTTACAGAAGATCCAAGTGCTCCCTTGCTCGCTCGAGCGAGTGAAACATAAAGGAAGTGCTCTGCTGTTGCAAATAACGACGGCAAAAAGGCTAGTCCGCTAGTACACGTGCGCGCGCGCCAGCGCGCGCGACTGTTTGTATCCAGAGAAATGAGAGAGCCCGAGTGAATATGAATGATGCTGAGAGTGCGAAAGTAGCCGTAAATGTGTGTGTGTACATGGAATTGTGTGAATGGAACCGTGAGTTCCAGCATTTTGTCAGAAATTCATAATTACCAGTGTAAGAGAAGACTTTGATATATTGTTAGTATGCGTTGTAGAACTTACAGGATGACTTTAAATACTATAATCTAACACAGTCGCACGCACTGCGGGTCGACGACACACCGATACACAATTATTACCGACATCATACGCAACTTACGTATGACAGAGCATGAATTCATTGCATGTATGTCCGCCTGTGCGAGTGCGTGTTCAAACTCGGGAGTGTTTACGTGTGAAGCGGAGAAACAGAGGTTTAATTAAAATCTTATAATTTCACGTAACTTTTAACTCTAGGCTTAATTGTGTATAATAAGGAGGAATAATTGTGCTCAATAAATTTCAATAAATAACGATTTTGCCTATGCCAATAACAATTATTACTGTAATTATTTTTGTATAGAGTCATAAGGGATACACTATTTGACTATTATAAATACACATTATATTATGAATGCAGACGCAGAAGATATATGAATGTAGATAAGAATGAATATAACTGAACATAGTAATGGCAGCATACGTGTAATAAAGGCATTTTCATTGCACTCTGCCCTGAAGTTTTTATTCAATATTTTGAGTCTTGAGTAATATGGCACACAACTACCAATTCTGTAGAAGCGAATAAGGGTGGGATGTGAAAACTCGACACGGATGTCAACAACTGAGCATTTACAAAACCTCTTCGTTTTTATTGATGCTTCGACAACATGGGCTGAGACACACACATTTGCTCAATATGAATTTTTACCACTGCGTGTTCCAACATATACATACACAACTCGTTAAGTTTATTGCATCACGCGGTGTACTAAGATTTCAAGGAGTCAGTTACATCGGCCCTCGTAATTGTGCACAGTCGATCATTCTTGGTGTGTTTCGCATTCTCGTAGAGGCGGAAACCCCGCGCGATCGGTGGGTGCGCAACGTCGCAGCTCCTATAGAATTTCCTAGGGAGACGCTAGGTGATCGGCGAAAGTAAGACACTAACTTAGCATTAAAGATTTGACGACAGGAGTCGGAAACAACATAGAACCTCCTCTCTCTCTTTCTCTCTCTCTCCTCTCAATCACGACATCCATAGATTCATATCAAGTACATACTCATCCCCCTCTCGATTTTGATCCTTCTGCCTTTTTGAACTTCCCCCTTCTCCCACGAAAGCTTCCGCACGCCGCTTACTCACTCGACCAACATTTTACAAGCAGTTGCTTGATGAAGACGCATTGTTAGAGCTAGGAAAGAGAGACGTGGGCGCAGGAGAGAGAACCAAATTCCAAGAAGACCAATTTCCGCATTCGTGACAAGCGAGCCCTCGTGACATAGTGATTTGGACGCCTCTCTTGGCAATTAAGAATTAAGTGGAGGATTGCCTGATAGCAGGTCGAAGTCAGAATGCTTTCGACCTGTTTTCGATTCAATGTCCCTCGAGGACAATGAATCCCGTTGATTGGACAATCATGAAAAAACTTAGCGTTCGACCACTCTATATGCATACATACATGCATACACTCACTTACATATTGTGTATATACATATATAATCCGAGGAGATTCACGTGGGTCGCAAGAATAGGTTGACAGGATAGACTCTTCTAATAGACTTTGCAGACGGACATAATAGAAATATTTAATATATAGCATCATATATTATATAATATTCAGTAATAATATAATATCTATTATATATTAATATGCATGATATTCTGCCTCGGCGGCGGCGCGGCGAGCCCCGCTCGATCTTTCTCTCTCCCTCTTTTCCGTGTGAGGTGATATCCAGCGATTGATTAGTTTTAGACTCTCAGTGGGTGCGCGGTGTGAGTTACATATTTAGTTCAGCCTTGTCTCATACTCGTTACGGTCACATCCATTTCTCTTGCTCGATTCAAACGAAATGTGTTTACTCCGTGTGGCATACCACGGGAAATGCAATGCCGACTGCGGAACGCAACGAAAGTCACAGGACTATAGAAGTATCATCAGAACTGATTTTGGATCAATAAGTTCGACTGGATTAGGAGCTTTTAAAAAAAGTGTTCTTGTTTCGCAAGTACCTCTTCGTGATATAGAAAAAGTCACTGAAGCGGCTGGAATTACTTCGAGCGATTTGTATCGCAAGCCCCTGTGAGTAATTGTTTTTACCATACATTATACTTTCTACATACCTACCACCGACCTTTGATATCGTCCTTTATCGTATAATTACTTCTTTTTCCTCAAGAAAATAACATCCGTAGAAAATTGACTATAGCCGATTGCTTTTACGATGTGCTTGAATAGACTTTCCACGCAACTCGTCCGCGAGATCGTGAAATGAAACCTATACACACTCCGTACACTTCACTCGTTAGATCTCTCCCCACTTTAGTTCGACCGCCTTTCCAGTCGCAAGATATGACATTTATATTTATTGACCTGGGATGATTCCGACCGGCGACATGCACCTTTCTTTCGCGCATCTTCCCCTGCTGATCCCAAGCTCTTAACCGAAATTTAACGTCCTGAAGGGACACTGTCACTCGTGTGTATCTTCGTGCATAAATACAATTGATGAAATATCATTTGGCTAAAGAAGCCTTTGTGGACGCACGGACTTTTAAGCCTTCACGGAAGCTCCGTTGAAACTTGAATGCCGATAGGATGTTGCTTTGGTCCTTGATAGCCAGCACTTGGTGCGGCTCGACATCCTACGTGCGTACACTCTAAAACACCGGCGTTGATCCGAACATGGCGAGACGAGAGCGGCGCCAAACGTAAGGGTGCGAGAGGAGGGTGCTAGCTAATCACATCCGCCCGACACTCAGCTACGACTTACATACGCGTGGCTTAGCATCTGCTATAAAAAATGCGTGAAAAAGTCCTATTAGCCGCGTGTAAAAAAGTCGCGACACAGAAGGCTTCCTCTGTGTATGTGTGTGTGTGTGTGTGTGTGTGTGTACTTGTGTGTTTATGTTTTGCGTGAGGGTGTGGTCGGGTGGTGCCGCAAAGTGATGGTGTACGTGCAACATGCGATATTCGTCGCGGTGTGGACGAAGAATCAAATGGAACGGTGCGACCTCGCGCGCGCTCGCGCGCTTTCAGAAGGGGTTCAGCGTATGATAGGTCCGGTCGGAGGGTATACTCAAGGGCAAATTGACGCGGAGGGGATGTGCTCTCTACATACTCTCCTTAGTCATCTTATTAGGCCGAAAGCCGTCCATCAGACGCGCTCCGTCGAGTTTCCTAATACGGCCGGAGACAGTTGTCACTGAGACTAGATTACACACACATTCCTCGCGTAGCAACTTCCGCCCGACTCCCTTCTAGGAACGACGACTCGTAGGAGGAACCTGTCAGAAGCTGGTGCGGACCCATACCATCCTCTCTTATACTACAGACAATTTTATATTCCGGACCCTCGAAGAATAGCACATTAGGGATCCCTGTTAAGAGGACGAATTGAATCCAGAACTTCTGGATATTCATGGCTTCGCATTATGGTTTTACATTAACGAGGGTCTACGCAGCGCACCCTGAGGAAGTTGCCATTGCATTAAAATATGTCGTGAGCCGACTGATGGCTCTCCGAACCCCGCGAGTATGTACTCTCGTTCTCTCTCTTTCTCTCACTTTCTCTCACTCTCATTCTCTCTCTCTCTCTCTCTCTCTCTCTCTCTCTCTCTCTCTCTCGTTCTCTCGTTCTCTCTCTCTGTCTTCCCTAGTAATATTTACAGTAAGCTGTCTACCGGTGGACCACCGGACGGCAAACATTTGTTTCGCAGCCGGCACCGGACGGTCCAACCCTCACTCGACGAGTCTCGCCGTATTTGACTGAGATGAGTCTGTACAAAAGTTGGGTGAAGCCCGTGACGATGCGAATTGCATTACGACACGCGGTGGGGCTTTGCTATCCAGACTCCTCGACAGTGTCGGGAACCCCTTGGTAGTCTCTTGGTGGGTCTATCAATGAGTGATATGAGGCCACTGGCAGCGATTCACCGTGATGTCGTGGTGGTATAATTTAGCTCTGGCTCTCCTGGAGCCAACCACCTGGGGTCGGACGGCGCGGACTTCTTTCAGGGGATGCACGAGTGCGTGTTGGTCGCTTGCTCCGGTGACGATAGTGCCACGGAGAAGTCAGAGTCGAGGACCAAGTCGCTGATACAACCTACGATGCCTTTGCCATATCTGCCACCAGTTGTCCTTACAATATCCGGTGCACCACCTGAAAGATTTTAGTATTTAAATGAAGGTTTCTTTAGTCTGAGTTGTTTTATGTTTTATTACTCACCAACGTAAAGACCAGTATCTGTGTTAAGTTGTCTTAGCTGACCAGGAGAAGATGCTGACACACCTGTGCCACTGTCAACGACCAATGACGCCCACTGCTCGTTTCTGTTGAATAAGGGTTGAGATAGTAAATGTAAATTGAATGTGACATATTATGGAGGTGTGGTTTTGTGGGATAAGTACCTGACTGCTCTTACTCGATGCCACAAATCGTCATCCAATCTTGTTAAGTTGTACCGCAACACTGCTTCGCCGGACCCTAAATTATAGGCTAAAGTAAGGTAACCGTGATCAAGACCCAAGGCAAGAAAGTCGTCATTCTCGTCCCTTTGTTCTTGCGGATCCGACTGCCTTCCACTCCAAAGTAGCAAGCCGCTACTGCTACTTGCTCGAAATCTCATGTTGATGTCGACTCTGTAACTTATTATCCTGCGAACAGGAAGTATCACAGGATGTTTAATGTCAAAATAAACGAACAAGCAAAACACAAAGCTTTCATGATGAGTGTTTTCAAATTTAGCTCGCGCGTATGCTCGAGTGCGATAATCTGAAGAATTATGCATGGCCATTGCCGTACTAGCTCTGCCATTAAACATTCATCCAGTAAAAATAAAGGGAATCAGTCGAAAATAGCTGTCGGCTGGAGCGTCAGGCAGAAAGAGAGATGGTTGATTTAAAAAAAAAACAAATATGCACGATTAAAACTTCGGTGTGCCGGAATTACCAGAAATATGACAGGGGCGATTCAGTTAGTCAGGTACAGATTAAACCAAAATGCAGGAGTACAAGAGACACGCTCGTTGCCCGTTGTCGACCAGGGACCTCCAACAAATATGCGGGAAAATCCATTTCTTTACATCAATTCATACGCACGGAACAATTAAATATCCATACGTTGCAATTTTAATTCCACCAGTGTATTCGGCTGCCCAGAGAGCCGTGCCAGTAGGATACCGCTCTCGAAAAGCCCGGCGAATTATTTATTAAAATTTTCCAGCCGTAACTCGTAGCTGCCGAGAGTATTACGCTGCAAATGTAGAACGTTGGTGATCGCGCGGAGCCCTCGCCAATTCTGCCCGCTATTATTTCCTTCTCCATTTAACTAGTTCACCTTCATCCTGGCCCGGAAACATTTGTTAGGCGCGATTGTATCCAGCCGCCGGAGAAAAAGCCAAGAGGCACAGAGCTACGTTTGTATATGAACACAATTGGAATTGTTCCAACAGGGGAAACTTTGAGTTCCAACTGGTAGACAATCTACTAGAAAGTAAGCTATATATTCCTGAAGAAATGTATACCTCTTCATCGTGTCGGCGTCGTTATAATGAAGGTAACTTTCGCTACCACTGAAACTCGGTACAGCTCGTTCATATTTTGTCGATGTGCCTGCAATCCCAGTGAGCCTTGTAGAGGATGATTCCAAGATGACATTGTCGTCAGGTGCCGGACAAGGATGAGGCAAACCCGGACGACATCGGCAAGTGAATCTCTCACGCAGAGGACGGCATTCCGCATCTCCACAAGGTCTAGCCTCACATGCGTGACCGCAGTTCCCAACGTTCACACCACCCAATGCCTCCGCTAGAATTCCCACCTGCACGCACCAATAAATCCACGATAATTATCACCACAAATAATAAGATTTAATCATTGAATATTATAAGACAAGGGTTGAATATTACATGGACAATTTCTATAAGAAATAGCCAATCGATCGATCGATCTGTCGATTACAGGACTTTGGCAGATGTTCCTATCAAGCGTAGCCTACTTTGAATATTGCTAATGCTCGCTGTAACAATTATTGGTTTATTGATAAGTCAGTAACGACAGTCCTCACGCGAAGGCCTGATCGTAGCACGGTTCGTTGCTCTCTACTCCCCCAGGATCGACAGCATGCGACCCACTTTTCCCTGGCGATGGGAAATCAAATTCAATTTGCGAAAGTAACCGGAATTTATTCGAATAAATCCAGCGTCCATCATTGGCGGTGCAAGCGGATCTATGAATGTAATTTTCACTGAACTTTCTGTAATTGTCAGAGTAGTTTTATAAATCCGAGGCGTAAAATCGTCAAGCGCTCGACGCAATAATCCCCCTAATATAGACTGCGTTGCAAATATTTACTCTGTACCAGCCCACCCGCCTCGAAAGCCCCGCTGCATCCAAAATAGATGCTACAATACACTGTTTTCTCCGAATGCTAATAATCGATCGGTTCACGAATGATGTATAACAGCAGGTTTGAATGGCAGCTCGTCGGCAGGGATAACGCAATATATCAAAGAACAAATTTGTCACGCAATATGTCTCGGAAATTCTATATAAATATCCAGTGCCAAATACGCCATTTCAAAATTGACATTTACTGCTATTTGTCCTCTTTTTCGACCGAGCGTGTGTTACATGCAAGCACGGGAGGACGGCCAAAAGGGTTTTAATGTCGTCATATTGCTCGAACGGTAGCAAATGGAGCCAGCTATCGGCTGCCGGCGTTTTAGTGGGCAAGCAAGAGCAACTTCAATTGGCTCGAAACGTGCCTGAAAGCTTTGATAATAAAATCCAATGGTTTTGTCTATTTGTCAAATGCTTTTAGTTATCAGACGAGTGGGCTCGAAAGTTGCATGAAGTAATTGGCTCGGTTTGGCTGGACAAAGTTTAACTAGATCGAAGAACCTTCTATCTTTTACCTCTCGTCGATTTAGGATCACAGTTTGAATGCAACCAACGAAACTGGCGGTGGTCTTCATCTTCGGCGAATACATGTCGGTAGAAGGTGCGCCGCCCAAGTAGAGATTCAGGGGCAGTGACAGTTGCGTGAAGGCGCCTGGCGCCAGAATTTCTTGCGGCGGATCATCCTCAACTTCGAGGGAGGCCAAACGACCGGTTCTCGAAACCCGCACTTCCACCCATTCCCCCAGGCGAACCGGGTTCTCGCTCCTGAAACCACACCAGAGGTATTTGCCATTTTAGCAAGAGGCCACTTCTCCAACTACCACCGAGACAAACTGCTCTTGTCGCTATCCAACCAGATTTACAGAGTTCCTGGCAAATCGAAAGCTGTTGGATTGAATTCGATATCTGTTATGTTCATGGTGTGAGAAATGGATGAGGATTAAAGGTTTCAGTAGCTATCTGGGAAATCATTTAAGTAATGCGGTTGGATGATCAAGATATGAGAGTAATAAATTGAATGAGATTAATTGGAACATCGATACGAGTGCAATATTTACGCGGACTTTTAAGTAGATTAAGAATCGACCTTAATTTCAATGCACTTCGTATTACTCCTTCGTCAGATATGATTAATTATTCAAGCTGCCCATATGTTTATTACGGGTATGATGAACTATGTCAGTTTCTTAACTATTGATGTATAGAAAATGGATGGATTTGATTCGTTAGTTGTCTAATTGTATGCAGTCATCTCTGTTCATGGGACAGAATTCTGGTAATCCGATCACGTACCGATCGTGCAGCCTCATTGAAAAGTCCAATTGCATTCCAGTCGTGTAATTACAAAATTGTCGCGGAAAGCATTTCGTTCAGAGAGCACGTATCGCAGGGAAAAGTGCGGATTCGACGTACGTGCGAGTGCGCTGGGCTATCGCGACAGCATCAGACGGTAAAACCAAACACAATAATGTCCTATTTTCCAACATAAATGGGACAGAGAATCACGTGACCGAAAAGTCAAATAATACAAAAAACGAAATTATTCAATTACGATATTCATTCAAAAGTGGAAATGTTGGAAAATATTCGACTTTGAATCTCTGGAACTATCATCTTTTCATTGGGTTCAAAAATAGTAGGAACTTTTTGGGCGAGAGGGCGCAGGTAGGGGAAAAAGTCTGACGTTTCCAGTTCACGTGAAATTGCTCCTGCAAAAAGCAGACGCTCCTCTGCTTTCGTCATAGGGGATAGAAGAGGAGTGCTTGAAGAGGCAGAAAAAACGGACAGAAGGTTGACTTGTGAGCGTGATTTCAGTCAGTCGTGAAAGCGAACGAAGTTTACTCGCACTCATTATTTCACTGAACGAGGACTTGTCGCTCGAGTACGAAATTCTTCTCTGGGGGATACTAGAAAGCTCTATTGAATGAACGGATACAACTGTGAATTTCCTGTTGTGAATCAAACGATACGTAGTTCCGAAACTCCACTCGAGATTCAAGTCTTCGGAAACTATCCATCTCCCGAACTTTCGCAACGAACTTCACAAAAACACGGTAGCCTTATTCCCTCGATGCCTGTTCCCGATATCCTTCCGATACCGGCAAAATTTAACAATGAATATCGGAATATTATTGAAAATGGATTATCATAAGTATAGCAGGATGTACAACACGCTACAAAAAGCAATCATTGATTACATCCAGCGAGTTTCGATGCTAAGAACAGAATAAATATTCTCGTAATTAAGTCTCTCGTATAATGAAGTGAAAGAGAGAGAGGCGTGGAAGAAAAGAACCAGTAGAATTGATCGTAAATTACCATGCTCGAATTAAGTGGCGAGAGGACTGCGCTTTGGCATTAAACAGAGCAGTGTACATTCATTAAGATTTCTTCGATCGACTCTCTTCTTCTCTCGAGCTGGTTCGGTCGTCCGGTTTAATATCTGGCGGAACAGCCGCGGGGTTTTAAGGATTACCGGCTGCAGAGGAGCGAAAAGAATGCCGGCGCTATCGTCGGCCAGAAGCGCCACGAATGCGAATGAAGTTTGCCTACGGATATTATTCCGTCGGGCCTCGGAAATCGGTCGAGCTAAAAGGGGTGTTTATCGAGGGTGGCTTCATAAAGCTCAAAATCAGCTTCGCCCTTGCAGAAGAGCGGAGGACAGTTCATACGTGAAAAGTCAAAGCTTAGTCTGCCGCTGCTTCGTACCAATGGAAAAATATTACACTCTTTGAACCATTCAGCAAATCAATATTCAGTCCTTGAACCGAGCAATGGCAGGCTGGTATTGACCCATCGAGCTAATAGCGTTAAAAGCGCCGATCAATGGAACCCAGGAGTAAATGCTCTACTTAGAGCTTTCATCGTACAGGGCTTGCAAAGCCCCATGAGCGAGCGCGTAATAAACTCCCACTGTGAATGATTTCCACCATTAAGGCTCCAGTTCTCTAATGCTTCGATTATCGGATGTATTCGATGATTCCCCATCGAAACATTTCCGCGTATCCTACAGTCGAGAAATTCTCGAGCAGTGGCGAAAGGTAAACGCTCGGATTCGAGCTACTAATAAGTGTCGACAAAAATCGACCGGTCGTCTGATTACAGGTCGACAACCGTGCCGGCTTCGATTCACAGCTCAGCAGGCTTCGCTTCGACGTAGTTACTGATTTCCCGTCATGAATATTCAACGGCTTTAATTCTCGATCGCGGCGAGCGCCGCGTTGCCGATCCGACATGGATTAAACGATTGGTTCTTTCGAGAACGCCGTGGTCTGCGATGGTGCTTCGTTAACCGATTGCATCGCACACAAACCCGTTAATGGTCGATGGTTCGATCGGTCGTACGATTGAGCGGATGAGATGAATCGGTTGACGATGCCTGCAGTATCTCTCGATCGTTTGTAAGCGAGGGGGTAATTATTGGGATCGCCAAGGATCCGTTGAAAAGTACCAACGAGAAAAAAGAAATAGAAGGTAGCCGCTGATGGTGGAAGAGGCGAGTGGAGGAGGATGGGTGAGGGAATGGGAAGCCGCGGAAACGGAGAAAAGAGAGTAAATATTGAATGAAGGATGAGGAAAATGTGCAAACTGTCGGGGGAACCGGATGAGGTATTAAAGGATCCCCAAAGTGCAGGTTTCAAGGAAGACGAAGCGTTGCCAAAGAGAAATTACTTGATGACATAGCAATGAGAACTAACCGGGAATCACTCTGCAGGTAGATGATTGAATTAAAGCAGTCAAATAGAATGAAATTCGAGAAGCAGCCGGATAATACCAACCACCAAAATCAATATATACTGTACTACTTTATCAGAAGCGCGCATTTCCCACGGCGAAGGGAACTAAAACAGACTATATATGTCCGTTTGCATTGTATGTGTTAGTATGCATCAGCCGCTTCCGTGAACTTGAGAACAGTGGAAACAGAGTAACAGTGTATGTAAGAAGGTAGTATGAAGTGTGGGAGGCGCGAAGCAACTTTAGAGAAAGGCCCGCCGCCCGAGTGAGTTTTGATGCTCAGTCTCGTCGGGATCGACTTACCTCAAAGTGGCAGGTCCTGTTCCTAGGTCGAAGGTGAACTGCACGTGTCCCGAGGCTAAGTAGAGCGCGATGAAGTCGCCCGTCGCGTCACTGTGGTGGCCATTGTAAAGTATCACGCCGTCTGACGCTGTGGGTTTCAAGGTAACCGCTAACTCAAGCCAGGATAGGGAAGTGTCCGCCAAGCCCGGATACCGCAAATACGAGGATCCATTGAACGACGGTACCTGCAAGCCAAATTAATCGCTTAAGATCCCAACAACCACCATGAAATCCTACCTGTCCCATCATCGCCCCAAGAACAAGTCTTACTATCGACTATCATTATCGACTACCACTTTAGAACCCTGCTACAGGATAGCTCTACTAATTAAACAACCATTAGACCGATATTGGATGACCCAACAGCTTCCCTATTTCCATAGCTATAATTACCGCGGTTTTTCTCACCGCGTGTAATTAATAAGATCGCTGAACGAAAACTGTGATAGCCACTAATTATTCTCTCCAAGCTGATAGCAGTGAGCTTAATCACCCCTGACTGACAGCCCAGTTTCAACGTGGATTTTACAGCTAAGAGTGCACATCTCTGGGAATAGCTCTTCCAGGAAAACTGTCATTTTACGATGGCCTATTTTTACAGCTTATATCTGGACGCGTCAATTTTCGCAATGACATAGTTACAGGATGGCAGCTAGCTATTACGCGAGAGAAGCGTTTCCCTGCTAAAATGGAGGGCAGAGACTATGTAGTGACGAGGATGCGGAGAGCAAATTAAAGCTTACAGATCCTCGTATTATCGCCCACGTCTCTCTTGATGCTTCTGTGTTACTCTGGTGACATGAATTCCGAGGTTGGCCCTGAACTTTCCATGCTACCGCGTACCACCCGCGAATAATATGCTCGATGAAAGAGATCCCCAGAGGCTTACGTGCATGCCTTTCGAGAATATCGAAGCGGAAGGGAAATGAAAATTATGCAAATAACTCGCGAGCACTGGCAGATGCGGAAATTTCATCCTACTGCTGAACTGCCATCACTCTCCGCTCTCTCAGAGTGCAACAGGAAAGATAAGCACGGTGAAACGAGCATAGAGAGACTTGAAACTGGATGCTTACTTAGAAAAGGTCACTTGGAATACGAGGATCATCTTAGCAACTCTTCGTTAGTGCACAGATTTAACACATGATAAAGCGAAGGAAGAATTTCGTAGAGAATAAAAGATTTCCGAGTAAAGAGTTAGAAAAGAAAATCGATCAAAGAATTTGAATTTTAGAATCAACTACGATGTGGGCGTGGAACTTCACGTGAATCGCTCCACCCTGTGAAAAGGTCAATAGTTATCGCTTGATCAAGCACTCCAATGAAGTTGAATCCCATGGAACTCTAATAAGAAACCGTACCCGATAAGACGGCCCTTCTATTCCCGTCGATTCCTTTTTTCTATCAATAGTAATTTCCAGCGGATACACGTTTTACTGCGCTCCGTGGAAGGCCGGGCTTGAACGCCTTCATCATTGTTATAATCGATATTGTATCGATAGCGTCATAATCCAGGTAGCAGGCTCGAGTACACGAGTATATGTATGTGTATGAGATTGGAGAGCTCTGATGGGAACGGTACACGATCCGTAGGAGTACCTAATTTACTGCCACCCTTACTAACATGCTGACAACACGTATAGGAACTCGCACGATCAATACTTTCACCGAATAAAAATTGAAAAGTCAAGGCAGGATTTGAAAAAAAAAAGAACTCCTCTCTCTTCGCCTGGAATTAAATGCCTCGGGGAGACGCAAGCTATTAAATGGTTCTTGTGGCATCCCGAGATTCCTTTTGTTATCCGCCGCTTTCTTTTCGCTCATATTCGCACCGCAGCAGAGCAATTCCCTTGCAGCTGTGTACGCGGTAAGATTTAAAGCTCAACAGGAATACCAGTGCTCGGAGGCTCCGGGTACTTAGAACGTCGAGGACGATCGATTCATACCTCGTTTCGCCGGGCAAAGCTACGTCGTCGTCCTACCTACCAGCCAGCTCTATATCGTCCTGTTTCCCACCGCCAAAACTCTCTGCCCTCTAGCTTCAACTCGCCGGCCAACAAATGGCCATGAAGGAGAGTGCCGAGTTAACGAGTATCACCCCAGACCCGAACTCGTTCGGCAACTTCGAGAGCGCCGGCGATCCCTCTCCCTTTAATTTCCGCTAATACAAATCACTCGACCAACTCCTCGACCAATCCGAATCGTTCTGTACTTTTGTAAGACTCAGTATCAGTCTGGTATAGAAATGAGAAAAACTATATTTTCTGACTAACGAATAAAGGATTAATGATATAAATGGGAGCAGTGTGGCGAAGGTGTAAGTACACATGTGGCTCAGATAACGTTAATCCGTTTGGCCCCGTTAAAACATCAGCCCTTTAATTATACGGGCCGTTATTTATCGCAACCGCATGAGAAATGAGGTGGGAAAACGTTTCGTCGGGAATGACGCCATCAGGAGGCAATCCCATTCCCTTGGGATCGTTGGGATTGCCCGGTATTCGCATAATACGGGGTCAGTTTCCTACCCTGGCCCGCGGGACCACCTTATCGCTACTACCAAGTTTCCTCTACCTTCGAAGGAAAAGAGGACAACGGAGCGAACGAGGTCGCTTACGCCAAGGACTGTGTAGTCCTGAGCTTCCAACTAGCTCATAAAATTTTTCCGAGAATCTCGAACGATTCTTTCATCCCAATACGAGTTCAATCTTCCTATATCTACACTTTAATTTCCACCGGCGCTCTGTCAGGCGTTCCTTGAAAAATCAATCTCCGCCTTCAAACTTTCAGGAGATCGAGTTCAACATCTGTTAAATCTATCGATACTACCTCCGAAAGGCGAACTTCGCGTCGGCCAAAAGTTTCCCCACTGTAGCGAGAGAATGGGGTGGTTTCTCCGGGAAATTGTTTCATTTAATTTGTTCCGGATGAAATTAGAGCGTACGACTTTACCAACTGCTTGGTGGATTCTGTTTTAAGGTGGTACTTTTTCTAGGTTCTATGCGAGAGCTAGTAGAATATGGAAGATGCTTAAAGTTTGTCACTTTACCTGGAGGTCAACTCTGGTCTCGCAGAGGTCACCGGTATATCCGAGAGGACAAAGACAGACTGCCGTGTCGCCTCCGGTTGTCAAGCACTTGCCGCCATGGGAACATGGCACCTTGCTACACCTGTCGGCGGTGCACTCCTCTGGAACAACAATAAATCAGACCACTTAATGATACACCGTCGATATATCATTACATTTCTCAAACTTTCCAACTTTATTCTCCATTGCGAAAAGCATGGCTGTATAAAGCTGATCGCAACCTGGTAATATCACGCTTGAAGAGTAACGAATTACTAAGGCGCGAGGTATCACCTTTTTCCCATCAAGTTCTCGCAACCACCCTCGACTCCCTAGGATTTCATTTTACGGTGCCTTTCCTTTTACACTTAGTTTATCCCAGCCTCATTTTCAGCAGCCAACTATTCAGATGAAAAAGCCTTATTGCGAAAGGAAACCAGACGAAGTCTGCTTTTACCTTTGCGACTAAATAAAGTCAAGAAATATAACTAGTTAGCATAAATCCTAGCCGTTACATGACTGTTCTACACAATGGTTGGACGAGGTTATCCAATTCAAATGATAGTCCAATTACTGCTAGATAAAAGGGTAACTAAAAGCGAACTAGAATGAAAATCTTCATTATGACGCTTGTTTGTAAGCAAGACTGCTTGTGGAAAATACGAAACGGTGAGCGCGCACGCTTTCCACGGTTCGTGAGCAACGCGCAGTCTTGTCGGGCGCTTCCCTCACCCTCGAAGCCTCTCTTCTTTTGCATAATGCCAAGGAAAGGGCCGCGAATAATAAGTGCCAGGGATTAAGTAATGCTTAACGAGCTTCCACTCTTGCTCGGCGACGATAAAGCGGCGAATTAAAATCAAGCCCCCACGAGACCTGCCGCTCGCATAATTACACTTTGATCACTGTTGACATTGCTCCATCACGGCTGGCAAGGCCAATGTAACGCTTCTGTTACATCCAAATTACATGCTGAAGTTTGTAAATTATGCAGGACTTCTTTACAAAGAAAAACCTTCAGCTTCTCAATAATGTCGACTGGCGTGAACACTTGAAAGTTACACAGTGCTAGGATTCGGCCAACTACTGAAAGTAACTAATTGAAGCAGTGCCCTTTTTCCGGCAATACTCTCTCAGCGAGAGATGTTTGACAAGTCGTGTCTAGTTAGCCCTCAACTACTAAGGTATTCTCAGCGAATAGTCTACTTCAAGTATCGTTAGTGTAACTACGCGAACTTCCAGGAATCTCCCACCTCCCACCACTGTTCACCAAGTTCCATCGGTCCCGCACCTTCCCACTGGAGGATGCTTGTGTTCCCCAACTGTAAATTACCGACTGCTAAACACCGCGAGATTTCTCGAGAATGTTGCAATAACAAAAAAATGTTAGTACTAAATGGCGTGGATTTAGAAGGAGTTACGAGTTTCCGTGACTCCTGTGTAATGGGAAATACGAGAACTGGTTGGGAGAGCATTAAACTGGAAGTTTGGGATAGTCTGGATAGTGTGTACCCGCCAAAGCGTTTCTCCTAACGCGTTGAAAATTCCCTTTCGGTAAAAAGTAATGCCCGCTAGATTGGAAAACTTCGAGCCGTTGATTCTGGCCGGCAGCTCGCTTGCCTCCGGCACCTTCTAGGAGAACGAATATCCCTGGGCTACAGCTCGATCGGGAGAGCACTAAAAATCGTCCGAGTCATTCGTTACCAGCGAGATCGATACTGCCTATCTACCGCTTAACTCCGTTACCGCATTTCTCCCTGCCTGTTCTTAAGACGTAACCCCTGCACATAGGTACACACCATTTTTCTTCAAGATCGACATCTTCCATCTTTGTACAGTCACAAAGAAGTTGATTAACTTATCAAAAATTGAAATGATATAATTTCGATTCGCATTGAATACGAAGAATAATCGCTCTCAACGTGTAACAGTAATATCAGCCGAGAAATATTGATGAAAATGAACGCATGCGGAGCATATATCAAGAGGAAGATGATAATTAACGCGCTACTAATTGTCACCGTTATACGCGCTGACCTGTCTATAATTAATTGACGACATTTTCGTAAAGCTACCCGCGCCCACTCGCTCGAGCCCAGCTATATTCTACATACGTGGGAGTTGCTTTAATTATCAGTGACAAGTGGCGACTGATGCGAGTGTCGCGTTTGTCATCAACGATTCCTGTCGCGTATCTTCAATGTTCGCTACTGTATTTCCATCTACAATGTGTGCTTCAGTAAGCTTGCGTCGTTCGCGGGAAATATCACACACTCGAGAATCAATCACTGCCAAGGGTCTCGTAACATCGATTCCCAACCGACGGTCCTGATAGACCTCTCTCTGTGTTAAGGGAATAAACTTCCTGGCATGCTGAAAAACACCTCGTTCTCTCTCTTCTTCTCTCTGACAATGTAAAAGTGTCAACAGCTCCGCACGATATTTCATCCATCCAGATATAATTGGCAATTCCTCCCTCGCTAGCAGGACTTGACTGGTAGGGAAATAAAAGGGACGAATAGCTCCCTTCCGGCTAAATTCATCGAATACACGTACATATGCAGTTACGTGCACATGAGAGTAAAGAGAAGAGAGCGTGTTGCAAATGCGAGAGCTGCCGGATTTCTCCTGGCTAAATTCATGTGACACCTGTTGTGTCCTGGTATCCACGATATAGCCGTGGTAATTCGCCAGGGTACAACGGCCGGTTGCGGGCCTGGCGGTCCGTCCAACGCTAAACAAGATGTAACTGCGAAATAACCAATTATGAGTCCCGATAATTAATTATTCCAAATATCAGCCGCGCCCGAACATCGGGAGCAACCGCCATCCACCGCCAACTGCGGCTGGGAAATACTCATTCGTTAACTGTCGAGAGGAAATACAGAACGCGCGCATGGTGATCGTTCTTCTCATCCCTGTCTGTTTTCTACCAATGCTTTACCGGCACAGCCCGTTATCGGTCTAATTAAATACGACGTTGATTTTTCCTAAACTATCGCAGTTCAAAAATTATAGAAGAGAAATCTACTAGCACAGAAAAATATACTCTTCAAATTGTTGTAAGTACTTCGAGTTGCAAGTAAAAACGATGTAAATGGGTATATAGTCAGAATGAAATGTTCCCAAGGCGCAAGTATGTGCGAGAAGACTCGCGGATGATTTACTTTGATACCATCGGCGTGGTACTTCCTTCTACAAGGGTGTGCGGTTCCCTGAAAGAGCATCTTCTTCTTTGTGAGAGGCAACCGAGTGCCGAGGGTGCAGCCATGGACCAAAAAATGCATTGGTCTGGGAATGCGCTGCTTTGATGCATTGTGCAACCCGTCCTGGAAGATGGAGATGTATATACTCGCTCCGGCACACCGTTGGACGTCTATCATCCACGCACGGAGATGCCTAGGGCACCCTTAACAGATGTCTCCCTCGGGGGTGGGCGGCATTCTACTGAACTACCTTTATTCCGTCTCCCAGCATGTCTCAATGCAAATCCTTCTCGTTGTACGATCACTTTTCGACGCCCGACTACCGAAAATAAAGCAGTGCTACCCGTACTTTATCCTTGTATTCTCGTTTCACTGACAAAACCGCTGAGAAAGATACGTAGTTCCCTTTACTGTCAGTTGTGGTAACTGAGTCTATCCTTTCGGGCTTAGTCTAGATATTCCAGCGCATGTATATCTCTCTCTCTCTCTC
Organism: Ectemnius lituratus; assembly: GCA_910593735.2. Lineage (NCBI taxonomy): Eukaryota > Metazoa > Arthropoda > Insecta > Hymenoptera > Crabronidae > Ectemnius > Ectemnius lituratus. The sequence goes on along the minus strand of OU343039.1, from coordinate 13,955,748 downwards.
TCTCTCTCTCTCTCTCTCTCTCTCGCTCTGTCTATGGAAACTTTTGATTCATTGTGGATTCACGCGACCAAACTCCCTTTAACAGAGAGACAGTTTTGTTGTTTCCTGTATGGGCCTTAGCCAGCATGAATAGATTTGTTATCCGTTCACGAAGTTCAGCTTGGCATCAGCCAAAGTAGATTCGTATGTGTGACTGCAAGCAGTGGTGTAGTTCGAGGTGGAAAGTGAGTTGAACTGCACTTACCAACGTCGAAGCCGTTGACCGCATCGCCCTGTGGTGCCAAGGGGAAGCGATAGCGGTGCTCGTTGGCTTCCAAATGCCGGACGCAACCCTTAAATCCGCTCCTCACCGGAAGTCGCTCGAGGCCGGTCGTGTTTCCGGGGCCGCCGACGAAGAGCGGCTCACGGAAGGTAATCCTCGCAAACAAGCCCTGCAATCAAATGGGAAATCGTCTAGCGTTAGGTATATAACGGGCCACAGGTCCCTGTAATTCCTTGGCGGGCCCGCATGCGGCTGTATAAATCTTGTATTTTATTGCGGAACAGGCTATCACTCGAGTGAAACACTGCCGGTCCAATATACACACTATGTTTCGCCCACCAACCAGCATTACTGAGAAATTCTGTCCCTATACTCCCCTCTATTTTATGACGCCTGGAATCCTTGGTACCTTCGCTTTAATTAATCGTCCAGCTTTCCTACCTTCGCCACCGACGAATACTTTATTCGAAATAAGACGAGACGCGCCTTGAACGTGTGAATTCAAAATTCCAGCTTTCCTTGGAATAAGTCTCGTTGCTAGATTTGTATGAGGGTGGAAGAAGCTCGGCGACGATAAGATGTGGAAAGTGTCTGGTGGTCGGCTTTCCCAGTTGCAAGGGAAGTACACGTATATACAGGATGCAGTTGGCTCCAACAGCAATTTACATCGTAAGTGGATTATATGCCTGATGTCCTATATTTGCGAGAGATGCGGCCTAACAGCACACCGCAACTCGCCTCACGAATTCACTTCTGTTATTACATGTGGCTGTGTGTCGACGGACGACGGCTTAAAGTGCGAGTACATCTCGCCTAACAGGATGCCCCAGATTCCACATTTCCAAGCAATAAAAGACACGTGTATGTGTATGTAAAGAGGGATACTCATTGTGGTTTCGTGTGATGCTTGTGCTTATTAGGAAAGAAGTACATTTTGCAAATGGGGACTTCTTTCGCGGCCACTTAAACCCTTTGAGAATGTATTTGCGTCTGCAACGTTGGAGATAAGGAAGTCTGGAGGATCCTGTAGACACGCGACGAACACGTACACGGGGAAACGCAGTCGGAGATCCCGGCAGGGGTGGTGCTCGCTAGTTTCCAACTTAATGCACTTACAAAAGTCTCGAGAAACTTTCGGGGTGAGATGCATCGTCGGTGCCCGAGCGGCCAACTCGTTCTAGTGTCTGAGACCACGGCTCGATCCAGCTCGACGTGCTGCCCGGAATCACCTAAGCCCGGAACGGAGCTTCGTATCACCCTGAAAGCTTTCCCTGCCTCGCTTTCAAGACTCACGGGAACCGCCCCCTCTCCACCAACCCAATGCTTGGGAAAATCATTTCAATCGCCAGCTGGCACACGCTTGCATACTGCTTACCTTGGGGATTTTTTCGTCACTCGAGTAGGATGCATCCCCTTCTCTCAATAAAATTTGGAAATACTTATTTTAGTAACAAAACGGGTAGAAAACATGAAACCAGTGGTAGAAATGCCGGAATTGTACCGAAAGCAAGCGAAAAGGCCATCCTGAATAATTAATTTTATCTAATTCTGATGGTTTCTTCCACGTTTTCCATACTTCCTGACCTTCTCCGTGGCTGGAATTTGGTGGAGAATGTTTTCTTGCATCAAGGAAGAAGTGATATAAATTCCAGAGCCCTAGCTCAAAATTCATTTTTTCGCAAATTTTTGCATATGTACCCCTTCATAAATTTTCGATTTTTCGAAGGTTTTGAGACTTTGACGAACGCTTGATAAATCGATTGTTTAAGTATCAAAACGGATAGAAAACATGAAACCAGTGGCAGAAATGCCGGAATTGTACCGAAAACACGTCCAAAACCGATCCTGAATATTTGATTTCATCTACTTTAGGCGGGTTTTTGCCATGTTTTTCTGACTTCCCGACATTTTCCGGGACTGAAATTTGGTGGAGAATGTTTTCTTGCATCAAGGAAGAAGTGATATAAATTCCAGAGCTCCAGCACAAAATTCATTTTTTCGCAAATTTTTGTGGGTATACCCCTTGACGAATTTTTAGGCCAAAAAATGAACTTTGACCTGGGGTTCTGGAATTTATATCACTGTTTCCCAGCTAAATACTGAATCACTGCACGAAATATCAGACCCTGAAACGGTCGGGAAAGGGTGGTTCACAAATTTTCGATTTTTCGAAGGTTCTGGGACTTTGACGGTGTATAAATCGATTGTTTGAGTATTGGTTGAGTTATTTTTTCGCCAATTTCTGAATGGGGCATTGACAGAAATTTAGTCTTAAGCACCGCGTAACAGAGTGGAAAGCAACCGGTATTCATAGAGCGCGTATAAAAAGGTAAAAAAAGCCGTTGCTATTGGATAGAGTAACTTGCAGGAAAGCCTCGCTGCCAGGAAGAGATCGTGGCTTTATTGGGAACACAGGAAGTCTGTTTAACTTCGCTGTGGAAACAAGACTGATTGCACGTGCCGGCGTCGGAGGAGCTTCGATGCCTGAGCTATGGAAATGAAGAGAAGGCGCCCGGCCAAGCTTCTACCCGAGAGAAAGGCACTCGAGCCAAGAGGCTCCGTGACTTATCCAGATTTTATCCGCGTACTATCGGCGTCTGGATCTCCAGCAGCAGCCACGCGGAAATTAACCCCCGCTACCAAGAGCAAAGACTTGCCCTCCCAGTGTTACTAGTCATTCAAGCTAGAATTTCGCTTTTCCACGACCCCTCGCTGATCGATCGTCGATTCTCCCTTGGTTGTAGCGAAACCTGAGAGTTAATGCAGCTGACACACAACGCCACTTCCCCGAAAAGAGGATACTGAAAGGATTTAGCTTGAGAGGGTGACGCTTATCACAGTCTCAATTTCTTCCACTTCTTTTCAAATATCCCTTTATACTATAAAAGAACTGTTTTAAATTTATTTTTATAAAAATTATAAATTATATCAGGATAACCAGCAATTAGACTTCTAGAGCATCAACTGAGCGAGTGCGAAGGTTGCTAGTAGATCACAATGACACAATGCAAGTAATGGGACGCATCTAGTGGGATTTAATCAAAGTAAGTGGCAGATGAGCGATGCTCACGAGCCAGAAGACAAAAACAATGAGAACAACAGAGAATGGATGGAAAGAAGCTGCAAGCGGATTAAATGGAGATGGAAGGAAACCCTGGCCAGTGGTGTAGGCTATGAATGCCTAATTGCGAGACTGTCATTAAGGCGAATGAATGCTTAATAGCAGGTGGCAGAAAATGGACTGAAAATCCGGTCGGCTGCCATTTATCTTGGGTATGCGAAATCATTTTAAAAGTAATTAAGCTCTTTCCATAGGAAACAAATGAAGCGGAGGAGCTCGAAATCGGCTAATAATACCTTGGAGGACTGCTCGTGCAACTCTCGTACCTTGAAGCAAAGTGCCCTCTCGGCTCGGTGTCGGTGCGACCAGAGTGCTCCAATTAGAATAATGCTCGCGCGAGTGTATCACAGTGGCGAAAACTTTTTCTCCTTCCCTCGTCTCTTCTCATTCAGACAATTCGCGGGATCCCTCTCATAGTCAGGCACACTGTGTACGTGCCTCTATGTGTCTGTCTGTGTGTGTGTGTGTGTATGTGGGGGGAAGTGGGAGCCTTTGTCGCGCGGGATTCTCGCGCGGAAGTTTAATTAATCCTGCAGGAGGCGGCAAGCGAGTGAAACCTTGCTGGCACCTACTGTTGGGCGGAGTACTAGTCGAGCACCACCGGATATTACATCTGGAATTTCTGCACATCGCACGAGCTATCCTGAAACAATAAGTTCGGGCGCGAATCCCACCACGGCAAATTTGAGCTAGAAAAGAGAATGATAAAGGTTCGACCGATGATTTTTACAAGATAATTGGGTGCCGGTTCAAAGAGCCTGTGATAAATCGGGATTGCAGGAGTTTCGACTCTAAACGAGCGGTCTATCAAAGGAAACGGGAAAAAGTAGAAGGGTCCTCATTATTCTCACCGAAAGTGCCACTTCACCAATACCACTGTCTTTTACAGCATCGAGGTAAGATTTCCATTGCACAATTAGCCACGATTTCTCGCTGTTTTTCTCACTGTTTGGCTAGTCGACGAACTCTGTCACTTGAAGAGTGCCGAGACTTTTTAAGAAAGCACTCGAAAGTCACTTCTTCCCGAGCTCTCCTCTTCTTACTACTAAAGAGACTAAGAGTGAGAGAGAGTAAGAGGTTGTTCGTGGTGCGCGTTGGCGCTAACTTATTACGAAACAATTTGCAAGTCTTATGCGAAAGGCCGGGAAAGAGTGGGCGCGCGTACAAGTGCAAGGGTGGGAGTGAGAAAGAGAGCATCGCAGCCTGAGAAGCCCAAGATTTAGAGAGACAGGGTTGAAAGGGGTTCGAGCAAATGCGGCAGCTTAAGGACTTTTAATTCGAGAGACTGAGAGAGAATGCAGTAGAGTCTCGAGGGATAAGGAAAGTGCCTGTGCCATGCGTTCTAGACACTGGAACCTCGGTGAGGAACGTCGTGTTACAAGACGAGACATCCAGGAGTTTCAAAAGAAAAAGAAAACCTCTGGAAAATGGACGGATGCTCCGGAAAAGCAGGAGAAAATCGTGGCAAGAAAAAACAGGCTGTGTCTGTGCCGAAAGGACTTGTAAATAGCTTGGTGAGAGCGAGTGTACTCGTCGTAAACAAGTTATACGAGGAAACACGCGCCGCGTGTTGGCTTGCGTGTGCAACGGTAGTCGGCTGGTATTATCTTAACATCATAGAGTAATTTCCATTAGAAGCGTATTGCATTATCCTGGAAATTAGCGGGAGCCTCGACCCAGCCTATTACTTTTTCTCTTTCTGTCTGTCTCCGCCTCGGACATTAAAATTCAACGTTTTTCGAAGTGCACCCTCTCGCGCGTTGCGGCTCATCCTTTGCCGTGTTGCGAGTGACCCACGCATAAATTAGCATTACTTTCATTCGCAAGTCCGTTAGAGAGAATCTTCTGTGGTCAGGCATAACATCCCAGATTCATCACTGGTTAACCGAGCACTCTTTACAATAAATTCTATGAATAGAACAACCTACATTTTCTCGATGATAGCACATTTATAAGCAATAGACTTCATGAAAAGGAGAAAGGGTACATCTAATTCAACGGGCGGTATAAATTTGTATAGATAGCGCCACATATTTTCGATTACCGGCGAGGGTGTGTCCCTAACATGGGTGTGGTGGCCACTATTCATCGTTTCGATAGCCAACCATCTGTCTTTATACGACGATGCGGCGATCCCCATAAATGTACACCGATGAAAATGCATATGGTTCTCTCTGTGCTCACAGAAGCGAGCAACCCTCTTCCGCCCGTGATCTCCTATCCTCGAAGTTTTCCTCGGGCTGCTCGTAATTTTGTAACAAGGCAGCGGGCCATTTTACGAGGTAACTCGAGAGCCAAAGTACAGGAAGGAGCCAGAGCCGACGCTGGCGCGAATTAAAGCGGCCCATTTCCTTAATGGGGCCGTCGATTTTCACTAAGGTTGGAGGATAATGAAGCAGCTGGCTGCACTACTCGCAGCCGCCGGTTTGGTGAATCAAACCAGCGAGAAAGGCCCATTTGCAATGTAGGTATACGTCTGTCAGTTGATATATTTCTGTGATTGAAATAATCCTCTTTAACAGGACATTGTTGTTGTGTATGAATTGTCAGTTTATTAACTTGGAAACACAATATGATATGAAAATATGAGTATGCATGTTAATTACCTTTCAACACCAAGGACAATGGCTTGGAAAAAAGCTTATTGTGTAATTGAAGCAACATGCTCTCATTGAAGGAGGCAGACTTTCTTTCTACGTCGCAGAGAGTACTACAACAAGTGTATGCTACTACTACTCCTCGTCCGCATCCATCAAGCGCTCGTCGAGAAAGGCACTGGTTACTTCAAAAATTCTCCGCGGTACTTAAACATCCCGACGGCTGGCTGGCGAGAGACCGATTATATTTCGCGATTAAAGCTGCACACCGACTGAATAAGGACACACTCCGCGAGTCCGGCGACGAGGGAATACTCGAACCTTGAACGCAGAAACTCCCCTGAAAAGATTTCGCCCGTCTCTTAGGACGTCAACTCGACTGGAATTTTAAAGAGAAAGACTCCCAGCAAACAGTGCTTCTCTCCTTTTTTTTCTTTCTTTTTTTTGTTTGAACGAAAGAAAACCGCGGCCAGCAAGCGTATTCGGCTGAATACAGGAGGTACATTTTGCAGGGCGTTTCACGTAGGTTTTTATACCCGACACGAATCTGTGGATTCCTTCCTTGCAACTGCGATAATTCTTCCACCCTTTTGCTGTTGCTCACTGACTCGAAATTGTCCCAGTAATTACTGTAACTCGGCGAGTAACTGGTGCCGATATTGAAAACTCCCTTTTCAATGGCAAAGAAATGCAAGTTCTCATTATGCAGCGGACCGAAAACGAAGTAAAATAGATCGCGCAATTAAGACACCGCCTGTCCAAGCTACAAGTACTGATTTACTTCGGTGCCCGCTAATCCGTTCTTTTACGAGTGGAACTAGGTTAATTGTATTTCGCTGCAATAATTAGATCATCGAGGTTCTGGAAAGAGAACTTGCTTTGGAAACCAAGAGCGATCAGCAACAATCTTCAATTGCGTGAACCAATTGGCATAATGAATCATCGCGATTGTGATAATCACACCATTCTTCTTCCTCGATGTAAGTAACTTGATACGGTGTTAATTGACAATAGTTGTTCGCCTGTCATGAACCCAACGAAGCGGAAATCTCGGGAATCAATAGGCCGAAGTGCTTCTTGAGACTGTCGCGTGGGTAAAGGTTTGCTGTGACTGGTTGGAGCAAGTGCTCGCCGGTGATCTAGATAAAATGAAGGGCTCTTACCTTGGATCTGCCTTCAACGCGCTTTTCCTGGTTCAGCTGGATCCAGGCATCCCAGCGGTGCCTGTATACTGTGAGCGTGTTCCACTCGTTTAGCTTTACGGTCTCCGTGCTCCTCACTGTGCCCACCCCGCTTCCACAATCGAACCTTCAAACAGACAGCAAAATGCATATTCACTTGGCCTGGCACACTTGCCGAGTTCCTCTCCCAACAAGCACTTCTACAGAAACATATTCTACACTTGGTAATATGCGGGTTACTTTATATAGAAATGTAGACAGACTCGATGGAACTTTAATGTCGAGCAAAAGTGGAGAAAAGTGTGCTCTACATCCACGACAAATGTCCCGATTATTAAACGAGCGTCCGGCGCGTCAGCGACCAAATGCAATTACAGGACTCAAGGCGAGGAGTGGGAAAAGCTTGGAGTATTAAGAGTCTGGAAAGAGGAGCGAACACACGGCACGCTCAAAGACTCTTTTCCCCATTCAGTCAGTCTCAGATTTCTCGAGCTGCAAGGTAAGTAGAGCACGCTTGACAAACGGTCTAAATGGAAATTAAAGGGGCCACAGTCTATACACCACTCGGGTTGTGTTGATGCCAGTCGGAGCACGAGAAGTCTCTCTCGCTCCCGTGTCAGCAGAGTCACGTCCGAATTTTCATGATAGCCTACCTCCCAGTTCACCTCCCCTATCCTACGCCAGCTCGTTCTTCTAATTAGAGGGACGCGTCCTTTCATCGCCTAGTGCGAATTTATCCCGACTCACCTAACTCAAATACACCGGCTATTAGTTATAATTGGGCTTGATTGAAGTAAATTTTGCAATTTCTACGATCTTCCTACACACACTAACACGCACACAAGGCCATAAGAAGTGATCTTCAACGCTCGCCTAAATTAGTACTGGTTTTCGAAGGCGAGCCAGCCTGGATCGACCAGTAATGAGAAATTTTAATGAGTTTTTTTCCCTTCCTTCTGCAGAATATATAATAGCTCATTATCACAGCATATTAATTAATAGCGGGCAACATTTACGCACGGTCGCATTTGTTCAGACCACTGCACTCACCATTCTACTCACGATTATTAAATCAAATTATTTGAAATCTTCTGTAATAACTTGGAAATTAAATACACTCGACTGACACGCGACACTAAAGGGAACGTCGAGCGACTGTCGCGGTGTCAGAGTTATGCGATCTTTTAAAGCTTTGACGTAAAAATGCCGATCGGGCAACGTCACGTTTCACTTAATATCTGAACATACCTTCGAGCCCTGAAGGCATACTACCAAAAATCGTTGGAATGCACGATACAGACAAGTAATGAAAGGCACCGGTGGAAGTACAGCCGCGGGCAATGCATCGCTGTATCATGACCCTGACCTTCCAGCTTCCAGCAGTGACCTTCTTTTATAGTTACTGCGGATGCTGCCGCAAGCTGCACTTGACATTTCCGCAATGCGACTACGCTCCCGTTCGACTTCCGACCACCTACCACGGTCAGATATGCCTCACGTGTGCTTTAAGCACTCTAATCCGGAAATCGTTACAAAATCAAGACAACCCGCAATTTACACTTGCTTTTCCTTCTTTTCCTTTTTTTCAGACAAAAGATATCTAATCAGGAGATTAGAAGACTTTTGCAATTGATATTAAAGTATTTGGATTTTATTGAATAAGTGGAGATCTAGCGAGAATCGTGTATGGAAGCAAATGATAGTGATGTACACAGCTAATGCCAGAACTAGCGCTGGAGACAGTGATGCCTGGAGCCAATATCTTGTACCGGTTGGCTGTCTCGAGCTTAGCGCGCAGCCACGAAATCCCATGGCCAAGATTTCCGGCTTATCCGATCTGAGTGGCCTTTTCTTCGGCTAAGCTACGAACACCCATATCCGCTGGTCTCCGTCACGCCAACCAGCTCAAAGAATCACTTTGCCGCACACGGATCTTGGTACAACGTTTACTTCCAGGAAACTGAATATCCACCGCGAAAAGAATGTAATATCCAGTGAACGGGTAACTGCTAGACATGAGAGAGGAAAAGTGATGGAAAGATGGTAATGCTTCGTGACCCGGAAAATAGTAAAGTTTCATGTTGGAACTGGTTAATATGGGACCCGATATCGGCTATTGCTTTACGGAACAATGAAGCTTGTATCTGATTGTGGGAGGTATGCTTAATAAATTATGAAAACGAGACTGAGCTAATAATGGTCCATTATTCGCTGGACATTTAATAAATCAGGAGCAACATATCAATTGGTTTTGGGATCGAACTCCTATCGTATTTGCGAAGCTAAGTCCAATAATACTAATTATAATCGCAGGATTGGAATTCTAAATTGGCCGGTGTAAAAAGTCAATTCAGAGCTTTGCGAAAGTAGTTGAAACCGGTGGGAAAGTTCTTTCGACAAACTTGGCCAGTCACAAATTACACGCGAGTCCGCGGGAGTCACGGCTTATTAAACCATAACGAAAAATTAGCACAAGCGGCTCTTTAATGAATGGTCACGTCTAACTCCCGGCTTCCTGAAACAGCCGGTGTCCCAAGAAACTTTTCGCTCTCACCCTCCATCGACTTTCAAAGTACACCGACGCGACGAAGTGAACTTTACTGACGTACTTTTTAGCCATTCGAAGCGATGAAAGTGCCAAAAATATACGCGTCAAAGGTAGTCCAGCAGGCTTTCTATTCTGAACTCCGATTAAGATTTAACGGGATCGTTCAGTGATTCACCAAGTAACAGCGACACGTACTAATTGGTGGCAATCGCGAGAGACATAAATCTTTTGATGTTCGAGGGAGCTAATGGGACGATAAAGTTGTGGAGCGCTTAGGAAACTTAGGCCATTGCCGTTAGAGTTATGTAAAGTTATGCGGCATAATTCGCCGATGCGCCCGACGAAACGCAGTTTCCTGCAAACAGCAGCAGCAACAGCGGCTGGGCCCGAGTGAATTGGGCGTTGATCGGTGCTGATACCGAGCAGCGAGCAAATCTGCATAAACACGCGCGGCACACAGCGATACCACTGCAATTAGATTTGCCTCCTCAGGCTTGATGGGATGCCGTTAAGCGTCCCTGCAACACCTATATTGCTCTTACACCTAAGCTTATCTGCATTTGGTAGTGCGCTTCAATTTTCCCCGAACGATCAAGAGACACTCTATTGATTGGCTCACCAAAAGTCAAGGAACATTTGCTTCGAACTAGCACGGCTCACCTGAACTCAATGAAGCCGTGATGCAATATGAGAGCCATGAAGTCACCCTGAAGATCATCCCGTTCACCAGCAAGAAGGAGGATCCCATCCCACGCCTCTGGCCTGAACTCCAACTCAAGCTGGACGTGCTTGTACGCGGCCTTTAATGCAGGAAAAGCAAGCCAACCCGAACCGGTGAACCTCGGCGACCTCACATCAGCTTCTGTAAACAGAAATCACGGTAATGGTCAGTGTAAACAAGCCTCGATTACTGAGGAGTTCGTCTGCAACATGTCACTCCTAATTACTCGGAGTCTGGGTGCCTCGTGACAGGCTAGATGAAAGAGGCCTCTTAATGGATTCGTTTGGGGAAGATGGGGAAGGAAGAAAGGGCAGAGGAAGCGAGGCTGCAACTTGCGAGGAAGGAAATCGACTTCCAGCGTGAACCTTCGCGTTTGCCAGGCTATCTCAACGAGGCGTTGCCCGTAAACGAAGAAATATGGAGGAAGTCTCCCGTCGAGGATGGAGAAGAGGGACAAGCGAGAAGCTGGAAATCGAGAATTCCAACGGCGTGCCAGGCTTAAAGACTACCTCGCACCCTCGAGCCGCTCCGGAGCCGCGTATCCATCAAGGGTGCGAGAGGGTGGAAGCCTCTGCGCGTACACGTATACTCTATGGAGCGGGCTAGTTTAAGGGCCTCGATAAATCAAGCTGCACGAAAAGAATGGTGCAACTCGGGAAACCCCGGTCACTGGGAAATGGAATAACCCCTGTTGATGTTGCCCCCATCTACTCGGCACAACCCCCTATAAAACTTCCTTCCAATAACTACATCCTGGTATCATTATCAGATTCTTATAACGAAACCCAGACATCCAACAATACAAAGCTCTCCGATAGGATTGGAGTGCTACGTTTCATATATTTTATATATGCCCACAATATTATACAGATTTGTAAATACTTTTAAATATAAATCTGTGAGGGGTAAATAAAAAATGACATTTTCTAGAAATAAAAGCTCAGTGTTTTTAGAATGATCGAGGGGGGCAATCAACAATGACAGACGGAGAAATAAAAAGCGTAATTCGTGACTACAGTTGACGGGTGCACTCGAACGCGGACGTACATTTTCGAAGGCAGCTTTTGTGTCAGCAAGCAGACGTCGTACCTTTCGATGGGAGAGGGAGAGAGTGGTGCGGGGGTGTGTTTGCACAAGGGATTAAGCTCGACGGGCACGCGAATTTTCCCTCCTGTTTCCGGCTTTGTTTCGCCCGGCCCTAATTCAATAAAACGGCCCGGTGCTCCATCCGCACCCGCACTCGCACTCGCCTGCACCCCTGCGACTCTGCACCGCTCGGAACAGGGGAACCGCAATTAACACAACTATGAAGATTTATTAACATCCCCACCGTTTCTCGCTGCTTTTTCCAGAGGCCACTAGTCGCCGGAGGGAAGAGAGTAAGAGGGAGATTTCAATGGCTCATTGAATGAAGCAATGCGCTCGCTCAATTTCACCTAACAAACCCGGCCAGGTTCCATCAGCGCCAAATTGGTGGACGTAACGACAAGTGCGGAGGGGACGGCCTAATGAAAATAAATCGAGTTGCAGGCCTCTGGATTCGCTAAAGAAGACCCCTGCGATAATGCAAAATGCTGGTCTATACGTTACAACAATCAACCAACTACCCATCACATATTTCTTTTCGTATTCCGATTCTCATCCATACTTGTTACCATTTTCCTAATTGCTACAAAATCGATTCCGTAACATGACAGTCTGCAATACGAACATCCAGCAATTCTCATTAGCAGCTAATGACGGTTTGGAATCGTAGACTATGAAAACATGGTTTTAATTGGAAATGGGGGTGTATTCGGTCAGAAAAGTTGACGGTGGAAAATCGAAGGCGGGAAGTTGCAATTGCGGCGTGCTGGTGTGAATGGCGATCTCACGTATGATGGGTATGCGCTTCCGATCGTGCTATCGCATTTTTATCGTTCACGGGGAGATGGATGATGGAAAGGGGACACGATATTCGTGGCTCACCACTTTCCAAGCTCACGCGAGGCTTCCCAGCTTCGACGCACTGAAATATCCCTCTTGGTACCATCGCTTGTTCCGGTTAACATCGCACCCGTACACCGCTCTGCTCACCGAGACACGATTATTAAATCTGAACTTCGTATAAATGCAGATATCGATGAGCAAGTATCGCCCAGTGAATATTTGTACATTGTCCTACACTCTGATAGTTCAGATACATTGTTTGCATCGTTCGAAGCATGAAAATCAGACGAGGGACGCGGTGAAACACGACAAATACTAGAATTGTCAACGGTACTTTAATCTTGCTACAGAAACGAACGTGTTGTGTTCGATAATAGCTGGTTGAGGATACAGCTTCGAAAAGTAACAATTCAACAACTACAGTTACTGGTGAAAAACGACTTTGTATTTAGTACAGTTGACTGAAGGGTATAATGTGAATTATCACATTGTGTCGGGGGTCAGTATCCTGGTGTTTCTCTCGCACGTCCGATCGGTCACTTTGGCAGCTGGCCAGAGCCAATTTCTCGAGCACCCTCAATTAACTACTTGGAGTGCATTTCCCCCTGGATTCATCTTCCTCTTCGAAAGTAATAAGCACGATTCTCATTCTTGCCGCGTCTCCTACTCATTCGTATGAGTGGGGTCGTATCAAAGTTCTCGCTCCAGCTGGCGTATAAAAATTTAAGCACGTGCCCGGGATGTCGTCACAAAGGTCTCTCGTGCGCGCCGGAGGTTGGTGCGAGGTGGAAATCTCGCCGGGAATACGCCAGATCAAATAGAGGGTTAAGAATGCGTAAAGGAATCCACGAAATTCCGGCTGGCAAAGGAAGTGTGGTATGAATGTGCATACATAGGCGCCAGTGAGATAGATTCGAGTGAGAACGTGGCGTGAAATCGTTACGCATTCGAGGCATTTTGTGCTCGAGCAAGACTTATCGCAAACATTCCTTAATCCCGAATGGAGAGGCGATTTGCTTCTGAGCCAGCAGGAAAAAGCTACCATTCTCCTAGCGAGTCGCACTCTAATCCTACCTGCAAGCGTAACCCGCCTTTCGAGAGAGTCTATTTGTCCGAGCACTTCTTGCAGTTTCGTTACATGGCCCGTCAGGAATGGCCCGCTTAAAATCCAACGCTTCCTAGAGAGTACGCCCACCACTGGAGAAGCAGCGTGTACCACTCCGGCACGCCCCGCGCTGCGTATGCAATTTTTAGCTAGCTACATTTTTACCTGGCATCACTTGACCGTTTTGCACCGGCGACTAAATAACTTACGCGAAAGTACTCGCAACGAGGGAACCCCGGCAGAATTTAACGCGGCACAAGCATTCGTCCGTTGGTGGTAAACTTCTGTGAAGTGGAGCTCGCTTTATACGGCTTAACCCGAGCAACCCTTATGTTACCTGTGCGGGACACAACAGGCGAGCCTAACTATGCCCGAACTCTCCGCTTTAACTCTTGCTCGTCCCTATCGAACGATTAAACGGACTAATGGTTTATGGGTAGCCGGGACCGCCTCGGTACACTTCATCAACTAACTCTAGCCTTAATTTCCACAACCCTGAATACCAGCTAGGAATATCTATGGGAATTCTACAACTTTTAACTTGAAAATACTACTAAATTAATAGAGAATCCTCTTTTACTTTAGAAGAGAAATTATTTAAAATAAGAAAGATGAGTGCTAAAAAATGGCAACAATGTTAAAGCTCCGGTGTTCATTGTTGGAAGTTTATGAACTATTTTGGTATACTGGTAGGCGTGCCTCCATGTAAATGAACAGGATCAAAAGGGCCGCTGGAATTTCCAGTCGAGCTACGCTAAACTGGCATCGGGCGAGCCTTCTCCCATTGAATAAGCCCTGCTCGATAATGTAAATACTACACGAACCTCGTCCACCCACCTCGAGTGTCACGTTTTATAGGGCGCGATCACCGATTCCTCTGACTCCCTGCGATGCCTTCGTGTCTCGTAATTGATACACCACCGCTAAAGTGGTAATCTCCTGCCTGGAGTTAATAGACTGAGTTAATGCTTTTCATTTAATTCAACGATCGGTAAATACTAAATTGTTCTCGACACAAATAGCCGACCAACTCCGACTGAAAAACGCCAGACTGCCTGGCTTTAAATAATCTTGCGCATTTTACTGATCCTGGTAGAATATCAAGCACGCGCGCGCGCGTGTTGAAATGCAATGAAAATGTGGCCACAGTTTATTTAGCTTGTTGCATCGGATAACCAGCGCAAATATTTGGCTGCCCGCTATAAGGTAATTATAGCAATATTGTATTAAACGACATCGTACAGTGCACGCCTGGTCTCACACAACTGGTTTCCCCTTCGAAATACGAATTCGTACAATGGGAAAATAGAGGGCTCAGGAAATTCACCGCATTTCAGGGACGAATTACAGGACAAATTGGCGACAATTTAAATAATGACGAAACAATAAACTTTAATTAGTAATTGCGCGGCTGGCCGAGTGTTTTCCACTGGACTCGATAGTCCTGCATTAATGAAAAGCATTCGCTGACCATTCGGAGCGTGCAACACCTGCTCGGTGAATGCATCTTCACGCGATTCGTTCACGAGTTGCATAAACGGCCGAATGCATTATCTCTCGGAATTCGGGTGGCTGAAAAATCTGCCACGATTACGTCCACTAGTGTGATTTCAGTGGCTCAGGCTGCCAGCGGGAATTTTTGCGCATCTCAATAACTCGTGACCCACATTTTCCTCAGCAGGGAAGCGCGCCTGTACCAACATTTCTATGTATGTATATATGCACAGCAGCCACCTTTGCGTAGTGCGTATATACCACGAGGAAAGGAGTAATTTACGGTGTTGTGGATAAAAAAATATGGTACAGATAAATTAAATGAATAGGGAAGGAAAAGATAAATAGATCCTGGTCAAGACGCAAGAGCGATAAGTGCGAGTAGCTAAGAAATATATGGGGTTACTGGAACAAGCATCGGAAATATATCCTTTTCTCAACGATTCCATTAAGAGCACCCCACAGTGATCCCAGCAGGGTTGATAGTCCCAAAGGGGGTGTTCCTTTCCGGTTTGTTCATCCATGGTGAATCGAAACAGGCTACAACATTACTCCACGCATTTTCCTCCTGTCGAGCCTCTCGCCTTACTTTTCTCCTGTCCCGCTGGTCTTTTCTCACGCAGCACGAACTTAACCAGACCTGATTATATCAGTGCTGAATTCTCTTCTCAAGATTTCCTCGGGGACGAAGAAAATCTTGCCTGTGGTAGCATCCCTTTATTAAACTGGGATGAGCTGCATTCCATACTAGAAAATGTAGACAGCCACTGGTTCTGCTACTAGCAATAATAATTGCCACTGGTTTTGGCATTCGATACCATGGTAATTACGTGACACCACCCTTTGGCGTATGGTGTGCATTACAAGCACTAATTGCACCGTTGCATACTTCGTAATTAGTTTCCCCTTGTGCCGAGAATTAGCGGGTGCGATATCAGTGGAACTCTGCTATGGATATCAGTAATAACCCTAGACTAAATCGCTGCTCTATTAGAAGCACCACTCCGAAATAGACATGACTTGTCTACAGTAAATTACTGCCAAATTGATGTCTATGCTTCTAATATTAAAAAAATGTACAAAGGAATGAAAGGATAAATACGAAAACGACGAAGCTTTTCACATCCTTTCGAGGGAAATACCATGAGTGAATGGGAGAAGATATCCATGGTATTGGTGCCGATTCGCTTGTAATATGTCTTATCGATTTTACAATCAAGAGAAAAGCAGTGATCCGTCGCCAGGTTTCGCCTTTCCACTGAGACGCCCATGACATTATGAGGGCGTTCCCTTGTACGTGTCAGTTGGTTCGTATGGGATGCTTCGCTTAATGCATAGCTCGGCTTCATCTACACTTCATCCCTGCCGAGCGGAAATCCACGTCCCCCAGGCTCCTCGCTAACTCCCTCGCAATGAAAGGAAATTGGAAAACCCGATTGAGAAATTATCGGGGAATCGAGTGTAGGAGAAAGAGAGAGAGAGAGAGGGGGGGGGGGCAAGATTGAAAAGCGTGAGAATAAAATCCCGCGGGATAGAAAACTGTTCCAAGGCGTGAAAACGTCTGATGTCATGATGTGCAAGCTTCAGTCTAATTCCTACATCTACAAGTTGATAAGCGCCTTTTCTTGGATGACTTTTATTCTTACCGCAGCAAGAATCTCGAAGGTAAAGTGTTGCGCGAGTTTCTGTTGGATGCAGCAGGGGAAAAAGCTCTCGATGCAACTGGTGCAGGTGCTTGGCAACGGTGCGCATTGGAAGCGCCGTGCAACCGGCGAATAACTGTAACTGGTTGGCGTAAGAGTAAATTAGCGTGAAGCTTGGGAAGGAAAGTTCGCTGTTGGATATAAAAGGTGGCGGGTAGAGAGGAGCGCTGCCGATGCCGGGAGGCGAGAGAACGAATGTAGTGGCCATAATGGGAAGCCAGCCACTCGCGAGTTCGTTCCGATTACTTGGCCGAGTTTCCACTGGATAGTAGGCGCCATCGGGACTTGGCAAGAGTTTTAGCCAAGCACATCGCACTCTCGTCTCTCATCGGGTGTGAGCGAGAGGTGGATGGTTGCTTCTTCCTCGCTAATATAAAATTTTGAATGCGCACAACGTGCCTCGAGCGGTTAACCCGACGGAATAATCGTTGGCAGACTGCCTCGTAAGCTCGTATACCACCACACGGCTCCCTCGCATCCTCCAGGATTATTAATGCGCCAGCTCGTCCTGTTACTCCTACGTACTTTTACCCCCACCTACTTTTCTCAGCTGTGACACCAACCCTCTTTTCTTTGCTTGGTTATCGCTAAGAACAAAGTTTCGTTGAGAGGCGCGTTTCAAAACTTTCCACACCTGACAAGTGATACGAAGAATAACCGATTTCCGAGCACCATCCAGTTGACCTCTCGCGGAAGTTCAGGGCATAGTACAGTGTTTCCGATATTTGTTATGTGTGCGCGCTAGTCGTTGTGACCCGTGAAACACGAGTAACACGATGACACTGGAAATGGCGATCTACCAATACGATAGTGAAGCCTGGTCTGATTTAATTTCATTTTGCAGATAGAAATTAATTGTTCGAAGTACACGATACTTCCCAGGATAATGAACTAATGATATTAATGATACCATGACTATCGAACGATGAAATAGCGCTTACCTTTTTGATCAGTGAATGCATGTCTGACTATGCGCGGACCGCAACCACTGCGGAATCCCAAGTTCGTACTACTTGCTTTCACTGTTCATGCTGTTTTATTTACTCGAATATCACAGAGAAAAATGAGCGAGTATAATGAGTCTACCGGAGTATAATTGGGAGGAATTCTCGGTATACACTGCGGTGGCAGTGGACTGCATTTGCGACCCGATGCTTATGCTCCAGATCCCCGAGAACGGGACACAAACACTCGAGTGCGGTGCGCGTACTTCCTCCTGGCTATGAGCTTCAGTTGACATAATTTCCAGGCCGTAAGGGTAGACGACGAGCCTTAGAAAAGATTCGACGTAATGAGTGTCGCCGGCCGAACAAAAGCTAGCGCACCACATCGACTTCCGGTGGACACACGTACGCAAGAGAAGGAGGAGAAGGAAGAAAAAGGAATTCGCCGTACCGCGCGTATGCTCACAGAAAGATAGTGAAATATAATTCTACGCTACGTGTTCCTGCACTTGGCAAACTCGACGTTAATGAAATCCCACCCAGATGCCAGCATCGAACTTCATTTCTTCCTCTCTTCGAAAGGGAAGAAATTTCCTGGATATTAAAACGCCGTCCTCCAAGCAGCCATATACGTCTCGCTGATGAAGTCGTTCGATCTCAAGAATCTACTTCCAATTCGACATGGAATACCAGCGAACTTCCTTTTGAAACGACGCTCCTACTTTACGACACTGAACTAAGAAAGATTCTTTCGCTCTGTCTATCCTTCAGCGCCAAGTACGTAATGAAATAGGTGATGAGCAGTTCCATTGGGAATATTCGAATGGTTTGATCTCAACTACTGGACGAAAGGTGCTAGTCAGCATTTTCAAGTTTTCCAAGAGAGGATTTGAATGAATAATTAGACCTGCATATTTCGACTCACACCCACTTGTCAAGAGTACGGGTTAGCTTCGAGCAATTAATGCCCAGCTGGATATGAGCTGCGATATCATCTAATTGAAGCGGTACATCGACTCACCAATCGTCCGATTACTGCGCGGACCTTAACCAGCTTCCGAACACGCGTAATCCGGCCAATGCACTGCCTGTGTGCACCGCACACACACACATGCACATACACACCTGTAGCATAGCTATACGGCTAATCGATTGACTATCCGCTGTGACGCGACAAATTGTGTTTGCGCACCCTCTTGTGTTATGCCAGATACAATACCCAAGGAGCATAGTCCTCCGGGATGATATATCACCTAAAATACTAACGTCTCCCAAAACCCACCAACACATAACACCTAAGAAGAGTGTACGAACTGTGAATGTGTTGATCGGATAATATTTTGAAGCACATGACTCTCGGTACTTTCCAAGGACGATCTAATCACTATCAGTTTACCAAAGTGCCTGGCAGAAGTAATCTTATTCTCACCGGGCTACCTGAAGATTTCAGGAGTTTCGATCGTGTTGGGTTAACCCTTCTACTCTCTAGCCAACCGGCGGTAACATTATAGAGCAAGTAATGGGATAAGCTCGCTCAGCCCCGCACCGAGAGAGCGTGTTCTTCCCATCCAGGTGTCTTCCACAGTCTGGAAGAGGACAGCCTGGAATTAATCCGATGCAACCTAGGCATCCAGACACCCTCGGAGCGTCGTCTAATCTCATGTATATCAGCTTACAGCGTATCTACTTGAAATTCAATGAGTCGTATTTCACAAATCCCCATTTTTTTCCAGACTAGTCAAATTCCTGACAAATGTTTGATTCGAAAGTGGCGGAGCGTAGTAATTCGATCGGCGTCGCCTTCCCCGAGGATTTCCAAGTGGACGTACGCGCAATCGCCACCCTGGATCCACGTGTGCTCGATTTAATGGACTGTTTGTAACCGAGTGCGCTGCCACCACCGCTGCCACTGCGACACCTTGGCAACTCCCCTCTACGCCCGCTGTCGACCAACCACCCCCTCCCCCACCCACTGGTTTCACCCTGTTTTTGTTGCGTTAGAATTTCCATTACACGCTGGTCGAAGCGGGACAGGAAGGTCTGAAACGTGCCTGAAGTGGTTTGAACGGGCTTCGATTGGTATGCAGATACGCGCAACCCATAGCCACCACGCCACATCGAAACACAGCAACCTTGTGAAAATAATGGCGAATACCTAGTCGTGCCAACCTACTCCCATAATACAAATAAAATCGAACAAAACTCTGGTGGCGTCTGTAGTTTCTACGGGCGTCCATTAATCACAGGCGCGCACCTGTTACCGTACTAAAAGATTCACGAGGTCGATACAGACGGTGGCTCGCATTAAGCGATGTGGGATACGTGTCACGTCGATGACGGCCTGACAAATATCAACCTGTTCACTTCGTGGAGCCGTCTACGATGAGAATGAAGGCACAAGGATAAAAATGTACAAGGGATTTCTGAGTGAACGTACATCGCAAATGCCGTGACATTTAGTGGCTCCGTAAGGTTGGGCTTTTCCTCGCCAAGGCGTAAGATCCCTTCAGGGAGTGGTAAAGAGAACGCCTGCCCGCCGGCCAATTATTACGAGCAGCTGCCACGACCCTACAAAGGCCCTCGTAAAATGTGTAACTGCTCGACACGCACACCCTCGCAAGAGTAATCGCTTCGTCGATACCAACAGCCCAAAGCGACCCTCCTACCAGAGAATCTTCTGGTCACGCGACTTCGAGAAATGCCCTTGGTAAGTCTGAAGGGCTGTCGACTTATTCTCTGTCCCAAAGAAAATACTGACAATCACGAAAATGTCACCCTCCTCTTTTTCTGTCGTTTATGATTTAATGAGTATGTAAAAAATAATAATGAAATAATAAGTTTTTATTGAATAGTAATAATTATATCAGAAGTTTAATCGTTACGAATAAATTCTTGCTGTGAAATGAGAAAGCAAGTGATACTCGGCGTATCGAGGCTACTACTTTAAACGTCGGTGCCGTGTCCTCGACGGCAAAAGCTTTCAGAAAGGCACACACACTACTCGAGAACGTTGAAAGCAAGCCTGCTGCCGGATACACTTTTCAGGACGGCATCACACCACGGCGAAAGGTGTATCCAAAGCTTTCTCCGATCTTCATGCTATTATTCTCTTACGTGCAGGTACTCATCCGTGCGAGAGGACGTAGCGGCCGCGCACCGGCTATTCCCCTTTCTCTAAATTGAGTTAACGCCGCTAACCACGGTGAAGCGCCGCTTAATATCGCTTTTCTTAGCGTTAGTCACGTTTCCCGGCAAATTGAGTTTCCCCGCCACTTCGCTCGCTCGGCCGCCTGCTGCCTTCGTGTATAAATAATGGAGGAGACTTAACCAGTCGGTCTCGAAACTACGCGATTTTTCACGGCAACTTCGCAAAAGTCTCTTGTAGCATTCCAATACCTAACAAGCCCGAGCGCTGTGCAAAATGCTTCAGAATATATTTAAATAATACGAACATATCCCGATATGAATGTTAAAAAAAAATATCAATAATATGAATAGGAATATTCCTATTGAAAACAATATCCAGTTCTCAATGGTATTTGGTCCGGAAAAAAGAGGCGCTACTGGGATATCATACCGCGTATTATTCCGGTCAGTATCTATTTTTTTATAAAGGCAATGGTGGGATCGACCTCATTAAAACCACAATCGCCACATGGAGGAACAAGAAATGTGCTGAGCAGATATTATTCGAAAGAAACAAGGTGATTCTTGTGAGTGTTCACGGTGGTATTGTTAAGGATTATTGCAACTAGAGCGGGGGTCGAATGGGGCTATTGTTATTTGCAAACGGGCACGAAGAATCTGGAATGAACAGTGTCGAACGCATAGTCCGGGTTAGCCCGGGCACATTCAACTGATGAGCTTAACGAAGTACAGGAATAGGTACTTTCAGCAGCCACGAAAGAAGAGAGGCGAAACTTTTAACGAAGCGTGCATCCCTCCCGTGCTTATGAACTCGGCGAACCCCAGCTTCATAATGGAGCATCCTTATTCCCGAATAAATAGCGCATTCTCCCAACCACATTCCACCGGGGAACGAATATGCTCGAACCGAGCAGAGAGAGAATTTAGATTCAAATACTCGGGTGACAGATGGAGCCGGCACCGTATTACAGAATAATTCTACGCTCGCCTCGATTGAAAGACCTTATAATTACAGCCGAGTGCGGTGTACGGTAATGACCGACGGCGTCGATACTTTCTTCTCAACCCGACAGTCTGCCGGAGGTGGAATCATCGATAAGTTCACCGTGTGCACCAGCCAGCCATCTGATACGAACGATAATAGGTCGGCTAGCCAGACGGACACCGCTGCTGCCGGACACGCGAACACGTGAAATCCTTTTAGTCACGGAATTCACCGCATTTCGATCCGCAGTAGAAACCACCGGTCGCCCTGCTTTCCACCCTTCTAATTCTCTCTTCGTAATTTCATCGGCCTGCTTGAAATTATTTCAAGTATTATACCAGATGTGACTCAAGAGAATCAACATATAGAAAGATATTACTATGTACAAGTGTGTCTAAGAAAGAGAAAGAAAAGCTCAGAACAAATTGCCTAATAGACGTTGTAAGCTGGATCCAAAGGCGTGTAGGAAACTTGTTTGTTTTCACGTGCTTCCCGTAAACGTCAGCCTACGGGAGGATACATGGGGCGCGTATATTACACAAGGCCATGCCACCCTCTCCGGTCTCAGCCACCGATACTTAGCCCCGAGTTTGTAGGTCTTCCCGGAGGGCGACATGAAATAAGGGGCTGCACATCCTGGCGCGCACTCTTCGTAAAACATCCAACCGCACTGGTTCCTGGCACGAGATCACGCGCTACGTGATGCTACCATCTACCGAAAAAGATGGAAAATGAACAATGCCGTCAGCCCATTCTCTTTCAAGCATCCTTCCCCGTATTTCGACACCCTCGCATGCACGATTAACATCAGTGCTGGATGTGAAGCATACCGCTGGAGGCCAGGGAGCAAACAATTCCAAAATGTAGATATCTCGGATCTCCCCTTTTGCCCCATTTGCCACAGGGAAAAGGAGTCCTGGGGGTTTGCAACGTGCGCCCAAGTGCATCATTTCATAATGCGACGCCTACACCGCAATGCCGAGGCTAAAAGAACCCCTGGGAGAAATAGAACATTTGGGACGAAAGTATGCATACAAACAATACCATATGCATTTGTGTAATACCATTCTCTATAAGAGGATACCACCGAAATTTTCATTCGACCTGCAAAAAGCGATGGAAAACTAGAATGCCAGAATCTGGAAATCGTTTCAGCGCGAGGAAAAACGTCTTCGCGCAATTAGACTCAGCATTCTCCCTTCCTCTCTTACTGTCTATCTCTGTTAGTGAAGCCTTCCTACCAACTTGTTCGCTAAATTACCCTGATGGTAGCATCGGCGGTAGCAAGCAGGCTGCCGCGAGAGAGCGGCCTGAAACGAGCGCGCACCGCTCACCCTCGAAAGTTGCCCGCTCGTTAGGCACGTGCAGGCTTCTCTCCTTGCGAAGTTACGTCATTATAGCTACGAGCGGGGGATGGAAAGGCTTTGTACGCGCGAAGACAGCCGGCTAAAGTGCGACTAGGATCGTCGCAACGATCCTGAATCCGCCGGAGGAGTATTCGAACTGCAGTCACCTTCCCTTATGACCCTCTCGTTATCCATTGGAGCGAAACACCCCTGAATCCCGACAAACAGTACGCCGAGTATTTATTCGACTCACCCCATCCACCAGGCAATTGCTTGTACCCCCATAAATGGATCTACCGGCGTAAATTTTCAGCCAGTCGGCAATAAAGTATCGATAGGATCTCACCCGGGATAAACGACCCTGCGTCAACAAATCATTGTCGCTCGGATCATGAAGTTCAATTGGATTTGACAAGAGAGCATTCCTTTTTATATGAGAAAGAGTTAGGATTGGGTTTCAGACGCTTGTCGGAGGAAAATGTACGCACTCGAGGTTAATAAGGGTCGTCGGACTGCCGAGAAGGACATTTGAAAGGAAAGGAAGTATAGTCTCGGCGGGTGTGTGGCGGCTTGAATGAGCGGGAGCGGGCGTCGACGATGAATAGAAAGGCATCGAGGGGCCCAGGGAAGAATAACGGGAAGTGGTTAGGTGGCACCGAAGACACTAGGCCATGACAATGAAGCGCACGGTACAGTCAGCTCCGGCGGCGGCGGCTTTTTCATTGAAAAACAATGCTGGCGGTGCGCGTATAGTGCGAAGAATCGAGCGACGCGTCACGATGATGGCTTTGGCAATCCCCTTCGCCAACTAGCTCACTTCCGCGATTGTCAATGCGAGGGTCGCAAGGTGGAACTTCAAAGGGCTTCGCCACATTAGCCCAAGACCTACTCGAGGTCTTCCTATTCTCCTAGCCTTTCCCATACACCTACCCAATTCACCCTAAATCGTTAGACTTAGGATCCAAGTTTATGCCATGAGTTTGCGAATTTGCCAACTGCTACTTGCAACAATGCATGTAATGCTACAAGGATTTTATATTGGAGAGAGGGGGAACCTGCTGTAACGTATAAGGGATGTTCTTAAGAAGTCCTTCAGCCAAGTCACCAGCTTACTGCTTTCCCTGTTGGTGGCTTCGTCGAGGAGTCAACCATCTAGAAATGCGGGTAGTAACGGGTCGGCAATTCGCACGTTCGTTCTAAAGATCGTACTATCGAGAGGTGCTTGGTACTCCAATACCCTGGGGAAAGCAGTTTTATCATTGACCGTAATGCATCCCCCTTCGCCACCAAGAGTGCGCCGATGCCTCTCAGAGAACCAACGGGCTTTTTCTACTCGAGAATAACGGGGGCATAGTATTCGAAGGTATTGTTTCTCTCTTCCGACGCGTTTCCGTCTCCAGCCTTCAGAGACACGTCGCAATTCTCATTACTCCAGCGTCCTTCAGTGCCCTAGCTAAGTCTCGCTCCCCACAACGTTCTTACCGCGCCTCTAGACTGAACTTTGCGCTTCCCGGAGAAAATGCAAGAAAGCGTCGCCTACATTTACCGGGGAGCGTAATGTTAAGACGCAAATACATAGTTAAGAATGGCCGGCAAAGCTAATTTATTCGAAGGAGCCTTGAGAAGTGGAAGAGCATTGCGCGTAGTCGTCGTCGGTTCGAGCCTCAGAGCAAGTGGCTGCTGGTTCTCGCGAGTGCACAGACCACTTGGAGAGGCCCCGCTGGGAAAGAATGAAAGATCTCGGCCGGCGGCGGCACAAGTAGGAAACAGGTGAGAGGTCTGTAAGATCAACGTCCTTTTGTTCCTCGAAATCGTCGACTGGCAACCCTTGCCTGCCCCCGGCGCAACGAGTGGCAATTGCGCCAGTAGTACGAGCGCATACCTAGTCAGACAGTGACAGGGGGATAACGCAAACGCGATCCCTAGAATGTACGCGATCCAAACTCAGAATACACGACCACCGCCGATTCTATCTGTACCCTTACAATAGCCTTTATGTCCGGGCCATTGTCTTCACCTGAGTAACATTGCGTGCAACTTGCAAAATACCTCCCATTCGACCGAAAATGTCCCCGACTCGCACGGCATCGTCTGCCTGAATTAATGGCATCGTTCTCGTATCTCTACGATACCATCTAATGCCTGGCACAGTAGAGTAACAATTGGTGCTCTCTTACTTTTTCCACTGACAAACAGTGCACGAAAGAGATATGCCAAGACTGAAAATTCATTCGCCACTCGACAATGCTGTTTCAACCCTCAGGTCGCAGTGATTACACTCGTACGATTTTTCTAGTAGCGCCGAGAGGCCTCGTAAATCTAGGCGATCTTCAGCGTCGAGAAAATCCGAATTTAAGGAGCATGAGGTTTACGACTAACGCTGGAGAGGAACTTTCTGTTTAACATAGAGAGTGGGAAAGAGAGAGAGAGGGTTATGCGAGCTCATTTCGCAGGGAAGTACCAGTGGTAGTGCAACACACGAGAAGTCCGGAGGCTACGTCGAACCGAAGTTACAGAATGCGGGAGGAGCCGCGCGCAGCTTTGTACGCGGCCGTTCTCCATGGAAAAGCAAGAAGACTGCGACATCGCCGGAGGCAGAGCACTGCCTCTAATTATCCACTGACCTAACGACTATCTCTCCTTACTCTTTTCTCTCTCTGACACATACACCCTCTCCCACATTCTACCTTCCTAGCCACAAATATTAAAGGCCACCAAGGAACCAGTGTTCGTGAATCTCTATTTAGAATGACCAGATATATTATTTCTACTTCGTTCTTAAAATAGAACTACTGGAAACAATCTTCCATAAAACTTCCTGTGCCAAGAATTCGAGACTAAGCGAACCGAGACTACTATGGTTAAAATATGACATTTTGAGGACGATATATGATGGGAAAATTCATTAAACTATCGAGTGAGTGCCTTCGTCTGCAGAAATCGCGGTAGTAACGAGCGATAATAGTGGCGTTACGAGTTGATAATACGCCAGTTAAATAATGTGCCTAGCGCATAGGAGGTAACCTGTGAAACGGATGGCAGCAGGTATGTACGTCTTTGGCGTAAAGTATGTACACCGCCTCAAGCACATAGTGGCCCGGGTCTACCTTTCCAGGGTGTACGCGATACTAAACTTTCTTGGTTAGCAAGCCTGTCACTGCCACTATCGTACAAAATTTGGACTGAGGCCCAGCACTGGCACAACTCGGGATTAAATCATCGTTGTCCCAGGAGTTCGCTACCCTTTCCACGATCGAATGGGAAAAGGACAGCGAGCTCAATCCTCTCGACATTTCTTTTTCGACACTCCACGGCAGCCTGTTGCATTTTTCCAGGCTGGTTTTTAGTGAATAAAGAGTCTTAGCGCGGCTGCTAGTCGACATCGAGAAGAACATTATTGACTGCTTGTTACGGGACGAATAAAAAGATTAAGCTCTTCAGATATTCACTCGGAAGCTGGATACCCATGGTAGTAGTTTCTCACGACACGAACTGCTGTAGGAGAGCAGGAACTTGAGTAGAAAGGAAATTGCTGACCACAAAAGGAATACTTAGTGGTGAGAGGAAAACGGAGAAGAGATCGTCGATGTCCGGGTAGATGGAAAGGGGTAGAGCCCGATAGCGCGAACGAGAAAATAATGGGAAAACGTCGTTTATCGTCCAAGTCATTACTAGCCCTGTGACTGGGCTAGCTCTTTCGAAGCAGAGGAAGCGTCGACGACAGCATCACGAAAGATCTGGCGTGGTTCAATTAAAGTACCCGCCAGGATTGGATTTATCGACAAACAACGAGCAATTAACAACACTTAAGCCAGGAGAGAAAGTTCCTGGTGTTAGTAGAGGTTCGTACAGGCTACTAGTAGAGAAAAAAAAAGGCCTGGTGGACTTGCGCGATTTAATCCTAGCCCCCGTTGCTTATTAAGCTTTACAAGATGCAGCGGACTCGACGACAAAGTCCCAGGAGGCTTTGCGCCATTAAACGCAAGCCGCAACAAATATCCCTGCACTTTTATACACTAGAAATCTTATTAAAACTGTTGAACCACCCACTGCGTCGTACTTCCCTCGTCGGAAATCTTGGAATATTCCATCGCCCACTTTGACACACAATGTGTGTGTTGAGTTGAAATCCGCGGGAGTGAAGCATATTAAAAATGAAAGTGCACTGGCAACAGATAAAAATAGAAAATCTTAAAGCTAAAAGTGAATTCAG
The DNA here is from genome assembly GCA_910593735.2 of Ectemnius lituratus. Taxonomy (NCBI): domain Eukaryota; kingdom Metazoa; phylum Arthropoda; class Insecta; order Hymenoptera; family Crabronidae; genus Ectemnius; species Ectemnius lituratus. The sequence continues at coordinate 13,928,452 of OU343039.1, read as the reverse complement.
TGGTAGGAAATTTTGCGATTAAATTTGATTTCCAGAAGTGGAACTCGAGACACGGTGTAAAAAGGAATTGTCGCCTGTAATCATATTCCGACGATTAATAGCCGCACGGTCGACAGTTTATCAGGCAAACACGAAGAATTTAACGAGATTCGAGCCACTCCATTCCCTATTCCTGCACTCGGCGAAGGCACTGTGCGGTTAATCTGCTTAATCTAGCGTGCTCGCCGCCAGTTTGGCAACGATCCAATCGTCCGTCGTGGTACGAGTATCTCGGGATCTTCCACGTTACTCCGTGTACTCCGTGATCGGCCATCGGCCTCTTCGATTTCGACCCTCTTTCCTCCCGAGCTTCTCCACGAAACTGACTTTTACTACTCCTACCACAATCTAACCACTCACTGCTATCGATATACTACGATTGGATGGAAAATGAAAACAGATATTACTCGAACTTTTCTGAATTGTTCTTAAATTAATTGTTTCAATATTAAAACAGACAGAAAATAAGAAATGAATGGTATAAAAGCTGGAATTGAATCGAAAACACTTGGAAAACCCCTCCTGATTAATCAGGACCTCCGGATTTTGGGGGTATTTTCCATGTTTTTCAATCTTCCTGACATTTTCCGGGGCTGAAATTTGGTGGAGAATAGTTTCTTGCATCAAGGAAGAAGTGATATAAATTCCAAAGCCCTAGCTCAAAATTCATTTTTTCACAAATTTTTGTGGGTATACCCCTTGACGAATTTTTGGGCCAAAAAATGAACTTTGACCTGGGGTTCTGGAATTTATATCACTGTTTCCTAGCTAAATACTGAATCACTGCACGAAATACCAGATCCTGAAACGGTCGGGAAGGGTGGTTCAAGAATTTTAGATTTTTCCAGGGTTCTCGGACTTTGACAAACGCTTGATAAATCGATTGTTTTAGTATCAAAACGGATAGAAAACATAAAACTAGTAGTCAAAGTGCCAGATTTGTACCGAAAACACTTGGAAACGCCCACCGGATTAACCGAGCCCACCTGATTTATACGGTGTTTCGCACTTTTTCCAACCTTCTTATTATCTTCAGCAATTAATATAGCACTTATTGATTCAAAGATTGATCTTTGGATACAACTACATTTTGACAGAACAATAAAGGAGTCCGGCAATATGGTCATCGGTCTCTCCGTTCAAGATACAGGGTGAGACCAACGGCGAAGTGTATCAATTCAATTCCCGCGTCAGTCGGTTTATCGTCGGTGACACTCTCTCGCAATTAATATGAATAATTAATGTCGCGGGCTTTCCGGTGACCCAGTTTGGAATAGTGGTCTCCGGGTTCAGAGGAGGAACGGACTCTACCCTCCTCGGACGCCATATCGTCGTCTGCCAGGGTGCAATGCCACCCAACTACCACCCCGCGAAAAACCCGGCGATAATTCAGCTTGGCGGAGCCACATTTTCCGCGACGGTAATGAGACCGTAACTCCTGCTGCGTTATTTTCTCAGACTTCCCTAACTACTAATCTTGACTTTCGTACATTGTTACTCGAAAATATAGTAGTCTTCTTTCGTGAATATTCTGTCAGCAAGCTACTAATTCACTTGATTACTACATTGGCGAGTGTCTCTTTCAACTCCATTCAATATTTCAACCGCATCGTCTTCCATCGATTCAGAGCAGAACTTTCTGTCGGACTATCGGGTGAGATAACGAAATTATTAGGCTCCGACGCGAATGTTCTCGCTTCCGCTACTCATCACTCCGCATACTACACTGCCAGCAGACAGACCGAGCGAAAGGAAGTCAGGAACATCCGTTGGTTTGGAAGCCGGTAATCCTGACCCTAATCTAATATCCTTCCGATCAAATTTATGTCACGTAAAAATGGAATTTTTTCCTAGGCAGCGCCAAACTGCTGCGGTCATCGCCCCGATAAAAAATGAACGAACTCAGGAAAGATTCGTCTGAAGGCATTCTGGATGATTTTTACTCGAGAAAGCGACATGCCACATGGAAAAGGGTTTGACAGTGAAAGGCTGCTCTTCCGGATGATAAGCAGTCGTCTAATTTGATTCCACTTCGGATCTATGTATTTCAGATAAAGAGATCAGACGGAAAAATCGATTAGTAGAACGCAGCACAGAGAGCCTGATTAATTTCCACTCTTTTTACCCGGCGAGACAGGCAACTAATGATCGCACATGCCGGGAATAACTTGTACGTGAAATTCTAGCTGCGTTTAAGCAGGCTTTAAGTCGTGGGTCCGCTTGATTTACGTGACCACCTAACGAGGAAGGACGAGAACCGAGTAACACTGAGGGGAGAAAAAAATTCATCCGCTCATCCCATTAGGCCGCCTCAACTGGCACGTAAATCATAAGAGTAGTCCTCTTTTAGCTGGGAGTGGACGCGACCTATTCCTCCCCCAGGCTTGCACGAGAAATTATGAAGCTGCGATATTAAAATCTCCGCGATGTATCGTTGTTAAAGAGGAAAACCGTGCCGGTGCCACTGTCGGAGGCTTCCTTCGCACGAGCGAGAGCTAAGCGCCAGCCACATTCACCAGGCATTCCTCATCCCCTTTCACAACTATTTTCCTTCCTTCTCCATCCTTCGCTCTCTGAGAAAAGCTCCCTAAAAAGCGTGGTTGAGAAACTGATCTCGGAGAGCTGCTATATACTTGCGTCTTCCCGCTTTCGTAATTACAGGGGAACGTATTTTCCCGACGCTCTAAGGAAAACGTGCTTCCTCCTAAAGCTGCCAACCAGGAGAATGTACTTGCAGATCCGCGCAGCATTTTCACGCTATATTTTATCCAAGGAACTAGTGAAATTATTTGCCAAAAGGCGAGACCAGCGCATGCGATTTTTTCATGGTCTTATTGTCCTTGTGTCCCGGAAGGCTTAGCACTTTGTGCAGGAGAATATACGTGACACGCCCTGGTGCGTTCTGGGAAGTTCCACCCTTGCCAGTGGTTGTTTGCAGGATGACCCTGAAAACTACTTGGTATCTGAGGTAGAGAAGCTGGCGTATCGGGAATTCGACGTGCCCGGAACTCGTTACAAAAGTTTTACCCTCATCTTCTCCGCCGGAAAGAGTAGACCTCCGGTTGTCGTCCCGCTCTATGTAGCTATATCAAGTTCCGTCCCTAAATTCCCGCAACCCTGCACACCTGCCACGGATTCTTTTAGGGAACGCCTCCCCCAACTGGATCCTCGCTCGGTGGGACTTGAAAATGTCATCGGCTTTGTCGAGTAATACGCCCCTCTAAATTCAGCCCGCAAACTACCCATTTCAATGCTCGCTAATCTATTTTCCCCTGGCACTGTTGCGAAAAAATGCTCGAAACATTTTTGGTATTCACGAATCTCTCCTGTGCGTGGAAAAGCACGCGCCCTCGCCCGCTCGCAACCCGCACCCCCTCGCCGCTCTGTTTCAACAGCGAATTTTCTGAAAAACAGTATCATCGCTATTTGATCGGGAGTTATGCGGATTCCACTTTTTTGGCGGACGGAAATCCGCGTGGAAAATTTGCGCGATATTCGTTGAGAGGTGCAAGAGCTTTTGGGGAATGGGTCGCCGATATGAAATACATGCGATACGGGATTCATCGTTCAAATTAAAAGCACGTAACTAACCTCACTGTCAAATTCCAGCATAAACACAATAATAAAAAGCGGCATACAAAAGTCAAGCAGTAACAATAAGCACGCTTGACAAAAAAATAGCCCAACAAAGCTAAAATAATAACTTTAATAATATATTTGTGGTAAATGTATCTCTGTGAAAGTCTATTAAGGAAGCCTGTCGAGAACAGTCCTTGATGTATCAAAAGTTAAACATAGCGACACACTCGCTCTCGACACAACTCTAACTCGACTCCCAATAATACTTCTGGGTGAAGAGGACAACTTGATCTCCATATACGAGTTTCAGACTCACATTGTAAATATGTGCTACGAACACTCGTTAAACAATAATTAGAAGCATTCGCGGAGCTTACAAAAGCAGAATAGCAAACAGGTGAAAGGGGTGAGAAGTGGAGAGAAGCGAATGGTAACTTGATAAACACGGTAAAGGGAACGGTGGATTATAATGGGAAAATAACGATTGGAATCAGAATTTCAAATGAGAATCTGGCCAATATTCAAAGTCAGAAAGAAACAGTGGAGAAAGAGAACGGGCATTTGCATAGCTGATTTCGGACAGTCTCTGTCGAGACGTTTAGAATAGGGACTAATTAAGGAATAGCTTCTCTTCCTGAGAATCGCTTATGGTCAGGTGCGAGGGTTGAGAGAGAACTTTCTTCGAGTGCCTCATGAAAGCACAATTAAACCGACGAACCTCTCGCAGACTATATAGTCGCCTGCACCGTATACCCTTCCGATACAATGTCGCTCCTTATCGTCCTGTTGAAGCGAAAGGAGGAGAACACACGGCTCGGAAAATTCCCAGTGAAACTTTTGTCGAAGCATCTGGACCCTGTTGACTAGCTCTCTCGCACTCTGACACTCTTGCCATCTTTCATTAGAGCTTCGCAAGCTGAAAGTTTAGTCGAGCGCAGCAACCAGTGGAACTTTCAAAGATATTAATTGTTACGAACGTAGACCGCGCGAGTATGCTAATTTAGGTTGGCAGTCGAAGAAATTAAAAAGCAGAAAGATTGAAGAGGAAATTGTCAGACGACGAGGTGGACGTAGGAGCGTACTGGCCGGGGAATCCTTTAACGGAGCTTATCGATCGACCCCTTTCGAGCTATTCCCGAAGGACACCAAGTCGGAGGTTGCGTGTTTCGGGCGCTTGAATATTCCGAGGCAAGTACCGAGACAGATCCCCTCCCCTTCAATGGATAAACTGATTTGCACAACGTGCTATGAGATATACCATCGAAGAAGGAGAAGCCACATCCTGTCTGATCTCCTTCCTATGATCCGCCTGAGACCACCAATACCTGTTTGCTATACTCGGACAGAAGCTTTCGTAATTTCTTGAACACATAAGGAACATAATACATCTGCTTGTATTGTGCTTCTGTAATTATTTCCCAAATTGTTTGGAAAGCCGTGAAGCTATACAAGAAAGTTCCCAAGGTATTTGAAACAGAAGGCTTGGCGGGAAGGTCTCGATTATAAAAGTTCCCAGGGCTTTCTCTATTTTGAAGAACGCTGGTGCACAAACGTCTTGGTCTCAAGGCGCCGGAGCCATTGCTGGATACCTCTCGACGACAATAAGGGGAGAAGAAAAGTCGGCCAAGTCGAGCCCGAGAGTTCATCCCTCTCGTGCAAGAGGGATGGTAAAAAAAAAAGAAGGAAGGAGAAGCACTGGGAAGAGTTAAAACTCCGTTGCTGAAAATTCCCGTTCCCGACTGGTGGGAAGAAAGCGAGCTCCTGTCGCCGCGGCAGAGCACACGCTGAAAAGATTAATTACTGGAACCAGCTATAACACAATCTTCGCTTCTCTCCTTCTTCTTCTCACTCTCACTCTAGAAGTTGCGCGTGCGCTCACTCACTCTATCCAGGGCAACTTTTTTTCTCAAAGAATTCCTTCTCCCTGCTATTTACCGGTTACTCATTAAACAAATTTCCCCAGCAGAAAAACGATGGGGAGGCAACTCAATAAGTTCCTGACTGCTTTGAACTAGTAATTAGTCCGAGAGACAGAAGAGTGACCAGTAATATCTCCGGAGCGGTAGGATCCGAAACTCTCGGGCCGAAGTACGAATGGAAGAATCTTCGTTTCTCACCCCTGCTGCACCGGCTGGGTCCGAACTTTCCGCGACAAACTGCCGCTCCAATTATCGAGCTGGGTCTCGATTCTTCCGAGGACAAAGGGAGAAACTAGCCAGAGTCGGTCGGCCGATAGAAGGGAAAACTTGGAGTTTCGCATCGGATCGCTCGTTACGAGCTCGAGCCTTGCTATCGGAATAACTATGTAAGGACCGCTGTCCTTCCCTTCAGAAGGAAGTTTAAGAAGCGCAATTACGAGAGCATCCGATCGAGACTAGTCTGTTGGATAAGAGGAGGACGAACTGGCTAGTAGAAAAGTCCAACATATAACCGATGCTTCCGGAAGCCTTGTCCCTGCAGTTGCCAGACATCGAGATCGCAGTCTAGCTCGATCATCGACGAGACTCTGTACACTTACTCGGACAAAGAGCCAGGGGGAAACTCGGCCCGATGAGCACGACGCACAATCTTTTAATCTTCCCCCTCCACCTTCGTAGAACCAAGGTTTTCTCAGCTCCGACTTTCTGTCTCGACCGCGACTAAGCCGAGGATACTCGCGCAACTAAGATTAATTACTACAGATACACCACCACTATTCGTTCCTGCTATCACACTATTGTCTCCCGGATGAATATACCGTAAGCCTTGCACGGTTTGCAAACAGGCCACAATTTAACGAGCACTACGTTCCCCAGCCTTTATTGACGTCGTAACTTTGACGGTTGCAGGTTTATGCAGCTTCAAAAGATAAATAAAATTCCAATATGAGAATTATCGAAATGGTAAAAAGATAAAAATAGTTGTAAAATTTGGAAAGATCGGACTTCATGTCGTAGTTGAATTTCTGTTGACTTGAAGTTAAATGGAAGGCTTAAGGGAAGGTTATTCCAAGGGTCGTCGAAGGGCAAGCCAGGTCTTCTGCGGTCATTGATAAATGTCAGGCATCGCTCGAAGTCAGGGTGCGAATTTCCGAATAATCCGAATAACGATGCAATGCCACAAGATCCTCTTGGCAAGCGGAGAGTTTGACTAATCCCTCACAACTACAACTGTGTTCTGTCATCGGCCGATTTACACAGACTCGATATTCGCAGTCTGCCTTTGACTCATGTTAGAATTTCCACCCTTGGAAACAAGCCTGGCAAGCAAGATGTTATCGACACCAGAAGGGTCACTGGTTTCACTCTGTATTTTAAAGCGAACTGCCTGCTAATTTGGAGTATCAAAGTAGCCTATCACGCGCACGCTAATCACGCCTTTACATGCTGAAATTACGCCTCTGTCTCGGAAATTCTCTGTCCATGCAGCCACTCGTATCGTTGTAATGCGCGAAGTTGCAATCGGATTCAGCGTCGCGTCCCTTTCGGAATAGCTCGAATCAACATTAATGTCAGCAATGTTAACTCATGCAAACAATACTAACACGATGTTACAAAGGTGTCCAACTGTGTCTGTGATTGCAATAAAGTTTATTATGAATGGCGATCGTGATAGGTCGCCGAATTCCTCGGTAAATACTCTGATCAGATGAATATTCGAGATTACTGGTAACCCGTATATTTGGATCAAAGTGCAATGCAGATACGTGACATAAACATCCTATTAGCATGGCCGGCATTATTATGGGTGAACGCATTGTTCCATGAAACGGAGGTTTCGAATTAATTAGAGCAACTTTTCCGCAGGACCTCCGCCCCGGCTTGCGAACTGTGCCGCATGAAACTATCGATAATCCCTCGAGTGTTGCGCGTTGTGTTTCCCCCGTTTTAATTGTTTCCCGTCTCCCGTGCTATTAAGCGCAGATTGCTTGCGCGCCATGTGAAACGACGCAGCTCGCTCTAGCGATCTCGTAATGTTGTACGATTCGTGTCAGAGCTAGGGAAATTCTATTTGGGGATGAGGTAGACACCAGCAAATATCGGGCTCCAATGTTTACTCGTATATTCATAATACTGCGCCGTCTCTGGCTCATATGAGCGCTCCGCTCCGACCGTATGCAACATTCATGTCAGATCATGCGAGCAAGAAAATTGCTCTCTTTCGCCGCACGTTACATTCTTGCGCTTCGAACCGCCTCTTTTCTTCCGCCCTTCTATCGCCGCCCTTTTCCCTTTATATATATATATTATATATATATATATCATAGCTTTCGTGGAAAAGCGCAAGCCCACAACTCTTTTACTCGTCATAAGATTTTCAGAAAGTAGAACGTCTTCCGCGATTCTGTGTCGCTTCACCACTCCCATCATACTCCATGTCTACAGAAGCTGTATACTAATACATAGCTGTATAGGAAAGTGGATTTTCGAGGGCACATAGCGCGTCGCTACAAAATCTTGCCGGATGAAAAAAACAACGGGGTGAGTAGTTGGCAAGGGAGTAGAGATGGCAAGAGAGTTTTTAACGTTGACAGTGTGTGTAGGCCTGCCTGACCCTATTCTTTGCTGGGTCTCCACTGGTTATACCACACAATTCCGGTGGTAGAAGGTTGTGTATGTGTGGGTGAGGGGGAGTAAAAGTGGGAAGCACTCACCAAGCTGACATCGATCGCCACCCCTGCCAAGAGGGCATTGGCATCTTTGCCTGAAGGAGGCTTGCTTCCGCCTGAGCGCGACGCCGTTACCCTCGACGTCCGCTGACATCGAATCGTCCTCATTCTCAGCGATCTCACCCTCAACCACGAGGTCCTCGTCTTCTCCATGCGACTGTTCGATGTAACAATTACCGGCTGGCCCGCAATCCAAGGAGCAAGCGGGCTCGGTACTCACGATGCTCTCCATCGTAGACGGTAGCTTTTGCTCCAAATTCGGCCCCTGTGAACAAAAGTGAACCATTTCACAATTTCACACCCGATGCTTCCTACGCCCTTTGCTTTCCGCTGCGAGTGCAGAACAGTCTGACACCAGCACTATTAACGGACCCTTAACCAGCTGGACCTGTTGCTCGCGCACGCGAACCTTTTTATCTGACGGATCTCTGAATAAGAAAGGGGATGCTGGAGATGCTGGAATCTGCTAGGGATTCGCCTCGAGCAATTACCCAGATGGAAATAATTACGAGAAGAATGTAGCAAAGAAAATCCAAGGTTCCCTTACAAACATATTAAGATCGGACTATGATGGTTCTCGATTTTGTAAGAGAAAGAGAAAAGAATTTGGATCATTCGCTCGAGTGGATTGATATAGTCTGAGAGAAGTCAATAGACTGAGTCAATAGATACCTGGGAGGTGGCACGGAGCTCGATTTTATCTTGCGGTGAATCATTATCGTCGTCGTTCTTGCTGAAATTCGCAGTCAAGTTCTCCGCCTGTGGTTCCAAGTGTATTGTGAAAGACGCGCCGCGCATGTAGAGAATATCCTCTACCGCATCCTCGTCCTCATTGTCAGTATTCAGCTCATCGCTTTCCAAGTCTCGAACGAGATCACTCAACTCACTGGTGGACGGCGAGGTTGAGTTCAGCTCTGGAACACAAAAAAGAGCCGGAGCGGCCTCGTCAGCGGAATAATGCATCGGTGCGCATAATCCAATGAGCGCTGAGTGCCAGCCACAAGCGTGGGTAATGGACGAGCGTTATTCGAAAGCGCAGATATGAGAGCCGTACATCATCGAGCCAGCAATAATTGCTGTATTAATGAGAACACCGGGTGGTATCGGCGTAGTTAGACAATTAACCTTTGCATGAACCAACCGCCGCCGCCGAACGCCGCAGTCTGGACGAACCATTCAAAGAATTATTCAAGTGCAAATTCTTTGGAAATAATAGAAACTATTCACGAATCTCGAATAGCTATTTTTCTGTCATATATGAAACAAGAAATCTTTTGATTTCCTCTTTTCCAATTAAAATTTAATTAAACCCTTGAATACATAAACTGCAAAGGATTAAGTCGCGGATTTGAATATACCAAACTCCATAGAGCAACTATTGCGAGGCGCAACAAGAAGTTGAGGTGAACTCGGGTCAACCATAAACGAAGGACCATTGGGAGATGCCGACATGAACAGAGCGGAGCAACAGCCACTCACGTACGAATTCACTAATTATCACATAATTAAAGCTCAGGTAGAAGTTCGATCGGGTAGCAATGCTCCCTCTATATCTGCAGGTTTCTGAAATTGGAGCAGGCCACTTGCTATTCTCTACTAGTTGCGGAAACCGCGATAAAACAAGGCGAACCAGCTAGTTGCCGGAGTATCGCAGCATCCCAGCTGCCCTCAAGTTCCCGTGATTACGTAAAACTTCGTTAATAGATTCGAAAGTCCTCGAGGGCGTGTTTGGATTAAAATGGCAGTGGTGTTAGACGAAGAAGCGAAGCCGACCTGCAGGCTTCCGATGTTTCGACTCCCAGCGAAATTGTTAGTCCGCCTCGAAGGCCGTGCATCTGCTGGCCTTATTAAATTTCAGTGCTCGGATTACGACCCTATCACGGCTTTCCTTCCAAAATGGCCGACTCTAGAAAACTGTCTATATTCTAGAGGATAAATGAAAGAACGGTTCGCAAGGAATCCCGATGAAAAGGAACGGAGAAGAGCGGTTCCGAGTGGCTAAAGCGACAGCAATTATGTTCTAATTGCTACAATCGTTCCAGCCGTCCTCTCGGAAAGAATGGACGCAAAACCTCTTGCTTCATCCGCTCCATTCCGTATTCTACAGCTATCGATTTCACATCTACTCGGAACGGTAAATCATTTGTCCATGCTCATCTGAATGTTCGCGTAAATAACTTCGGGAGGATCGAGTGTTTCAGGAATCTCGTGGCAAATAATGGGAGGCTCGATAAGAAGAAAGGAACTTTCGGAGGGAATGTAATTGCGGATTGGTGGGTTCCACATTGTTCTCGATAGAAGTGAAAATCGAATTCCGATCGAAACGAGCTTCTACTTCGATAATAAGTTCCCTTTTTAATATCCTATTTCTAGTATCGAGAAAATCTCCTAGAAAATCTTATTAATCAGGAAGGTTGCCGCATCGCGTATACTGGGCTTTCAATACATCCGAGCTATAAAAGTAGGATAAGCCATTACTCATCCTACGTCAGCGGTGGAACGAAGCTATCGAAAGGAATCCGTAAAGCGAGGGATCCGTGTGCCAGGTAAATCCTAGCAGGAGTAAAAGGAAACTTCCTGATCCGAAAGTGTCGGCTTGACGGTTTCGACTGTGATCCTGAGGAGGAGGTAAAAGGCGCATAAAGCGTAGGAGGGTGCGGGTTCTCGTCACGCCATAGTAAGTCGACGTTTATTCCAACCTGCTGCTAATCCGACGCTGCATTTAGCTGCCACGTAAAATTTGCATGAATTCCACTGGGTTGTCGACAAAGCAGGAGGGAAGGGAGGGGGTGGCAGTAAGGGTAGTAAAGAGAGAAGGCGGGTTAGATTCGCGACGGAACACATTCTGAAGTCTTGCGAGAGCGCGAGAGGCCACTCTCTTATTCACCTCTCTTATCACGTCGACTTAACACCCTCCAGCGCCCTCATTCCACCCACCCAACCACCCCTCCCCCTCTTCCTTCTCAGGCGCAATCCACCCTCTTCGTTCTCTTCTGGCACACCGGCAGGAGCATACCGGGCAAGTTTCCTTCGCGATAACTTCTACGAGATTAAAGCTCGCACCCGGCCACCTTAGGCAGCTCTTATTATCCGGCGGGTAACACTGCTGGGCTCGAATCAGCGGCGACGCTGCCACGGGATAAGCGTGACGCCCGTCAAAGTGCGCCCGCAAGAAACCCCGGTAATACGGTGTCGGCACATTTCCCCTAACGTCAGCCGACAGTACAATCAAAAGCGCTGTTGGCTCTCCCCGTAATTCCAAAGTCAACTTTGACGACGTCGCGAGAGAGAGAGAGAGAAAAGTGGGCCAACGAAGGAAATTCGAAGTCGACATTACTGTTCAGCTAAGAGGAACTCTAATCCTGAGACGTAATGTTGTAAATTTAATCGACAAACATACTGAACAATCGTAATTAAGACATTCCTGTAGAAACAGTGTCCTTTTAATCCGAAACCATCGATCTAATTCTCCTTGCTTTATTTTCCTCGGGAATTAGTGCTCCCGTGAGATTCTCCCATGGAACAGCAGTCTATTATCAAGAGAGTTTCCGTGTCGAGGATCTCTCTTTTCTTAAGGGGCGTGTTTCGATGAGGTAAACAAGGCGGCGCCGGAAATGGTGGCACTTATCCACGTAGATTTAGCTCGTCGCTTGCGGGCGAATTTACAGTGTCGAGGCGAGGCGTGAGAGAGATCGGACAGATGCACGCGTGCCGTGCGTTGAGCTTGTTACTTGACTGCACATCAGGAGGACGGACGTAATTCCACGTTATCACACTATCGCCACTCTAAATCGTGCTGTAGACAGAGCTATCAAGAGAGGAATCAAGAGAGAACACTTGGAGTAAGACATGCGATTTGCTAGCTGTCGAACAATGATCCTATCCTTCGTTAACCGAGTCACGAAATCCCTACTGTCTTTGTTAACGATAATCGATTGGCTTTCCTAACTGAAACCAAGCTCTCATAGTACTCTGTATAATCACATACCAATGAATGACGCAACGACACGCAATTTTACTTCATGCGACTAATTGATTTCGTGTCTCTGCCAAATGAAACAATTCTGGTACGCCGACGCGAAAATCAATGTCCCCCGCGTTGCTCTCCCTCTTCTTCGCGTCGCCGATTAGAATTTGTTTTGCCCGATCGATTCGGAATTAATTGCGTCCCGGCTACTCGCGCCGGAATCTATTTCCCGCCCCTCGAAAATCAATCTGTATTGCCGTGTGCTCTGTAACTATTGGTAGGATGAAACGGGTATGCCATTGAGATCCCAATAAAATCATAGAACACCGCCGCCGATGATACAACATCGTATTTTTTCAGTTGAAGAGTGTGTTATACAATAAACATTAATTTCAAAAACATAATATAAACTAGTAGTTTGACAGCATTATTTAGAGAGAGACTTAAATCTCTCAAAGTCCTGAATATTAATTATCTCTGCGGAGGGAGTCCAACAAACGGGCTAATATAATTAAACGTATTACGTGCGGTGAATTTAAATAGGACCTGCATCATCTTCATTGGTGCATAGAACATATGAAACGACGGGGTCAAAGTTCATGATGGCGTGACCCGCATTATCCTGCGTTTGATCGTCGTAGAATAGTCGGGGTGTGTCTACGTTGGGTTGTGTTGAGGGGTTCGCGCGCGTGTTGCACATGCCCCGATGCGTTGAGGCCGTCAAACTCGTTTGCGGACAGGATCGCGTGTTGCTCTCATTTCGTGGGCCGCGTAACACGACCACGAATCCATCGAACACTCGACCCTCGCCGCAACGAAACAAATCGACCCTTAATAAAAGCGACGACCCCAATGAGTCTCTAACAAGCTCGCACGCCTCGGTCTCACCTTTCGTCGCAGGTGTGCCGATTTCAAGAACGCACGACTTTACGAGATCGAATCTTCTATAGATAGATGCAACGGATCGAATATCGTATCTCTTTTATTGTTTTTATAGAAGACCGTTCTGTCTCTTTGGCCGTTTGCCCTTTTACTGCTTGTTACTTCGATCGGGCACGCTCGTAAAATTGATGCCTCAGAAGGAAGCTACGGCTTCCCTTCACAGCAAGGGCTTTTCCCGAAGCGGTGCGAGGATACGAGAAGACCAGCAACGGGTTAAATGGAGAGGCTGAAGTTCAATGTGTTCTAGGGGGCTACTCCGACGAAAATCGATAACCCCTCCAGTAGACATTACCTTTACTCCAACGAATCAGACTTATTCGTCCAACTGAATACTCCTAGATTTGATTAAATTCGATCGCTACCGTCTGGGAAAAGTATTCTGTATTCTACTGTCAATCGTAGCTCGAAGCGGTTCTTGAGGAATAACGAAATGCCAACGAATCGGCCTTGGAACATCGATCGATGACAAACAAGCAGTATTCATAGTTGCCGAACAGGGAAACATTTCCCGCGAGAAATGCTCCTTTGGAATTTGGCTGGCTCCTTCAATTTCAAGCACTTTGGAGGCGCGTCTACCCCTCTTTGTCCCGCGTGAGGACGAGTTCGCCGCTCGAATAACAATGGAGGAAAAGTTCTGCGGGACAGAGCGAGCGGGAAAAAATCGCTGTTCCCGTAATAGCGCGACTCGAGGAAGATCGAGCGCGTTCTCTTCGCCAAGTGAAACGACACCCCTGCGTGCCGGTGAAGCGGCAACTGCCACCGGCTGAGGAAGGAATGCGAGGGAGGAAAGCACCGAGGGAGAAAAAGGCATCTGTCGAGTGGAAGAAGGAAAGGGAAAGTAAAAGGTGGAAGAAGGCAGATATACTGTTATTTCGACGGTACGTGCGCCGAAAACTTGAGTCATAAATTCGACGCTGCATCAGCAGGCGTGCAAAGGGGAATAAAGGGGGCGAATAAGAACGAACAGGGGAAGGGAAGAAAGTCTAGGCCGATGAAACCCTCCGAAGGCAGGAATTGAGTCGTGAACGAGCCCAGCAAAACAACTTCTGAAAGTCGTTCTACCGCTTTCTTGAAAGCATATGTATCCGGAAAGAGCCACCGCCTCTCACTGTTATACACCATGAGAAAATCCGGGCGTTTCTACCGCCCCAATCTGATAGAGAGAGCTAGAAACTGAGAGGTAGATTATATCCTGAAATTTCTAGGATCCCGTCGAGCTATCGCGACAGTCGACCAAGTATGCAGGTCTCTTCACAGGAATGCAATTGCCAGGACGATTTAGAAATGGCAGCCATACCCCGCCAACATTCCACCATCGGGATCGTAATTTCGTTATTGAATAAGGCACGCACCCCTGCTATTTCTTATTTCCGCATACCGTCGATTCCTTGATTTCGCTCAGACATTAATGGATGTCATCGATCAAACCGCTGAGTAAACTGTTATCGATCCAGTCGAAGTCAAGTGTGTAGACATTCCCAAATATTTTTCTCTCATTAAAACTTTGTTTGGTCATTTGTAATTCCACCAAAAGATAAATTTGAAATATTACGGATAATACTTCTGTACTCTTTGAACTAATCCTGGCAGAACTATCAAAGGCAAATATGTATTCGAATCTAGCTGATAGCTTTCGATACTTACTTTGAGCTTTAGTTAACTCCCTTCGACCAGAAATGCCAAGGAAGTTGTGTTAATGCCGCCGTGATCAAACTGTCATGTAGGGATTTCGCGAATCTAACTTCTCCCTCGGGCGAAGTTTATTAATACCAAAAGTTCGCGGCAGGGAAAGCCACGATTAAAAGGATACGCCGGCAGATCTTCGATGGTGGGGCTCCACATAATTTCAGAAACGTTTTTCGATACGGTGATTCCCGGATGCTTGGGAATTACCAGTTAGCAAATGAAACTTATCAAATTTGTAGCTAATTTAAGAAATGTAAGGCATCTCGGCGCTAAAAGATAATAAGTAAAATTAGTATATATCACTGAGCGTAAAATCCAATCGTATCTCAAGGTCACAAGTAAATGACTCGAAGCCTTCAAAATCTTGTTTTGCATGTGGCAAGAATTGATAATAACTCAGACGAAGATAGATTAATCAAGAGCAATAGAGACGCGTAGAAGTTAGTACATACATAGTTCGATAGCCTGCAATGCCCACTGGCCTTCGTACAATCATTCGATAAAGAATGAACTCTCGCCGAGGATGACTGACTATATTGCGATATTAATTACGCACGAACGTCTGATAAAAATTGCACCGTTTGTCATCGGCTGTCACACAGTACAAGCTCGCTTGTCATTTCATGCAAACAAATACCTGTCGTAAACTGTTAGCTGACTGCTCCATAATCAGGCGAAGATGATGACAGTAATCACGTACCAAGAATACATATTACACGAATTACACCGTTACATCTCACCACAATTGTTATTCACAACGATGCGTTATTATCATAGTATTAAACGGCGCCGATGCGATCATCAATCACTAACCCGAGTAAGTATACACACATACACACACACACTTGCCTAATTGACAGCATAGCAAGACCGAACGCGCCTACACACCGGTCATGAAAGTATGCCAAGCATAGTAGTTTGGTAGGTAGTTTTTGCTAGCACGCTCACCGAAACTTGCCAATGAATCATCGACTAGCGTTACAGCAACTCCATACCAACTGCAACACTATTCTTTCGCCCGGTAATTACCCGCCACTCAACCGGCTTCCGCGAGAGTTAAGCACATGTGTATTTACAGCTGTCTCAATGGATGGAAGAAAGGAAAACCAAACGGATCGGGGAAAACCGGAGCGGCATGACGCGTCAGCTGACATATATGTATGTGGATGCTGTGCAAGTCCCCTGCTGTTATCTCTGAATGAGTCGCGCGAGATGGAGCGAACGGGAGAAGAAGAGAGAGTGCCAAAGGTTATTCCCCCGATACAGACTGGTAAGTGATTCCCCTGATTAAAGCGAGTATTCACATCCGAAGTATATAAGACGGCACCCACCTCTACCGAAATCATCAGTCTCAGTGCAACTGTGTCTACGAATACAACAGGAACTTGATAAACAAGAGCCATCAATAATATCTACTGGATTATAGTGGTAAGTTCAAATAGAAAATATTTGTATTTAATTATTAAAGAATTATTGAATTGCTTATTGATTCATTTTAATTACCTTCAATAGGATAGTGACTGTCATGGATCTTCGTATTCTATTAGCGGTGGCGCTTGTCGCTTGTGCCCAGGCTTTCGAGATCAGAAGTACTTCGGTAAGATTACATATCAGTAGCTTTCAACACGATACCAACTAATCACCTAATGGTGACAGCGTATTCAAACTTTCTTACTTTCATTACAGTGGCGGGAAAGAGACAGTACTCAGTATCTACCAGCTACTTTGGAAAGGCAGTTGTCAGATCCAAATCCATCTTTAAACGTGCCTGATGTTCTAACGAAAGATGTGAAATTGGGAAACGTAATCGACCAAACTGAACCAGAAATCGAAGAGCGAGTGCGTCGTTCGCCGAAGGAACCAGCGAGAGGAGAGATCGTAGTCGAAGGAAACGCCAGGAAGGGACACAGCACTGGAGGAAAGACCGAAGGACAAGTCTATGTTGGTGGACGAATCCGATTCAGGCGATCAGCCGACGAGCAGACTGAAAACATTGTCGAAGAAACCGAACCAGAAACCGAAGGACGAGTGCGTCGTTCACCAAAGGAACCAGCGAGAGGAGAGATCGTAGTCGAAGGAAACGCCAGGAAGGGACACAGCACTGGAGGAAAGACCGAAGGACAAGTCTATGTTGGTGGACGAATCCGATTCAGGCGATCAGCCGACGAGCAGACTGAAAACATTGTCGAAGAAACCGAACCAGAAACCGAAGGACGAGTGCGTCGTTCACCAAAGGAACCAGTAACTGGAAAGATCGTAGTTTCGGGTAACGCTAGGAAGGGTTATAGCACTGGAGGAAAGACCGAGGGACAAATTTACGTTGGTGGACAAGTGAGATTCCGACGATCGGAGGATGATTCAAAACACACTGAAGAGATTATCGATCAGGTTGATAACGAGTACGAAGGAACGCGTGTTCGCAGATCTCCAAAGAAGAAGGGTAGTGGTCGTTTGATACTCAGAGGTGAGGCTGGACAGAGCACTGGTAGAAAAGCTGACGTGGGCGTTCATCTCATCGGCGAGTACCGCTTCCGGCGATCAGCCGACGAGCAGAATGAAAACATTGTCGAAGAAACCGAACCAGAAACCGAAGGACGAGTGCGTCGTTCACCAAAGGAACCAGTAACCGGAAAGATCGTAGTTTCGGGTAACGCTAGGAAGGGTTCCAGCACTGGAGGAAAGACCGAGGGACAAATTTACGTTGGTGGACAAGTGAGATTCCGACGATCGGAGGATGATTCAAAACACACTGAAGAGATTATCGACCAGGTTGATAACGAGTACGAAGGAACGCGTGTTCGCAGATCTCCGAAGAAGAAGGGTAGTGGTCGTTTGATAATCAGAGGTGAGGCTGGACAGAGCACTGGTAGAAGAGCTGACGTGGGCGCTCATCTCATCGGCGAGTACCGCTTCCGGCGATCAGCCGACGAGCAGAATGAAAACATTGTCGAAGAAACCGAACCAGAAACCGAAGGACGAGTGCGTCGTTCACCAAAGGAACCAGTAACCGGAAAGATCGTAGTTTCGGGTAACGCTAGGAAGGGTTCCAGCACTGGAGGAAAGACCGAGGGACAAATTTACGTTGGTGGACAAGTGAGATTCCGACGATCGGAGGATGATTCAAAACACACTGAAGAGATTATCGACCAGGTTGATAACGAGTACGAAGGAACGCGTGTTCGCAGATCTCCGAAGAAGAAGGGTAGTGGTCGTTTGATAATCAGAGGTGAGGCTGGACAGAGCACTGGTAGAAGAGCTGACGTGGGCGCTCATCTCATCGGCGAGTACCGCTTCCGGCGATCAGCCGAACAAGAGCTCGCCCAACACTAGAGATAGAAGAGCAGGAGAGTAGTCAGAAGTAATTGCTGAGAAACGGGAGAGGTTGGAAGACACGATGGCGTTTGTGTGCCTTCAACTGTGGGATGCACTGTCCGGTGAAGTAATCGCTGAAGAGGTAAAGGCGTAGTTCGATATACTGATCTAAAGAGAGTCGAGCGATTTTACTCACCCGGATGAACTTACTCGCGTTAATTACTAAATTCGCATGGCACAAGTCTCGAACACATACGCGGCATAAGGGGCATTTGCTGCATCAGTAAAGTTCCACTCACTTCCGTACTTGAAAGCGTGAGATTTCTCTGGAAGAGATCCCTTTAAAAAAAAAGAAAAA
The DNA here is from genome assembly GCA_910593735.2 of Ectemnius lituratus. NCBI lineage: Eukaryota > Metazoa > Arthropoda > Insecta > Hymenoptera > Crabronidae > Ectemnius > Ectemnius lituratus. Next base: position 13,909,921 of record OU343039.1, on the reverse strand, counting down.
AAGTAAAAGAGAGCAAAGTATCACACTATCACACTGCCACAGATATAGTTCCAAGAGACTGCCGAGCTCCAGAAGAGTACTTAAGTGTTTAAGACCCGCTCCGAGCTGCTCGTGTTCGGGACTGGTTACTGAATGAACTGATGAAGTGACTGAACCTCATTGTATTTATACTGTAGAACCTTTAGTTGTATTTGTAGATAGGAATTAAAAATAAAGAATAATTAGATCAATGAATTTGATTTCGTTTTTGATCAATCCCTTCCATATTCCTTGTTGGTATGTTATATAAAGTGAAATATAGTATTGTGACGATAAGAGACTTCGATCGTGAATGTCTGACTGGAACTTGGCGCAGCTTTCCACTGATTTCCTTAGAATTATAGCACCGTCAGCTTGTCAGGTCGTTCGAGTGGCGGGGAATAAAATTCCCTACTGTCAGAAATTAATCTAATTGACCCTCGAGCGGTCCTCGAGGAAACGTGGGTGGGGAGTGGAGACTTCAATCGAGGAGAATACATTTACATCCTATTTGGCACTGTCACCTCCTTGCCCCTGACGCGGCCTCCAAGACGTGACCCACATTTTGCTTGGCGAATACAATTCTAACAAGAAATATGGACTGCTTTATACTTCCAGATCGTGCGAATCAAGAAATTCTAGTTACTCGTTAATGCCCAGTCAAGTAAAACTTGTCAAACTTATAATTCTACTACTTCAAGACATGAATTTTCTCATTTTGAAACGACTTTGGAACGATAATCTGAACTAGATGGATATGAGCGAACTGCAACTTACTCCTCTAATTTAGCAATTCCGTATTACGCTGGAGGCTTCCTATGATAAAGGTATGCATGCACTCTGAACTGGACTCTCTCTCCGCCGTCAGGACTTCCCCGACTGCGAGTTAGGAGTCGACTTGTTACTCTCACAGGACCAGTGCGTTTATGTTAGCAGCCGGCATTACACACACCTGACACGATACACGCAACTCCACTCTCAACTCACTCGGGCCTTCTGATAATAATTAGTTTTAATCCGATTTAACTCCTCTTTGACAAGCCACTTTGAATTCTAAAAGCTAAATCATCTCTCTCGGTGCAATCCTCTCATTGTACAATCTCACGACTTACTACTTCGATACAGAGTATATTCATGCATTGTTCTCAGTATAGACAAAAGCTTAATGAAACATTGAAGTTTCAAGTAACCAATTATTTCATTTACAAGAGGCATTATATCTGTCGCCGGTTATTAAAGATCCAATAAGAAGTAAAATTAATACCGCGTAATTAGTCATGCGAAAAAAATCCCGAAACCTTCTAATTTCCGCAGGAGATATCATGTTAATTATAATACAGAATTCCCGGGGGCAAATGTCATTAGACAAGCGGAGCGAAATGAAATACGTCTGCCAGTGGAGAGAGCGTGCAAGTTGCAAAAAAATCTTGAGCGCAGTTCGCGCATGTACGGCGAGAGTACGTGCGCACAGGAAAATGAGGTAGCGAGCGTTAAGAGTTAAATATAATCGCCAGAAATCCGAGTGCGTTTCTACCCTGGCTATAAAGCGCTGCCGGCAATCTACGCTCGTATACGTGCGAGCGAATTTAAAGGAGCTTGGCACGCGCTAATAGCAAGCTAGTGGTCTGCCGAGAGCACTAAGTAGAACAACATGGTCCTGGCGAGACTACACAGGTGCATAGGCCGAAGCCGCACAGGAAAGCACACACACCGCTCGAGTGGTCTATCGCAGAGTAGCGCAGCAGTGCAGCGCAACGGCTCCACACTGCTTGCCAAGGCAACCTGGCCTCATTAATAGGTGTCGAGGTTTTATCTTCCGTTTCTTACACTCCTGAACGTTCCACGCATACTCGAGACGTCGATGGAAAAAGGTAGTCGCAGTCTGTAGGCGGAAGTAGACTCGGTGTTGGTAGAGTTTGGCGAGAAAAGCGGATTGACGATAACGCTCTCCTCCTAGTCGATGCCAGGAGGTACATATATCGATCTGCGCGTGGCCCTGCTAAGACCTAAATGCTTGGTACCCTTCGGCGAAATGGCCCCTGGATTTTCCCCGAGAGACGACGCCAAGGGGCGAAAGGGAGAGAGTTTTAATAGCTCTCAAGACGGTCGCCCTTGACAGGGTCATTTTTTTCAGGGTCCTCGTGTCTACCTGCCACGGCACGCACGTGGCGTCTGTGACAGCCGGATTTAACGATGCGAGTACCAAAAAAGGAGAAGCAGATTAATGATAGTAAATATGATACGAACGAGAATTATTGTTTCCCAGGGAAGTCCAGAAGATATATCTTTAGTATTACATTTAAAAATATAGTCACGTCGTATTTCAAAAGATTGAGAATTCCGGGGATTCCGAGTTTATCGAAAAATGTTTGATGGAGCGGTCGAAGCCGATTTAATCAGCCGATCCAATTGGTAACGCCGTTCGGGAAGTGAGTCCGTTGCCGTTTCACGAGTGCATAACAAACGGCTTTCCGATAATCTTGTCTGCCGCGCGGCTGCTTCCTACGCGGCACGATTTTCACCGGTACCGCATATTCCCAGGCAGTACGTGATGCACGGTTATTTCAATACGGCGAATACGTACTACGATGAAAGCACGGAAGCAGCGCGCCTCCAGCTGCTCGGAGAGTCAAGGTGGAATTCGTGTGAGAAGCGGTCTACGCTCTCCGGCAGGATGCCGAGCGGAGAGCGAGCGGCATTTCGAAGAGAAGAGGAGCGTATCCTGTCAGGGCTTAACGCTCGCCAACCAACCAGCCAGCCAGCCAACCAGCCGCACGAAGAAGACAGATTCGCCTGGCTTTCCGACCGCGCCAGCAGCAAGAGGTACCTGAATGATCCATCTTCCGATCGATGCCTACAGCTACCGCAGTAAGGCCTGTAACTGGAGCAGTGTATACGTGCCATCCGCCCAGCGCGGCGCCTCCTACCCCAGAATAAAAATGAAGATCAGCCTGACTCACACGCGATCAGTCACAAGTTTGGCAGACGGATTTCACTTGAATTATTGAAAACCCACCGCATCTTCCCTTCTCCAAGCCGCAAAACTCTTTTCCCAACTCTTTAAAAACTCCTATGAGAATCGATTTTAATTCGTTTCTCGACATTTCTCATCGGTTAAAGGCTAAATGAGACTGAGAATGAAGCGAATTGATAGATAACACTACTGATTCATTGTTTTTTATCCGTTTTGATATTAAAACAATGGATTTATGCACTGTTTGTGAAAGTCCGTGAACCTTCGAAAAATCGAAAATTTTTGAAACACCCTTCCCGACCGTTTCAGGGTCTGGTATTTCAAGCAGTGATTCAGTATTTAGCTAGGAAACAGTGATATAAATTCCAGAACCCCAGGTCAAAGTTCATTTTTTGGCCCAAAAATTCGTCAAGGGGTATACCCACAAAAATTTACGAAAAAATGAATTTTGAGCTAGGGCTCTGGAATTTATATCACTTTTTCCTTGATGCAAGAAACTACTTTCCACCAAATTTCAGCCCCGGAAAATGTCGGGAAGTATAAAAAACATGGGAAAAACCATCAGAATTAGACGAAAATGAATTATTCAGGATCGGTTTTCCATGTGTTTTCGGTACAATTCCGGCATTTCTGCCACTGGTTTCATATTTTCTATCCGTTTTGATACTCAAACAATCGAAATATCAAGCGTTCGTCAAAGTCCCAGAACATTCGAAAAATCGAAAATTTTTGAAGGGGTACATATGCAAAAATTTGCGAAAAAATGAATTTTGAGTTAGAGCTTTGGAATTTATATCACTTCTTCCTTGATACAAGAAAAGATTCTTCACCAAATTTCAGCCCCGGAAAAAGTCAGGAAGATTGAAAAACGTGGAAAAAACCCCCTAAATCAGGACGAGTTAATTATTCAGCACGGTATTTCCAAGTGATTTTGGCACAATTTCAGCTTTTACGGCACTGGGTCTTTGTTTGCTACTTGTTTTAATGCAGAAATAATCGATTTATGAACAAGTCACCATCAGCAGCATGGTACACGAACTGAAAACACGAGTTAATATAAAAATGTATAATAAATGAGAATTTCTTCAACGTAATCGCTATCGATTGTGGCGAACAAGAGTGTTACGAGCGAATTAAATCCGCGTGTCATCGTTCTCTCTCGACCTCACCGCGTTGGGAAATTGATTTCCTCGTCCTCAGGCAGTAGCACACGTCCTGCCGAACTCGTGTTTTCGATTGCACCGGACGAATGCAGTACCGTTCACGAAATGTTATTCTATGTGTATGCAAGTCCTGCCAAATTCATTTACTGCTATTCTAAAGAATAATAATGGAACGTGGGGGTCAAATGTCCTGTTTCTTATAACTGATCTTTTATTGGTCAAAAAATTGATGAGAATTCTCGTTGAATAGTGGACCCTCGGATAGAAAGAAGTTTGAACGAATTTCTGGCATTAGATGTATCAATCGAGTAAGGGCGGATAGTGCTAATAGAATTTCGTGGACGATCAATCGTAAAGCAATTAGTAGAACTACAGCCGCCCGAGTTTCCCTTCTTTCGTATCCTCCCTTCGAATCTCCGCTAAGGAAAAACGCTCCGAGGGAATAGAAACCTTTCCGGAAATGACTACTTTGGAGACCCGCGATAACGTTACAGGCGAAACCGAAATAAATGAGAAAGAAGAGGTCATGAGGGGAAAGAGGGAGAGAGAGAGAGAGAGCGTGCCGGGCATCCATTAAAAAGTTCACAGCACCCCCCTCTTTCTATGCATTGTAACAAATCGAATAAAAGTTGCGGCCTTTGCAAAAGCAATTTCGCCCCTTCCCTAACTACTCAAATATTCCGTAACAAGCTGACAGGCGCCGTTGTGCCGAGTTCTCAATCGGAAATAAACAGAGTGAACTTGAAAAGTTCACGGAACCATTCTACCACCGAGTCTGTCAATTGTTCATGTTCTCCTGGTGCTTCCTGTGAAAAGGAAGAAAGCAAACAGGGACGACGAACCGTGTTTTCGTTTCTCGCAGTGAAGACATCGCTTCAACAATTGGACGTACTTTCCCGAAGCACTCCCAGATATGTCTGACTCAGCAGTGGACTAAAAATCTTTGTTCGGACCGTGGACAATTCTATACTTAAACTCTCGTCCATTTTGCCAGCAGCACGAGTCGTTGCCACGATAGCACGGCTACCGTCTAGCCAGGTTACAAATGAAAGGAGAGGAAAAATATGCGGAAAAGTGGTTCAACGGCGAGGCTCATAGAGGCTGCCGGCGCTGAAATTGGAGGGCAGCATCACACGTTTATCGCGCTTGAACGAACCTCGAGAGCAGTTTTTTTCCTTGATATCTGCTAGTCACCCACCAGCTCCCTTCCAAGCCCTGAGGCTAACTGAAGCTGTTGCTCTACGATCTTGATACAGCCCGGAAGCGAAGGAGAAAAAATTTCTCAGTCTGCACGAACCACGCAATACAAGCTGCCTCTTCCTACCGAGAACACCCGGAACCGTTTCCGCAATATCCTTTTCACTTACTCCCCCGTTCAGACCGGATTCCCGATTGCTCTGCCGATAAGCTGCTTCATTTTTCACAAGGGAAAGCCAAGCCGAGCGGCACGGAAATGGTTCCTCTCTAACTTTGTAAAATACTGGCCCTTGTACAATAAATTAATTGAGCAGATACCCGATCTCTAGAAAGCTGAAACTACTATTGGAATAGAAATAGTCGAAATATATTCAGTTTTCACCATCTTCTTGGGCTGATTATGCGCAGGATTATGATTGAAGTCTCGAATAAGGGAAGCAGAAGCGGAGGAAGCATGAGGCGGAAAACGGCGGTTGGGAAAGAGCTAGGAATTGCAAAGGAGTCAACTCACCGGCACAACTGTATCCATTTTTATGGAGAATATAGCCGTCCCTGCAGTCGCACTCGTACATCCCGTCGTGAAGTTCATAGCAGAGCTGCTCGCAGGGCGATCCATGGCCGCACTTTCCTGCAAATGCAAAAGACAAGTTTTCTTGAGGGAGTTTGCTCGCATTTAGAGAAGAAACTGACGGCTATATATGGGCCACGAGAAATACACTGCCTGCCACCTCAGCCCAGAATGAAACGAGATATGATTAAAATCCTCAGTGCGAATTGCGAATTCTCCTGGAACTGCATAATACCCGGCGCTCGTTCTTCCAACTACTACCCCACAATGCCTTCGCCGTGGGCAACCATTTCACTTTACAATACCACCGGGTCGAACAATGCTCTTCAATTTTATCGAAACATCGAAATGCATGGCATGCATTTATCGTCGAGCAGAAGTAACAGTACATTACCTAAGGCGAATTAAAATGTAGCACAGAGCTTTCTTGGCCATTGGCACATTGGCTTTCTCCTTAGCGGGGAATTTCAGGAGAATCGAGCGGGTCAAACAAAGCCAAGGAGATTCATGGGCTACCTATTATCGCCCGGGTTAATCGGCCACTTGGACTCGATTCTGAGCGAGTCTCACGTGAATTGAATTGCGGCCGATTGCAAAGGGGTTTCCCCAAACGATCGAGCTTCTCGGTGGTAAGACTGGCTGAGTGAGATGTGCCTGTCGGAAAATCGAAGGAGCAGGGCGCTAAGACGGTCACCATACACGGCGAACGCCGGAGGCAATCAGAACCAAGAGCGGGCGTTCACGATAGCAAGAGGATATAGAGCACCGCCCTGTCCGCCAACGACGGCCAGGAAATTGTAATCCTGCAGGAAGTTCGCGGTCGGGCGTGAATTATTCCTCCGAGCGAAGCGTCGAGTCCTGCCTGTCTATCCTCGCTGAATCAACTCCTCTCTGTCGCTCGGCGTCTGCTCCACACCATGCGGACCTTACTCCACGCTCTAATACCACGTCCATCATGGAACTCACCCCCAACGGCACTTTGATCGTCGAATTAAGGCCACTTCGCACGCCCTAACTTTTCTCATCCGAGAGTGAGAAACCTACTCTACATATCCCAGTTGAATTCCCATTACAGACATCAAATCGTCCTGTTTATCCCCGCGGTCATTGACATTTCGTACTTTGAACCCAATTTCATTCGGTGATCAATGTAATAATTAATATTAATCGCTTAACTAATATTTAATCGACTATCTGCACAGACGACGAAAGAATCAAAAAGCACTGGAAATGATTTATCACGGATTAATGAATCCAACTGGAGTGTAGGGCATCTTGCACGAGGAAACTCGAGATAAATTGTTAAATCGAGTAACGGGCCGGAGCCTTTGAAGCACTCCTGGCTGATCGATATTTAACAAAGCTCTCAACTATATATTCCATGCACATGCACACATATATAGCGTCGTGCTTTTTACGAGTGGCGGTGCTTTCACGCCACGATAAAGTAAATTTATTTGAAGAGTAGCGAGCCACTGAATCCAACCGAGAAACATAGATCACTCGATGTGAGGTACTAAGTTAAACAGACTACTATGTGATACTCCTCATTCTCAGTTGCTTTATGTCGCCTTGTCATGGGCTTTTTATGTACCTCGAATATCTTTACGGAATGTCAGTCACCTTGAAAGACGCCGAGACTTTCATGCTTTCAGCTCGCAGCTGCCGATAAATAGCGATGGTACCTCGACTTTATCCTTTAGTTGAAACGAGAGTCAATAGACGTATACATTTTCCCAAAGCTATTATTTACATACCTTCGTTCACAGGATCGACTAAAATAATTTCACCGTATACTCAAATCGTGTCTGATAAACGTTTTCGATATCAAACGCCACCTTTCTATTTCCTAGCACGATTCTACGATGTGCCTTAATTAAAATCGTCTGATATTTATGGCTTTAGTAGTAGCGACATTCCAGGGGGTATTGCGACTTCCTGGGGTATCAAGGACTTCGGAGGCGAATGGTAGACGGCGTGGTGGAGACTTCGAGAGGACATCCGTGTCGAAATTCGTGGAGTAACCGAGAGAACGGAAATGAAATTACTTGAGCAAAAAGTAGAGCGAACGAGGAAGAGAGAGAGAGAGGGAGAGTGAGAGAGGGGGGTGGAAGGGTGGGTGGCAATGGGCGGACAAAAACGAGTTGAACTGGGAGAGCAGTGCACACCGGGACTTCCACGTTTCGCAACTGAATTTTTTAAGCGAAGTCCGGGCGACGGTAAAAGGCGTGAACCTCGTATGTGCGGCTTGCTCCAACTCACCCCCTCTTCTTCCCTCTCGCACTCTGTTGGCCTCGGTCGCTGGGAGGAAAAAAAGCCTAGGTGGATATGGGGTGCGGGCTCCCGTTAAAGCGAGAGAAACATTTGCATGGGCCGTCACACGCGAACGACATTGCATTTATATTTACTAATTTCAGTGCACGCTCAACCCTGCGAAAGCACCGTCCGCAAAAACCGGCTGTTCCACGCCACATAGTCCCGCTGCTCTCGCGCATCCGCCCACCACCTCTGTGTCACTCTACTGGTCCATGCAGTTCTGCGTATACTCTTGCTGCTACAAACTACCTTTGGACCAGCAGAGAGCAGCTTCCACCAAGCAGTTCGCGCTCGTGATAAACTCGTACGACTACCAATCTCACCTTGTCTCCGAAGTGTATATATTCGAGGGAAAAGTGTAGAGAAATATATGAAAAAGCTATAATAGGAGAATGACAAAAGGGAAGCCAGTAAATGTAATGGAAATCCGATGTATAAAGGAAACAGGCAATTCGATAATCGGTAAAGGGTCGACGCCGGCGCCGCGGCGGCCGCCACTCCGGAGACTCATCAGTGAAAGTGCTGGACACTCATTTAACGAGGCGCGAGTGCGATGAAACTCTGCTGCGCCACTGTGGCCGACAGAAACAGGTCTGGGAAAAAGAGTGGCGAAATTACAGGAAACAAGCGGCGCGCTCACTCTCGCCAGATAGTTTCCTACGTGGCCGCCGCTTCATTGAGACAATTAACACTTCGGGTACATCGCTATTCACCCCCACCCGTTCTTTCCCGAAAAAAGGCAAACTCAACTAACTTTCGTAAAAAAGTCCGTGAATTTCTGTGACCTACATCGGATTGTAAGTAATTTACAAAACCCGATGTCGAAGTTTTGCTCGTGTGGAACTTGAACTGCGCTGACTTGAGTTTCTGGTAAACGTACGCGTAGAAGAGGAAGACAGAAACAGGGCAAAAGGGAAAAAGAAGGGGGTAGGTGAAGGGCAAGAGGGATGAAAGGGGTTTCAAGTAAACACGGTGTTTACGCTCGCGGCGCAGGTCTGCCACTAGAATAGGAAGCACCCTTAACCCTCGCCGCTCAGTTACACCGGGACGTGGGCTCGACATCCCTTTAACTGCTGCTGAAGAAGTTCGCATGCCACTGTGATTTACGATTAACCCTTAACTGCTATAGTCGCCTAGTCGAGATGGTAGTATCTGTCGCAATATTGCAGGCCCTATTTTACTGCTTCCCACGGAATACCAAGACAAAGGGAGTAAAGCCTTTGTTATTAAGCGACACGTAATTTAGATGGCACGACATTTAACATGTTAAATAGAGAACAAGTAGAGGCTGCCGACTAATAAAGAAGGTCGGAGCTCCGGTTTTATGTGAAAGTTAAGTCAAGCTCACGAATAGCACTTAATATCTTCAAGCAATAAGGAAGAAGATCATTTAAGTGACGAAAATTCTAGTTTAAACATCCCAAGAATTAGAAGCACGATGTCGCAAAAAATGAATGTTCATTACTAATGAACAGAGAGAGGTTTGCGATTCAATCGGGTTGATGAGTCCTTTCGGTATGCTGCGAGATAAACCTTGCTTCGGAAGACAAAAGGGCATACGTGCTGTACTATCAAGCATTGATAATACGACGAGACAGACTGATTGTTAATAGTGAGGGAGAGGGAGAGAGAGAGAGAGAGATGTTGGAGTGCAACGAACCTTCCGATTAGGCGGCATTAAGCGACGGATGTACCAGAGAGTATACATGTATGCGAGAAACCCTAGCTGAATGCGGTTCCAATTCTCTTGTAATGAGAACGCCCTGACATACAACAGTCGCACTACCTACCAGGACAGGTTGTTGCACAGCTCTCATCACCCACAACCGAAGTCACATTACCCCATTGGCCTATACAGAAACATCAGCTCCAATGAAACTTTTTGACACTACGAATGCTTATCCCATCTGAATAAGGATACCGCAGAAACCTCGAAGAGATGTAGCGTGCGAATGTGAATTGGTCGTGGAAATTCTGGCATTTCTGGTACTAGCCGAAATCTCAACGGAGCACTTGATGACGCTCGGTTTGAAACGACCTGCAATATGCCTAGTGCGAGGTAGACTCAGAGTGAAATCTTAGATATGGAAACTGTACTGGGACACTCTACATTTGACACAGTAACATTCGCACTGTGTTAAGTCTCTCCTTTTGCGAGCGTTCTCTTGTTCAGGTGGATTGAATTTTGGGGCTGGTGAGAATAATTCTTGGAAAGTGGCTGAGAGCTTTGCGCTCGTGCGAGGTCTTTCCATTATGGGACTGTTGGGAAGTGAAGATATCGTCTTGCTCTCTTCTTCTTGAACTAGGGAGAGAAGTTGGACCAAGCCAAAGCGGTTCGGGACAAATTCGCGTTTAGAGCGTTGGTCCGTAAATACGGGCTCTGATTTCCATCTACCCTGGCTTATCGCAGAGTACGAAGTTGCCATGGGGGGTCAAAAGGCCGCCCGAACAATAAGTCCACGAGCGGACGAGCACGTCTCTGAGAGTACCATCTAGATTGGCTGGCAATGGCTTCCCAGGGAAATCGACGAAGATCTCCGCCGTCTCTTCTCCTGCCCCGCCTCCTCCTCTTCTTCGTGGTAGTCGTAGTCGTAGATCCGATTGTCCGAGAACTGGCGGCCGACTCCTATTCCACCGACAAATAACCCCAAATTCGTGGATGAAAGAGACGGATCATAGTGGCGTAGCACCGATCTCGCCTCTCTCACTGACAGATTTCTATGCGGAAGGTCCTTCTAAGAAGGAAATCTCCTTCTATCCTCCTTCAACTACCTATCGAACGCCCATCCTCTCTCTTTCTCCACTCTCTTCAACCGTTTCATCTTTAGTACCAATATCGCATCTATTGCCAGGGCGACGTGCATTGGAGCATGGGAAAACGAATCACCATAGAGTAAAACCGCCTTCAACCAACGATTGATGTCCCTCTGATACTACTAGTTTTTGACCCATATTCTCACAACTGATGTCAGACTGTTATTCTTCCATGCAATGACTTGTAATTACGTAGAATAGCCTGATAAAGGTTTTATTAGCATTAAGTGCACGTGTGCAAGTAGAATGAGTCGAGCGTGCACGAAATAGGTTGAGACGGTGAACGACATGCGAGCGCAGTGTCAGGGAAGAAATTATTTAAGCAATTTCACGTAGGCGGTCACAATCCAACCGAGCAGTATATTTCGAAGATCGATGTTGAGCGGTTACAAGCGAACTGGAGAACGCGTGCACGCTGGTGTGCATGATAGACCGATAGCTTTCGTGGTGCGCGGAGAGCCAAGCTTATCGCGCTTGCGGGCGAAAGCGCGCGATTCCTTTTGATGTAACATGCAAATTTCATGGCCAGCGCGAGAAACCCACGCACACAGAGAGGTAGACACGCGGTAAAAAACAACGGGAGAAATAATCCTGGTGTATACAGCGGAAAAGTCACGCTCTTTCAGCTTCCGCTTCAATACACGCGCGCTTCTGCTTTCCCTTTAGTTCGCCATTTTAGCCCGCTCTCTTTTAAGGCCATGTTCCTCTCGGCTAGCGACGTTCTCTTTCCGTTCCTTTTCCAATTTACCCTTTGATTTTCCACGCTCCTCTGCCGGCTTTCTCTCATTCTACCTTTCCCTGTTTCTGACGCACTCGTTCACCTCCCCAGCCTTTCTCCCTCTCGCTCTTTCCTCTCTTCTCTCTTTCTCTATCTCTCTCTTTCAATCGCATTGCCCTCCGTGCACGATTTTCGAGCGGCTGGTGGTCTCGAGCTTGCTGTTTGCGCGCGTTTCGTCCCACGCTTTGAGAATCCCTGACACCCACCCCGACCGCCACCCACCCCGCGACGGAGGTTCGTTTCTATAGCAACGGGGCGCTCCACTCCGGGAGCAACGCGTACCCTCTCAGAGCGTATGTGTCTCTCCTCTCGGTCTCTCCAACAGCGGCCTTCCTAGAGCGAGTGAGGCCAACCAACAGCAGCGTCCGATTCGAGAAGCGACGGACCCAGAAAGCCGCGCGCGCGCTAATCCCATCCGCGGATTTTTGTCCGCTAATGCGGAACGAAGAGAGAACAGCGAGAGGATGCACGCGGTGTCAAGGAGGCTGAGCCGCGAGACTCTACCAGCTTCAATCCTATCCGAAACGCATCCGCGATTCATCGCGTTGAAAGAGAGAAGGGGAAGAGATAGAGAGAACGAAGGTATCGATCGCTCCCGGAGCGCGCGAAAGCAATGCTTTGCCAGAACGAAGCCACTTTACTCAGCACCGATTTCACCTGTCTCTTTAAATCTGACCATCCAAATCCGACTCGGCTTCCTCTTTCCATCAATCCAACCTCTTTCACAGAGTAAATGAATGAAGCCGATCGCGCGCTTTCACCTGTCACCGCGCCTCCAAAGTCGCATTTCGGTAATTGCCTTTTCGCGCAATGACGCGCGATCCCCTGTGCGCTTTTCACGAAACGGCGCGCACGGTTTGCCGGCAAACGTGGCAGCACGCTCCATTGAAATTCCAGCCGAGCGAGCGCGCAAAGAAGCCTGACATTCGAGAGAGGGAACACGAACGACGGCGGCGGCGGCGGCAGCAGCGGCAGCAGCGGCGGCACAGGCATCACTCGTTCGAAACTCGGATGTTTCAGGAGGCTCTGACTGGCCCCTGTGCGCTCACTGACACCACTGCAACCACGACAGAGCGAGTGAGAGAGGCAAATGTTTGCTCTAGAACCTCAGATCGTTAATCCCAGGGGCTCGGAAGGTGCAGGCGATTAACGGTTCGCCGGATCAACGGCTCCGGTGTGGGTGGTCCTCGGATTTGTCCGGGAATTTGTGGAAATGCTTCGAATCCAGGAGATAACTTTGCGACTGCGATCATCAAAAACTTGCTGATTACGCTCGAGGAGGAGTCCATCCGTTCACCAACCGAGTTTCATTTGGAAAGTTCCTTTCGTCATTTACCCGTGCTAATAATAAATGCTAATTAATGACCTGCCCGTTATTATGGAGATATATTTACGAAAAGCACCACAGCATCCAACGATTGTTGTCGTAGTAACATAGTAGGTTGGTTGTATGTAACGAGCGATCCGATAAATGCAGTATATCTGAGCAACCCAGGGAATCCGGCTGCACACGACGCGTCTATTTCTACTTAGGTGCCAGGGGCTATTGTTCCTACAGCAGGTGATTGTCGCTCGGTTGATATCGCACACGTATACCACGTTTTGCGCGTGCGATCGATTCTCCCCTGGTCCACGATGTCCTGGTCCCTCTGTCCCGTGTTCAACAGCGTGTGCGCGCGTGCGTGCGTGCGCAAATTCGCCGAATCCCACGGGCGTAACACCAACGTACAGAACAGGAAAGAGACAGAGAGAAAATGTGTGTGTGTGTTCCGGGAGTACCTGGCGCAGGAGAATCATTCGCCGGCTATGAAAAGCTACTGCATTCAATTTTTCAGCGAGAGGAAAATGTGGCAGGCGTTGCGAGCGAGTGAGTGGGAGAGGTCGTAAAGCGGCAAGAACGGCAAATAAAAATGACCGGACGTTGGGTGGGGGTGGTGGTACCGCCGCCTGGCAAATGGTCGGCCGTGTCGATTGACAGGCCAATTAATAGCAGTACCGCGTCCCTGATCGTCGCTGATTAATACTCCAAAGGTGGCTGTGACTGTGCAAACAGGCCGGTAAACTCAGTAAATTCAGCCACGACACGAAACATCCTCTCAAGCGTAAACATCGGGCGACCCTCTCTCTGCGGATGTACGATTTCAGCCGATGTATAATTTGCTTACGTATCATTCACTCGAGAACCATTTTCATCCACATACAAAATATATATCGTTCACTTCGATTATACTTATGGCCGAATGATCAAAGTGAGAGAAAGGTTCGTGAAGCTGTTCAACAAGTGAGAAGAAGTAGTCTATGTGACTGCAGCCTGGTATTTTTACTCCTTTAACTTTCGATCGACGGAGAAGCGCCAAGGGAAAAGGCTCTGATACTCACTACAGAGAGAACACAGAGTTACCTTGTGACTCATCTAACCGAGATTCTCCACATACACGAACCTTCAGAGAACGGTTCTCTTTCCCTTGCTTCAATCGGGACGTGCGGCTAATTAAGCGTTTATTTTAATTACGGCGGCGACCTGCGCCCGCCAGGGAATCTTCCGAGGGAGAAGAGCTTTCTCAAAGGAGTAAGCGGTAAAGAAGATGAATCCTGAGAGAAGGAGTCGACGAGACATAGGAGAACTAACTGTAGCAAGGGTGGCAGCGTTACTCGACGAAATCGTTCGGGCGAAATTCCATCTAAAACCTTGGTGCAACGACTGGTGAGAATGCGGGTGGAAACGAGTTGACACGAGATCGCCGGTGGTCCAGCGGCTGTGGAATGGCTCACGAATTAAAAGACGAGGGATGCACGGACGTGCTCCAAACAGAAGGCTTTCCAAGCAAACAGAGCTGAGAGCGAGGAGCTTCGCCAACCCAGGGAAACACAGGGGAATGGTGTGCCCCGGCTAGCTTTGGCCAGATATCGATTCGCCCTGCTCTCTGGCACACAGTACAACTGCCAGAAAAAAGGGAGAAACGAGAAAAACCTACGGACAATGTACGTTCTAGGCGCCCGCTTGCATCGTGATTATTGCTCCCAGTGAATCTCGTCGATCAAGCAGAACAAACAATTTGAACACTTGGTAGCATCACATATATACAAGTCAAGAAGGCTAACCAACCAGAAAAAGTATGTAATTTTGATTTGGATTTAACCGAGTCTATAATAAATTTGACCTGCCAATGGTACGTGAACTATATGTGTGTATGTATTAATCGGAGCTAATTGTATTGGTTATTGATGATGAGAGCGACGCAATGTTGTGCCGTGACAAACAATGGCCGCTTGATTTGCCGCCAGTAAGTCGAATTAGGCGGCATTAATTGGGCGAGGAGGACGCGTTATATCCGGGGGAGTTGCGCTTCTCGCCGGAAGACGCATTGAATATTGGAGGGCGATCAGCCCTGGTCAGCCGAAATCGGGTCGACTGCGGTTTTCCCAGGGAAACGAGTTCACCGTCATCCCGCATCATGCTCCATTTCTCTCTATGAAAATGCTCGCACAACAACAGGCTACCACCGCTGCCCGATTCTACGCTCATCATTTTACCCTTTTGCTGTGCCATCCAGCTTCCCACTGTACCATTACTCTTGTACAACACTGACAAAGCGTGTATCAACACTTTTATTCGCAGAACCATGAAACGCATTCTCTGAATATCTTTAAATCAGATAATTACTTTTTTTCCCCCAAATCATCTGAAATTTTCCTACTCAGTGACTAATCATTAACAATCCTGGATCCTCGTTAATCCAACTTTAAATCGAACTAAAAATTGTGAGAGTAGAAACAACTGATGAAACGAATTACAAAATCCAGTGGTGAGTTATTTACCAGGCCTCCAGTACTTTCGGCAAGCTCTGCTTGCAATCAGGGTCAATCGTATTCGCGAACAATAGAAATGTATGCTGCTCGTATAGATTGAGCAGTCTAATTTTACGAGTTATATATGTATACATGTATGTATGTATTGCCATGGACATTGGTTCAAACGTGTTTAATCTGATGCGCTGGACACGCATCTCGAGTATACAATCGCATGATTCAACAGTCTAAAACTGGCATGTGCCAGTAGAATTGTGTAGTTTGAGCGAAATGACATTATTATGAAACACACCTTTAATACTTCCTTCGGAATTGTTATATTCTTAGAATTACTTAGTAGGTCTAAACAGGATTCAGACTAATCCTCAATTGACAATTCCGCCAACTATAACAACATTTCTCTTCATCGCTTTTGTCAACCAACAAGTATGCGCACTATGAAAATCCCAGTAATTCAGCTCGTCAACTGTGCTGTCACAGCTCCTCGTGGATTTCTCGCAATAAACTGACAATGCAGTTGGGAGATCTCGATTGGCCCGACGAGATAATGAAGAGCGCGCGACAGCCGAGAATGGATCACAGTGACGAACTCTCAAAGCGAGCGTGTCTCCGATAATCAAGCGAAAGAATATCGGGCGTTTTCGAGGCCAGCGCGTCAATTGCGCGAAAGGAAGAGGGAATTTCCGGCGCGTTTCGACATTCATTCGATTGCGTCTGGCAGCTTCCGTTGAAAGGGACGGATGGATCGTTACCGCCAAGGAAAGATACAGCCGCGCCCGACACGATTCTCATTGTCGACAGTGCGAGACTTCTGGCTTTTCCAAGCAACACTCGAGCTATTGACAGCGAGAGGACGAGCCTCGTTTCTGTTCCAAGCAAGCCACACAACCACTAACAAGAGTCATCCAATGGAAAATAAACGAGGTCAGCTATTAGTCGCCCTGTGCCAAGAGCAAAGTAATCATTACTCCATTCTATACGCTTCCCTGAAACTACTAAGTCAAATCTAGACTTTCCAAGTCCAACATTCGTTGATTCCCATTCAGATAAATATCTAAGATTAACTTTTCACATACCAGAACACTGTGTAATAAACATACCTCGAAGTATCCTTGGAAATTAAGGCGCGCCGCTTTTATGGGACCGGTAGAGACTCTGCTGGGTCATGAATCTCATGGTAATCGTGCACGAGGGTACAATGAGGTAGTGCGCGACGTAACAGCCAAGGTAAACAATTCACGAGTGGCGAGCATTGAGCGCGGCTAAATAAGCAGGGCATTATTAGCATTTCCCCTCGCAAAACTAAGGAGTACGTGTTAGAGAGAGCTCTTGGAGTCCTCGGTTGTTCTTGCCCACCGTTATACTTTAGGTTGGCAGTTGGGGGAGGTTCGAGGATTAGGGGAGAGGATGCTTAAGAGCGGCTAGCGAGTCGCACACCGGATGGCCTTGTGAATCTGAATAAGTTTATCCGGCTGTAAAGTAGTGTCTGACGGTCGTCTTCCTTTTCATCGTTGGGTGCGACGGAACGGAAGTTAGCCTCGCGGAACTTGTTGCGTCTCGTCGTTCGCTCAGGGATGACAAGCACACGGGCTTCCGAAGCCCTAGTAGTCCGAAAGTTCTCCGCTCCCCTCCTCCCTTTCGCTCGGTCTTAAGTAATAAGGGAAGTGCCGTGACTGAGATGAGTCACCGGGAAAATGACGGAGCGCAGGGACACGGAAAGGCTTTTCACTGGAAAAGCGCAAAAAGAGCGAGTACCAAGCATGGAAAGGGGTGGAACGAGCAGCCGCTCCCGAGCGGTATAGCCCTGACAATTAACTGCTAATTGACTCCATTGAATGTGCTAGTTTGTTGCACAGTCAGGCTTACGATCGATCAGTCGAGCCATTCGATGTCGGCGACCGATGATTCGATCTGAATCTATGAAACGTACACCTCTTGCACTCACCGAGCGGCCAATAACCAGGCGCTAGAATATCTGTGATAAAACTATCGCGAAGAATGAAATATTCGCAGGAAAGCCGAGAGAATAATGGAGGATCCCGGGGGCGATCGTAGGACGTGGGATTAATAACCCGGTGAGATAATGAATATAAAGCGAGCTCGAGCGCTCGTAATCGGAGGCCAGCCAGGTGCTATCAGTACTGGTACGGATATTTTACGGAGCGAAGTTGGTTGCGCGCTAATCAGTAGTCAATACAGCGGGGTGCCCGATTTTATGCTCCTTGCCTTCTGCGTCGAGCCCTACTACCTCCCAGAGGATCTCGTACTAATGAAAGCGGAAAAGGGAAGCCTCCCATTTGTCTGACGGAAACTAAGTAAGAACCATTCATCCCCGAACTCTCAACGAGAAAGAGCTGCTGGCTCTGGCTGCTATTCGTGCCTACGAAAACCAATCCATTTCCGCAGACAAGTATACCCCCAGCCGAGGCTCGAGGAGAGGATCGATTATACTACGAGGCGGCCTCGAGCCAAGAAGCCCAGCCGGTGCATGCTAACTAAATATTTAATGACGCTTTCTTATCTCGAAGGATCATCATTAGCTTCGTGCCACGTACTAATAACGCCTATATAGCCTTGGTCTAACACTGCCAGCACCAATGTGCAACGAGCTTTTTGGATCAGCGATAGTAGCTCGTATTTTATGCTCCGCACACCAGGGACAGATGAGGGCAGAAAGAGGGGAGAAATAGAAGAGGGAGAGAAGAGCTTTTACATTATTCGTGATATCCGTTATCGAAGGATATGGAGGGCAGTGGTAGCATCGGAGTGTAATCTGCCGAGCCGATCGACGGGAAGTCGTAATCGCATCGAACCATAGCATATTCGTGCCACTGCGAATTCTATGAGCCGTAATAACGGCGAGGCTGTACGGCCAAAATAGTCGGCGCGCTTACACAAAGACGTCGAGGGAGGTGGGCGACAATCGATTCGGAACTACCGATCGATTCCCACACTCGGTATCGTCGAAGCAAGCCACTATTTTTCCATTCCTGTATTATTACCCATTTAATCGGAAGCTCATTCCACCAACTTTACACACACGAGTCCACCGACCTCTTCTCCATAATCAATAACCTGAATACGCCGGATTACCACTGTCTTATTCTACTAGCGGCAATACGAACCCAGCCATTTTCGTAAGCCACCGCATTGATATTGCAACGACCATCGGGAGTTTCCTCTTGAAATGGGGAGCGGGCAATGCCTATTTTTATATCCCGATACACTGCGCCACCGTTACACTCCAGCTTTCCTAGCTGGGGAACCAGGAAAGTCGGTTGCATGAGGAATGCGCGAAAAGAAGAAGAGCAAATAAGAGGGAGTGCCGACCAATAAAATTCACAGCATACACTGTCGACTCGCAATGGCAAATTCCGCCTGTTTACCGCGTGTCTCCTACAGCGTGTGCCTCACAGCCACGATCGTACTACTTTCCGCACGACTCTCCTCGAGAAAAGTTCCGGCTGTACCTCTTTCTGACACATAGGCAAATATTAGGAACGAGAGGAGTATGGGAAAGAAACATCTAGAAGTAGCTAGTTATCGATACGTAGATAGGATCTATGTACTATTGTCGATATCGCAAGGAAACCAACTGGCTCGGATAACCCTGGATTTCCAAGGAAATCACGTTATCCTTGCTTATAATCACCTGGTGGTGTTGCGATCTTGCAGGGATAGGGCAGAAGCGAAATTAAGCGTGTAATTCGATCGGTTGCACCAGGAACCAGGCGTACTCTAATAATGGTAATAATCGAGCTGGCTGGCTGTGTACCACAGGGAGAATCTCCTTGCAAGGGAAAGAGAAGGTAGGAAGTTGTGTAGTCGAATAAGGCGGCGATATTCTCGATAAAGAGAGGGCATCGATCGGTAATCGTAGACACGTAGTATATATATATATATATATATATATAAATATATATGTGTATACATCGATTAGGTCGAGGGTTGGAGGTATGCCGTCGCAGGATACGAGTGGAGGCAAGCACTCGTGTGCTCCGGTTGCATCGGCGGATTATGCGGCTCGTTGTGCTGCGATCCACTATACTTTCATGGCTATCCGGCGGACCTCCGTGAGAGCGCGGGACACGGCCATTGAAAATTCCAATATCCGGAGCAGCGTGCCGCTCATGTGTCACACCCTGCATTTCTTTCTCTCTCTCTCTCTCTCTCTCGGCCTCGTATTCCTCCTCTTCGTCTCATCCCTTTTGTCCTGTCTCTCTCTCTCTCTCTCTCGCACCCACCCCCTCGCAGAAACTGCGCGAAAAATTGCCCGATCCCCATTCGCGATCCCCGGTGTCGCTCGAGTGGGTATTATTTTCGCCAATCTGTCACGGAAATAGCGAGCACGGCAGTCGCGAGCTGCTTCACACGTCGACTCCGAGTTTTTTTTTTTTTTTTTTTTTTCCCTACCAGCGGACAAACCGCGACGTAAGCGTGTACACGCCGGCACATGTTCCGCACGGGAATCGCTCCTGAAACTGCTGATCGGATGCTGGATTCGACAGGGTTCAATGTGGTCACCGAGATTTTGCTCAGTGTGAACGAACTATGACTTAAACTTTGATCTCGAAATACGTTGGTTGCATGCAACGGGTGATGTGTCAGAGGACAGGACGTGTTATGAATTGAAAGAAGAGAGTTTCATGTGGGACTGTATACCTTGATGAGAGTCGAGAAAGAAATAAAGAAATTGTAGAGGCCTGCGGTCAAAATGTACCTCTTTTATATAGTCCGCATCACCCATCTACCTGCTGCCATCCCATTTTCCCCGAATCCCGAGGAATACGAGTTCTAGTAACGCGGGCGAAGTAAAAACTAAATGGAACCTGGTAGGACGTCACGCTGGAGATAAACGGAGGCGAAATGTGAAAAGATTCTGTACACCAGGATGGAATGGAACATCCCGACAATTTCAAGGGACAAGTCATCGCGCGTTAACAAATAAAAGCAATGAGATTTTCATTCTATTCAAAATCGTCGGGAAGCAATAATGTTACCTCGACGAATGAGAGAATTTTTAAGGGAATTATTTCACTCGTAAAGTATGGTATACTAGGTATAACTTATTTACGAAGTGGCAACTCCATGCCACCCTTATCTTATTCCTCGGCCCAGGGAAGAAAAAGAATCATCCATCGTGGAACACGTGGTACAGGAGAGCGACGTAGCGAATGCATTTTTGCTCAGGGCACGTAACCATCTTCCACCTTTTCTCGAATGAAATGCTTCTCGGCAAGCATTTCTATCCGTAGGGCGGACATTTCGTTGATGCATTTACCGAACAACTTTTTCTCACCATTTAAATTTCGTCGGTGAGCCAGCATTCCACACGCTCGAACAGTGTGTCTTCTCTGAAAAGTCTGTAAAGGCGAAGAGTTCTGTCTAGTTTGGTCCTCGATGACCCCGGTTAAATTTCGGAACTAAGAGGATTAATTCTTTCCGGTGAAATTCTATTAGCCCTATCCTCTCGATCTATTATCTCGCTCGGATTGAAATCACACTCTCTCCCCGGCCTTGGTTTCCTGCTAGGAGGAACTATCGGAAAATGCTTGCAACAGCTCCGCGCGAAGTTTCAGCAGCCGGATCGGATGCTGGAGCAGCACTGTACCCAACTAGCGAGAGAGATAGAGAAGAGGTGAGTGAATGCGAGAGAGAGTGAGTGAGAAGACAAATGGAAGGTGGATGCTGGCCAGCTAAAGCTAAGGTCGTATACAGGCGGCGGCTTCCAGTATCCCATTATAAACTTGCGCCAATGTTATACCGTTAACCGCATTGCAACGTCAGTTTCATGGATGGTGCACGCCGACTACCGACTAGTCTACCCACGAATATACGTACATCAGCCTTTTTTCCAAGCTCGTCCACCCTGCTTCGTTCTCTCCAACGGCAATGCACTATACAGGTGATCACTGTCGGTGAACGCCGGGCGTTGAGAGTCAGCTAATTACTTGTGCAAATGAGCCGATGCAAAACCGCCCAAACTTTCCGTAGCTCGAGCACCCAAATATCCTGGCTTGATTGAAGCCACCTTTCACCAAAGCTTACCTTTACCAAGCACGAGCATTAAGATAAATAGTAACAAAAATTATTCAGTAGCTGTTTTCATTCCTAACCGACGCTGATTGAAGATTGATTAATATTTATTACGTTGTTATAATTAGCTATTTTAACTGTGTATCTGAGCTTGGAAGATCTCTTCTATATGAAAGAGGTTGACATAGACGGGCTTCGCTTTGAGAAGCTCATGAATGAATAAGTCCGACGTACAAGATGAAGAGAAAGCTTTTTATGGAAATTTTCCATAAAATAATAAGGATTCTATAATCTGGATAGTAGGTTGATGAACACACCAGCTGCCGGAGGAAATTCAGTTCATAGCAAGGAATTTCCACCATCAGCAAACGGAAGAACATTAGACTACCATCTGTGTTCGTAGTAGTCTTCGAATTAACATGAGAAATACATTCCTTCTCGTTAATGAAACAAGTACCCTTGGTTATCGTATCGTAGGTATTAATTACTTTATTCCAACATGTAATATTTACCACGAAGAATAATGAACCCTTATCGCAAATTACCCTGTGAATGGATTACCTTACTTTATCGCACAAATATTAGGCCTCACTTAATTATTTCCAGGAGACGCGAAATCCATTTTCCGAATTAAACTTCCAACACAGGTACCTCATTTAAACCATTCAATCCACGCCACAAGTTAAACGTACATTAAACTTGTCGGAATCGAATCAACCTATCACACGCGTGTTCTATCACGCGTATAAATTCTGCACGAGTAAAACTTTACAACATGCAGAACTAATTCGGACATTTAATCTTTAATATTATTACATGAATTATTGAAATTCAGTCTGAATTGATATAAAAATAGTAAGAAGAATATATCAGGGGTCGTAGACTACAAATAAATCCACAATTGGATTGGTCGTTTGAAATAAAAAGTGACTCGACTCCTCTCGGCTAACGGGGAGACACGGCTCATTTAAGCGAGCGGAATCCTTCCGGAGCAGCTCTATCCAAGAGCTGTTTGCCAGCTGAGTTGTAAAAGGACTGCTTTTCTTTCCCTCCCAGAGCGACGGTGCTTCAAGGCGCAACGCATTTTATTATCCTGAGACGCACTGCTTCCCTCAGATTCTCGTCCAAGTGCGCCTCTTTCCTGTGCATTACAGGAATTACCTTCCGATTTAAGAAGAACCCGCGCGCAACTTCCTCTCACTCCGATACGAAAATACGAGATGGTGCCTGCGATTTCAAGACTCAAGGTTCTTGCCAGAAGTGCGCGACCTCCGGATTACTCTCCTACTCCTCTCAATATGAGAATGAACAAAGAGGCTATGCCACTGGAGGGCAGAAATGCATTTAGCGAAGAAAAATATTTAAATTAGGATCTGAGTCTGATGCACCATCGTTGAACAAACCACCCTGGAAGAAGAACGACCACGCTGCTATTAAATAAAGGAATCTATTCTTTTGTCGCTTGAGATATTTTATACCAAGATAATAAGAATAATCAGAAAAACTGTATGGTACATGTAAATATCAATGGACGAATATAAAGATCAATTTACAAGAATAATATATTAGATCTCATTTTACGAGTTCGTCCCATTACTTGTACGAGAGAGTGCGGTACAGTCTTTCAGGCGAAGAGAACGCATCGAGTCCCCATTAGTTTCGGCTGATCGAGTTAGCAAAGTTCCGCTGCTTCGGCATGCCATTGGCACACTGAGCAGCACCAGCAGCCGCTCCTTCTTCGCAGACACCGTTTCTTACTGGCGACGAATGAGAAATGAAGTCTCGGTGGTTTGGCGCAGCTGATCGTAAACTCTCTCGAAGAAGATCCAGCGATCTTCAGCAATGGTACGAGGAGAAGGAAAGAAAGGAAAGTATCTATCTCTCTCTCTCTCTCGCCGACGTATAAGAAGCGAAACTTCTTGCACGGCCATTTGGAATTAGAGTCTGGTGCAAATGAAGCGGCTCCCATGGGAGAAGAGTCAGAGTCTCGGTAGGATAATTTAGTTCTGACGATGCCGAATGACGGCGCTACTCTGTTGGTCCGACTAATAAGCTGTCTGTCGTATACCGGATGGTCATTAATTATCACAATAGAACGAGCATTCACGTCAGAGAGAAAAGGAAGATCTAATGAAACTCGATTGAATAGGAAACGCGTGCACAGCAGGAGTGAGAACAAGTCGCCGTGAAATTGACGCAACGGAGAATTAATACGAGGATAAATGTCCTGTACTCTCTTTCCCTGTTCCTTTTCCATTCTCTGTTCGTTTGGGTGTGTGCACGGCGCGTTGTCAGCAGGCTTTCCGCGTGAATCCAAACGAATCCAAACGAATCACACCAAGAACGCGAACGTGTCAGAGAGCTCTGGGCACATCATTTCTCTTCCGATCGAATATATTTCCCTTCGGCCGCGCGTCGCTTTTCAATAAAAACGAAACGCGAGGTAACTGAATCGGAGGGGTTACGTGTTTTAGTTTCCATGTGATGCATTACTTTTTTTCCCCTCCAACAATTGGGCCGCGTTCTGAAAACAGGACGATATTCGTCTCGTGCAAAGAGTCGCCCGAGGGTTGACGGAGAAAAGAGTCGTATTGAAATGCTGACTCTGTAAAATAGTGGTGGTCTAATATTAAAAGAACGGCTTTTACCAGCGTGGACATCAAGTTGGAGTGCGGGAATGTGGACGTAGGATTTTCTATCGAAATGGACCGCCTTATATCAGCAAGATCCAGGGAAGCCCTGCGAGAAGATCTCGTTCAGCCGGTGCGCGCACGTAATATTCCATTCAAAAATCGACGCGCTTTATCCGCTCGGATTGGTATCGACATTCCGCTCCTCACTGACATCTTAGTTCATCCGTATTACCCTCGGCATGAAAATTCGAAGGGGATGCATATATGTATGTATATATCGGATGTACGTCCGATATGCTGCGAGAGATATGTTAAGGCGTAGCCCCGGACTGTCTT
This sequence comes from Ectemnius lituratus, assembly GCA_910593735.2. Taxonomy (NCBI): domain Eukaryota; kingdom Metazoa; phylum Arthropoda; class Insecta; order Hymenoptera; family Crabronidae; genus Ectemnius; species Ectemnius lituratus. Next base: position 13,885,278 of record OU343039.1, on the reverse strand, counting down.
TATTTTAGAATCGATTTTTCCCTCGACCAAATGGATATGCGACAGTTCGATCCACCCTCGATCAGATTGAGTGTCGTCAAAATGGTTTGTAGTCCCAGGCAGATATGAACGACAAGCTCGAACACGTTGGATACGCGAGCGATTAGCCGAACCAGGCAAAATTGTTCTGACAAAAAATAAATATGATAGCACATGGAGTTCGCCGCAAATATTGTTACAACGCCGCTGTTTCCCTCGCACGAAATAGCTTTTCAGCAGCTCGAAACGATACCAAGTTCCCCAGGCATTTTTTTTTTTTGTAGAAAATTAAATGCTAGGGCGAAAACGAATTGTATGCACCGGTCGAATGGAAGGCATTGTTACTCGTTAGCAGGTAGAATGGAATTCTAAAGAAAGTCGGATATCTGCATTCACTCTGTGCGCGCAAAGTAGAAGAATGCCGAGCGAGATACGCGCTCGCTTTCTCCGCCGGGCTATTTATTACCTGAAATGTCGGCGTGCCGCTTATTTCCTGCCCATTCATTCACTTATTTAGACTCATTTTTCTGGCCCGTCTACGAAAGAGCGTGAACGGAAGTGAGTGAAGCTGGCACCTCCTCCTTCTCTAGGTTCGCCTTCACGTCGTCCTCCTCGCGGCGAAAATGAAATGAAAAAAAAAAAAGAAGCGACGAGAAAAAGCTTGCGAACCACCCAGCCTCCCAGGTACTCGCCTACAAGAGAAGAAAGGAAGCAGAGAGCGTGTGGGAGAAAGAAAACTTTATTGCCACAGGAAGTAGAAAGAAAGCAGCTAGCACCGCCGCGGGGAGCAGTGCAAGAAGCGTTGGAAGAAGAAGAAGGTGGAATGCTTGGAAGGTGACAGGGGTCCGTGCTTTAGTGGCCGAAATTGAAAGACATTTTAGAGAAACGTCGCACCTCCTTCTATCCTCGATTGAAGGAGAACCTTTTAGCACTCGACGATTTCTCGATGACTGACATTCCGTGCTTCACTTCACACCGATCACCACCCACTCTCCTTCTTCTCCATACTACTGCTAAGTAATGAATGGAGTAAAGTGATCGGGGGATCGCCAAGTTCAATAAAACGTTTCCTTTAAAACGCCCCTTTGACTTTCCTGACCCTCGCGCCACAGTTATGTGGTTCATACTCGAGTTACTGTGAGCTCGACTTCGTAGCAAGTATGTAACCCCTGCGGTGTAACCCCGGAATGGACGTGCGGTGCACTGACCACGATAATCGATAAAAAGTTGGAGCAAATGCGACTTCAATGTTCGGAGTGAGGAGAAAAGGAAAGTGTTGGTGTATCATAAATGGAGAAAACTGAGCAACAAGAACCACGCATGTTTTCCGCACAAGAGACTATATTTTAAGTAGAATTGACGCATTTCCAGATGGGTGAGACCACTTAGAATTAAAATGACTGTTGAAACAATCGAAAACAGCTTTTACCAAGTATCTTAAGCCACAAGGCGGGCAGCTCGCGTCGAAGTTTCCAAGCAGGCATTGCGTCAGACTTAATGAATTTTAAATAAAGAGGAAGCTTGCGATAGTGAGCTTGCGATCCGAGCTCTCCATCGTAAATAGGTTGGTCGTTAAATAATTTTTAACCCAAAGAAAAGTATCCTTTCTAACAATTGATATAGCGTGTCGATAAAAGGGTCTCGCAGCTGCACGCAATAATTTGAATGACGTGTTATCGAGCACGTAAAAAAGCACTTAAATGCTTCGCTATCGGATAATCATTCGGGCTTGACTCGAAGAGCTATCAGTCGGAGAGGCCGAATAATGCCACGATATTCGCGTATTCGTCAATCCAGTCCGACAAGTAGTAGTGTCTGACTATTGACGGACACGTTCCACTGGCTGCATTTAGACGAGCATGTAAATGAGGCGTAGCTATCGAAAAGCATACATGCCGTTTGAATGGCAGACTGTATAGCTTGATTGGCGAGTTGAGCGTGTAGATAGTAAACACGCGACTGCTTACAAGGCAGATAAGCATTTCTTGATCATACGCATGGTAACGCACATCTATTCTGCCTATCCATCATCCGAGTCGATTAAGTGTCGCTAAACGGCGCAGGAGCGTGAATGGATGCAAACCGGCCGCCGGGAATACGATAAATAATGGAAAGCAATATTAATTACCCAGCAAATCGGAAACAGCCGCTGCCTGGGAGCTTTTTTCCAACGAAGAGGATGCAATCGATCCATACTGTCCACGTGCGCGACACTCCACTCTCCTCAACTTTTGCCCGATGTTTTGCTTCTTTCGTAGCGGCAGTCACCGGGGAAATCGTACTGCCGGCAACAAAAAGTTGCGGACTAATATGAGGGACGGTGCAAACTATTTCGCGACTGTCAGAAAAAAGGTCGCGGAACGCCAGGAGCGCGAAGTTAACTAGAGCCGTTTTTTCAAATCTACTTGTCTGCCGAGCGAGGAGAAAAAGTCCGAGAGGCACGGGAGGAATCCGGTGGATAGTTCTACCGGTGAGAAAAGCGTCGAGATAATTTCTCGGCTTACTAGCCACGCAAGCCTGACAGTGCACAGGAGTTCAAAGGATCTTGGCCGATTGCCATCAGTGCGCGCTGCTGCCGACAATGGAAAAGATAGCAAGGGAAATGCGATTTCGCTCCTCCTCTGATTGACTTCCTCCATGCTGTCTTATCTTTCAAGAGAAGGAAAAGCACCGGATAAATTCACCTGGTATTCCAAAGGTGATCGTCGCCGTCGGATCGATACCGATACAAACGCATTCCGGCGACGAGGAATCACCGCAACATCGTTGATTGAAAAGGGTAGTGATAATTGGCGAAACATCGTTACCAGTAATGCTTTCCTCGTTGATTTAGATAAGTGCCGCGTGAACGAACGCGCCTATACTCTTTCGCACACCAGGATCCACCGATTAAGCCAGATAAAAACGAGGGGTTGGAAATGCAAGCTGGGAGCACTCGATGTTGCTGGTGCATAGACGGGCAGAGACAGAGTGGGAACGAGTCGGTTGAGCGGAGCAAAAGGGAATTCAATAAGAACCACTCTCGACCGATTGATTCTATTTTTGTCAGGCAAATTATGCGACTAAAGCTCGAGCCATCATGGATAAACCCCTGCATCTCTTCTCTCTTCAACGCTGTAAAAGAAGAGAGAGTACTTGTATCCTCAACGAAAAGCGACTTGAAAACCGCGGCCCGGATGTAACCCATTTCTACTCGGCTGAATGAAAGCTGGAAAACGCACTTAAATCTAACCGCCCGCGCAGTTATATCCACTCGAGAAACTATTAGTTCAGTACGTCTTTCCCTTTGAGCTAATGTTCGCCGCTACTACATTTGAGCTAACTTCTATAGCCATCTAGGTGTATGTACGAATATATACCTGCATCAAGGAACCTTAATATGACCTTTTAAGAGATGGGGAGTATATAGAGCGGCAAATAAGGGCGACCAGGCACAAAGATCGCTATATAGATCTATTTATTCGATCGAAAGTGGGGAAATAGTCACGCTCGGGCTCTTTTTTATTGGGCAACGGATATCATTCGATAGGCAATAACATCTGCAACAGGCACAGCTCTACTACTACTGGCGGCAACCGGAGTCCCCGGCTCTTCCGTCGACTGACACACTTTTCGCGTCATAAAACCTCGTTATTGCAACGCGTTCGTGCACCCGGCCAGTTACCCGGGCTACCCTTTCCCTGTACTTTGCATTTTCGATCGTTTCCCCTGAGAGACGTCTCGCTAGCTACTATACAGTGTACCATATTATGCGCAGCGCATCATGGGACTTCTCGAGAGTGCATTCAACGAGCGAGTGATTGGTTCTCTCGGAGGTCTCGTGTTCGAGGAGGTAAGCCATCTCGTCGTAACCCCGCTGGAAAATAAGCGCAGTCAAAGAGCAGGCTGTTACCTTTTTATTGGAACCGCCACCGACGCAAGCCAAAGGGAAGCTGTTCACGGAAAGACGAGGAGACCAGACACTGAGACGACAAGTCGACGAACAAGTCTCTGCATAACGAGCGGAATTCCTTTCGCTCGATAGAGCTGACCGCTCCCCTTTCTCGCGTGAGAGCAACAACATAATTCAGCCTCCATTTCTATCAGGTAAAAATCGATCAGTCGTTAATCCATTTTCCTCCTGGCGTACTTATCTTCGATCCCACCTGACATGCTTACGATTGCCAAGGATTAATGCCGGGCTATCTTTCACTGGTATTTTCGATTTCCCGTGCAATGTGGAATGGAGCGCGTAGATTTGTCACTCGGGATTTACTCATTCGGTCCTCTTCCAGAACTCGGTGAAGTCGTACAGTATTTTTCTCTATCTCGAGCTTCGCAGTGACAGGGAGAATCGTTGAAGCAAACTAATACAATCTTTAAAAAAGTATAAATAAAACTGGTAACTGGGAAAGAAGAAAGATATGTTGTGTATGGGAAAAATGAGAGTAAACCTATCGCTATGCGCTACGAGGCATACTGAATAAATGTCCGAAATACTGTCAATGCGATACAAACACACATCGAGGGTCGAATTTTATTCGTAGCTCAATGGATGAGCAACGAGCAGGGGGTGAGTCGAGAATCCAGTGACACCCGGCTGCCATACTGATTCCAGGCGATTCATCGCTTATTTTTCCAGCATCTCTATGCATCCCACAGCCGTGCTTCCAGTGTACGAGATACTACCGATGTTGCTATAGCAGTGCTCTCCTGCTCCGCTTGCCGCTCCTCTCGCATTGTTAGGCCTCGTGAAAGCGGCGAAGCGTGAGCTATGAGCTGCCTGCGCTCGACATGTAAACGGTGGCACACTGCACTGAAAATTATTGTCTCGGCTGGTTCGATGAAATTTTGTATCAGCTCGTCGCCCCTTTCTGTTTTGAAAATCAGGTCAATACCGATTGCTTGTCACGGATCGAAAAATTGGACAACGTGTGCTACCCCATGTTCGAAAGTGATAGCCTTCACTCTGATATGTACAAAACTAAATGCCCTTTTGTTTCCTTTCGAACAATTGTCAAAGGACGCATTAAACGGAGCTTCGTGCTCCAATTTCCATAAAACGTACCTTCAACAATCTCTTTTAACTTCCGTTGAACTGGAGCAAATACTCGAGCATACATACCAGCATAGTATTAAAATTGTGTCTAGAAAGAATGCGTGTAGGTTGATTGTGAAATGGGTGTTTCTAGTTGAAATGACATGATATGATAGATCTGACATCCGATGATCGGAAACCGCAATATGCTGGTTACCTTTAGCTATAATGTGGTCTCTGGTGTGCTACCCCTTGGCTGACCATCGCAGGGCGCATCTCCTGTGCACCCCAAAGGACAGTAACTGACCATGATATTAATTGCTTTCTGCCCATTAGCAAATGAACGATGGGCCTTTGGAGAAGGCCGCACAGAGACCAGTAATCCGAGGCAGACGCTTTGCCATTAACATTAACGTCCAACACGAACCCACCTCCTCAATGCCTAGACCTTAAACACGCATGTCCTTGCATGCGTGTGTAGGTAAAACAACGAGCTTCCCGTCGATCTATTGTTTAACATGACGCTTATGAAGCGCTCACTACAAGTTAAGTAAAGTCGCCACCTTAAACAATTAATTCTCATTTCGCTTGACCCGTTAATACGCCGGCAGTTTCCTTGGGCGAATGAAAGCGTTGATTATCCTCGCACTCTTCAAGACACAATGGAAATGAGCTCATTAAAAATTAGAAAAGAACACTGACAGGATAACAGGTGATATCGGATAATGTCGGAAAGTGAGGGTATGGTGAATAGTTAATGAAACGGGGATAATGTTGGTATTAATGAAGGAGAATAGTCGTCAGTAACGGCGGAGCTAATCAATATTCTAAAACAGTGGGAAGCAGAGCGAGAGATAAAGCATTAGTAGGAGGTTTGATGAAGTATTGGCAAGTTCTCCATTATAATGGAAATGCACCGTGACACGCAACACACGTGCGCCCATATTTCATGATTCATTGGGAGTAGTGGGGAGGAGGGACCGGAGAGTTCAATTGATTTAGTCGATGGAATTACGCACCCGGCAATGAATGGCTTGAAAGTACCCTACCAATACAGTATGTGCAAACGAATCCCCCACGAAAACGTGTGTACTTCCAATCCGGTGGGTGCCGTGCTTGTTGGAGAATAAACACTTTTCGTGCGCCGTCGACTATCTAGCAACCAACCCCCTCCGAACCCTGCCTCTCTACACGCTCGTTCTACGTGCTGGGGACGACAGGCATTTGCATATTCAAAATAGTCTCGACATTCGCTAATGCATTTCGACGAGTGCGTCGATTCGCCCGTATCTATCCGCGATCCGGCGAAATGCTCAACGAATGTATGCTGCCTTAATTAAGTTTTGCACCAGCATGAAAACTCCTACCATCCACCCACCCCCCTCACTTCCCTTATCTCTAAAACTCTAGAAACACGCTCTATTGCTTCTCTTTAATAATACCTATCGCTACTTCGAGGAAAGAACACGCCTAACTTTTTCCACCATCATAAACTTGAAGGAACATCGAATGGAAAGAAGTTCGTTCGGTAAAAGGAACTCGAATAAACGTGAAGTTGTTTTTATAAGCAGGATTTTGGGAGTAGAAGCCTATTGGGATTTAACTGTGAGGATAGTAGACTCTGGCAAGTGACGGTATGGCCATGAGTATCGCTGAAAGTTTGAGCATGTGGCATCGATAATTCAGGAAGAACTTACCCTGAAAGGCAGCCTCGAAGGTGGTCTTCTCCTCCACCGGGTTCTGGCCGAGAACCAGCACCACCGCTAGCAGCTGCCCGAGGATCACGATGAACCGGCAGGCACGATGTCCAGCCATCGTCCAGCGATAAACATACACTTGTCGCTGACCAATCAGTCTTCACTCCCGCATTGCCCGTAAAGCGAGCAAAAATCGACAAGGGTCACTAGGCGAGCTCAGGGACACTAGAAGAGTCTGCCGGTTTCTCAGGTGCGACGACGAACGCTCGCCAGGCACACTTATATTCCCAGTCGGACACTGGCCACCTTTCTTTATCTGGATTGGCGCGGACTCACTGGTGAGAATGGCACGATGCAAGGGAACGTGCGGTGTAGCTGAGACCCCTTGCAAGAATGGCAGTGAGAAAAGTGGGCACCAACTACCGACAATATTGACGGGCGCCGGTACTCCTCTCTACCAAGAACAAGAACAATTCAGGGCCCTCGAGCACCTGCTGGCAAGCCCTTCAACCGAGACCTATCGACCTAAAACTTTTCGGCAATCTACGTCTTCCCGCTTGCCTTCCTTCTTCCCCCCCCCCCCTTCCTCTAGAATCGGCTGTTACTATAAATTTCGATGTCTATTTTCAAGTGTATAGTCTTCACTGAGAATCGATTCTCAACGTGTCCACAATTCAGTTTGGTATTCAGCCGCGCGTGTAATGGAACCTCTATGATATTTACCGTTCTTGCCAAGCATCGGCAAATGATCAACGCTATCCTGGGCGGTGATATCCCATGCAAATCCAGTTGACGCGGTATGCATATCGATATCGGCATGCATATTATGCGGCGGCCCCCTCGCTCAAAGGAAAGACACGCTCTCGCAAAAAGCGAGTGGCTTACCGAACAGTAAGCCTCCCGCGGGACGTGTCTACCAGGCAAATGACAAAAGTGCCGCGACACCCTCGATATAATGGAATTCTCGTCAAGTCTACGGTCGATAGCCGCCACTGAGACGACTAGCCAGAAGAAATTTGTGCAATTAGGATTATGGAAATGATGCGTTAATGGAAAGTCAATAAAGTTACCTCGACGATATGTTTCACTGTATCCTTCTGCCGAAATCTATCGTTTTACTATTCTCGCGTGAGTAAAAGAAGCCGTTTTCAAGGTAATGTCGTCGATTGTTCAAAGCGCGTGGGTGTACGAAGAATAGAAGCGCTTGGGAGGAAATTAAAGGCGTGTAATTTTATCCGAGTAGGAAGGAGAGAGCCCTATGACACGACCCCATGACTTAAGCCCGAATGTCAACTATCGACTGTCGCCTGGCCGATACCGAGCGCTCCGCACCTTCCCCGATTCAAGTTCGACGACCGCGATCACTCAGACCCCCCTCGATAGAACCAGTTTCACCGGCTGATCGGATTTCGCCGTTCGATCGTGTTACATCGGCCTGTAGTGTTCAGCTGCCGAAACGGATTCTCTTGCTTCGAACGAAAGGACCGGGCCAAATTTCGCTAAAAAAATTCGACACCGTTCCCTCGAACAGCAACGACTCAATCCAAAAATAAGAGAAATACTAGCAATGTAACTACCAACGATTCTAATATTAATTACTATAATTTCGATTGTTAGAAGCGAGTACTATTCTTTGTCGGCGAAGATAGAAATGAAGCTGGTCAAAAGACCGGACTCGACGAACTGAGCTATCACAAACCACTCTCTTGCAAAGAGTCTCAATAGCACACGACGTACCTGATTCCGTAGTGTCAGGATCACTTGGGAACAAGGGGATGATTCTCTCAGTGACGAAAGTAAAGGGTAAGTCCCGGAACACTCACGCGAACTCGCAAGCGGACGAAGGAGCTCCGCAACGACCGTCGAAGCCGGCCGGTGTCTCCAATCGAACTGCGGGGGTGGGTCGACGGTGGCGCCGCCGAGGGACGCCGAGAGACGCCGTGCGGCATGCGTCATAACGCCACCGCCTTCGATCGGCCGCCATTTTTTTCTCGGAGGCTCTTTACTAACCCCCTGGAAAACATGCCACCCCCGAGAGACGACGCTCGCTCTCTGCCCTTCCAGATCCAGCTACCCTCTCGCAACCAACTTTCCCCGCCTCACCACCCCCCCCCCCCCCTTTCTTTCCTAAGCTCAAAAGGAACTAGAGAAGTATCGTCGACCAGGAACGTATACACCTGTACTCGCCCAATAGCCCGTTTATCACCCCTGTAGTTATAGGGGTGGTCGTACTCGATACTAGACCTTCCACCATTCAACCCCTTCTTTCCACAAACCCAATCTTCTATAGAGAGGCGTTTGGCGAAGGCTTCGAATAATAACTGGCTGGTCTGCATTGACTTACAAGTGGTCACTCTTCAAGGAAGATTATGTGAACTGTATTCAGTAAAAGAAAATAATTCATACCGTAATGGTGAACGCTTTCGAGAGGAATACAGAGATATTAATAGTTGAGGAGCAATAAGCTTGGATTTTATTTATTCGAAGAAGATGAGATGAAGTTCTTTCTTGAACGAATCTAGAAGAGACTTTCCCTTATCGATTTAGGGAATTCAGATCCGATTAAGAATGGCCTGTCTCTCGCTCGGTTAATTGAGTTCACCCGCCGGCTCGTTCCCAGGGACCTTGACGTTAAACGGATAATCCTTCTGCTCAGAACTGGAAAGGACTCTCTTTCACTTCCTCTTACTCTTCCACTGGGAACAGGTACACAATACAAAAAAAAAGGACACGCTATGACTCGGCTTGTTTTTCCGATCGCGCACTGCGTAGAGATATCGAGAGTACCGTTGTTTCAGGGTGCAGGCACCCGCACGTATTGCACAAGGACATTCCGGGAGAAAGTCCTGGATAGGAAATCCCGCATACCTCGGGCGCAATGCGCGCTCGTTCACCTTTATTAACAATCAATGTAAGGCATGACAAAATGTGTTATTCCTGCTGACAATTGGACGTTAGTTGCAACGAACTCGCGAACTTTTATTATCCGAGGATTGAAGGACGCAAGAATGTCGCAAACATTAATACTGTGAGGAGTGTGTTATATAAATATATATGTATATATATATATATAGGCTCTGATGATACTACTAGATGGTAGACATACAAAGTAGAGATATAAAAGCACCTTACAGACGAGAGTCCTTCGGAGATTCGAATAACACGGTAGTACACAATTACTCTTACCATGGGCGGAAGAACACCGCGGTAAGTCTGATAGAAACAAATCGATGCCCCTCGGCGTTCTCCCGTGCAGAGTAGAAGCATTACTCTGCGAGGAGGAGTACCCTCAATTTGTTTACCGTACGGCCAGCTTCTTACCTCCTTACTGGACGGTTAGAGCTGCTTAAGAATTTCTTAGTGGCGCGGAACAGGCACGGTTCCGCTCTCGCGAGTCTAGAAATATCAGTCTGTGGGAATGGTAAGGAGCTTTGCGACTTAGGGGAATATTGTCCAGCTGATCCTGAGGACCGCGTGATTCGTGTATGCGTTTCATGCCCAGTCGACTTCGAAACGTGACAGTGTCGATCACTAATATCTTCGTCCTTTTACATTCATTCGATTTCCCTATCATTCTCTGCCACAATCATTCTCATTTTCATTCGTTCGCTCCCTCTTTGTTCGATGTCGAAACATGCAGGAATATTTGCAACATCGGACAATATTGCTGTGAGTAATTTGCATCATGGCGCTCCTCGCTAAACAAAGGCTTGCGTCAGTCGAGGACTGATTTACATATAGACAGTAGTGGCACAGCACAGCTATCTAGTAACGTCGAATTCGACACTTATCACGTTAACGGGGGAAACCGCGGGGCAGTATCTTCTGATGATGCCACCGACGCGACGATGCGCAATCAGGTGATGCAAATCTTCTGTTTGCACGCCTCCAACCATTTGGTGGTCCTTAGTAATTCGAGATAGTATTCTTGAGGGAGGTCCATGACTCTTCGATCGGCGCCAACACAGTGATAACGACGAGAGCGACAACGAATAGGGTAATAACGACAAAATACACCCCAAAGATGCACTTTCTGATGCCAGAATGCTGAAAATTAAATATTTCAATTATATCAATAATAAACAACTATTTATTTGTATATCATTAAGTATGGTACTTACAGGTGCGTCTTGCCTGACATCCGGATGCACCATAGAACCCCGGGAGTGCATGTCTTTCATTGGGAATGAATTTACTCTCTGACTGGCTTGTCTATCAGAAGCACAGCCGACAAACTGAAATGAAATTCAACATTTACAGTCACCCAGTTCTCCGAGGAATACATTGATTTTTTTCAAGTAGTATCTTCTTGAACGAATGAAGTATCTTTACATTAACAAGCAGTAGACTCTCGGTGCAAGTCACGCTTTCAGTGGTTCTACTTCAGTGGCATAAATCGCTTTATAAATTTCAAATAAAGCCCTTACCGTGAGGATGAGGTGAGTCAGAATGTGGAACACCACGTAGGCGACCAGAATCCAGTCGACCCATTCCGGGAGCTTAGCCTTGTTCAACCGGACCGCGAAGAAAATTGCGATTACTGTGGAAGGAATTTCAATTCAGCGACGATTCAGCCATCCTCCGTCCATACGCTCTCAATGAAAGACACCAAAAGCGGTGGTACGCCCGAGGCATTACGGACAAAACTTACTGCCGCAAATCTGCGCCGCATTCCCAACGAACCAATGGACCCAATTGAAGAGCGGTCTTCGCGGTGCACCAGGATGAGGCCGCATAGCCGCCATAAACGGCTGGACGAACGCTAAGATCGTTGTCGCTAAGCCCAAAGATGCGTGGATCGTTTCCGAACTCCATTCACCCAACTCCACAAATATCACCACAAATGCAGCAATAGTCATCGCCCAAGTCAGGATCATGAAAAGCCTGTGCCACTAAATAAAAATCCAATCTTAAATCATTCGAACCTGACAAATTATCGACACGTACAGTACTCCGTAAAAAATCTACTTTCTAAATGGATAAACGGATAGATTAATGTCATTGGGAGAGAAAATCATAGCGTTTAGATTTGCAGAGTGAAAAGTATGGTTCATTTTCCTATTTTTAACAGGACATTCCATGATAGTTGGTAATTGAATAATTGTGGACAATGGCTTTCGACATACGTGTCAGCAGGTGCCTTGAACTTTCTCTGACTATTGCGATAGTATCGTTGGTCGATTGTTTAATGATCCTTGGCTCGCCTTAAGAAACTCTCGAGCTAGACTTATCGACCTCCGGCAAGGAGACCACTCATAATTTTCTATTGACGCACAGACCACTCGTTCACTTCGATTATCCGCGATAAGTTCGATATTATCCTTGGTCGCATGCCAGGAGCAAGAGTCCTTCCGGGCCGATTACATTCTTCACTCGTGAATGGCACTACTCTCTACGAAGTGAATGGCACTCACCGTGCCAAAGCCGGATTAGCTGGTAATGATAGGTAGCCAAAGACTACCAGTGTGTTACTAAAACACGCCTTTACGATCTTCCAATAATTGTCCTCTTGTTAAATTTCGCCATTCTTAGTGATATCCGCTAATGCCATAAGAGCTGAATCGGCAGGTCATTATCAGCTATGAATTCAAAGTACACATAGAGAGCAAGAACCATTCACTTTCGATCAGACATCGTTTCACGTTCCAAATAAGCGATAAAAAAGAGTCCCGGGGCTACTTTCAATAGGTCCTTAAACGGGCAAATTGCTTTTCCCAGCCGGAACATTCAGATTTCTCTCCTCGGGCAATTTGAAATGGCTCGAACGCATTGGAATCAAGTACAACTTTCATGAACAAGTAGGTACATGTTCTACTCATGGTGAAAATTAATTTCTACCAGGGCAGACAAGTGTATCAAAGTTGCAGGGTAGGCTAAGCTTCGCATTAACCTTGGAATCCAAAATTCACGGTCAGGAAAGTTGACCAATGAAATCACAGGAATTAGATGCAGCTGGTCATGTTAGTTCGGATAGTAAAAGGGTTCTCAGTACTTCGATTACAAGTAGAATAGGACACTTACAGCGAACCAATGATCCTTTCCACAGAATTGCGAACCGACCCATGTTTGCCGGTAATACCTGGCAAGAAGGATTCCAACGGAAGCAGTGCCGATCCAAGATGCCAACATCAGAGCACCGTGCACTCGGATGAGGATGTCGCTAGCTGTTGTGAAAGCGCCGACATCCGCCAATGATTTAGGACTGCCCGTCGCGGCGTAAGCGATGTCATGGAAGTCGACGCCACTACCTGGACATTTCGAAACAACCGTCTCTCGAAACGTTTCTCTGGTCGTGAGCAATGATTACGTGCATTATGTAAGTGAATTTGAAGGAAGATCGATTCTCCACTTTCAGCGTGAGAGCATCGGAATCGAAAACGAGTCTCATGCGAAATTCATGGAGCTTGGATATATCGGTACTCGGATTGAATGCGAAATATGTAGAAATGGATAGAAACGAGTTGAAACTGATATTAAAAATTGGTCAAGAATAATGGAGATGAGACGAATTGAAAATTTATCATCAATCGTTGATACACACTCTTGAGGTTACTGCCAGCGGCGACCAGCAAGTGATATGGAGTATTCACGAGATCGAATTCTCGTCCTTGGACGACAGTGGTTTTCTCCCTCCAAAATTTACAACCGATCATGTCGTCTTTGATGGAGCTGGCCTCCAGTTGAACCGCTCCTTCCTGCTGTAAAGGAAATCACAATTGGAGCAAGGTCGTGCGTATGTCTGGAAAGCAGCAATTGAGTTGAGTTTGATCGCTATCAAGGATACGAGCGAAAGTCGATCTTTAAGAGTCTAGGTTCACTGATTTCTCGGAACATTTCATTTCACTCGTCACTGTCTGACTAACGCAATACTTCTTGGCCTTTCTGGATCTCGAAACCCTCGTAACGAGGAGAATACTATCGTTACTGTAATTACCAATTTACGAGACGTAATCTCGAAGAAGATTCACTTGTGCTGGCGAGAAAGTCTCAACGGGAGGCGGTGTTAATACACGTAATAACCCGTTGCAACCTTATCTCGCACAATAACGTGGTACATCATCTGACGCTCTACTGTAAATAACAATACTAACCATGGGTTGCCGCATATTGCGCTTCCCGGAGTTCCAGGACATATGGAGGGCAATCTCACCGCCCTCATTCGTGCACTCCACTACGCTGTCCTCTCCCTACATGTACAATTAATTAATTATTATCAGCAATCATCCTCTGATATTCATCATGGTACTTCAAGTTCAAACGATCCAATTTAATTCTCGTTTTCTTGTCATCTTTGCTATGGGAAAACCAGGAGTGTTCCAGGAAAATCACGCTTTATTGATTGGAATCAAACGTGCGAGAAAGAAACGACGAGGAAAAGAGAGAAGAGTTTGTGGCGAAGGAAGAATCTGATTCAAGTTTGAAGTAGCCAGTTCTTCTGGGTGAAATTACCATTTTGCTGTCTTCGGACAAACCCACTGCGACATATTTGGCTCCACGTGCTTGAATCTCAAAGAGATAACGCTCGCCTCGCACCAACACAGCCACCATAGCGATGCAGTCCTTCGTCCCTATGCAACCGTCCGGTGTGCCAAAGCAATTCTTCGTGGTACCGCACCCATCATAGAAAGGATCGTTCGCTGCCTTCGCCTGAAACACACGCCAACCATGCATACTTGTCGAGTACCGGAATGACGCACACCCAACAGACATTCGTGCTACTAATTGTAGAGGAAAGCTCAACGGGTCAATTACCAATTACTTCTGATGATGCCTGGACTGCTGCGATAGGCCGAAACATTTCTGTGACAACATTCTCGGATTTTCAACATGATTTCGATAATGTTTTCATACCGGTAATCATAATTCATTTTGGAGTACGTTACAAATGCCATTTGATGATTTTAATAATCCCACCTCATTATTCAATCTGCTACTACTCTGTGTACATCACTAATTAGCCCTCCCACCGGGCTGCCAGCGTATTCGTCATTAAATAACGCGATCGATACGACATTCGTTGTGTAACGATAATTAATTTAACGTTAAAATAGTTGAACGAGAGGCCATGATTGGCGCTGGGAGAGAGCCATTTGTAGGCGATATAAGCGAGTACAACTAACGGAGTTGTTCAGATATCTACTATAGGAGAACTATTCTAGCAAAGCGATCCCGTTCAAGAAACCAATCGGACCTGCGAGAGAGAGAGCTCTCCATTTCTCACGACGATCTCCTCTCCATAGTCTCTTGCTAATGAGCTCAAAGGGAAGTGCTATAAAATGTTAAATCTTTTACTGTGTCATCTATTGTCTGTTTCTCCTTGATTACCAGTTGCCTGTCTCCACTTGGGACAGTGACATTGACACTATCCGAAAGGAAGTATGAGTAATACGTCGTGTCACATATATGAAATTGTACTTCAATGGCTCGTAAAACAGGCGACTCTCGCAGCAGTTGGCATGAACGCTCGAAAAGTAAATGGAAGTCTGGATTCCCGATAGAGGAAGAAAAGTTTGATGACCAGCCTTCAAGTTAAAGTGGTTGTATTATAAACTGTCATGTGAATGCCCTTCAGAAATGTGCGAGAAAATGAACTTTGAGCTAGGACTCTGGAATTTATATCACTTCTTCCTTTATGCAAGAAAACATTCTCCACCAAATTCCAGCCCCAGAAATAGTCGAGAAGACTGGAAAACATGGAGAGAACCGTCAGAATTAGATGAAATTAATTATTCTGGATGGCCTTTCCTTCTGTTTTCGGTACAATTCCGGCATTACTGCCACTGGTTTTATGTTTTCTATCCGTTTTGATACGCAAACAATCGAAATATCAAGCGTTCGTCCAAGTCCCAGAACCTTCGAAAATTCGAAAATTTGTGAAGGGGTACATATGCAAAAATTTGCGAAAAAATGAATTTTGAGCTAGGGCTCTGGAATTTATATCACTTCTTCCTTGATGCAAGAAAACATTCTCCACTAAATTTCAGCCCCGGAAAATGTTGAGAAGCTTGGGAAATGTGGAAAACCCCGTCGAAATGAGATGAAGTTCATTATTCAGGAGGCTGTTTTCGAGTGTTTTCAGTACAATTCCGGCATTTCTGCCACTGGTTTCATGTTTTCTATCCATTTTGATACTAAAGCAATTACCAAGCATCACTCGCTTACTATTCGCTAACACTCATTTCTTACTAGGCGTTGGCCTCTGTCATCAACTAATTTGATTCGGTCCATCAAGGCTCTTATTTCCAGCATTTCGATGTCTGATTGCCAATGACTCGACAGAACAGTCCTTTACCCTGACTATTTTGTCGGCCCCACGTATATGGACCACTTGCTTCACCTTGATCGAACCTTGGTTTGTCAGGGCCGCTTTGTCGTGGCATTGTTACCAATAATCATGGAGCAAGAAAGGAAAATAGATCGAATCTTGGGAATGTCTGTCGTTTTACAATGGCCACTCTACATAGTGAATACACTCGACTCACTGGACTATGAGTTAATCGATTGCTTTAAAAGGCATTTGGAAAAGTGATTCTGGACCAAAGAGTGAACAAGCTTGTCAGGAAAAATTCAAGCTGCTAGCTGCCCAGCACGAAAGTGGACGGGGAAAGTACACAAAGCATAAAACCGAGAGCGAGTATCCTACTCCTCCCAGGAATTATGCACTTCTCTCCGCAGCTAACCACGATGAATGCGCACGTGCATGAATAACGCATAGATCGGCGCATCGCGTGCTGATATCATGCTGGAACACGAGGAGCCTCCTTTTGCTTTCTAATCTCCAGCGACGAGACTTCCATGTAGACTCGAATTCTCGACAAGCGCGTTTACACGAATACCCTCGAGTGCCGTTCAACCGTTACACCTTGGGGAGGCCGAGTGTCGAATAATTAAAAGACTTCAAAACTATATTCGGAAGCATCTAGATAGCTAGGCGATATATGCAACGCCCGAGATCGGCACACCCGACAGTCTGTTAATTCAACTTGGGAGTAGAATTAGCAAGGAAAGTTTCCAAGCCGCTTTGAGAGAGGGGGCGGTGGTAGTTTCCCTAAGAGAATCTCCAAGCTGAGAGGGATGATGATTCTAGCACGATTATCCGGTGTGAAAAGCATGCTTGCCTCATGATCGGCGGTCGGCCGAGGAAACACTCACCTCGTAATCGACGGTCGGACTGAAATAGGGTGGTGTGCTGGTTCTAGGGGTGGTAGCTGGGGTTGGCGAGGTCAACACATCGATGGATCGTTTCATCACCGTAATCCTTGGCGACTCCACACCCACCCAATACGTTGAATAATCCTGTGCGAACGTAGAACTACGCTCAGAAAAAACAAGAAATAAAAAATATTCCAGTTAGTCAAATGTCTTTCATGGAAAGCCTGTTTCGCTCTTGGTGTTAAAGAACTCGAACTCCCACGACGCTCGACTCACCTGGAGGATATCGATTAAGCAACACTGCAACGGGGAAGATCAAGTTACTCGATAGTTGCGAGTCTGAAAATCACCGCTGCACGGCGGACGAATTGCAAAAGACAATTGGCTCGCGTACGATTGAGAAACGTGCAAACGATAGCCTTCCGGGTCGGTCGGCGTGATGCAAGGTGGGTGCGGGCGTGGGAACCAAGTATAATACTGCCAAGAATGAATGGCGACCATGGAATTTGATAATAAAAATATCCTTTCATAGTAAATGAAAGTCGAAAGCCAATTATTATTGATAAAAAAAAAATCTCTATATTCAGTTTAAAATTTATTAAAAATCGAGCTCTTTTTGTGGGTGCCTTTTGCATGAGAGTGTGCTATATGGGACAGGGAATATGTAGTTCGTAGCTGGTACAGTACGTCAATTTCCAATCGTGATTCATGTGACGACGGATCGTTGCGCGTCACGTGTAACGCGGATAACGAGAACGGGGAGTGCAATGGCCTCATAAGGGATGTCTGTGTACGCGTTCCGGTTCGTTTTGTAATGAAATATCTGCGCCATTAATATTCTCCGGGTTTCAATCTATCCCCGATCATATTCCCCATGGTATTCCACCTTCTCTCTTTCTCCCCCTCTTTGTAACTGTTCCTGACATCTTTGAATAACCCCTCAACTTCACCCATAGCGGGTGAATTTTTTCTCTGCTTTCCCCAGTTCTTTTCATCTGCCAGCGAGTGACTTTCGAAATTGAGCGAGGCAACAAGAAGGGGTTGGCGAAGGTTTTCTACTTGTTTACGGAAATGTGATTCCAATGAATTCTGGTGGTTAGTGAAAGATCGCTTTTACTTCTAACACCTCGACATAGTAGCGATATGAATTATGAAAGGAATTAACGTGAAAGTACACTCTGTTTCCCCCTCTTTTCTTCTTGCTCTCTTATTCCCATCTTGATTTTCGTGACTCGATGAGTCGGGCTTCCGCATTCCTGGCAACCGTTCCCCTTAACACGCCCGACTGTCGAGCCGCGCGTGATTCAACTCGGATAAACCAGGGCTAACGAGATTCCTCCCGAGTCGAGCGCGAAGAAACGAACGCTCTACGCCACAACCGAGTACCGCTTAACTGCGTTAACTTGCTTTTCCTTCTTTTTCTCCCTCGGTCTTCCACACTTACTTAAAGATTATCGTGCCCTTGTAGTCCACCGGTGCCTCCCAGTCGAACTCAAGATTGTGTTTCTTGCTGGTGTTGGTGTGAGTCACCGCGTTCTGCGAATAAGCGAAGGAAGAACGTTCTTAAGAGACAGGAAAAAAAGAAGAGGCCGCATGTGCTCGGCCTTCATAGCAACCTCCACACGTGATTTATACTGTCTTCGAACACCAGTTGATGATCGAAAGGAATCTACCCGAATGAAAAAAAGCCTCTGCGGTCTCTGGCCGACCAAGAAAAACTTGGTAATCGCTCTCACAGATTTGCGATCGAACAGATATCCAATCCTAGCGGTTTAGCGCGATATGGAGATATTCTTTCATAGAGAAATTTCTCGCTAAATCACTCGGCCAAGTATGGAAACTTAATATCTCGAAGCGAGCATTATAGGATCCTTGCGTCTCTCGTATAGATCAATGATACATCGACGAGAATACAAGAGTGATGAGAAACAGATGGTTTACCTTCACACCCGGAATGCACTCGACTGCTTTTGCTGTGTCTGGCAAGTTGGCAAACTCTCCAACAAATTCCCCGCTTTCAACGTCTCTCGCCAGGATCATGAAACCTTCGTAAGCGAGGCCTTGTGGACTTCCAAGGATCAGGCGTACCCTACCCTGACCTGCAGCGGGTAGCACCTGGTAAGGTGGATAGGAAGCTTGCAACGAGCTTCCTGGATGTCGTGGTGTCAAGTCCACGCAGGTTTCCGACGGTGCTCCACTCGGTAGTGCTGGGATTTCCACTGCTGCCAGAGCCACCAGGAGTAACAAGCTCCATGACACATCTGCAACAAACAAATTCCTCTGGCGTCAGATTAAAGCTTGCAATTTGCACTCTGTCCTAGTACTAATACGGCTGGGTGAGAATTACATTTTTGCTAATGCGGCTCTGCCGACTGTCGGAGCTAATGAAATTGTGGAATTTATAATTGTTTCGAAGCTAGCTGGATAAATATCCCGCGGGCTCGTTATTTTTGTGCCTCTGGCAGATTTTAATAGGAGTGCGCTGTAAATGGAATGCGAAAGCGCGAACGGTATGACGATGGAAATTCGCGCGGTATTTCATAGAAATTTCGAGCGCACCAAGCCGCATTCGCTTGTGTATCCTTGACACAACATACACGCGCCCCCAATGAAATCTCGCTCCGTGGCATTCGCGTGAAACTAAACCCGTTCCATGGGCGCACGTACGATACGTGTGCCTTAGCCGCGTGTAATGAAGTCGTCGGAGCAGTGACATTATTGATTCCGCAACCAACGCGAAAACAAGACGCGAATGAACGCACTCCGCCTCCAGGAATGCGAACGGTTGCTCTTGCTTGGTGAATATGCGAAAGATGAAGGCTACCTACTATGCCGCTACTTCCAACACCAATGTTATACAACTATTTGTCAACCCTGAAAAGATTATGACAGTGATTGCGAAATAATCGAGTCAGGTGGATAATTATTACCACGATAAGCATAGAATTATCGCTCCATTTACTGGAATAGCGATCGCCGTGAAACAGGTGACATGTGATCCCACTTTTTTTTTACTCTGCGGTTGCGGCACGCGCTATTTGTCAGTCTCGTCGTTTTTGCGGGATGGGATAACCCATGAGATGTAGGTTCCCGAGTGCACACACACGTCATGCAAAACCGCTATCGCTTAGCCGGGATCGAGAGACTTCCAGTGGATTAGTCACCGCATCAGTCAGACCGCAATTTTCGCGTGTCTCCCGACTTCCAACTTCGAACACACGACCCGCCTGTCTGTACACGGCCGTCTAATTCCCCTGATGAGAATGCCCCCATTTACAACTCTGCTATTCCTTCCGTGAATTACAGTTACCACGAAATACTCATTAATCTCAAGCTACCATTGAATTTCGAGATAAACTAGATACTAGAAATCTTGTAATTCCAACATTCCTCTCGAACTTCGAGAGGATCTTTGTGATATCGAGTTCATTTATGATCGAAATCTAAAGAGATACGTTACTTGTGTCCTCTTTATCTCTGAAATGCCAAGTCCTCTCCAAAATCAATTGATTCGCTTGCTCAAGAAGATCTACGACAGGGGCCAAGTGTCCCAATCGTGTTTCGCTGGATTACATAAGGCAAATTTTCGTATCATCGCACACGTTTAGGAATGTGCGAGCGAAGGAAGGAGCCAAGAATACACACTCTGTTGGCAGAGGTGCCGGCTCAAAACCGATAGGTGAAAGTCGACGCTGTTGCGTGCGTGGGCAGCTGCATGACTTAGATACCGAGTCATTCACTTTCAGCACACAGCATATGCAAGTAAGCCGTCCCTTGAATCACCGTACTATAACGGACATTACTCGGCATCAGATGATTTTGGATTGAACAACTGCAACAGTCGTTCTCGTGTATTTACACAATTGGCCTTGCTCTGTTTTCTCTCTGCATGTTGAGTACGACACGTTCCCGTGTACAAACATGATGCTTGGCAAGGATGACTCGATTTATTACGGTTCCCGTAATCGCAAACAAACGCACTGATGATTAACACGAACTACGACATAATGATTGAATCAAGTCGTTCGATTTCTTGGTATTTAACTGCATCTACGAGAAAAAGGCAAAGTGCTCAATTACCGTGTCGAGTAAGAAAGCGATGAATTTATCGAAGAGTGACAAACAATACAATCGAAATGGGACGAGAACCACTTTTTTCCCTAGTCGAGCTCTCATAGAAAAACTAGTAGAAGAGTAGGGGACCACTAGATAAAACTCCATTCATTAAAATAGCCATTGAATGACACGCAATGAGATGAGGGGTAACGCGGTAATCATGCACCGCTGTCTATTATCATATATCATTACAGCATTGTTCCAAGGAACGAGCA
Source organism: Ectemnius lituratus (assembly GCA_910593735.2). Lineage (NCBI taxonomy): Eukaryota > Metazoa > Arthropoda > Insecta > Hymenoptera > Crabronidae > Ectemnius > Ectemnius lituratus. Next base: position 13,864,063 of record OU343039.1, on the reverse strand, counting down.
CAAGGCTTCCGGTGTCGTATTCCGTGATTAGCTAGAACCGCTCACGCACTTCTGCCCACACTTCATCGCCAATATTGGGAATAATAAGTTACCATGCACTTTTTTAGAAACTTGTACTTCGACTGTTTTCTTATCTAAAGAGCACTCGAAAAGCGATGCGATTTACAAGTTAAAAGATACTTAAGGAAATAAGTAGTAAAACATGTTAGCCTTGTGGATAAGTCTGACAAGACTTGACAAGTAGGACAACGAAGAAAATTTGTACGCGCAATTGCACTTGGCTAAGATCTTTGTTGGACGACTAGAAATACGAAGGAGCACAGCTCTGGCAAATATTGAAATGCTCCAGTCTGCCGACACATTAATCCGTGGAATCCTCATTTCTCAGAGAAGACCGCGCCCCAGGAATCTCCTTTTCCAAGTGGCACGGAAAAGAATGTTGATTGTGCTGCCAGTGCAGATGAATAAATATGCATGCTTATCTCGGATGGCGATCGGGAAAACCTGCGGAGCACACTTCGCACCGTCATTCATCTTAATCCTCTGATGTCGACGGTATATTTCCGAAGGTCGTTTTAAGCAAGCTTTTGTCGCCCGGCTAAAACGCAATGAAGACGCATAGAGTGAGAGGCGCGAGCTTTATTTACAGGCATGTGTTAATTCAGTAAAGCAGAGGGACGTACAGGACGCCGGCAGTATGTGTGTGTGTGTCCGCGTCGGATAATAACGCGAAGAACGGAGCCCCGTTGGAATGAAATTAAACCGGGCGACACAATTCGTTCTGACCGGACCAGCTCGCTGACTCGAAAATATAAGCTACTACACTACATCATGAATTATTCATTGCTCGTGCAATGTGTGAGTCACCGGCTCGCGAGACAAGCAGTACGCGCCGCTTGTACAAATAAGATAACATTGCGCATTGTCCTTCTTCCTAATTGTCATCGCTGGGCCTGGAAACGGCATCGATGGTGTTTCCCAAGACGGAGCTAATCCGAGAGCAAGACAATTGTCCCGCCTGTTACATAATGATCGTAAATCGATCTCAACGCTATTGTTTGCCGGAGGATAATGACAGGACGCGTTTGTAAGCCGACAAAGAGAATGAATCAATGAGAGTCCTGCATTTTACAGGGACATCCCTTTGAAAGTTATTGAGACGGTGGGTTTATGACCCTTGTGTTTGGTTAACACGTTGTCATAGTAACATTCTTCTCTTGTCCTAGAATTCCCTAGGAATGTCCTACTATTCGTATCGCTGCTAACATACTGCTGGCATAGTAGTTGGTCTCGCAAATCAAACCGCAAATCGCTTTGTCGGTCACGCAGCACGTGGCCCGCCTTTCGGAAGTTACCGCACGCGCTTCCTTTCAGGATATCCGCGGTCAATGTGAACTTGAATACTACTTTCTTAACTCACACATAATATCAACTATATGAACTTCATAACGTATGAACTTTGTATATGATTATGCAATAATTCTCATTCAGATAAAGGTATATACGTTGAGTAGTTAAGTATGAAAGGCTTAAACTACGTGTCAGCATTCTCTTTACTTAAGCAATCCTTTTTCGTGTTTGTGCAATCATGAAGTAAATTCCTGTTCTGTAATAAAGAGGTATTCAATGTCCTCGATGCCATCAGGAAAAAGTCTGTGTTTAATCAACATTTGCTTTTAAAATACAAAGTCAAATTAAAACGACTTTTACATGCCGGAATTAAGTGCCTTTAAAAGCTGTGTTGCCACTCTGTGAAATGTGTTACTCGCAGACATACGAAAGAACGCGCACGCGATCGCGCAAATTGCTACTTTCTCGTCTCGTTTCACGTGTACCGCTATTTCGGCCAGTAGCGTGTAGCCCGTGTAGTGCCGGGTGTCCATTCGTAAAACCTGTTTTCTCATAGCGTGAGTAAGTGTGTCCTCCTAACGACAGATGCACCATAGATATAATGCGTCCCTGGTGAGCACCTTTTTCTCATAAACTTCAACTACTACTCACCGTTCTTCATTTTCGAGGACGTTGTTATTTCCGTGTCTCACAAAGTAATCCTTTTTACATACGAATCACGAAAATCACGTGAAGAGTAAACACCGTTGCAAGGATCTTCGTTTTATCCTTACAGGATGCCTCAGGCGTCCAAGTATTCACTGGTGCATCACAAGCATCGAAGTCATTCACGAAGAACACGTGCGAACTCTCGCACTGCGAGCACTGTTGTACCAGTACTAGTACAAAGGCTGTCTCCTCTGTGGCCTCTGGCGATCGAAAGCACGACCGATCGATCCCCACGATACTCCACCTGGCGATCGGTGATCCAGCGTGATTCGAGGCGGAGCGGAGCGCGCACGCGAACGACGCTCGCCGTTATACTTCACTTGCCGGCGCGATCGCTTCGAAAAGCAAGCGCGCGCGCGCGCTAGTACTTCGAGCAATCAGTATCCTGACAACTATTATCTGAGAGATTATGAATTACGTAGGATGATATTTCACTAAGAAAAGAACAGCGGCTAGGTCAAGTGTTTCCCCGTTGCAGCCTCGTCGAGCACTTGTTGATTCCGGGCAGCAAGCATAGTTCTGACCAGAACGTCGGGAACCACACCTTACGGGAGACTGTAGCTGCCGCAGAGACTTGGAGTCGAAAGGCCCTCGTCCGTGAGACCAGATCAGGGCCGTACCTTTTAGTCTCCTGTAGTATAAGTCTCTTTCATCTTTACCTGCCCACCTGCTGTCCGAACAGGTTGCCTCGCACACGTAATCGACCGAAAGGACTTCCCAGAAATTCGTACACAGCCTTGACATTCGACTTTACGATCGGTCGGCTTTCTCAACCCATATCTTTACTGTCGTTCGTACGACTGTATCATTAACTAGTCGAACATACAAGGACATTGATAGGACATCGATATATCTCGTTTATGTTATCTAAATGCTATTAGTTTAGTAGTTTTTTGAAGTTGAAATGAGGAAGCAAGACATGCGCCTCGAAGCCCGTGCCAAGGGGAGCACGCGAAGTGAATAAATATAGTAAGAGCGCCGTTACGCTTAGCAATGAATAATCAGTAGTCATAGGGCGTGCTCTCGCTTAAGAAGTCATTGAGGCAGCAATGTCGAGCCGGCCCTGACACACCGCAAAAGAGAGAGGGACTAACGACTTCGCTCCGAAACGGGGATACCAGCGTATACCGTACGTTCACCGTTCCGCGTTCACCTGAGTTTTATCGGCTCGTTTCTACATCTCTTTCCCTGCCTCTTTGTCATTCCTACCCCTTCGCACGATCACTCATAGTACCGCTTCAAGGGGAATACAGTAGTACTTGAAAAATGATACGAGAAACATAGCTTCGCCTTCGGTTCTTTCCTGAAGTACATTTGTTCTCCAAATATCAAAATGCCACGTACAGTACAATAGTACTATTAATCATAGTGTTTTCAGGAAGGAAAGCGAGCGGGAATGCGAAATGTACTGCTAGATCAAAGGATCAGTGTTCGCTGGAAGAATGTGGCTTGTTTGTACTAATACTCCAGACGGTGTAAATTGTAAAACCGGTTTCGATGCTGTGTGCGTACCGAAAGATCTCGTAATGCGATTGAGGAAAGTTTTCACAGGTGTTACCTGTTTGGATTTAAGACTGGGGAAGCTGCGCGAGCGCTCGTTTAAGCGGCCGACCTAGGAAATGTGTTGGCAAATTAACAAGGGGAAAGGTACCGTCGGTATCAGACAGTAGTTGCGGCGCAGCTCGTCAGGTGGGGGTTGAATTGTACTCCGAGAATTTCGATTTCCCTTAAAATTTATTGAATAGAACTTTTGAAAATAAGTTCCAAAAAGGGTTTTCATAAAATGATTCTATTATCAATTGCCAATTGCATTTTATTCTGAAAAGCAAGACAGTTACAAGTAACGTCTCACTTGGTAACCGGTTACTCGAGATTTATTATCGATGATTGGTCGCAGCCTGCTGGCACATTATTATTGTTACGTCAAACGCATCCCACGCCTATCTGTTAATCCACAATATGGCTGGTAATTGCCTCGTTACACGATGCATCTTTCAAGGTTGCATTCACAACGCGCTACGAGAGCGTAGCCTTTTTATATTCCAAGTGACGTATGCAAGTGACGTGAACGCTAAAGGATAGGGAGTGTGAGAGGAACGATGAGGAATCCATGAATATCACACAAAATCCGATATATCTATAGAACTGGCCACTACTTACGCAAGAACCCGCTGTCTGATCATCCTCGAACTGCGTAACAATTTGCTGCTCCATTGTTCATCTTTCTATTACGAATTCTTGTATTACGTGTCGATATACGAATTTCAAACAACATGTACTCTTTTCTCAAAAAAAGTACGTATTTTTAATATTACATTTATTTTTAAAAAGGCACAATATCCAAATCGAACCTTCTCAGAACTGGTCTGACCACTAACGGCGCGGTGCTTATTCTACTTAAGCCGGCAAATGGCATTCACAGAATTCACCTTTAGCACGACTAACTAGCACAGCGCTTTCCTCCAGAAGGACGCGTTCTGTCGGTACATCGAGACAGGCATCCCGCAGGATTCAAACAGAAGTTGTTGCACGTGCGCGCTCGTGACAAGTGAGAGGCGCATGTGCATCCGAATCTCGGTCCAGAAGTTGCGCTCGGCGATTCGTCTGGTGCGGACGCGCATCGCGTAGAATCACCGAAATTTACGGAAACCGGGAGAGAAGTTTTCTTCTGACATCAAAGCACAGTGGTGCAGTGAAAATATCGAATGGTGGTCCAAAAGTTCCACTGAGCGCGTGCGAGGTTTTATCTCAGTGCTGGTTATAAGGATTCAAAGGAACAGGCGACATGTCTCTATTCGCCTGTTGCATCCGCCAGGTGAGTTGGCATTTCCCTCGCTGATGATAACCCGATGACAGTGGTACGACATCCGACACGGCTCTGCACTTACCCGCAAGTGCATTCCAGTTGGATTTAGTCGATGCTTCAGCATCCACTGAGAATTTCTCCCCCGTAAAGGGAGAGCTTTCACTCCTTCTAAGTACAGTCTACTTCAGGCATTAGCCACTACTACATTTCTACTACTAGTCTATCAGGAAAACTTGAACTAAATACCAGAGATATTCGCATTACAAATATTAAATGCTACGACAGATATGTAATAAAATTTCCAAGTACTACCTGTCATGCTTTGAATCCTTTATTAAAGATTCCTTAAAGCTGTCTTTCAGCAATCATTTTCTACAATGATTTTGGATGAATCGACCTAGGAAAGAGATCGCGACGGAAGAACAAAAGGGAAATCGGTTGTTTACCAGAAAAATCGGTGCAGTCTCTCTTTTTCTCTCTCTCTCTCTCTCTCTCTGCGTGTATACGGTAGCCTTAATTCTTGCTCACCCCTGTCGCTCAGGTGGCAGAATCGGTAAACAGAAAAAATGAAGTTAACTTCCCGCTCAAGGGCTGTCGGCGGGTCAGCGGGGTGGAGGGCTCGGCGCGCTAGGGTGAACGGATACATTTTCCGCTACTTAACGGATTTCATGCCCAAGTATCAAAGAGATCGCGTCCTTGTTCTAATCAGTGCTAAGGTGTATTAATAGACGCCCAACTTAGGTTTTACAAATTTTCTTAAACGCTGCCGCGCCTTTGCCCCGTTTATGCCTCACACGAAATTTTATCCCACAGAAAAGAGCAAACAAAGAACTGAAATCTATCATGATTAAAAAGCGCTTCGAACAACATTCCTCTCATTAATTATTACTCGATGGAAAATCTTATTATAATAGCAATTAATTACTGACAGTGTAATTCATAGGATGCAGCACTCTCGATAATAAATGAATATGCGTAGAAACAAAGGCGCGCCGAGGAAGACCGGCAGGAAGCCCTGTTGAAAGATCCACCGGAAATTTCGTGGGAGTACACATTGGGTGCCCCAAATGGTGTACCTTTCGATGAGGACACGAAGGATTTGTTAAAGGGTTGTTTGGATGTAGCGATGCCATTGCCCGCAACCCTCACGCAAATTACTAAGCGCAGCGAAGCCTTCCCCATCAATTTCCCTGTCAATACTGTGAGGTGTTCCGCCCTCAAGGAAAGAGGAATCACTGCGGACGTGCTGGAGGTGCGAGCGCTTATTAAATACCAACTAATCCCGCCCAGCCAAGCCTACCCAACACCCAAACAACCAGGGTGTTACTTGAACTACGAGAAATTGCCATTCAATCTCGACCAATTAATGTACAACAGATGAATGCCAATTCGGTTTACCCGCTGATCCACGAGGCGATGCTCCCTCTAATCGCTCGATGGCTCAAGTATAAGCGGGAGAACGGAAGTGCAATCGAGATGTCGATGTACCGGGACATGGGCCTTACGCAATTCATTCATCGACTGCTCGAAAAACGCGCTGTCCACTTCTTCGGCGTAGAAGATCGATGGAAACTAATCGACGGAAAAACTGGCGTCGGTGGATGGGAGAATGTAGGCAGCGACTATGAAAAAGAGCCTCTGGTTAGTTCCGTCTGACCTCGACTATTCGATTCTACTGCAACTTTAGAATGACCTCTTTTAACCTGATCTATTTGTATGACTGTTCACAGGTATTAACCAAATGCCTGTCGTACGATGAGATCAAATTGTCGGCGATGATGGCCATGGCTTCACATACGGAATTCATCAACGATGGCTCAAGGGAGAACAGGGGTGTTGTATCTGTCGACCCGGACTCCGTTCAACCGAGAGGTGTCATTATAGGTGTCGTGGGAACAAGGTTCTGTCTTCTCCCATTATTCCTTGAAACGTAAATGCCTGACCCTATCATTGTGTCTGATATTTCTGACAGATTTGAGAAGCCACGCGTTATGGAATACCAAGACATTCTAATTACACCGCAACAGAATACCTCTGACAACGGGTAAGTAATATCTAGTAAAGTAAGAATAAAGATTGAATAAATAATTAAATTTTGATGACTCATTAGATATGGGTTAACCGGTGACGCTGCTTCCGAGGAGAAGCGTGGAATGCGTAATGTATGGGCAAAGTTCTACGGGGAGGCATACCAACCAGTCTATGAGGAGACGGTAAAGCGTGTTAAAGCGAAGGAAAATAAGAGGTACCTCTCACTCACGAGTCAAACTATCTTCGACATTGAAAACTACATGAAGAGAACTCTCCTTACAGTGGAGATCATACTTCTCGAGGCGAACACTCGAGCCGAGAAGCAAAATACCACGGCTTTCTTACACGTTATTGGCTTTGGTCTCGGTTCGTGCGATCGATCATTTCTATCCTAAAATTAATCCTTTCTACTGTCACATTAACTTCATGTCCCATTTAGGAGTCTGGAAATTAATGCAAGACCAGGAAGTCTACTTCCTAAAGACATTTGAGATCGCCATAAAAAAAATGAATAAGAAATTACGCTACGTCTCGGATATTATGTTCGCCTATTTCCGCCAACAAAAATGCGGCAATGCGGGCAGTGGCGATTATCTCGGAGGTACGTTAAATATAATTATTTATAGTCACATCTTTAATAAAGTGATCGAATAAATAATCGTAATAATTACAGACATAAGAATTCATTTCGCGCTAAAAGAACCCTGCAGCAAATTGCAGCGAGCGACTGATGCGAACAAACTCCTAATCGTCACGTATGCGTGGGATGGAAACGCTCTTCCAGGTATCCATTTTCAGCCTCGTACAATATTCCATTGAATTCGAAATATCGATATCCTCGTTTCAAGGCAATGAATTTTGGAGCGGATACTTGGCATCGAGCGGTGACCCAGCGGCGGCTTGTTGCTCTCAGATAGCAGAATTGCACACTACCAGAATCAATCCACGAGCATGTGGATCGAGCTTGCACGTAGCATCGGCGGAGCATGGTATTCTCCACATATCCGACTATGCGAGGCTACATCTTACTTAGGTAAGTCTTTATAAATCAAGAAACAATAATAAAAAATATCTAATTAAAACAAAAATGATTTTGAAATATACAGCAGGAGGTGTCTAGCCCAACGGGCACCGGTCAACGAAGACCATCACGATCTCCTCGGAATCAGAGGAGTCGTAGCGCCGATGTCGACTGTCTGAAGAAATACACGGAAAGGCGAGTGGAAGACAGAAGGCACACAGAATTACCGGACGCCAGCAAATTGGACCCAACCCGGTGGATACCACTGCCCAAGACTCGAAGTCCACCAAGTGCCAAGAAATTGATTCAATCAAGGGACGATGAAAAGCGTGGCGAGCTCGCCGAAGACATAATCGGCGAGCCATCATCGAGATCGAGTTTCAGCACAGTGAAGAGGATGTCTCCGACCAAAGAGGAAGATGTGAAAGATGAAGAACAGGAGCCACTTCAACAACAGCATCCACAGCATCCGCAACAGGAGGCACGATTATCTTTGGCCGGCAGGCAAGCAAGGAGCCAAAGTACCGACGTCAGCCAGACGATGATGATGAAGCACGAGAAAGTGACGGAGGAACGCAGGAATACGGAAGTCGGCGACCCCAGAATGATCGCTGCGAGGTTGACAGAGCACATTTTTTACGTCAAAAAGAGACCACCAACGTGAACACCCGAGAGTTCTTGTTGCTGTTATCGAATCACGTATAATACACACGTACATACATGCAAAACACAAAGACACATAACAGAAAAACACACACGCATACCGTCATACATACACTCGTGATAAGTACCGGAGATAGGTAGCACTGTAGACTGTAACTGATAAATGTGTTACGTTAGAGAATAACATATACCTATATGGCAACAGTCGTACGCAAACTAATTTTGGTGTCGGTTACTTGTAATGAGATAGAAATGTAATGCGCCACTGACCCGCTTCTACGGTAAATATACCCTAAAGAACAGAAAAAAGGACGGCACACTCTCACTCTTCTATTCCGACTCTCTCTCTCTCTCTCTTTCTCTCACACTCTTTCTCTCTCTCTCTCTCTCTCTCTCTCTCTCTCTCTCTCTCTCTCTTTCGCTGGGCAGTAAAAAAAACTGGGTTTCTGATACCAACTACCCCTAGGTGGATACCGCAAATTAACACCTCAAGGTTCCGCTACGACGCGTCTGCGCTCGCCAGGATCGGCAGCAGCTGCGATAGCACGAAAAGCTCCGCGACCAGGTGGATGACGTTCACCAAGATTCCCTCGCCTTGTCCGGTACCGCGAGTGAAACAGGAAAGAAAACCTTCCGTCGCCGTCGCGGTAGAGCTAGAACAACCTCGGAAAACCGAGGCAGTCGTCGAGCCGACTAAAGACGCGAAAGCAGATGCTCCCAAATGGGAACCAACGCGAAAATTCTCACCGACCCACAAAGATAAAGAATCTGGAACGAAGAAACAGGGTAAGTATGACGTCATGTCTTCTTTCATTGATAGTATTTGTGATGTTATGTTATGTATATATGGTTTATAAAGAGTGTATGATAAATACGATGGAGAAATGAGACGAGTTATTGCAGATGAGAAATGTACCAATGATGTCCAAGAAATTCCTACTAAGGAATCCCCGGATTCTACTGATCGCTCGAGTAATCTCAGTCAACGTATGAAGGAACTTTATGATTTTAAAACGGAGAATGAATGGCCGCAACGATTGAGTGGACCTCGACGAGGTAACACGTGGATCAGTAAGAGTAGCAGTGAAGAGGATAAGACTGCTGTACAACCTATTCGTAGGAAGAGTCAGGATCTTGAATTCAATGAAAGAATAGAACAGATTCAGGTAATATTGTTAATGATTGGTAAATGTTAGTGTATTGTTTTATGAGAAAGGATTAATGTTTGATGGATGGCAGTTGAGGGAAACGAAGATCGATGCTGTTTGTCCGGAAGAAAACAAACCGATCGTCAGCGCGAGGAAAAGTCTCCTGGAAAGAAACAATGAAGTGTTTGATAGCGATTTTGAGGAACGATTGAAAAGGTTCCACGAGAGATTAAGATTCAGCGAGGATTTAGGTATACCTAACAAGGTACATTATAAAGTAAAGGGGAGGAGAACATATTCAGATGACCACGAAGAGAAAACTCGACGTGCTTCCTGTATCGTCCGTGGCGAAGATATGCGAAAAATGTTTGGTTACAAAGATCAAAAACGAGATTCCACTTCGAGTCAAAGATCATCATTCGATTCCCGTGCTAGTTATTCAGATAAAATACCTCGCCGCAAATCTATGGGATCAAGAAGTGCTTCTTCCGATGCTGGACCGTTAAAAAGCAAGCCTGTGGAATCTAAGAATCCAACTTCGGGAACGGAGCCTTCAAAGCAAAAGGCACTAGAAACGCGCAGTAATTCTATGGAAAGTCAGCCTCCAAAACGAAAACTACCCGATGTAAGAGGTCGTTCCTGGGAGGTGGATTTCCCACCGAGAAGAATGTCTGAAGAGAAGAGAAAATCATCTGTAAGTACCGAGGCGCCAAAGAAAAAAGTGACCGAATCAAAAAGCAGTTCAACTGGAGTTGAACGTTCAAGACACAAACCACTCGAGTCCAGAAGCAACTCAGCAGAAAGTCGATCTACCAAACGAGAAATATTTACATCCAAAACGTCATCCGTCGACGCCGTACCATCCAGGCGTCGATGTACTGAATCGCGTGGTTGTTCCTCGGACGTAGAAGCTCCGAGGAAGAAATCTGTCGAATCTAGGCGAAGTTATTCCGACGCTGAGAATTCGAAACGGAAGTCAGTCGATTCCAGAGGTAGTTATTCCGAGTCTAGTTATCCAAAACGAGATTCCTGTACGAGCAACGTGAGCTACGCGTGCAGCGATCTCTCAAAACCAACACCACGTGCCAGCACCTCCACTTACGTGGAAATTGATTTCTCCAAGCGGAATTCACGCACCAGTACTACCAGCTACATGAGTGCCGATTTGTCCAAGAGAAAAGTGCGCACGAGCGACGCGAGCTACGTTAGTGTCGATCCACACTCTGCCAAGCGCAGCAGTATGGATTACAGGGGTAGTCGACAGATCGAACTACCACCGAGAAGAGCGTTCAGTCAAACGGATGAGAAACAAGCAGCGCCTGTCGCACCAGCCGAATTAAAGGATGATCGTCAACGGAAGATAAACGCGGAGCGCCAACAAAGAGACAGCACAAGATATAAAGTGTACCTGACGTAAAAACGACAGATGAGAATGAAAAATGTTAGGTAGCCAAAGAATTTCGTCTTTAAGACACGCATCGAAGCCTCTATCTTTATCTTAAGTTACATCTTTCGATTGAATTGTAACTCGATCTCCAACCAGACACATTAAAAAAGCAATGCTAATTATACACAATCGCACCACCGCATCAGAAAAATCTTCGCACTCCAACGCATTCGTCCGGTTTCCAAGGAATGCGAATCTTTGTAAGGTTTTTTATTGGCTCGATTGTCTCGAGCGTTGACGAAATAATTCCTACGACTTTTAGACCGTCCATAATACTTTATTAGGAAACATGCAAATGTGGTTCTATGTGCAAAAATCATTGAGGACCAACAGCGAAACAGAGATGTCCAGGACCAAATCACAGTGTATTGGAAATCGATTCCATTATTTAAGGTACCGTCGCGACGGACTACGACTCGCAAAAACTGAAACTTGTATCCACTATGGTGTACGAACGATGTAGTACAAGTACAAACCTACGAATAAAGTATTCTTTCAATTCGAAAGTTCCAAAGTAATATCACCGCGAACGAAACACTGCAGGAAGAACTTAAAGGATCTTGTCACCCCACAAACGTCGTTCGGTATACTTTCTTGAATGATTGGACTGTAATCACGAAGGATACACAATCTCTACTTGCGCTCGGTGCCACGATAGTCATTTCGAAATGCTGAACTGGAGTCCTTGATAAACGTCACCTTCACCCTTTTCCTCACGGGTACACTATGGACTGGGGGCAATGAAAGACGGCACTCTTTCGCTTGAACTACTTGCTCTTCCTCCTCCCTCTCGACTTTCAATCTCTTCTGGCCACCGCAAGTTGGTCCAGCCGTAGTCACGCTCGGAGCCCCATTGGCAACGGGAACAGGCACGCTTGGGGATCCAGTCGAAAGGACATTCGAGGCGGTCGCACTTTGGACACTCATCTGCGGCGATCTTGGAAAGGACACCGATCGTGGAGCAACCGGAGAACGCAAGAGATTCCCATTGCTTATGCCGGATGATGGGAAATTGCTTTGCGGTGAGAGGGAGGATGGGGTTGGGCATCCTTTCACGGTCGTGCCGGACATATTCAAGCCGGCCGGTGCTATCATTAATAAATTATTTCCGTTTTTATCGCAGGCCACTTGAGATGCCGGATGCTGTATCTGCCGCTGATTAGGAAATCCCGCTCTGAAAGTGAGGGAATTCTCTGTTGGCGGTTTCTCCTGTTTTAAGAAAGTCACGGACGGCTTGCCTGGGTAGGGACTCGAGTTCTGCGCGTTAAAGGTGGGCTCGCACTTGATTTTGATGTCCTGTTGAGAGAATCCATTGCGATCCTGCGCCTTCTGCCATTCCAAGACATTGCTGAGAAGTCGAATGTACCTTCAAAAAGATATAATAATATTAGTAAAAGCGTGCATCCACTTCCTGTTGTCTCCTTTGAATCTCACTCTACCCGAACCAGCACGCACCGAATGGCCATTCGTAAAATCTCGTTCTTCGATAATTTCTTGTCCGGCGGATGCGTTGGTACCAATTTTCGCAATTCGGCGAAAGCACCGCTGACATTTTGCTGCCGCCAGCGTTCCCGGCTGTTCGTGAACAATTTCCTCACGCCCAAATGACCGATCCTTGGCGTGGGTGAACCTAACTGTCCGCTGCCGGAGGACGAGATCCCGTCTAGCTACGAAAGGATAGCGAGTCAGACCAAAAGTCACCAACGAATATGAATATTTTTCATATGTCAGTGAATATTGGCAATTTTTGCTCACGGAGTTCGCTCGGTCCCGTCGCTTCTTGCTTTGATCGTCCTCGTCGTCGGTGTCGTGCGAATAAAACTCGTCCGAAAGAGTTGCTTCTTCCTCGGTGTCCCTTGGTGTCTCAGGAGAATCACCAATGTCTTCTACGAGTTCTCCTTCACCGGATAAGATTGATTCTGCTGGTGAACCGTTCTCCGCGTCCACCGTACCCGACGTACAACCGTTGTACGTCAACATCGGCTATAATTTATCGATTAAGAATTCGTGAGTGCCACTTACACTCCGTGCACTTGATCACCAGGTCTTATAATTCGTAGTGAACTAGTCGAAGCTAGCCAAGCAACTATTAGAATTGCAATGAATATCGCAAAATATACTCTCGTCGAGACTGATAGACGACAAGGCTGATCTGGTTAGTTATCGTGAATAAAATTAGACTACACAGCACCGACAGGATGCGACTATCGTATCTCTTTCAAAGTTCTGCCCATGACACTTGACATTTTATTCTCTCGTCGAACTTGATGAAAAAGAACCCAATGCAATCTAAAAGTTACCAGATTGAACCCTTTTCTGATAGAAATATAGAAAATAGGGAAATTCAAAAGAGGAATTATCAAAAGATCCTGGAAATCTTACCATAATTAACACAGATTTATACACTGTCACTTTGCGAACACGAGTTTGTCGATGTTTTGGAAAGCACCAAGTGGAATTAGTTTAAACACTAACTTTCACAATAATTAAGGAACACTTTGTCAGAGACACAACCCGAGTACACTTGTACTAGTGTCAAGATGAGTGGCGACGCGAAACTGACCGATTTGACTAATAGAAAGTTCTGCGGAGCCCCCGGGAAAATGAATTCTGCGAAGGCGGAGCGCAGGCCTCATGGGTGGAGCTGCTCTCTGGACCATCCCATATTGCTCCATACGCATCCAGCATCCCTCTGCGCTCCTGAAACCCTTAGGTCGCTGTTAAAGCCCCACAACGTAAAGCTTTAACGACCGAAGGGAGCATGGCACCCAATAAAACATCCGCCTCCACCCTCAAGCTTTTGCACTCCTTGAGAACTATTTACTTTCCGGCCGGAAGCTTGTAAAAAAAATTTATCTCTACGTCTGCGCGGTCAGGAAAAAGTAGACAACTTTACAGTGCTTCATAAAAACAGTCAGAAGTTTATCCGAATGTTTGCGAGCGTCCTTTTTTCGTCGACAACCCACCGATCGAAATTTTCCCAAACAATCAAAAACTTATTAGCTCGGGAGGAAAAAAGTGGAGGGCTGTTTAATATACATTAGGGGTGAGAGTTCGGGGTGCCCACCAGTTGTCAAGTGGCCACCAGTCACGAGCTGTTTTATTGTGACACCTAGGTGGGGTGCTTCGGATTTTCCGGCGCGATGCACCCGACGAATCCAACGGCAGAGTGGGAGAGGGTATCATCATCTAAGCCCGATTAAATGATTATATCGTTGAGAGTGTTCATTCGAGCGCTATTACAATCCAATCTGCGTGGGAGCTGCTCCATTCGCAAAGTCAACTTTAATCTCGCAATAAATTACTTTGATAACGTATAAAAGAATTTTAATAAAGTAAATCCTGAAAATCTAGAAAATTAGAACACATAATAAACAATACTGTTGAATCTATAATTATTAAATTGGCTTGAAGGAAGAGCATGTTTAGTCAACGACACTCGGACAGTGGCCGAGCGATAAGATAAGTTCTGACTGGTCTCGATATGTTGTTTAATTGCTCGGATAACATCTTCGAGGCAGACTACAGCCGCATGGAGCAGGAAGAGGGTGGAGACAGACGTACGGACGTCTCCTCGTACACATGACGAGTAGATAACCAGAGAAACTTCGTAGAAGTCAACTCTCCTGCGTATTTATTTATAATGGGCTCAAGAATGAACCACCGGACTTTTACTCTGTTACAAATTGCAGTTATAAAATATAGCTGATGGGGACTTTGACGCCAGAGTTTTTTTAATGCCCTATTAGAGCTGGATTTCCTCATTCTATCGGCAGCCGGATCTAAGGGATAAAAGGCGTATAAGTGACACGTGTGGCAGCCCCGAGGGTAGACGCGTGCCGGTTTCGTAATGTGACCAGTCAGGGGCTAACTTTTTTGGGGCCCCGATAATCCATTATAGTGACCGCATACATACAGACACGTTAAATAAACTTTCGATTCTTAAAGATTTTTTTATTGTCCACATGACTTACGATCAATCAAAAATTGTTATTTTAAAGTTACCAGTAGTGCACTAATTTGCTATAATTTAATTATTTCAGGCTTAACAATATTTAGAATATTGATATATAATTATTACTATTCTCCAATAATATATCGACCCAGTCCCCTATATTTTTCAAAATTCCCATCAAGACGATATAGGCACCCTCCGCCTAGGAGGTCACGGGGCAACAAAAAAGGGTCTCAGGGGTTGGTTTTGTAGCGGTTTCCCACAGGCCCACCAAACTTACTGCTCTATTTGTGCGTGCCAATGAATAAGAATGAGGTATTAACGCTATCGTGGCAAAACGCGCTCGTGTGACTTTCAATTAATCGAGATGTATATCAGAACCGCATTGAAACTATCTGATTCCCTCTACCTACGAGTCCAAATATATATTCTATTGACATTTCATATTAAACTTCGATTAATTAATTAATAACATTCCCTTGAATTCGTCCACCTTGAAACTATCGCAGTGAAAGTAAAGTAAAATGCAGAGGATTCACAGTGGCGTTGGGTAGAAGAGTCAAGGGCGCTCGACGACTCGGTTGAATGGTAAAAATCTCGTCTACACGGAGTACGGTGGTGGCACGTAGAAAAGAATTATCGGCGCGACAGGGTGTGCCAATAGAAGAGAGGCGTGTCGCTCGGGTTTGCGCAGCGTCCCATGAAACGTCAACGCGTCCGAATGGGATCCCCATGCGATCCCGAGGCCGAAATCACGCCGCGGCGCACCCCTGGCCGAAGCGCGGGGAGGGTGCCGGTCCGACTGGAAAGGGCATGGGCAGGGTGAAATCAATTTTCGTTATCACCGTCAACCAGCCGCCCCATATTAATCCCATTATTAGTGTTTGTTTTCCACGTGCGCCTCTTATGAAGCCACATCCGCCTGTTCACTTGACGGACTATTGTCCTTCAAGATGCTATTGATCCATCGGTTACCCTAATAAGAAACCCTATGATACATAGAATTATTTAATATACCTTTAAAAATAGGGGTATAAAATACAGAAGACAATTGACACTTGTACTATTTGCATATTTATATTTATCTTTATATTCAAAGTACAGGAGATTTCTTCATACTCGACATTAAACTGATAGCATCCTGTTCGTCATTAGATTTGGACTAGTAATTTAGGAATTTGAAGAATCGAGAAACGCCATTTTGCAGGAGTTTAGATAAGAAATCTGGGAAAGGAGGGCAATATTCGAAGATGGGTATCAAGGACTGACATTCACGGACAAGAATGAGGAACCCTGCGAGTGGATTCGCCTGGAAAAGTCATTGAAAGGAAGCCAAGCGACGGAGACTGCGCGAGGGTGCACGAGTGTTCGCTGCTGATAAGGGGTTGCTCCGCCCTCGTGCACCCTCTCAAAACCTCTCCTCCGACAGCCTCATCCTCTCTCTGGCCGCGGAGGCCGGCGGGGAGTGGAATCGCAGGGTCAAGTTGTCGGAGGGCTCTTGCATTGGCAGCAGGTATTAATCTGGCCGGATTAAAGGAGCAGATAGGATGGAGATTAATTTTTAAGATGCCGGAAAATATAAAGGATTAGCTCGACACTTAATTAGCCTTGTAACAGTCACGCCCTCTCATCTCGCTGAAAAGAACTCCGATTGTACTCTGAAGCATTGTCTCGAATATAACAGAACATCGCCTCGGATAAAAGTGTATAGTATGAGAAATACTTTCAGTGTTTATTACAGTTATTTATTAAACTCTGAACTCTTCGTGACGATGCACGCTTGGAAAATATAAATGCGTATACCACAGTCTCCGCTTTGAGCGTCGAATCTCATAGAATTAAGGCACTAGTACATTACAAGTGTAACAAGGCCTCGTCAAGGAAGTAAATCCAGGGTAGAGCTTATTATACCCTACTCGTACTTTATCAAACAGCGTATGTACAAATCTCGATTATCTACAAATATGTACCAAGTGGAACCAGCATCCATTCTAATTGCAGTCTATCTACCAGTCTTATGTTCGTGCTGCGTAATCGATAATCTCTTATCGAAACGTCACATTATGACTTCATACGTTTCTCTGTAATATGGTTGAAAAGAATTCAACCAAAATCTTTGGAACCTGTTTATGCATCAGGTTGAAAAGTACCTATCACGGTAACTTTGTTACTAATTCGAGGATCGTGACTCATTCAGGTATTTCCCGAATTCTCGACGACTGTCTAATCAAGATGCAAGCAGCCGATAAAAAATCTAATTCTAAATAAATACTGCTGAAGTCTTTTCATTCGGTCCCGTTAACCACTTCTCGCGGTTCCACGTGCTTAAATCTACTATTTACATTGGCTGAGCATTATCGGTGACTCCTCATTGTGAAATCACAATACTTGTCTGTCTGTCACTCGACACGTGTACAAGTTTGACACGTGGTACACGTGAGTTCAGTGAAAGGCAAACACCAGAATGAGTAATGGGACAAGGATAATGCATACCAGGTAAACAGCAGTCCTAGGCTCGCACGTGGAGACCACGACGTACTCTTCATTCCACTGGGAATCGTTGCCACTCAATGGTAGCTCCAAGACAGTCCTCTCATTACTGAAAATCCTAAAGGGTAGGGAACATTCATTCGTCGTGTTCTTACAGGCATGTACAGGATTCGAAATATTATACACTGTCTTTAAAAGATCAAACTGGATGCGAACATAATTCGGTTGAATCTCATTCTCCGAATTAAACACAAAGAAGTAATATCCATCCACTGGCACCCTAAGAACGAAGAAAAAATTGTCAGGTGATATGTGTGTTTAGTAGGAGTTCAGGGCGATGCGGTAGTTTTTGGCATCGTACAAATGCTGACTAAGCAAAATTGATATTAATTCGCACATACCTGTACGTGACCGTGTTGGCAAACGATGCGGTCGAGTGCTGATTCTCGTGTTTCGGTGTGCAAAAGCGATGCGGGGTTAGTGGGAGGTTGAGGATCAGACCTTTGCATTCCAGAAGCCTTTCCTCGGAGCTACTAAAGGAACTCCAGAATTCAGAATTGCTACGATCATTTAGGGTAGTCTCATTCACAGTTCCTCTGTCTTCAGCAATGCCATCCGGATGTAGCATTCCCTAGTAACAGAATATTAAAACTTCTTCTATCCTTGCTCTAATTCCACTCGTGACAAATTGTCATGATGACGGTGTAGTGTCTGGTATGATGCATCCTAATGATAATGAGTGTACTTATCGCGAAAAAGTGTTATAATTGGCTGATAGCGGGCACTCGGAAATGTGCAGCGCACAATCCGAGTGAATTACTGCGGATTTGATCCCTGGCAATTATGTGATTAAGTAATCTCGATGGCGGTGATTCTAGCCAGTTTATGATGAACTGGCTATGCCCAATGAAATGGCGATTGCCATCTAGAAAAGTGTGCGCTTCTTATCTTATGACGTAAACAGCTGAGAAGACAGTAGAAACAAGAATACGAGACAGTGTAGCGCCTACCATTTCACTGAATATCGAATGAGTATATTTGATTTTAATCTGAAATTAAATCGGTATCTTATCGCATTCTAATGTAGTTAATATCATCGTCAAGGAGAGATAATGGCAAACTGCTGAATCCGCTTCATTGCGGAATCAAATCAGCAGAAAGTTTTCCATGGCAATCAAAGGGTTGTCGTGATTATAGGAATTCTTCTGGTGAGATTAAATCTCGGCGGGTTGCCAGAAGTACGACCGATAAGTCGATTAATTATGAATTATAGGGGAGAATAATTAAGGATATCTTACCTCTTCGATGGTCGCGTCACCGTCTTCGTCGTCCTCTGTTAACTCCTCATGAAGTGGCGAGGACAGAACGAGATCCCTTCTACGGCGAAGTTTCTCTGCCTCCGAGAGGGTGGGGTCGTTCATCGTCTCGTTCACCATCCGTCGCAATGCTTCCCCCTCAACCCCACGATTTTCAATCTCTTTCATCAGCCTCTCCAGCATCTTCTTGCCCCGATGACCCAGAGAATTGATCTTCTTTAAAACATCTTGGAAGACTTCGGTGGACGACGTCTCACTTTTTTCTAGACTACTTTGTGCTTCCATAATTATTTGTCTCTCAGTTGCCATTTCCACCTGCTCCTCCTCATCTTTCGTCTTTGATGTCGTATAAATCTCTTTAGGAACAGCTGTCGTAACAGGCGAATTTACTTCTGTACTGCTTTTACTCTTCGAAGAATCTTCTACTCTTCTTTCAGCCTTCTCCTCTGCCATCTCATTTATTTTCGATTCGTCCGGATTTATTTTTTCATTCTCCAATTTATGGGAATTCGTGTTTGGCATCTCCGGTAAGAAACTAAAAGGGAATCGACCAGCAGTGACTGGCGGCTTGTCAATGTTTGCCGCTTCGACGAAAACACCCTCGTAATGGTGGTGTGGATTTTCCTTCTGCTTCTTCTTCGTGTCCAAGGTCTTAGCAAACAGTTCCGTGAGGATATTACGCATTGCTTTGGCATCCAATTCGTGGCTACTCAGATGTTGGGAGGCTGCAACGTGCTTATAACTATTCATCTTCATTGCATTTTCCTGATGATGGAAATGTATCCCTTGTCGTGCACGTTTCATCTTCTCCGGTTCATTACTCAGACCCTCCTGGAAAAAGGAAATTATCTTCGTAGAAATCAAGGTCAAATCTTAAAGTGTACCAGTGGAAAAGTGTAAAACGCATCCCCTATTTTCTTGTATACCTCAGCAGTGAAATTTGTCGAAAGAAGTCCTTTTTCTCTTGCGACCTCAACGAGTTCCTCCAATTCCTCGCTACTGTCATCCCCGATGAAAGCGCACTCATGCAAGTGTTTGTGACCACGTATGATTGTCAAAGAAGCACCAGGCCACCTACAAATTATATAATAATTTGAAAAGAATGCCCCTCTCACGCAATTAATATTTGCACGACCGACAAATCTACAACTGATACTAATCTACCTTACACAAGTCGATACAGTGACACTGCTTCCCCTCAGAAGATAGAAGCCCCAGTATTCTTTCATGTCATCTTCTAAAACTAAATGCCTGGTCATGGAGACCGGAAGGACCTCGCTTTTAACTTTCGGCTGATCGCTCATCAAGTAAGCATTGAAGGTTGTATTGACGCGTACCACCTGGCTCTATCAAAAAAACATTCCCAACACTATCTGCTGTGACATGCATTTGCACCATAACATCAGCCTTACTCATTGAGTGTAACATCTTTTATCAGGTGCATTTGCAATGGTTTATTCTTAGCTCATGGTTGAAGTGTCATACTCGCCGGTGCTATCAGCGAGCGAGAACTCTGAGAGTAAAGTTCTCATCGAATAATTGGTTTTTATTAAAATAAGTAAGAAGGAAGATGTGGAGCTGTTTACCTGGCACCAGGTGGTGGAAACCCTGGCATCGATAAGTCGCTGGTCCGAAACTGCCAGAGGGTAAAGTTGTTCGGAATAGACACGGTAGCGCAGATACATTGGACCCGCAACCAGCACAGACGGTAGGAACATTCCCAGAAGACATAATCGCAATAATCTCAATGGCACTTTGTAATGCGATGGTCTGGGCTGCCAATCTCGGGGACGCGCACCTTCCTCTGCGGGCAACGGCATTGCAATGAGATCCACTTATTCCCGGACATTCTCGTCTCGCTCGGACGCGTTCGACCGGCGATAAACAGTCCAGCAGCTTTTGTAAATACAAACGCGCGGAAAGCAGAAGCGCAACCGTCTGACAGTCCGAAATTAATATGCATCTTGG
Source organism: Ectemnius lituratus (assembly GCA_910593735.2). NCBI lineage: Eukaryota > Metazoa > Arthropoda > Insecta > Hymenoptera > Crabronidae > Ectemnius > Ectemnius lituratus. Next base: position 13,843,160 of record OU343039.1, on the reverse strand, counting down.
TGTACGCCTTTACGCAATTGCAAGAATTGCCGAAGCAGTGGCAATCGTATGATTATTTAAATCAGGAGGGCCTTTCCACGTGTTTTCGATATATTTCCGGCACTTTCATTCAAAATAATCGATTTATCAAGCGTTTGCCAAAGTCCAAGAACCTTCGAAAAATCGAAAATTTTTGAACCACCCTTCCCGACCGTCTCAGGGTCTGGTATTTCAGGCAGTGATTCAGTATTTAGCTAGGAAACAGTGGTATAAATTCCAGAACCCCAGGTCAAAGTTCATTTTTTGGCCGAAAAATTCGTCAAGGTTGTATACCCACAAAAATTTGCGAAAAAATGAATTTTGAGCTAGGGCTCTGGAATTTATGTCACTTCTTCCTTGATGCAAGAAAACATTCCCCACCGAATTTCAGCCCCGGAAAAAGTCGGGAAGTTTGAAAAATATGGGAAAAACCGTCAGAATCAAACAAAGTTGATTATTCAGGAGGCTGTTTCCGTGTGTTTTCGGTACAGTTCCGGCTTTTCTGCTACTGGTTCTATGTTTTCTATCCATTTTAATACTCGAACGATTGATCTATGCCTTGTATAAGCCTTGAAACGAAATGCCTCTACGAGATGAAGAGGTCAACGTGCAATGAACTTAAATACATTTATACTATTGCAGTCGGCCTTCCCCTGTTTGATCAGCGTTCCATAGTGTCATTTGAAAAAAGTACACTGATTTATCTCTCATTATCTGGACTAACAAAAAGATATAAATGCGACACATCGGCAAACATTGGTATGTCTGAGACCTCCCTCAAGCAAAAAAGTCAATATATTGAGCCAGTGGAAGTTGCCAGAAATTTTTTCCTCTACCGTGTGACAGCAAGATCACTCTAATGATCCATGCGAAAGATTTATCAATAGAAAGGAATTGAGACAGATGGCAAAAGTTACGCACGCGCGAAAAGAAACTGTTTATATTACAGCGCACGAGCAATCTATCGTTGACGCACATAAATTTCTATGGACGAGGAACTTGAGGTCATCGCGCAACTTTTACATGACTCAACTTATTCATTCGCAATTGATTACTGCACACTTTACGACTCAACTCAGAATTTTCATTTAATTGTCATAGTAACATAATGCCCGTGAATTCGGTGAGTTTGCCTCTATCCAAGTGAAGGGTCATCGGTCTTGAAACTCACCTTTGTACCGTCCGGTAAATGCGATAACCCACATCTACAGATTCGCCACGATAGCTTATCGGGTACATATATTGTTCGACTCAACTCATAAGATTTTTCCCCCTGACGATGAAAAGACCCCTTGTCTTACTGAGCTTGTTTGCTACACGCTTCAACCTCGCCGCTTTATGTAATACCCGCTCGCCTTAATGAACCACCGAAAACATTAGCACGTCCCTGATAACTACAAATTACTTTCACATTGCAAATCCGAACCTCTCATGATTTGTATTCCGGGCGACCGTGATACGCGACCGTGGAAGTAATGGTTCTATGCATGCGGTGATAAAAAGGAAGGCGGCTTAAATCGCTCCGGAGGCAATGACACACATTGAACGCGATTAACGATTACATCTTCAGCGAGACGCTTGGCCGAATCAAGAAGCGGCATTACATACTTTATGTCTCGCCGCTTCGCACAGGAGAGAAATAGCACTTCGAGAGATACCAGACGACACAGACGCTTTGGTAATAAGAAGCGGCATCAAGGCACTCTAGTAGAGATTTAAAAATAAAACGTCCTCGATCTTCCGATGGGAGGACTGTATATCCATCGTGTCTGCCTATTACGATTAAACGGAGTACATTAAAGTAGAATGCACGATCAAGAAGTCAGCGACGCGTGTTTTATGAGCCGACTATAGGAAGCCAGTGCTTTCTTGGCTCCGCGACGCTCTAAGTAAATACGTCAATTATGTAATGAATTAATTCACCTATCAATGCTAATGCGATCTTAATACCACCGGCGGTGCTGCTGATTCCGTATACACTGATGGAATGTATGACAACACTAGTGGGATGAGAGAGAGTACGAGCATTCCTGTATCACGTGGCGATGGCTGACACGTGTACGGTCAAGAAGCCTGGCGAAAGAGGCCGGCCCGCTTAGAGTAGTCAGGAAACACCTCTTAAAAACGACGAATTGATCTGATCAGTCTCCTCCCCGCTGATGGGGTACTCATCCTCTACAAAAGAGGATTGCATTTTCGAAAGCAATTCATGCGACGATCGGTCAACGAGAAGTTATCACTTGGCAAAGCCCGATAAGAACAACGTGCGTCGCTCTCGAGTTCGCATTGTGCGTGTACGTGTGTTTTAATATAATTGACACAACAGAGGAAAGTTATTGGTAGAAACGTACCGAGTATGCCTATCTTTAACGGTGTCGTTGACATGTTCACTCCTCGCGAAATTTGTAGCACACGCCGGCCACTCAGAGGCACACGCAGGTTCGTCGAGGAAGTTCGGATACGGAGTTCCTCTTGTTCGCGCAGCTATAGGCACTGAGCACACAACAAGCCACTCGAGTGATGGGAGAGCAAGCAGCACACCCGCACACTCATCCTCTCGGGTGCCGTTAAAAGTATCAGCCAATTCGCGGTAGATCGTTTGTACACTCGTTATAGATCGATTACTTAAACAGCTACCGCCCGACACACGAGGTCTCTCTCACGCGCCTCTTCTTTGCGGCTTGTTCCCTCACCGCTTTGTAGTAAACTATCTCTCTAAGCTTTCTCAACTGCGCGATCCCTGCTTCTCGGAACACACTGAACAAAGCGCGCAACGTTAAAAATAACGCTTTCCTCGGGTGGCGTTCTTTTGTGAAACAACTGGATTTTGTGTATACACGGTGACTACTGTCCTGCGATGATGCGCGCGTGCTTCTCTTCTATGTGTTTAGTATACATGTTTTTGATAGACGGAAATTTGGACTGCTACTCAAGTTACGTAAAGCTCTCCCGATGCGTATCGCCCGCTGTCAACACATCGACTGAATCCGTAGACGAATATGCCACGAGCTTTGTATCAGTGCCTTATCAAGTTCTGCTCTCGCCAGGGGATAAGCTCCGATCAATGCTCTATTTGCACAAAATCGACAAGGAATGACTACTGACAATGCTACCTTCGGGCTTTTGTGCGTCAGAATGTCCCGGAAATCTTTTAGTGCATTGTAAACACCGGCATTTGCGAATCTTTTATCCTAAGTCCATTACCGGCCTTTATTACGGAGGACTTACTCGCGGAACTCGCACCTAGTATTATCTAATCGCGAAACGTACTTCTAATGAGCGGCTTGAACACGTGTCACGATTGACGTGGAAGAAAAAAGAATCAAGTGGAAGGATATTATCGGTGTATACATTTATTATATTTTAAATCGTACTTTTTACAATGGGTACACTCACACTCACGTGCTCGCGATTCCCTATTTATTTCTCGAGTAATGCTTGCTGCCCCGGTCATCTCTCGGCTTCTGTGAATTTTCACCTCTACGGCGTTTATTGAGTGGATTTCGGGGATCGTAAATCTCGAACCAGTCATCGTCCTTTGTACTAGCATCTTTTGCAAGTACCGGTACCTTCTCTTCACACTGTAAGACATGAACCATCCATGACTCATCGGCTGGGTCAAAATCGTCAGTATCTTTATCCTTCTCTGCCGTGCTAGGGCTAGGAGACCTCTCTTTAACGGTCTCCTTTGCAGTGTGCAACTTGGTTTTGAACTTATTCAAGAGTTCCATCGTGAAATCCTCTCGAGTTTTACCCTTTTTCGGTAATTTCGACTTTGCCTCTTTATATTTCACTTGGGTCTCGATGTACTCCTTCATTACTTCAGTCTTTTTTTCTTTCTTCTCTTCGCGCTCCAGTTGCTGCTGTTTGTCGGTCTCCTTGGCCTTCTTTTCGTTTTGAACGTCACGTTTTAGATCGCGAATTTCTTTCCTAATCTCCTCCCTGTAGTAAAACATTCCTTATCAAATTATTTAGGCTACTGTTCAAAGATCTACAGAAACCGCGAATGACACGTACGCTCGTTTTTTGCGCTCATCATCACGATCTTTTCCGAAATAATATTCCTCCTCTTCCTCGCCCACTTCAATATCGTCTGTTTTAAAGTTCTCTTGTTTTTTGCCAGTTTCCGTGGATTTTTTACTATCTCTTAATTTATTTTTTATTCTCTCTGTCATATCCCTGATGGAAATAACATCGAATTCATTAGTGATGCAATAAATAAGGAAACACAGTAAGATCGTGATTGAAAAACGCACTCTTTTTCTTTTTTGCGCGCGGCTGATTCTTCAGGGGTAAGATCCTCCCCGTCGCTTTCCCAATCGCTACTACGATCCTCTCTCTTCTTTTTACTAGGAGGGCCTGCTGGTTCAACAGCTATATCTGAACTCAATTTTGGGTCAGACAAATGATCGTGAGCCGACTTTCCCTTCCCACTAAACTGCTTATTTAATACTACAGACTCCTCCTCGTCCTCCTCTGCTTCCTCCCCAAATGAAAGCAATTTGAAGTTTCTAGAAATAAGTATTCCATCTATGGAACCTTTCAAAATGCAATACAAAATTCAATAATAAAAATCTGCAGCATCTTTCTTACTTAACTCCTGCTTTCTTTTCCTTCTTGGATTCTTTTTCCTCACTCTTTTTAGTCTGAATACGTGGTACAATGTCAGTGAACGGATTATGCAGCACTTCAGTCTTAACAACTTTGGGAGGATAATGGGGCCTGTCATTCTACAAAAGGAAAATTAGAAACACTAAAGAAAGTACAGCTTTATTAGCTAGATTTTGTAAATGGATGATATGTATATAACATACTTCATCAACAAGACCTTCTTCTAGTTTAAGCATATTATAAATGGTCTCTCCAGTAACTTTACCAAAAATGGTATGCTTATTCTGTAATTCTGGAGTAGCTCCCAAAGTAAAAAAGAACTGTGACCCATTATCATCTTTGCCAGCATTAGCCATGGCAAGCAAACCACGGCGACAGAATCTTAATCTTGTATGAAATTCATCCTATGAAAAAAATACTAATTATTCTCCATGCTTTATTTATATATAGAGAAAGAACTATCAGCTGATCGCTCGTACTTTGAATGGCTGTTCATATATACTTTCACCACCCTCGCCTGTGCCTGTGGGATCTCCACCCTGTGCTATGAAACCCTTTATGATCCTATGAAAGATTGTGCCATCATAATATCCCTCCATAGAAAGCTGTATAAAATTTCTACATGCTTTTGGAGCCTCTTTTGTCCATAGCTCCAAATCTATATCTCCCACTGATGTCTTCATCACGACCTAATTAAGGAAAGATATCCAAACATCTTATATCTCTAAGCATCACAGTCTATTAAAAATAGAATCAAATAGATGGGACAAAAATAAATCTGTGGTTAGGTTCTAATACAATGCAATTAAATTATCTAAAACATAGTAACAAATTAAATGTTGCTTCATATGTTTCATACAGCACTTAGCTATAAATAAATAAGTCAGACTTTGTCAAGGATGCTTTCCCAAAAAACAAACAATTTTACAAATGTCAAAGAATGGGGTTATATTTGTTGGACTATTAATCTTTTAATATCTGATGCACTGAATAGAAAAATTGCACTCACTTTGCCCGTCGTGGGTGGCTCCTGTATATAAATGCTGCTCATTTTGGCGAAATAGTTAAAACACTACTTTAGTAAACAATACTGTCCCGAAACAGGTCGGGAGTGTTTGTACATGCGCAGACGTGAGAAAATCGATGCTTGCTTCTGCCCCTGCAAGAATGCAACACATTTAAATGTCTCCACACTCACACGTGCATGCAAATATCGATAAAACTTTGAGTATCCTTGAATCTTTCACTTTGCCACTATGTGTAAACAGTAGAGACTTATTTCTTTGTACTTCATTATTTGTTGAGCATTATGAGTGAAAATAACTTAAAGTATAAGTATAATTTACCGTATAGAGAAATGAAAATACATCTGAAAAGTGTAAAGATAGAAGATTTTCCAGATGAGTGGGAAGAAAATATTTGCAGACTGTTATACAAACAGCGCAACATTCAACAAAATGAAGTTTTTAATATATTAATGCAAGAAGTGAAGGAATCTTATAAAAAGGATATGGAACAAGTCGGCGAGACAATAGTGTTTGCTCATACATTTTCTAACAATCCATTCATCGATGTAAAAGCAGAAGAAAGTGATAAATTAAAACTTTTAATTCTGGATAAGATACAAATTAATCACGATACATTTCTTCGACATCGAACTTTATTAATGAATAAATACTTTTTATATATGAATACTGTTGAAGTTATATTGACTTCGGCCCAAGACAAACTTCCCAATGTATTGTGTGATTTCAAACGCTATCAAGAAATGGGGATGTTGACACTCGATGAGTACGAGGATATTACTGCAAGTGACATTAAAAAAGGGTCCTTGGAAGTGACGAATAAATTTTACGTGGAAACTTCAAACGCGTTAGTTGATTCACGTGTTCTAAAGAGCAGTAATTCAAAACGATTCTCAAACGCTATGCGATGTATTACAAATGTCTTCGTACAACAAATCATAAACCTGATGATAAGATCGATCGACCACATGATTGAAATAATGGAAAAGGGCCAGAATTGCCCACAAATTAAGATAAAACTTCTCTTTGAGAATCGCAAGTTCTACTTATCTCCGAGTCTCGATGAAATCTCATCAGTATATCACAACTTAATCGACAGTATCAGAAACATCGCTCAAGACCTGATACCTTTAAACGAGTGGTTAAATGTTCGGACTAATCAAAAGAATATTAAAGTAAAACTACCAGAATGGTACGTAGAAGAGGCTCACGATAAATTACAAGTTACTCTCAAAAGATTGTACCTGCCCTTGGAAGAATATCTCAACCAAATCTCAACAGACTTTCAACCCATATGCCAGACAAATATTCGAGTGCGAATTCTCTCAGCCTCTTCAAGCACAGATGCATTTGATTCGTGTTTAAAACGAATGCACACCTACAAAATATATTTAACAAAGGCTAATGAAATGGTAGCCAGCGAGTATTACAATATTGGAATGCTAGAACAAACTGAAGCAAAGTTATCCCTGAAGAAACGATCATCAGATATCATCAACATGTTCATTAATGAAGGAATAAGGTATCACCAAGAATTCAATAAATCTATCTGTAGGGACTTCGAGGAATTGAGTTCAAGGGCACTGGATGTTCCAAGGGATGCAAAGGCGTTAATGGAATTGGGCGAATACATCTCTCGTGCTTTTAAAACATTCCTGAAGGAACTCGAACGGAAAATCTCCCAGTCAATACACATGTTGATTGCTCTACTGGAGGTTACCACGTTGACAAACGAACACATTGACTTGAATCGAGAAACAATCAATTGGTTATCGAACATCGAACCAGTATTCGCACAGAGTAATACTTTAACCGAGGCGATGAAAAGTGAATTGGAGGAAGACATACAGACAAGAATCAATTCATTGAGCACAGTAGTAGATGAGGTTGTGCCTCAGCTCAGTGTGCTCGATGAAATGGATGATATGAGTAGGACTCAAGAATATGTGGAGTACCATGGAATCCTTCTCAAACAGATAAATCAAATAGACTGCGAAATCCAAGCGATCAATGAGGAAGAACGAATGTTTCGATTCCCTGAGACTGAATTTCCCAAGGCAATCGAGTTAAAGGAGACCATAATGCCATTCCATTCGCTTATCCACACGGTTCATCAGTGGCAAAGGGATAACACAGTATGGCTCGATGGACCGTTCGAGTGGTTGGATGCCAAGATCATCGAGACAAAAACATTAAAATATTTCGAAGAAATCACAGAAGCAAATAACACTTTTAGAGCACGAATTAAAATGGATGTTACTACTACCAAGTGCTTCAAGTTTTCTGGTATTGCTGATGATCCTGATCCTATGCAGCAACCTGTACCTCTCAAGTTATGTTGGCAAGCACTACAGGATATTAATGAGTTCAAGACCTATTTACCGCTGGTCACATGTATGTGTAATCCAGCATTGCAAAAAAGACACTGGGACGAAATGTCAGCAATCTGCAATTGTGATCTCAGGCCAAATGCTGGCACCACTTTCAGAAAGATAATAGCGTTTGATCTGATGACTGATATCGAAAAGTACGAGGCGATCAGTATAAGTGCCAATAGAGAACTATCACTGCAAAGAAAACTTTCTACTATGAAAAAGGAGTGGGACAATGTCTCCTTTAAAGTGGTCCAAGATAAAGAAACTAGTAGAATAGTGTTTGAGAATTTGGAAGATATAGAGACGTTATTGGCAGAGCATGCAACGAAGATCCAAGAAATGCAAGCCTCGAATTTTGTGAAGCCAATAGAATCACAAGTAAGAAAATTCGCTTGCTCAATTCGGAGAGTTCGGGAGATCCTTGAATATTGGGATTACATTCAAGAACGCCGGCTCTCGCTGAAACCGATCTTCTCTTATCCAGGGATTGAAAATGTTCTTGGTAAAGAAAGGTCTCTTTACGTGGGAGTCGAAAGTGCATTGTCCGATGTGCAGCGCAGAGTATTGGAAGAACCACTCTTCTACAAATTCGACGACCCGAAGAATTTAGAAGGTTTACGGAAAGCAAGTGAAGATCTCGAGATGGTAGATAAGAGTGTGAAGAACTACATCCAAGAGAAAAGGGCTCGCTTTGCGAGATTCTTTTTCCTCTCGGACAAGGAAGTCCAGGATGTTCTATTCGACACGGCTAACTCAAACCGACCTCACTTACTTGTAAGGAAATGTTTCCTCGGCATACACAGACTACGTATAAATAAGAAGAATGAAATTAGTTCGATTTTCGGAAAGTACTGGGAAGAATTAAAGTTTGAGAAGGTTGTCAAAATCCAGGAGGAAGTTGGACAAGAAGAGAAGTGGCTATTAGAACTGAACAACGAAATGATTGAAACAGTGCAACAAATTATTTCTCAATGCTGCGACGCAATTAATAATCTGAGTATATTAGAAAATATTTTGAACTATCCGAGTATGGCAATTGTATGTGCTCAAAGAATTCAGTGGACGTCTGAAGTACATGCTAGCCTGGAACAGGCCGATTATACTTCCATTAGTAATTTAAAAATAGAGTATATCGCACGCATAGATTTATTAGTTAATGAACTGAAAGTCTCATCTTCTCGAAGGCAAAGATTTGCGGTCTCGTCCTTCATAATAATAATGTCCCATCAAGCAGAGATTATTAAATTAATATTAGAGAGAAATACAACTAATCCTGAGGATTTCCACTGGATTTCCCAGTTGCGGTACTATGTGGATGAAAATTCTATTAACGTTTCAACTTTCAATGCAATAATCAAATACGGATACGAGTACGATCATTATGATCAAAGTCTTGTGAACACTCCTCTAACTGATCGATGTTTCCATACTCTCATGCAAGCATATAAGTATCATTTCTATGGTTCAATTATTGGATCATCGAATTCTGGAAAGACAGAGACAGTAAAAAGTCTCGCAAAAGCAATTGCAGTGCAATTTCGCACTTTTAACTGCAACGAAATTGTTCCCCATGTTTTCCTTTCTCAATTATTAAAAGGGTGCGTTAGTTGCGGAGCATGGCTCTGCTTAGAAAATTTCAATAAATTAAAAGTGCAAGTTCTCTCCGCGATTGCCCAGCAATTCATTGAAATTCGGCAGGCTTTATTGATGAATCTACAAACTGTTTTTACCGAAGAGATTCCATTGACTTTAAACATGAATGGACATATATGTATTATAATGAATTTGAATTCATTTGGATGCACAACACTTCCCGATAATTTGAAAATGTTATTCAGAACTATGACTATGATAGTACCAGACATTCAAAAAATAGCAGAAGTTAAATTACTTGCTGTTGGCTTCTCGGAATCAAAAGAACTAGCTTCGAAAGTGGCCACAGTTTATAAAATATTATCGGAACAATTACTGTGCGAAAGGTGCAAGAACTTTAATTTGCGATCCCTAAAAGCACTCGTTAAATCAGCAAGCCTCTTAAAGAAAAATGCTCCAAATGAAAATGAGAGTATGCTGATTTTACGATCTCTTATCGATACTAACATTTCCAGACTTTGTCACTCCGATACTTTAATATTTAGAGACATTGTGCACGAGGCATTTCCAGTCGAATTACTACCATTCGATCTTGGTGAAATCTTAGCCACAATCGAAGTCATTTGCAAAGAAAAATCTATCATCATTCATGATGTGCTGAAATTAAAAATTATCGAAACTTTCGAACTTCTATGTGGTCAAAAGGGTTTGATACTTATTGGCGAATCACTCGTAGGTAAAACAAGTATAATTTCAATACTTGCTGCTGCATTAACTTCTTTACAAAGTTCGCAACAGGGTTCCGAGTCAAACGTTTCTGTGGAAACTATAATCCCAGGCGTTCTTACATACCAAGAACTCTTTGGCTATTTTGATAAACGAACTGGAATTTGGAAGGATGGATTGTGTCCAAAAATATTACGATCTGCTATAGAAAATGAGAGAAATAGAACTTGGATAGTCTTTGATGGTTCCTTAAACCATACATGGATGGAAACTTTGTATTCAGTGCTCGACGAAAATTCAACACTCTATCTATCGTCTGGTGAAACGATTAATTTATCGGATACCACATCGATTATATTTGAAACCCTAGACACAATGGAAGCATCACCGGCTGCATTATCGCGTTGTGGGATCGTTTATATAGAATCGAATTCTATCGAATGGATGCCTTACGTTACAGCCCACATCGCTAACAATAAACTATGTCACACTCACAGGGAAACATTGCATTCACTTTTCAATTGGATAATGGAACCCTGTCTCCAATTTGTCCGAAAGAACTGTGAGTCAATTTGTACTGTGAATGAGTTACACATGATAAAAAATACTCTGACATTGTTGGACATGTATTTGGTTGAAGCGTGTGTTGGAATTACTGATGAAAAAGGGAAAGTTGGACATTTTTTGATTTGGGTTCAAGCTGTCCTACTGTTAGCAATTTCATGGGGCTTTGGTGGTGCTCTTGATTTAGACTCCAATGTAAAATTTAATACTTTTTGCATAAAACTTTGGGCAGGTAGTAATTCAAACTTTCCTAAACCAGAGACAATTAAACATTTCGAAATTACTCTGCCACTGGACGGTTTGATACAGGACTATTTCTATGTTTTCAAAGGGGTCGGCAATTGGAAAAGCTGGAATGACTTGTTGAAAGGGGAAAAGGTCACGGAGGTTGCCGAATTTAAACGGGTCTTCGCTCCCACCGCGAATTCCATGAAGTACACTAATTTATTTTTGAAGCACATCAAACATCGAAAGCCTTTTATTATTTTCAATAGCCAGGCTTGTGGAATGACGACGTGTGTTGAACATTTTTTTAAGAATAAACTACCGGAGGAGAATATGTATAATTTTTTCAGCCTCGCTTCCTTGGACTCGATTGAGAAAACAAAACGATCTTTATTGTCGAAATTTGATAAATTAAAAAGGGGACGGTATGGACTTCCCAAAAGATTATACTGTACGAATTTCATAGATGATCTTAATTTAATACATTCCGAGGTATCACCCAACGAGAAAAATATCTTGGAATTCTTGCGACAATATAATAATTATGGCAATATTTACAAAACCGGCGAGCCTGAGAAAATACTTATTTGCGATACAATGTTCTGTCTTGGAGCTAAAATTGGAGGTAGAACAATTGATATTTGTCAAAGATTTTTGAGCCACTTCAATTGCTACAATATGTATCCCATAAACAATGAAGTCGTATCAAAGATTTTCTCCAGTGTTCTGTTCTCGAACTTAAAAGCAAATCATTTTGCTGCAGACGTTCTCACCACCGTCACAAGTATAATAAACGCGACAATTAATGTTTATAATTCTATAATAAAAACACTACTACCAGTGCCTTCCAAGTTCCAATACTGTTTCAATATGAGAGATATTGCGAGAGTAATAAGTGGCTGCAGTCTCCTTCAAAAGGAATCTGTTGAGACGAAACTGACCTTTCTTCGATTATGGGTACACGAAACATGGCGAGTCTTTACTGATCGAATATTAGACAAAAATGATAAAGAATGGCTATTTCAAACGATAAAGGAAGCTGCAAAAGCCAACTTCAAAGACTCGTTTGAAACTGCTTTCGATTATTTACCAAAATACAACAACCAAATTACAGTCGATAGTTTCGACGATTTAGCATTCGCCAATTTTATGAATACCGAGCGAAGCAGCAATAAAAAATACGAGGAAGTTAATTCCATTGAATCCTTAAAAAACAAACTTGAAATTTATATCGAAGACTACAATACAAAATTTAAAAAACAATTGAATATTGTCTTGATGCGACACGCACTTGACTATCTAATAAAGATCGCCCGGATTCTGGCCACCCCCGGTGGCAATTTGATTATGATAGCAAGTGCAGCATCCGGCAGAAGGTCAATGGCAAAACTAGCTGCATTCACACAACAGCAAGTATTCTTTCAACCACCAGTATATGCTTACCGCAATCAGAGAGTTTGGAAAGACTGTCTCAAGAAACTTCTAAGAGAATGTGGCGCTGAACGAAAAGACACAACTTTCTTTCTTCCCGATAAAAACTTGGATGATCCAACTCTTCGCGATATCAGTGGTTTACTAGCCACCGGTGAAATCCCCGATCTATTTTCCACCGATGATAGACGAACTATCGTGGAAATGGTGCGATTACAAGCACAAGGTGGGAATCGGAACGCCGAGATCAGTATTCGCGCAGTGATGAATTATTTCGCCGATCAATGCAAATACAAATCGCATCTCATACTCTGTCTAAGTCCAACGAGAGGTTTCCATAAATCAAGCGTAAACGCATACCCGGTTTTACTGAAGCATTGCACGATAAGCTGCTATGAAATGTGGCCGGTGAGTGCCTTCCAGCAAATCGGCGTCAAGCACATGCAGGATGTGAAGATCGGAGAAGATTTGAAACCAGTGGCTGTGAAAGCCGCAGTAAAGTTTTACGACGATGTTCAAGAAATTTGTGGAAAGTATTATCGACACACGGGTAGACTGACACATATAACACCTTCAGCTTATCTGCACATGTTGAAGCTTTACTCTACATTGATTTTAAAGAAGCAAACTGAAATCATCACCCTGCGAAATAGATACTTGGCAGGTCTGGAGAAACTGGAATTAGCAGCCAAGCAAGTGGAACAAATGAAAGCGACATTGACAATACTAAAGCCGCAACTGGAACAGTCGGCACAACAAACACGGATTACAATGATGGAAGTGGAACAAGAGAACAATTCAGTAGAAAAGGCTACGATTCTTGTGAAGGAAGAGGAGGAAATTGCAAATAAAAAAACGGAAATCGCAGCAATCCTGAGGACTGAATGCGAGGCGGATCTAGCAGTGGCGATACCAATCCTGGAGGATGCGGTCGCTGCCCTCAACACTCTTAAACCCACAGATATTACATTAGTGAAGGCAATGAAAAACCCTCCTGACACTGTCAAGCTGGTGATGGCAGCTGTCTGTGTGATGATGAACGTCCCATCGGATAAAACAATCGACCCAGTCACTGGGAAGAAATACGTCGATTATTGGGGTCCAAGTAAACGCATCCTAGGTGACATGAACTTTCTCCAGAATCTCAAGGAGTACGACAAGGATAATATTCCGACTGCTGTAATGCAAACTGTGAAGAAAACGTATATGACCGATAATAGTTTCATGCCACACATTGTTGCTAAAGCCTCCAGTGCCGCAGAAGGTCTTTGCAAGTGGGTGAGAGCGATTGTTTCGTACGACGAGGTGGCTAAAGTGGTTGCCCCCAAAAAGGAGAAGTTGAACGCTGCTCAAAGAGAGTGCGACGAGGCGGAAGCCTTTCTCAACGAGAAACGAAGCACCCTTGCTGCCTTGAACGCCAAACTGGCTGCCTTAAACAGCAGCCTTCAGGAAACGTTACAACAAAAGTTGAAACTCGAGAACGAAGTGGAGAATTGTACGGCGAAGTTGAAGACCGCGGAGAACTTAATCGCCAGCTTGGGTGGCGAGAAAAGCCGATGGATGCTGTGCGCAGAGAATCTCCAGGAAAACTATGATAATCTTATCGGTGATATTTTACTATCAAGTGCTATTATCGCCTACCTTGCACCGTACGATATTAGTTATCGCGATGAAATGTTAAACAATTGGAAAGCAGAGGTCGACTCATTGAGTATGCGTTACACGAGGGATTTCAATTTTATGGAAATACTTGGGAATGAAGCTGAATTTAATTATTGGTACTCCTGTGGTTTACCGAAAAATCGATTTTCCACTGAGAATGCTGTTATAATGAATCACTCTGATATGTGCTGTTTGCTGATTGATTCGCAGAACCAAGCTAATCAGTGGATTAAGATGATTGAGAAAAGAAATGGTCTCGAAGTGGTTAAGCTCACCGATACTGACTGTATGACAATGGTTTTACGAAGCATTGAAATTGGTAATCCAATATTAATAGAAAATGTTGGGGAGGCTTTAGATGTCTTATTAGATCCTATTCTATTTAAAGAGGTGTACGTAGAAAATGGTATCTGTTACTTAGATACTGGAAAAGATATAATTGAGTACTCGAGTAATTGCAAAGTGTACATTACGACTCGATTAATGAATCCACGATACTCCTACGAAATATTTAGCAAAGTTACAGTAATTGATTTCTCCATTCCGGAGGAAGCCCTCCAAGATCGACTGCTAGATGTAGTCATTTCGAAAGAAAAACCTGAACTACAAGATACGTTTGAGCACCTTCTAATGCAGGACGCGGAGAACAAAGAAATATTGAAGCAACAGGAAGAAAATATTCTAATTACACTATCGTCCAGTACTTCGAATATACTGGAAGACGAAAATGCTATCCAGATTTTGGACGCCTCGAAGAACCTCTCGTTGGAGGTCAGCAAGAAGCAAGAGGCTCTTAAAGTAATGACAAAGGAAATCAAGGTCTTTCGGGAGACCTACATACAATTCGTAAAATACTGTGCTGGACTATTCGGCACATTAAACGCGCTGTGTAAATTAAATCACATGTATCGATTTTCTTTCTCCTGGTTCATTCAATTGTACATTAGATCCATCGATATATCAAATCGCAGCAGTGTCATCCAAAAGCGTTTGGAATTTTTGAAGGCTTCCTTCACCGAAAATTTACATCAGAGTGTTTGTAGATCGTTGTACGAGAAACACAAGATTCTGTATTCTTTTTTACTATGTTGCAAAATATTATTAAACGCTGGGGAAGCAACCGAAGATGAAATTAAATTACTATTGACATCTGATTTCGAAGGTTATGATAAATCCAAGTTAGTTACCAGCTGGTTGTCACCCGATGTATTACAAAGAGTCTCTGCTCTCGGCACGAGTGTGCCAATTTTCGAAAGGCTTTCTAATGAATTCTCAAGTGATA
Organism: Ectemnius lituratus; assembly: GCA_910593735.2. NCBI lineage: Eukaryota > Metazoa > Arthropoda > Insecta > Hymenoptera > Crabronidae > Ectemnius > Ectemnius lituratus. Next base: position 13,827,648 of record OU343039.1, on the reverse strand, counting down.
ATGATACGTGGAAAAGATACTATAACTCTAAGTCTACTGAGAATGAACCGATGCCCGAGCCATGGCAATCGAAACTAACCCAATTCCAAAAGCTCATACTATTAAAAACTTTAAAACCCGAGAAAATCTTTGTTCAAATATTAAGAACTATCGAGGACACTATGGGAAGTGTATCAAGTGCTCCTCCGCAACATAAGATATCGGAATCATATGCTGAATCTTGTTGTTTTACGCCTCTGATATTTATTCTACCGAGTTCAGTGTGCCCTCTTTCACTGATCACTGCTTTCGCGAACAAAAAAGGATATTCCTCAAAATTAATAACTATATCTATGGGTGAAGGTCAAGAAAAGAGAGCTGAGATGCTCATTGATAGAACAAAAAAAGAGGGTGGATGGATATTCTTGCAAAATTGCCACCTTGTTCCACACTGGATGGTACAATTGGAAAAAATATGCGAGGTTAATAACTCGATGAACGTCGCTTTAGACTTTCGACTTTGGCTGTCGAGTTGTCCCTTGGACGATTTTCCAATTAGCACTCTACAAAGTAGTATAAAAATTACTTACGATTATCCGTTGAACTTGAGTCAGCAATTGTTGAATCTCTATCAGTCAGATCCCATAGCGAGGAAAGAGTTCTTCGAAGGTTGTCCCGGTAAAGACAAAGTATTCTCCAGGCTGCTCTTTGGACTGTGTTTCTTTCATATTGCCGCCACGCAAAGAAATTACTTTGGCTCGCAAGGATGGAGTATTCCTTATGATTTTAATTGCACTGATCTTAATATCTCTATGATTCAACTGCAAGATGTAATTAATAGTGGCAACTCTGTGCCTTTTGACACCTTGTTATATGTTATTGGAGATTGTAACTATGCTGGGAAAATGATACACGAACTCGATCAGACGCGATTGAGAAGTTTGTTGGAATGTTACTGTAATACTAATATTATCGCAGACACTCAATGCCCCCCATTTAGTAAAATAGAATCATTGATACCCAAACGATGCGAATATCTTCATACAATCAAGCATATTAATAATATGTCTACGAATTTACCTGCTGAAGTTTTCAGCACGAACGAAAGTAGTGTCATTATACGCGATACCACAATAGCTACTGAATTTTGGTCAATGATCTTGGATATGAACCGGATCGACCTGGACGAACATATTTAATATCTTTTATATCTGCACATGAAGTATTAAAGACTGTTCATAGCAGCCTCACAGCGAATCCGCAAAAAGTCAAATAGTACACTAAGCTAATCCAAAGATTCTCGACTTTCGAATTCGACGATTACAATTACTATTATATTGGATATGTAAGATAACTGTGCACGAATATTTCTGCAAATTTATATCGTACATACAGAGAGGAACGAATACATCCGGTTCAGTTCCGCGGCCGGGCGACGAATGACAGATAAATTAAAGGTTTCGCGTGAAACCGTATACTGATCGAAACGAGCAGAAGTACGTACGTACACAGAAAACGGCAACAGGAATTTAGCGATTATCGCCAGGCAGGATAATTCTGTAGGATATCGTGAGTGTTTAATACGTGCAGACAATGGCGAACCACGAAGAATTGGTCTCGCAATTTACAGACGTAACTGGTGTTGAAGCTGAGAGAGCACAATTTTACCTTGAGTCATCTGCTTGGCAACTCGAGGTGAGACAGCACATTTACTACACTTGCGATCGACTGTAATGAGAATACTTCGTGATTTTCTGCGATAATACGCGACAAGGTTTTCTTCTCTCGGTTATTATTTCAGCACCACTTTTATAACCTACTGCAAGTTTTGGTTGCCACGAGCTATCGAAACTGCGAACAATGGTCCTATCTGTGTTTATGTCCCGAATCGAAATCATCCCTCCGAAAATCATTTCGTATGTTGCATTGGCAATAACATCAACATCCAATTATATCTTATTAAGCAATACCCTGTATTATAATTGCCTCCAATGACACGCGATCCAAAAATAAAAATTTGTTTTGATCTTGCAAATAGATGTCTGTTTAAGGAGTCATTAGTTCCTCTTGAACATTACAGGTAGCACTTGCTAGTTTCTATGAAAGTGATGAGCCCTCTGCATTACCCGATCAGCCTGTAGAGGATTCTGTAACTCAAGACGAGTTAAGGGAAGTTTCTGACAGAATTGTAGAAAGTTCAAGGTCTATGGACATGGATACTAATGCATCCAAGTCCAAATCACAGCCCAAGAAATTTGCTACACTTAATGATCTGCAGAATAAGGACAGTAGTTCCGAAGAAGAGGAGGGACAAGCTTTCTACGCTGGTGGCTCTGAGAACAGTGGTCAACAGGTCTTAGGACCAGGGAAGAAAAGGGATATTGTTAGTGATATGTTCAAATCCTGCAAAGAACAATCAATTGTAGAACCAAAATCTAGTGGGCAACAAAGACCAAATACTTTCAGTGGCACTGGGTACAAATTAGGACAAACCACTTCGGATACAGAAGGTATTTATAGAAAATTCTGATTGCTTAATAACAACCAAGAAATATAGTCAATTTGTTATTACTTTGATTTTCAGTGGTTGCAGCATCTTCCTCAGACGAAGAGCCCAATCCTGGGGTCATTACACTGAAACTATGGAAGGATGGTTTCACCATAAATGATTCTGATATACGCTTGTACAGCGAACCAGAAAACAGAGACTTTCTTGCTGCAATTACCCGTGGTGAGATTCCTGCTGAAATTCGCCGACAAGTTCAAAGTGCAGAAGTGAAACTTGATATGGAAGATCATCGTCATGAAACGTACGTGCCAACAAAAGCAAAAGTTAAAGCATTCAGTGGAAAGGGACATATACTGGGAAGGTATACAATATTTTGTTAAATCCTTGTATGAATTTTTAACAATTGTTTCATGGATTCTTATTACTGTTAACTAGTCCATCACCAGCAACGGTTGGTATGACAGTGCCAGCAGATCCAGCAGACCAAGCTGCCAATGAAGCCCAAGCAAAAAGGCAATTAAATTTAGACGAATCTAAACCTACAACAACCCTGCAAATTCGCCTTGCAGATGGAAGTACTGTCAAGGCACAGTTTAATTTAACGCATACTGTGAATGACCTCAGGCAGTATATTACAACGTATCCTTTTTGTACTATATTTATTAATTAATACTTAGTCCTGATAGCACGATATCACGATCGGCGTTACAGTATGCCATGAATTGTTTTCTTTAATACACTCTTTATAGTATGAGACCTCAATACGCTATGCGAGAATTCAATTTGTTAACCATGTACCCGACCAAGGAACTTCCAGAGGATAAAACCATTGAAGAGGCTGGTTTACAAAACACAGCGATAATGCAACGACTGAAATAGACATTTTCTAAACTCATAGCTATGGAACTGGAAATCACACATGGATTTATCATCTACCAAATATAGATTGCAAAACTCATACAGTAAATTGGTTTTCTCCCATTAATTTAAAGAATCTTTTTCATGTTATTTCATGTTTTGCATTTGGTTTACGATAGTGTGTTCATGAAGATTAATTTCGCGTAAAAATAGTTGTTGAAAAAGACGACCTAATATACGTGTGCTACACAAACTTCGTCCTGAAGACTGCGTCTAAGCATGGAAGTCTTGTAAAAATTAATAAAATTACCCACTAATTTATATCACTGACTTATATTCACAAGTATATCCTATCCGAAAGTATGTATGCAAATATGACAATAAAGCGATGTTTATTTTTTTATCAACATTACGAACTAGCGCACAATCATCGAAGGCACCTTTGTGAAAGACAGTATTACGAATCACAGTATGATATACATCTAAATATATATAATCGAATATATCTAGTAACGAGCCTAATTCTATGTTCTCAATCTCGGGCGATACAAATATAATCTTACGACTAAATAACCGCTGGCAGATATCTATACAGTAAAACCATATTATTTCTATGTTTGCGCCTATCTTTAAATGAGTTCATTCCTCGCGTAATACATTGGGATTTGTTTCAATAAATCTCTTAAAGATGGATGAATTCTGCATATCCTCCATAAACCTCAAAATTGATGGATCATATACATTTTCTTTTAAACTTGAATCTTTGTAACAATTCTTATACACATTTAGTACACCCAAATCATTTCCAATATGACGAGTATACCTACTGTGTTTATTTAGTATGTTATGCGGAAGACATATAGAAATAGGATGATCCTCAGTACTGCTTGGATTGTAATGGGTTTTCCTAAATACAGTCAAACTCGAGTTTGTATGTCTTGTATCATCTGGCTGCTCAGTGCAAAAATATAGGGTACTAAATTCATAGCAGTCTGCTTTCATTCGAGATTTACTAAAGTCAGCCATCAAGTCAACAATTGAATGATGATATCGCAATACAATATATTCATTCCAAGACAAAACAGCCACATACATAGCTTTATTGTATGTTCGGTAGAAACAGTCAGCCTGAATTATATTATTCAGAATGTTATATTCAATCCCATGGAAAGGAAAGTTCCAAGGCAACACAGAATAAGTGAACTTCCAATATGGGCTTTGCATCATAGATGCTTCCCTTAATTGACTGTGCAACTTAGTGGAAATACCATTGTCATATATTATGAAATTATTCATACCTATTAAATCATGAAAGTTAATGAAGCTGATCATGTCCAAGTTGTTCAGCTGTCTTTCAGGTAGAGGGGTCACACATACTGCTGTGTTATTATTATTTAAAATATGAGCTTGATTTTTCACTCCTAACACAGGTGCATCATTTGTGTTGGCATTGGATGCTGTGAGCAATGTTACACCAATAGGTACGTCATTCATTGTATGTATACAAATAAAATGATAAGCTGCATGCTCTAATTCTGTTGTACTCATAGTTACGGTAGTGTTTTCAATTAAAACAGACTTGACACTTCCCAATACTGGTTTCCTGTCTGCTTCAGAAAACACTGCACATTGCAGATCACTTATCACAGCACGAGAAGCAAAACCTATCACTTCAACTTCATTCATTTTAATACTGTATGCAGAATAAACATATAAGTCATCGTCAATTCTCTGCCAGGAAGCATAAGGTTCTTCGAATAGCATATTAAACTTCGTAAAGATTGCAGGTAAATTTGTACAGTTTGAATCGAGGCCTTTCGGATTTGGCTTACCGAAATAGTTGAAAACTTCTAAGACATACCTCAACTTATTGTACTCATGTCGATAGAATAACACAGAAATAAGGCTAATTGTGGCGATTATAGCTAACGCAGCTTGGTGATACTTTCTCATATTTTGTTTGTTATTATTCACAACAAAAATTTGATGATTTGATGTTGAAACAGCAAGCATTTGGCGTAAATCAGGGCGTCATCTCTGAAATTAAATGCAGCATTTTTTGACACTGGACTCATTGTTGAGAGTATTTACGGTTACTTGATAATTCAAAATGAACAATATAGTCACCCATAAATAAGCGAATTGTTTCAAATTACGAGGTGTAATCCTCCTGCTGAAACACGCAAAACGTCGTGTCAGACGTGGTTTCACACAAGGTTACTTCACTAAAACAGGTTTACTTTTAGCGCCAAATTCTGAAGTTCCACTTTCAATCTAAGCAAATGCCTGCTAGTGACGTTTATATATACATAGTACAACATGCATCATTTTTAAACAGTGTTGGGAATAAGGGAAGGAAACATCGTAGAAAAATTATTTATTAATGTGAATCACAATTGACATATAATTTAAACTATTGCATATTGTTCATACAATAATTCGCGTACTTTATAGTAATCTTCTGAAATGCAACCCTCGAGTATCACCTTCCCAGCTTCATGCTGAAAAAAATAAAAATTGTGTTTGCTCAGAATTCACAATATTATGATTGTATCTAAATTACTGTCACTACTAACCCGTCGAACAGCGATAGTATTGTTACAACACCATAGCACTCCTCCACTAAATTCTGAAGGAATGTTACTTTTATTAAGGATTTGTTTGAAATCTGAAAGCTTCAGCTCATTTATGAACGTCGTCTGATGTCCTGGTACCTGTATCGCAATGCAAAAGTTTTACATCAACCATCATAATATTACTCAGTATATCTGATTGTGCCAATTAAGTACCTCATTCAATGGCAAAGGTTCCAAAGTGAGTATCTTCTCATTTTTATCTGTATCTTCGGGTTCAGCATCGGATACTGCATCTCGACAAACTTGATCGCGAGCAGTTATCATTGCATCGATCCACGCAACTTCTGAATCGCCTTTTCCTTTCGAGAAGTTTAAGCCACTGACAAGGGCATCGGTTAAACGGACCTAATGATAATGGAAATAGGAATGTCCAATAATTCATCTCAGAAAGATCATGCATCTATCAGATATTACCTGATATATATGTGTTTCTGTAGTAGCATCGAGCGTTTCCCCTCGGCCTGGAATAAAAACGCGTGCTCCTGCATTTTGCGCTTGTTGTGCCAGAATTTCTGTATCTTTCTGTGAGCCTCTGACTAAGACTACCCTACGAGGTCTTAACTGTGCGAGAATCTTTTGCAATGACTCGCCATCGGATCTACCCTCAAAGTCAATATATGTAACGGATGCATTTACTGTCATTGTTCTAGTAACTTGTATGCATTTTGTAGGAATATCAGTATGATGTTCTGGATGATGAGCAGATTCTTCCTGTTTTATATCTAGATTTTCTTTGTTGTCCTCCACCTCGGGTATTGTGTCCGCTATTTTATAATCTTCGGGCCTGAAACAAATGATAATGTTACAGGAGTGAGAATATTATGCATTTCCATCTATTAGCGGTATCACCTTATAATTTCACCGTATTCATCCATCTTTATCTTCTCTTCCACGAATGGAAACATGGGGTGTTGTTTTTTATTCTGCTTAAAGAAGCCAGGTTTACTTTCTTGTTTGACTAATAAATCGTGCTTGCCCCTTCCCCCACCGACTTCTATCTCATCTTCGGATTCTGAACTAACATCTGCTGTTTCCCTGTGAAACAAACTGTAATTTTGCGATGTAATATCGATGAATCATTGACCACAGTTTCTTAAACATACATTTGTTCTTGCTTCATTTGTTCTTGCTTCAGTTTCTCTTTTCTTTGGTATTCTTCTAGTTCGGTTCCTTCCAATCTTATTCTTCTTCTCACTTCCAGGGTTATATTCCTATTTCCTCCTCTTTCAATTAAATCTCTTGCAAGTGTTCCAGGAGAAGTCCTACTTGTTAATATAATACTATTTTGAGGGTTGCTACACCATTGTAAGAACAACTCTCTTGAGAAACCACACTCCATATCAGGAGTACTTGCTAGCACAACCTGTGGAAATTTATAAAAATGTATTCATATGCTGAATGTGAGTTGCATATTAAGAATATATTGGAATATTTACTTTGGGGCTTGGAACTTGATTTAATTCTGCCATACTATGACACAATTGTAAATGTTTAAATTGAAATGGATTATTTCTTGCACCCTCAAAACTTCTCATTAGTTTATCGCTCATCCACTCAATTTGGGATTTTGCAAATTCAACCACATTGTAACTAACATTATTTAGAAGAGCTAAAGAGTATGCAAGCAAACCAGACTCTTTATTACGCCAAAGTTGATCCAACATATGAGCAAGTTCTAATACACGACCAGCTGTATCTACACTGACTAGGACATTCCCTCCACTACGCAATGTCTGCAGAATATTGGCTGAAAAAGATTAATTGTTTAGTAAAACTAGCAATGGGCCAAACCAGTCTAAAGATTTATTTGCATACTCATTAATTTTTCATCGCGTGTTCGCCGCCTTGCTTGTTGATATGTAGCATTGAATGCATCTGTTATTAATAATGATGGCCTCTGCAATCTCTCTAGTTCACAACCATTCAAATGCCTTTCCTTCTTATGATTGAAATCAACAGCATAGATTATGTCTTCCTCTCCAATTTTTACTATTTTCCAAATGGTTCCACCAATCATGTGACCAGCTGGTAGTGGCGTTAAAGTAACACCATACCCTTTACCCTTCATTGATATACTCTGATTATATTTTAATTGCACAATTTTATCAAATGCTGCATCAACATCATCAAGTGTATAGAGATCAAAATCTTCCATGTTATGCCTGGACTGTGGGATAAGGAAGGATTAGTCGTGTATAGAAGAATGCATTCTAAATGGTAAACTAATGTAATCAGAAATACCTGATACATGTCGTACATAAACATTTGTCCCATTTTGTAAACTGGTATAGTGGCATAAATAGGACAATTTAATCCGCATTTGCCAACTAAATAAGGAAGAGCCCCCAAATGTAATGGATCAGGATATGATAGTAATACTGCATCTATTTGATTAACGTGCCTGCAATATTGAAAAATAATCATTTATGTTTGAAAGAATCATGAAGATTAATTCTTTCTATCACATTGTATACCGCTTTAATTCTTTGATGAAATCCTGATCAAAATTCTCATCCCATCCACAATCGAGCAATATCCTTAATTCATCTACTTGTAAAATGTAGCACGGTGGAGACTCATCCATCGCACCGGATATAGCATGTAATTTTATAATCGAAGTCATTTCGCCGTTTTTTCTGGTTACTATAATACAAAAACCCTTAAAATCAAAAGTAGAAAGTACAAAAATATACATATATCTACTTTAATCGCAGTGCGAATGTTCGATCTAACCTGTCAATCAACAAGTCGTAACAAATAATCAATCCTTAGACGAAACAAAACAAGTCGGCCCTTATTCGTAAATTAGAGTACACATTGTACTACTACCTAATAATTCACTTTACTATTTTCGTAGTTATCTCTGTCTCTTAAAAGAATAATTCATTTCCAAGCATTTTCTCAAGTATACAAAATTAGCGGCATCGGCGGTCAACAGCGAGCGCTCTGTACCGCTGTCGATATATCCACCGCACCTGCCTCGATATAATTTCTTATTTTTAAGCAAATAAAATGAAAGCAATGAGAGTTCATTCGGTTCATTCCTATCAAGGACTTAAATATTGAATGTATAACTACTAAATAAAAATAAATTTGAGTGTGATACTCTTTTGGAAGTAGTTGTTGCGCGCATTCTGAAACTGACAAAGCACAAACCTTGATTTCTTAAGCACAAAATCGTAATACTTATTGTGATATCATGTATTATGTAGGTCTAGATAGAACAAACGACAAGCGATATGAAGAAGACTACGTGGAGCAGCTGTTTTTTTGAATTCATGTCAGTCATTCTTGTCGGACCAGTGTCTAACAAAGTTGAAACTAGCTATACCGAGTTACGATAGCTGCCACAGTATGCGAGACACATAAAGCGCACATAAAGCCAGATTTAAGTCGAGGATCGTCGAAGATCACCGTAATTCAACGCGAAATCTTTCCTTTACACGCAATTGTCCCGTGACAGAGAATGGATTGTGAGTGTGATGGATGAGAATGGATGGAAAAACGGGAAAGTGGAGGAGAATCGTGTGCGGAGTGGCGCGAGATTACAAGTAAATATCGAATCAGCTGATGAGTGACAACAGACTGACTGGAACCCATTGTTCTTGCTGTTGGTTATGGCGACAAGCAGTTCTGACGGGTCCTGTACAGCACCTGCAGATTTCCAGCTTTCCTCCGAGCTGGAAGACGTTTCCAGTCGCCTGAGCGTTAATCTGCTAAAGTGTCCACTCTGTCATAATAGCCGTCGAGTGTTTTACTGTCGACAGTGCATTCAAAATGGTGATTTCAACCACTCAACTTCTGTTTATTCTGAACGGTAAATATATTCTGTGAGCCACTACTTAGTAATATTCACCACTTTGCAAATGACTCGTTTTCATTCTTTGCCCTTGACTTTTTATACGATTCGAACGATAATCTAGCACCGTAGTTTCTTAATTTCACTACGCTGATACCGTTAAAAGAATCATTAATCTCGATGATCACCGAGATGCACTTCTAATTTCCAAGGAAATGCCTAAGGATCAGAGATGTTAAATAAATCGCCACTAGCATAATTCGTATCACGTTCTCGCATTTTGCCAGGTTTGCGGATAAGCAATTGCGGCTCCTACGGCTGAAAGATGCTAGAGCACAATTGGAGGAGAAATGCATGAAAGCTCTCGAGAAACATAAACAACGAGATAAATTGGTACCCCGCCTGCTAAATAATCTATAATTAATTTACTGTAAAATCGCATGCAATGCTATAAATATTTGTTTGCAGATATGTGATATAAATACCTGTAAAGAAAGAGTTAGACTCTTACAATCACTAGTAAATGAGACACGACAGAGCATAAACAGAGGTAACATAAGCAAAATTTTGCCTTGTCCTTCCAAAATGTTTGTCCAATAAATTGCTGCATGATTCAGTCAATCAATTAATACTATTTCATACAGGTAATCAAAGGTTGAATGTTTTGAAAGATGTTAACTCTCAATTAGCATTGAGATTACCAAAACATGAGGAGAGAGTGGAACGCTTACAAAAATATGTAAAAGGATTAAGAGTGGAACAAGAGAAACAGAAGGAAGCAGTAGACAGGAAGAGGCAGCAATTAAAGAAAGTGATAAGGACTGCTGCCAAACAGCTATTACAATATATTTTCCCACTGTCACAAGTACAACCCAATAGAAGGTAATAGGCATTTTATTATTATTGAGATTCTTTGAGGTATAGAATGTAGTCAGAATGTATGATTACAGTTTATGCAGCAGTGAAGAGGATGCCAGTTCTGATGTCATAACTTGCGCACTAGCTGATGCATCTGGTACCTCATATGTCAGGGGAAAATGGATTAATGATACGGAAAATACATTAGAAGTTCAACACCGTATTGTTTCCCCAACATTACCAGGAAATGGAGATTACAGTGCTTATTCCCTATGGGGTAATTATATTGGCAAGATACAAACATTTAATAAAAGACAAGTTTGTAAACAAAAAGATATTTATTTAGTTGCAGCAAATAAGGATGGAGTCTCAGGAGTACCAGGTGCAAATAAAGAAAATGCTATGCATAATCCAGCATATAACATCAGTGCTGCTTTAACATATGCTACACAACTAGTTAATATCATTGCCTATTATGTAAATGTCAGATTACCATATAAACTTGCTTATGGGTATGTGACAATTACTTTATTTTTTATTGATCTTTAGATTACTATATTATCTGCTCATCCCTTGCATGTGCTTCCAGAGAATTTTGTGGAAATGAAATGTCAGATCAGAAATTTGCCAGGAAAGTGGCAAGACTCAATAGTAATGTATTACACTTATGTTTTACGCAAAATACAAATATTGCAGTCTTACACCCAATGCATACTCTGCAAAACTTGATGCACTTGCTCAATACTGAGATCAGCGATCTTGGAAGGTAGTATAATATCGATGGTCTCTGACCAAAACATGTTATGTGTAAATAAATACAACTCTTATATATTTTGCAATGTTTAGAATTGGCCCAATGGAGGTTGATCCAAATACTGTAGCACAATTGCATAGTCAATTAGTTCCGGATCTGGAAAACAGTGATGATTCAGCATCTGATGAAGAAGAGGATGCGTTTAACTGGGGTTGGGAAGCTGTAAGTTATTTATTCTAGGGTTCATGATTATTTTTGGTTTTGTCAACTAATAAGATATATATTCTCCCAGGTCCCAAATGTTGCTTGTCCCGAAATGACAGTGCCTGTTCCTGGTGCAATGGTTAGTCAACAGTCGCCTAGTATGCAAGTTAATCAGAGTGTTGCTGGTGGTTTGGTGACTAGTGCAGCCGCGAGTATAGCGTCAATATGGCGTGGTTGGACAACTAATAAATAGACTGCACTATTTAATTGATTAGCTTCCTTTTATACGAATGTCATCCGGATGGTTCACATTTTACATACCAAAAGACACAAATCTAAAGAATGTTCAAAACAGATTCATGCTATGTACGAAAGGAAAGTTTTACAATTTGACACATGTTATATTGTGGAAATCAGTAAGCAGAGTACAAGTTAGACCAGAAAACAGGTCTGAAATTGTAATAAAAACTTAAAGATGTAATTTAGCTTAATAACTATTGATGTGTATAGTATATTCAACCGTTTATATAACACAATTTTCAATTTTACGTTTGTTTACAGATTAAATAAATCTTGATAAATCATAATCGTTAAATACAAATTGTAAGAATAAGAATGACAGGAAACTGAAATATTGGAACTTCATTAAAATTTCTAATACTTTTAAATAATTCTTCAAAGTGACTTCCATGAATTCACGTAACTGCCTATTTTGTGCTCAGTATGATCAGTGGGGCACAATGTATCCCCTGAACTACAGTTAAACTACATGCTTCCTTGTATTGTGTGTCATCACATCCTTATTTATACAAAATTGAGTGCGATCTATTATTGATAAATTTTAAAAACAATAGTGTCATGGATAAAATTTCTTGAATACTATAGAAGTAAGGCTCATTAAACATCTCATACTGGACAATATATGTGGACGTAACAAAATGAATTTTATATTCAATATATTTGGGAAAAACTGTATGTATGGTAATAGCATCTGGCTGCTGTCACTAGAATATGAAGTCATTCATATAAAGTAATAACTATTCTGATTATTTGGAATTATTACTGGATGGTTCTCTGAAACCATAAATAGTATGCATATAAATCGAAATTCTTAAAGTTTCTGATTAGGATCTATTTATATTATTTTTATACATTTCACTAAAAGCAGATCATCTTTGTTTCTTAACATAACTTAGTTACTTACTTACGATAATAAAGGGGACAGCTCTGAATACAGTGAGCATACAATGAAGGTGCCAACGAGCATCGCTTTGGTGGAATCACATTGAATCGATATCGAAATATCATTTCATTAAAATTTAAACTAGTTTAGTTCTGGTAGCATAATACACTTGTTCCGTCACTGAGTATTACAAAACAGTTAGTCTATTAAGATAATAACTTTAAATCGATTATTACAATTTAACATAGTGGACGAATGCCGTGTCAAAGTTTTTGTTGTGTGGTGAGATAGTCAAATGTACGTATTACTACGTCCAGATAAAGTTCTATGCATATATCGAACTTTTTGACAAATATTATTGTCTTTACATATTGTATCATGTAGAGAAATAACTTTACAAAAAAATATCCGAATCACCATTTTCCGAAAAGTTAACGGGGATATATCGAACTCTGTATGCTAAAAACTGGCACAAGCTTGTAAATATAATTTAATATGTGTATTGTAATGTAATAACCGTTATCTATTGAGTTAAGGACCACATTGAACCTGGTGTGCTTCACATATTAGTATCTAAAATCGAATCTTACCGTTTGCGTGATCCAAAGGGTACGTACACACTCAGAGGACTGTATATAGATGAAACGTTCTAGGATAGGATATCGATGTGACACATTTGTAATTTAACAGCATCCCGTTTATGTATTATCCACAACGGCTATGTCTTATCCGAACAAACTTTCATTGTGATATCTTGAATAAACTGAAATCTGTTTTCTTAATTGTTCACTATTGTCTTTAGAATGTCGACCCACTTTGTATCTCTCAGCGCTTTACGCAGTTCTACGATAAACCTGAACCATAGGTCTGCACTGCACTGCAGCATGATAATATGATTTATGGTGGTCATTGCCTTGCGATGATTATCTTGACATAGGGGGTACAATGAATGACAGATAAATATTTATTGAGTAGTGTGGTAGTAACATACAACATTATGTAGATATCGAAAGTAAAAATCTATGTATGTACTGCTACAGAGAATCTTTTCCTTCGTTTATTTCCAGCCGTAAATCATGAAAAAATGCTTGCAACAATCAACGTTTTGAACGACAGTACTAAACACTATGCGATGGAACATCCCGGTAGGATTTGATGAAAATGAATGAAATACGTGTGTATGTCATCATTTAAATAGCGTCGGCATGGTTCCCTCGGGCGACACTGCTGTAGATTCCTCCTGGTTCGGTATCCCACTTTCGGAACTTTGGAATCGGCCAGTTTATTATACATGTACCGCATATATCAAACTGTATATATATCGTGTACACTAACTGGTCTGTGAATTCTGTAAGCATATCATTATATAGTGCTTTAATTTTGGGGGTACACATGCAGGTACAGACATGAAAATAAGATTACTAATTGAGTATTAAATCCTGCAATCCATAGTACTCTTTCTCTCTCTTTCGCTCTCTCTTTTTCAACCACGGAACTGTATTATATATTGTACAAATCAAAGTCCAAAAAAATACATCACTACTGCGATAGGCTGCTGTGGCACGTGTGGCACGTATACCAAATTCCATTGTACAGATTGTACTTTCGCATGTCTCTGCAGACGTGATATTGAGACTTACATAACAAGGACATCACTGTTGGTAATAGCGTTCACAAGCGTCTCAAAGATCAGTCTATGTCAAACAATATGCAAAATACGATTGCACGATTATTGAAGGTTGCGAGAAAATTACGTCTATTTAAGGAACATATGGCATACCATACACTGTAGGGTATTGTGAGACAATTTAAAATTACAAGGACCCCAGTGCAAAATTTTTTATATTACATACTTACACTATTTCTATGGCGCATTAGATTTAACGCGATTAATGTGAAACATTAAAGTGCTGTGCGCACGGCTATTAATGTTAAAAGAGTCATTAAAGTGCACTACGAGCTGTAAGGCATCTGTATCAGTGATTTCTGCGCTGCAACCGCTATACTAACTACTTTGAACTACAGCTAGAAAGTAAAAGCTAGCCACAATAGCCACTGGTTAATTCTATTGTCATTTCTTTCGTTTAAGAAACTCTGCATATGTGAGAGAGGTCGAAAAAGCAAACTTGATAGCACCTTGAGTTTTTGGTAAACCTGTGTCAATGAAAACCAGAGTGTACACATATGGTATACCACTGGTGTCACGCACTCGCACACAAGAAGGACAGGCTGGTTCCTATCAAATACGATTTTAATTATGTATATTATATACAATAACATAGATAAATAGTATCGCGCGGACAGGTCTATGCGCGACGATATTGTACATAGAGTTATTTCATCTATTATGCTGAATCAAGGATACTAAAACTTCCAGTATAAAATAGATACTCATCACAGGACCTTAACTGTTTCATGATCGTATTTACATGTATCGACATAAGTAATCGCATTCGCGACCGCGTACGTATATGTATAATAATAAAGATATACCGCGGCGAATACACATCTCCGCGTTATCTTCTTTTTACAGCTTTTACATTGCAATCTATAGACACCTTTTTCTATTACATTAATTAGAATAGCACAGTTAAGATCGTATGATATACGCGTAGACACGTCGAACAGTAATTATATATAGCATCAAGCATACGACATTCCAAAATGGTTTGCTGTTCTGCGATGCGTTAAGTACTACTAAAAACAGACAAAGAATTAGCAGAGAAGAACGGGGTGAGGATTGTCTTTATTTACATACACAAACATACGCAGGAACAGTGAGAGTGTTACCCCTTTAAAAAAGGCCAGGTCTTCGCGAGATTCGAGCAAGATGTTACATTCTCGTACTTCTATGTAAGGTCAATAGCTTGATGCGCACTTTGTACCACGGCTTTCCAGGCATCGTTACACAAAAGATGCAAAACAGAATACTTAAAGTACTCAATGATTTTAAGTGTACAGAGAACATAAAAATTGTTCCTTTTTTGAAACCCAAAATTACTGTTTACGCATCGTGAAGTGAACGCTCACTGCTGGCAAACGAAAATCTTTTAAAGAAAAATGTGTATAAAGTATAAAGTGAATCTATAAAGTAAGTGTTTCGTAAAATAATTACTTACTTTATTATTAAATGTAATAAAGTAAGTCTGTAAAGTAAGTGTTTGTGATACTTCAGGTACACGGATAAAAAAGTCTGCACACGTGTATTAATATTAATTGATTACTGCACTCGTAACTGAATATTAGACACGACTATGGGTTACTATAAAAAAGTTAGGCAGGCACATTCCATGAAAAACTTCGAAACACAGAGTTAAGTAACAGATTTTAGTTAATGGCAGACACAGCTCCGTATGTACAAAAGTAACTGAAACAATTCTCCTCCATGGAGTTCGCCCGATTTCTACCCTTCCGTAATTACTGGTAGTCCTGTCCCGATGCGGTACAGCACGAAACGAAAGGAGGACTGTTTCGTGAATTGGTGTAAGAGAATTTATACGACCGTTCCCGTATCCAGTATTTAATTAAAATAGAATTGTACTCTGTGGAACAGGGCTACAAGCAAAGAAGCTCTGTTACGTTGAAATAGTATTAGGTCACATTAAAACTGTTTTGCGAATCTTCTAATGTTACTCTCTGAACAACACTAAATACGTCAATGTGAAATTAGTATCAAGGTTGTAATCTTGATTTATATACCGGGGAAGATGTTTTACTCTCAGATTTAAAGTACACAGGTATTGCCTAGTAATAAATTGCGAGATAATGGTTTTTTCACGATCTTGATAATATGCACTCTGGACTCTGTACGCATAAGCAATAGTTCTTTCATGGAAGATGACGTTCTCAGCTAATAAGATAACTTGTATCGATTTATCGGGTTATACATATTTAGTAACATTAATTTTTGACGGCATCTTAAGAGACTGATAGATTTTCAATATTTCGTAACTGGCTCTCCTCAACATCCGTAGAAAGCAAAGCCTTGCGAAAGGTTCTTAAGATAAACGAAACAGTTGGTCTTCTGAGTACACCTCGACCTATCAAAAATTTTAAATATCAATGAAATATAGTACTACTTTTACACGTGTCACAACTCGTTAGTAAAAATAGAGGAGTAACTGTATGTATGGGAACCGTTATTTAGCACAAAATATTACTTTGGTAACGATTATAGATCGTTAACTGGTGTTAATTCGAGGACATTTTGCAACCAGAAACGGTAATGTACTTTGGTTTATGTATGCTTTAGTTGTAAGTTGTAGGATGGCCTTGACATATAGTTTCCATGTATTCGTAAAACAGGGACTTACAGAAAAGGCTTAAAGGCTTAAAATCACATAACGTCACGCGATCTTATGAAGGGATAAATCATAAATCATTACCTGATTTACACTTATTCAATAATAACGGGAAGCAAAATATACGATACTGGTCATCACTCCTCGAAGTTTGAAATACATAATCCATTCTAATTCTGTTATATATAGGCGAAGGTCTATACCTGTGGTGTCTATACCTGAGCGACTATAGAGCAATACAGGGTAGGTACACAACATTGATTTGAGTGAGGGTATTAAAACACGCGCTTGCTTCTAGGTATCTTTTGCAGAGGTATAGAAATAAATTCAGGCCAATTACCGGCGCTATTTATTGATTAAACAATTCTATTGAAAATTCAAATACTAGGCAAGATAAGGTACAAGGAGTTTTAATGCAAGTACTAGTGCAATCTTAAGAAACTAAGATCAAGGCCTCCTCCCTATAATTCTACTCCTCGATTTTAGAAATCAATTGAATAGAATATCAATAGATAGCTTTTTGGACACAACTTTTATGTACATATACATTACGATGTTTCTAAATCTAATCGATCAGTTTTTCTTCTCTTCGTGTGTATGCACATTTATGATATCTAGCGATGAATGGTACATGTTCTCGTATAAATGCGTGAAACTGATTGTGATCGAAGAGTACGAAAAACTGATCACAGAAGGAAACATTCTGAGCGCAAGTTCCCTAGATCTACAAAAATATATAATTGTATATAGTAATATTATGCACTTTGTCAACATGGCAAGAGGACGTATCAGGAATATTCCACTAAGGTATATTACTAATTTTAATGAAAATCTAGATTTGCGAAACAATTTAGAATGATACTAAACAGAAGTGATATAATTTTTATGAAAGTTTGTATTAACTATATTTCGATTACTCTTATTCGTGTGATTATGAAAAAGAAATGTGATAATGAACGGCACATGCTAATCTAAATCATTTTCGGCGTTATCTAGTTTTTCATTGTAAATACACGCGTACACTTCAATCTTAGTACAATACTTCTAATTCCTCTGCGTATAGTAACTGTAATATAAACATTTTTCACTCCTTGATTGAAGAGGAAGTTATAAAATTCAACAATGAATAGTGATAATGATTTAAGTTACAAATACCAATCTTAACTGGGAGTGTTGTATGTGTTCATTTCACATTATCACGAAATATAGTTATTTATACGAAAGAGTACTTTTGAACTTCTGCATTTTCATGAAACATGGAAATTTGTGAATTATTGATATATGATTTCCTTCTTTAAAGAATATCTTTGTTGAAGAATAGAATCGAGAGCAGACCCTGATGACTACCATGCTGGTACTCAAATGAAGAGGCCGACACTTTCAGCAATGAAAATTAAGTGCAATTAAGAAGAACACTTTTCGCTGCGTTTGCCTAAGTTTCTGTAGTGGATACGTATTACTACGGCCGTACCGTTATACTCCCGCAAGAAACCAAGATTTTAAAGAAAGCCCACAACCCTTCCACCCGATTCGTAAAATAACACCCAACTACCAACCGAACAATTTATACACTAAAATTCAAACGAATGCAATAGACGAAATTTAAACGTTGCGAGTGAATTATACAAACAATTTTATGGCTCTAAGTATTTTCCTTAAACTCTACTTTATTTTACCCAACAGTGATTTACTGCTTGATCTTTTGAACAGTTCACTCTTTCCTCCGGTAAACTTATCTTATTTCGGACTCATTAGTTTATAGTATACCAGTGTACTTTTCTTTCAAGTTTAAAGTGCTCTTGTTATACCAGAAGGTACAAGTAAAATAAAGGTATCTCCGATAGAAGTTGCATCATTATATGATTATGGATCATGTCTAATGATTACAATTGTACATTTGATGCAGTATAGAAAAAGATCAAGGGTTAATTAAATCGTAGTGAAATGGTATCCAAGACTTACAGTATTTGCTTGGCTGGGATTTACTTCCAGAAACACTTTTTCAATGAATGGTTGCCTGGAACAAAAAAAATGCATATTTCTTGTTATTTCATTAATGTGGTGGTATCCACTACGTATGTTAAGTGGAGAACAAATTTGACAAACTCTCGCTATGGATGAAATTCCATTTTTGGAAATTTGCCAAACTGATGGTAAGCCTTGAACAACTACACTTGACGTCAGGGATGGTAACCTTTTGATATTATTTAATCGACGCAATTTTGAACAGGGATACATGCATAAATACGATTTCTCAAAAAAGCGGTCGATACTTACTTTGCTTGAAGACCACCTCCGGGAGGCAGATTGGGAAAATCTTGGTCCATAAGGATCTTTAGTAGCTTCAGAAAATCAAATTCATTTTTATTGACTTCTTCAGCGACTTCTACAAAAACAACAAAATGCGTTAGTATGCTTCAATCACATGTATATGAGGTATTTATACCCTCGACTACAGTTACATAAACGTATGCGATATATTGGTAATAAGAATATTCCTAATTATATAGTGCACTGTGCTTTTACTATTATAAGACATTTGTGCTAATATTAACACATTATAATATGTGCTACTTCCTCACATTTTTTTTACATTCGCAGTTCTCTGATAAAAAATAATGGGGCTGTTTTTTGCCTTTGTGCAACAATTAATTTTGCATTATAAAAATACAAATATGTATGCATATATACACTGGGAACAGTATACATGTTATTCACATGCAGAAATCTTTAGCTATAATTTTACTCTACAATATCGCTGAAAGAGGGATAAACATAATGAATGGTACTACAATCTCATGCATCTACTTAGGACTGGAATAGTTGGTCTTGAAGTACATTTCTTATGGACTTTGTCAAAATACACTCCGGTCTTAAGTAGATACATTTTTACTTGTGTTTATTGAAGGCTGTTTGATTATTCTAAAAATTTTGTCCACCTCTGGAATTGCACCCTTTCGTTGAAGACAAATTATATAGATCTGTTGCACTGTTCCTCCATAAGAAATGCATCATACAACAGAAATTAATAACATGGTGAGAAAGACATTTCTACGTTTTCATAAAAGGATTACACCTACCTGTGAATACCATTTAGATGTGTTTCAAAAGAGGAACAAACAACTTTTAAAGCAAACTTATCTCTTCATTATCGTATTATTGACATATCAACTCCAAGGGTGGAACGCATTTTTAAGCAGCACTAATTCGGTCCATGACAGGAGTTTAATTTTGAGAAACTGTTTACAGCTCAATTTAACAGCGTTTAACAATAATGTAAATGTTCTATTCAACGGCTTCGAGAAGAAAATGCTATACACTATTTAACATAATACTGCGAAGGTGAGCGTTAATGCCGTACGTATACTCGCATTGGCTTACAAACATCTAGTTTAGTAAAACTTCCTATTTAAACATTGCACTATATAATTAAAAGATCTACATGAAGGTGCCTTAACAGTTCGTAATATACACAAACGATAAAACTTTCGTGAAATCTTTACGTCACACAGGAGTTCAAGTACGACAGGAAATATTTTAATGAACTATACAGACTAGATAAAAATGTCAGACATTTCGTATAATAATTGTTTAACGAATTTGGCATTATACTTTCAGACGTATACTGTTCAGTTATAAAATTTCTCTGTTATTTTAGGAGCTTAATTACATTATTATACGATTTCTTCTTTTCAGTTACAAGTAGACAAACATCTAGTCATTTTTGTATTGCACAGTAAGCACTGATCATAAGTTATGATTGTAACCTTATATGAACGGTACGATATACAGAACACGGATAGAATGGAATGATATGATTATGTATAATGTGTAAAAAAACATATCTACTTGTTAGAGGAAACTTTCATACAAAAATATTGTTCTAAATATGAGATATATTAGTAGAGATTATCTCTTTATCTGTACAATTGTATAGCGGATGACTAATATTTGAGTTTTAAATGTTAAAAAAATATATTCTTGATCAGAAATAATTTCATTTAATTTAATTTGTATGAAAAAATATTATCTTCAGGTACTGATTGATCACTATGCGGGTGCGATGTATGATAAGCATATAGAGAAAATTGATGACAAATTCGATATAGAAGTAGAAAAATATCTTCTTTGTCGTCAAGAAAGAAATTCAAAATACTGCTAATACTCTGAGCAATATTACATGCAATAAATAATGGACCAGTATTTCGTCAATTTTGCTTTTAAAAGTTTGCAAAATAGGGACAAATGTCAGAAGTTTCATTAACATTTGGCAAATGATATAAGATGATTAAATTCTAAAAAATGTGATTTAGCACAACATGAATATGGACTGTAACAAGATGTTACAAGTCTGATACAAATCTTCTTTACATAAAACGGTAATTCCGAATTTCAATATGGAAATATTGCAACAATTCCTGAATAGAAAAATGTTAATCATGCTAAGTATTGCTCTTTTGTTCCAAGATCGTTGATGATCAAGTCTGTGCTTGATACCGCGATTTCTTATCAATACAACAGCAGAAAGAGTATAATGTGTGTGAATATGGAAATGTTAATGAACCTTTAATTCTCCTTTCAATGGCCATTTCGAGCTCAGCCTCCTTCTTCTGCGCTTCTGGGCTTGGCTTTGGAGCAGCAGGGAAAGTTACCAAAACTATACTCATGTTATCTCTGCTACCCTGGAACATAATCATACAATGTGCTACATAAAATGTCTTGCGTAATCTGTAATAGAGGATGTTATATGTATTTCCCAGGCATTCGTGAAATCTCCATTTAAGAAAATGCATAAAAATCTGTATATACCTTATAAAGACAGGTGTCTATGACCTGATTGGTAACTGCTTCTAAGTCATCTGTGAGCAGAAGCCGCGAATGTATAAAATTACATAAATCTTCGTTGTTCATAACATCCCAAATACCATCACACGCTAAAACTAGAAATTCATCATGTTCATCGTCTCTATCTCGCACAAATATTTCCGGTTCGGGTGACACTAACTGTTCACAGGGGCCTCTATCTTTCACATTTTTGTACTCATAATCCCCGAGTGCTCGGGAGACAGCCAAAGCTCCATTTACTCTCTGAATCATGACACTGCCACCTGCATTCTGTATTCTTTCTTTTTCAGCAGGTAAGACAGGCTTGTGATCCCTTGTGGAGAAGACTGGGCTTCCCCCTCTACATAGTACAGCTCTAGAATCTCCACAGTTTGCTATGTATATATGTCTGGGTGATATAAACGCACAGACTGCTGTAGAGCCTGACTTGTCTGTCCCAGAGATCATTTCTGGTAAATCTCTCATTTCATCATCCAGCCTTAAGAAACCGGAGTGTATGCCCTTTATAACATCTTCTGCCTTAAACTCTTCTGTCTGCATTATACATTCTAGTAGATGTTCCGCGCTATGTGCTGAAACTAGTACCCCTGCATGCCCATCAAACACAGCGAAGTAGCTCCAGTCGGAAAGGCCACATCCTAGTCCAGTTCTTGCTCTATGAGCATCTTCCATCTCCATTCTCCATCCTTGCATGCTGGCAACTCCATATCTGAGGCCGTTGCCTGCGCCATGCTCGTTATACTTCTCTGTCTTTGGAGTATCCAATAATGCCCCCATAGTATATCTTCAATGTTTACTGCGCTGACTGATTAATTCAATCTCTTGTGTATTATTTGACCAGCATCTTTTTACTGACAACTCGAATAACACGTTCAGCAAGTCTACCTAAAATTAGAAGGAAACAAAATAGATTGGATGAGATCTCCTATTTCTCTTTTAAGAATCTAATGTTGAAAATCGAGCGTCTATATCGAGCAATCGCAAGAAAGTCTTTGGGAGTAAATTAGATAATACTTGTTCGGCTAGCTGATTTTATCTCGCCGCCCAGCTCTTGATCGCAAGTGCGCTTATAATATTGCCCAGATAACATTTCGATACGATGAGTCCGTTGCGGAGTAGTAGAAAGCGATAATTAGAACATAATAGTACTAATATCGGGCTAATGTACAGGATAGTTTAAAGGGAAGAACGTTACGAACGCAGCATGGTAATATTTTCAAAAATCAGAAAATTCACGACCACCGGTAGTTGTAATCGTCCTAAAACTATTAAAGGCAAACGATCACTACCGCGAACAACTAGACTCCAGAAACAGGGAGTCCCGCGAGCACAAGCCACATCAGATTATAACGAGAAACTCTGTTTGGCAGGACCGAATTTTGCGACTAAAATAGTTTATACCTCTATTCGGAGATTCGCAAAACTTACGTGGGGATGTCGTGACCAAATATCATCGTTACTTCAGAAAAGTCGGTGTGTGTAAAGCGTGACAATGCTAATAGATTCGTTTCATGTTTTTCTCAAGGCGTACGAATATCATCACCATGTTCCTCGCTGGACTCAACACACAGAAACAACGAAATCGACTTGCATGAATGGCGGATATACACTGATCCGCCGTTGCGCTTGCGCCGATGTTTATTAATAGAATCGCACCGTGTCGTCATTATTTGCCAATGGGAAGCCTGCAATTTCCGCTCAAGCCCGCTCAAGCCTGGGCAATCTGTTTTATAGGAGTCCCGAAGTAAAATTAACTCGCGCGCGCGATACTGGAATTAACTCTTACATACAAGGGTACGTGTAAACAAAAACACAAGATTTTCAACCGCGATAAATCGTGCGATTCATGATTCCTTGCTCCTGCGCCATTATCACCGCAGTACCCAGCTCAAAAGCACCCAAACACAGACAGCGTCCGATTTCAATATTTCGCGGGTACCCAAACACTTTACACTTTTTTCCCCGAAGGGTACTTCTATCGATCTTGGACTTTATACCTAACGTTTTGAATACAAAAGCCTCGCAATTTCACTACCTGTCCATTATAGTCTTCACTGTGAGGGGCAAACAGCGAGATATTTTGCACGATTTCTCCGGGGAGGTTTATTCAAATCAGAGCGCGTCGGGAGTGTAACCGCGATTAGATACATATGTTTTTATAATCGCCACTTCACTCTATTATCTAATCTAAAGAGATTAATGTTCCGACGTAATTAACGGCAAAAGTGTAATGCGAATATTAACCTCTGCTAGAAAGTAAATTTTCCCAAAAGTCCTTTGATTGTCGCGTTTAGCTAATTGACAGAAATCTTATGCTTAGCTTCTGATTATACATCGCACTATTTTGGACACTCCCTCTAACGCATGCGTATACTCGCATGACGGTAATAGGGTATATTATATAGGTCAACATTTTTGAAGAGAAAAAATTCCCATTCTCTCTATTCTGTTGATCGCAAGATCCAACTAGGCATGCTGCAATCGTGGAAAATAGATCATGTAACTTCTCAAAAAAGACAAAAGACATGTACTTATCATTGAAAACATTTTGGGCTTACTTCATATTTTATCATTAGTTATTTTCCTTCGGAGGAAGAAAATTACTCGCCTTTATTACATATATACATTGGTATTAAGTAACAAGGTGGTGAACACAAATTCTTTCATACAAAATTAATTTAATGTTTTATAGAAGTGCTGTGGATGTAAAAAAAGATCTGACGGAACAAAACATCTTACAATTCCTCAATAAATAACTTTAAATAACAAATGGAGAGATGGTGCAACTGAAGTAGAGCGTGCTATGTACATAGAAAACCATGCCAGCAGTTATTTCTTTACATTGACTATAAAACCAAGATCTCGAGGAACCATGTATTGTTTTACTACATCATCAGTTATTTTACTCCTGGTTTCTTGGTGCGCTGCAACCAATGGTTGCAAAACATCAATTAATACTTTCTTAAGTTCACCTGTTAATATTTCTCCACTGGTGTAACCCTGGAAAGTAAAAAGATTTAAAATTGAATAAGACGGTTAATATCCATCATAGAATTCTTTTATCAAAACTATTGTAATGCAAAAACTTACTTTTCTGATCTGTTCCAATTTTTCATCATCATCAAGGAAGAACCTTAACCATTGATAAGCTATATCCACTTCACAATTGCCACCTAATTGTCTGTGCTCCTCGATAGTGGCTTGGCCACCAGAAAATGCGTGCTTGTTTACTTTATTCTTTATTTGCTTTGCAGTGTCAGTTAAAAATATAGCTGTATTGTTATCACTGGCAGACATTTTTGTCTGAGACCCCTGCAATGCAGGGAAGAAGGTGGAGTGCAAGAGGGCTGGCTTTGGATAGCCGATTCTAGGTGCCACATCCCTTGTCATTCGGAAATAAGGATCTTGATCAATAGCACAAGGGATCAAACAATGCACCTTGGCATTCTTGAATATAAATGGGAATGAACTAGAGATGGCTGGTGCTGCTTGTGTCGGTGGGAAAGCAATCTTTCCTATTGGATCACTGTCTCCAAATCCAAATATCCCTTTGACTTGGTTAAAAGTCACACACCTCTGTATTCTGACCATGTTCTGATAAAAGGCAGAATTATTTCCTATATGCTCCAGATTGGAAAAGATAAAGGTCTTCTCTGACTTGAAGCCACAAGCAATAATGTCCTTGGCATTAGTATAGGATAATTTAATAGCATCCTCTATCTTTATGTTCTTCCATATTGCTTTCTCATCATCAGTCAGCTGAATAACCAATGGCACATCAAACACATCTTGTAGCCACTTGCAAAACATAAATGGAATAAGGTGACCTAAGTGCATGGAATCCGAGCTGGGTCCTCTACCTGTGTAAAGGTAGAATGGTTTTCCTTGTTCATAGAGATTTAGAATAGTATGCATGTCTCTGTGAGAAAAGAATATTCCTCTTCTTAGGAAATGATGGGGTTTTCTGCCCGTAATCTTCTCAAACCTCTCCAATAACTCATCATCAATTTTAGAACTTCCAAATCTACCTGTGTTACAAAAGAATGTGAAATTAGTACCTTTCAATGCTTAAGCATTCATATAATCGAACTAATGTATTCAAGAATTTAGAAAATTAAGGTATTGTTGATAATAAAGTATTTATGAATGTGGATATAATAGCTTAATAAACAAGATTCTTGATAGACTTACTGATGAGTTTGTCATAATCAATTCCAGTATCATTTTTACTTGTAACATTCCAAGGTGTTACAACATCTTCTTCCTCAGCTGTGCCATTTATGCTTGGTACTTTAGCCTGCTCGACCTTTGCGTCTTCGTTCGTCATTTTTCACAACTCCTCCTTCCCTTCCTACTTGTCAAAATGTATAAATGGTCTGTACAAGGGAAACGTATGTCATCTGCCGTACGGCCGCTGATCCGTACGTTGCACACTTGCACACGATGCAAGTTCTATTGTACCACAGACCAGGTACAGAATAGACCGGGCAAGTAGTATGTACTCTGCCACGGGCAAAGTATGAAACAGACGGAACAGGAACAAGCATATTGAATCGAGTTGCCACGCATCTGAATTATCGATGTGGCAAAAACTGTCGACTTAAAGTGGCGCACTCTACTTATAAACCGGAGAAAAGATGAAAATTTAGATTTCCTATTTTGAAAGGTTCTTACACTCTGCCAATAACATACCGAGGAGGCATGACTAGCCGACCAACCAACGTTGTTACCAATCAAGCTGAAGTTGGTCGTGAAGCATTTGTCTCGACAGGTGCTGCCCCCAATTGAGGTGGTGACGTCGTAGATTTCAGTATTCAATCGTAGTAAGATCGTTGCCCATAGCAACTAGTGACTGTTTGCAAAGTGCACAATTCGAATCCTCGCGTTAGTGATTCATGTAATCAAGAACTCGGGATCGGTTAAACTAGATAACAAGTGTTGATCCTTTT
Organism: Ectemnius lituratus; assembly: GCA_910593735.2. Taxonomy (NCBI): domain Eukaryota; kingdom Metazoa; phylum Arthropoda; class Insecta; order Hymenoptera; family Crabronidae; genus Ectemnius; species Ectemnius lituratus. The sequence goes on along the minus strand of OU343039.1, from coordinate 13,800,773 downwards.
GCGCCCGGCAGCGTGAAAAGCCGGGCAAGGGACAATGAGTACCGCGATCGACGACACAGTAATACCGAGTGGCAATGAAGCATTCGACGAGCAGCAACTCGATGCGGCTTTCGATGGCATCTCTGGAGAATTCGGTGAGATGGACTTCTCGCACGAATACAGCCAGAAAGAGAGCTATGATGCTCTTTCGATTCCGTTGGAAATTACCGAGGAGCTTCTGAAAGAAGTGCAGCAAGACCTCGGATTGGTGAAGCTGTGCTGGTCCGAGATCGATATTGAAAAAGATCTCGATCTAAAAGCACCAGCCAACAGCTACTGTACAGTGAGTGACAAGGAAAAACTGCTCGCTTGGTACACCGAGAACTTTCGACGCCAATTCCACTTGAAGTATCCAAGCCGGCGACCATTGTTGCTGATGTGCGAAAATGAGTGTGGAGTACAGGTGAAGTCTTGCTACTGACTCGAATATGTTACGCTAGTATTAGGCAAAGTCAGCAAACTCGGCGGTTACGAAACATGCGTGAAAGACATGTTAGCAAAAGATCATTGAGAGAGAGAAAGTAGGCTGGACATCTTGAATCGTAGCAAAGGACTCAGTTAAGGAATTACGATATCGCACTTTATTTTCGGTGTATTCTCTTGATAAATACTTTCGACTCATTGTACAAAGGCATTCTCCATATAAAAATTAAAACGTGATATAAATAAAATTATTCGGTAATTACCATTAAAATTTGTCTGAGTCGTGAGAAGGTGTTGTTGCTTTTAAAGGTAACGAGGAATGTCGTCTCTCGAATAGATATCTAAGTTTCACTTCTCTTTTAATTTAACTAATGGAAACAACTGTGTAATAGGAATCTTGTCTAATACACTCGAACCTTCATCCGCTACAATCTAAATAATAAAAATAAACTTCGCTATACATTTATTCATACATACTTCAAATGTACTACAATTATATGGTATGCACTTTGCGCACAAGTGCACGGTCACAGTCTTATTTACACGTACTGCCACTCGACAGCACTTTCTTCACTTTGGTTTTCTGGCTTTTATAAATACGCTTTGCGCCCTGCAAGATTAACTCCGCTTTCTACGGTGAGGGAAGTTAGTCTCCCACTTAATAAATATGGGAAAGTAGGAACGATCTCCACGTATGACACCACCTTTCGAGAGGGTGTCGATCGCCAGGAACTAAACACACCTCAACTAGAATACAAACGCAATGAATTGCCTGAATTTTTTTAAGGCGAACTTCGTCAATCAGGTTGCCACTAGAAACAGAAAAAGAACATTCGTCGAGGGCGGGAGTAATCTTGCCGTAGCAAAGCAGCGTACGCGTAAGAAAGAAAATCACGGGGATAGAGCGTGTCTTTATGATAGTGAATCGGTTGTTTGTGTGCAGAAATTCGTGTCTACGACTATTAGACGAAGTACGCTGCCATATCCTGAACTGTACACGTGGCAGGGCTGCGGGAAATTCATCAGCGACTACATCGAGTACGAGCCACTGGACAATGCACTCGGCTTTGTAAGTAGTCTTAAATCATTTTCTCTCACTCTCTCATGCACACTTTACTCCGGTAAAGCTTAAGCGACGAAAGGTCCTTAAAAGTAGAGACTTGTTCTCCATTGATATAACACATTGGGGCGTGCCTTGCTTTGGACCATTCAGTCATAATCGCGCGCGCACGCACGTATTACTTGATTTTACTCTGCGAACGTAAAACCGGCCTAACAGAACGAGAGGTAGAACTGTTTGGGAAAATAACGCAATTCACGTAAATAATGAGAGTGAAGATGGCGCAAGCCATTTAACGAACTCGCCACTCTTCAGTGTAGTACATGTATCCTAGCGCATTCTAATGCGTCTTCCGAGTTCCGACTGGCGAAATTCTTGTCCGCGGGAGCACTAGAGCGTGTGCTTCGAAAGATTCCGAATATCAAGGTGTTCCCTCTCCCAAGAGGATAGTTTATCCGCGCGAGGGTAAAGCAGCAGCAGTTTGCGCGCAACCACCCGCTTATTTTCTCTTATTTGCACTCTCTTCCTCGCATCGGCCATACGGCCCAACTTACTCACTAACGGATGATAGAGTAATCGACGATAATACCTCTCTACGATATCTTAACCTTTATTATAATTACAACAGTCCGTTTACGAATTTGGTATATCCTCTTATGTACAAGAATTCGAGAAGGAAAAGAGCATTACGACCTATTTTGATTCGGTCCGGGTTCTCGGGCAAAGGTAACTCAGAAACAACCGTGCATCCATCAGAAAATGGAACATAAGAAAAGGTGCCGGGGGGGAGGCAAGACACATTCTCGTGTTTTTCGCAAGCCTTACCCCACGACGGCACGGGAGACACGGGAGCGGCACGTTGAAGTCGAAACAACTAAAAAAAAGGTCGCGTTTCGAAGAGGACGAAGTACGATAAAAGGAGACCGGCACCACAGAGGAGAGACCGTGTCGCTGTTTAGGACGAACCCGGCCTAACTAACATGGGATTTGCCTTCTCTCTCCCCCCTTCATCTAGTTTTCTCTTTCTTTCGTGCTACCTGTCTGCCTGTCTCTTCGCCTGGCTCTCCCTCTCCCTCTCCCGTGAACACTCTTACTAAGCTATATATTTAGCATCACAGCTTCTCGCCTACTTTCTGCTTTGTTTCGAGCTAGACGACGACTTCTTTCTACACGCCTTCAGATTGTCCAATAGGTATTTAAACTGTATTATCTGGAGCCTCGTGACCGCAGGCTCGGAGCATTTGTCCAACCACTTGAAGAACTTCTCCCCGTGCTCGATCGCTTCCTCGGTGCTGGTAGGCACATCTCCCGGCGAGTCCGCCGTCGATTCCTCCTCCTCGTCCATGTTCAAGCTCCTCTTTACGTTCTCGTTGTTGTTGTTGCATAGCACATTGTCAAGGAGCGCGCGCGCCTTACTTGGCGATTTCTTGGCGACGGGGCTCGGGGCGAGCGGTGTCGGCGTTATCAGTGGAAAGCTGCATTGTTTGTACCATTGCCAGAACCACGAGCCGTCTTGCTGATTGATGCTTGGATTGAAGCTCGCCGACTGTTGACCGAGCAGCTGTTGCTGCTGCGTCAGCCAAAGCCAGAGAGCCTCGTCGACCTTCTTGTTGCTACCGCTTACGCTCCCGTCCTTCTTCATTTTCGAGCCTGACCGTTGAATACTGTTCTCGTTAGTCTTCCTAGGCGACGCTGGCACCGGTGTCGAAGGTGCCTCTGCCGCGGGTGGCAAGTTCTTCCTCGTGCTGCAGGACTTGGCTACTACCGAATCCAACTGTGTCGGCGCTATCGCTGAGATGCTGTGCCTCTTGCTACTGCCATTCAAATTACTGAGATTCGCCATCGAGAGACTATTACTCTTGGTATACTGCAGTCCGTTTTCCACGAGACCGACTGCACTCCCATGGGAGAGAGCTGGCGACATGCTCAGTAGGTTCTTGGCAAGGCTACCGGTGGCGCCGGACAGTAGGCCCAGTTGTTGCAGCAGCAGGGAACTATTTTCGGGTCTCATGCCCGCCATACTGGTCATCAAGCCGACGTAGTCGAGCTTCGCCTTTTCTTTCTCTACATCACTGCATACGTCGTTCGACACGAACGACGAACCCGCTGGGCTGATAGAAGTCTGTTGGTCCAGCTTGACTTTCTTTAGACACGGTCCTTCGTCTTCGCTCGATAAATTCGCCGAGCCACCAGCTAAGTTTGCGGCGATATTTGCACCGGACGATGAAGCCGGTGAATGTGCCTCGCTGTCCGGTGTCGACGAGTTCCTTGCCATGCCTCGTATCTTGTGTTCTGATTTACACCATCCGCGAAGCGTCGACTCGGGCACACCGATGTCCCGTGCTACCGACGCCTTACTCTCTCCCTCGTGGACCCTTTGGATCGCGTCCATCTTCTCGGACGCCGAGAGCGCCCTTAAAGGACGTTTGCCCGGTCGTGCTGACTCGCCCCTCATGTCGATTAAGTGATGATCTCTCACGTTCTCCCGCAACCGACTCCCGTATCCTTTCTCCTCCACTGTGTCGCTGCTCCGCTTACACGGACTCCGATCTATTTTTGCTCCTTTCCGCTCTCTGACCCGTGCCTTCGCGCCACTCTGCGCTAGTAGATCGCAGTCACTCAGACCGATCGCTCTGAGATCCAGCTTGCTGAATCTTGGAGACCCACGATTTCGCAAAAGGGAGCGAGTGGCTACCCTCTTCTCGCTTAAGTAGGAGCTTCCTCCCTCGCCGAGTTTTTCTCCCTCGACCTCCTTCCTCCTCCGGACTCTCGTTGACAAGCGGCGTCACGAGCCTCTCTCCGAGTGGTCTTCTGACGCGTGAGAAGGCGATCGATCGATGTTCACGTTCCAGATCGCGCCATCCGACTATATCGGGCCTGCGTGTGGACACGCGAGGAATTCCAATTGCTTGTCTCCGCGTCGAGGACAAGCGCGACGACCGCCAAGAGGCAGAAATCGACGACTGAAAGAATCGAGATGGCAAATTCTCTGTTTCCTCGAAGCGAGATTTTGCCGAGGTCGATCGGTCAGGCTGATGATAATAAGAAGTCCAGTTGCATAAGACGATGACGAGACGGCAAGTGCTGTGCGAGGGTGGTGCGGATACGATGAGATCCTAGAGAGTGATGAGGAACGACGAAGGTCCGTACGCCGTACCGTTGCCACCGCGTGTGGCGGTGATTCGTATCTCGCACAGTAGTAAATAATGCCGTGTGTAAACGTGGTTACGCCGGTCGGGGGAGGTCCTCCTCCGTGGAATAGCACATGCGCTCACTGAGAGTAATAAAGAACTTTTTTATGAATGAAACAACTCGGTCGGGCGGTTCCCCTCTTCGCCCTCAGCCGCCCGGCTCTCTCCTGCTACTCTGCCCCCTCTCTCTCGCCTCTTTCTCGTTCTCGTCCTCTCTCCCTTGCTCTGCCTTCCCGACTCCTCCGCGCTCTTCTTCGTACGTACACGGCGCACCGTCGCCGGCTGCTTCCACTCTTCTCTCGATCTCGCTCTACTCTTTCTCCTCCTTCCTCCCTTTCCCTGATCGCTCTCTTCTCTAGCGCGGTGGTGGTGGTGGTAGATCGACGGTGCGTCCTCGGCGCTAGAGCGAGTAAAACGGAGCACAGCACACGTTGCCTCCGCCGCCGCTCTGTACTCTCTTCGCCCGTGGCCACCAGCAGCCAATCCGCAGTGCGCGCGGGAAACGATATTATTGCTGTACCACGAGGAATAGCACCGGCTGCTAGATACGATGCGGCTCGCCTCGCTGGCTGATGTGCAAGCGAGAGAACGAACCACGGGAAACGAAGAAGGCTATAGACACACACGACCCGGTAAAAGGTCGCACCGGCTTTCGATCAGTTTTCCTAGTGTTATTCGCGCACTTCGCTTCCAACTCGACACACGCTTCCTGTCGTCCACACACTCCGTCAGATCGGCACCGATTTGCGCGACAGTCTGTCTCTCTCTTCTCTGTGTCACTGTCCCTCTAGCGCTCTCGATTCCTCTATCTCTCCTTCTTGCTCGGCACCAATGCGTGAGTACGTGATCGCTCGGCTCGAGAGCTCTTGCGAGCCAGCGGCGATCGACAAAGATACAGGGTGCGAGCGAGCGAGTCCGTGCGGGGCAAGGGGCAGACCCACCGCGACAAGCCCAAGGAAAAAAAGCACACAGTCCGACGCGACGCAACGACCGTACCAAAGGACAGACGTCAAGGACAAACGCCAGTCGTCTTCTCAGGCACACCGTAGTTCGCGACACCACAAAATTTCTTCGCTCTATCTTCTTATTCTGCCCGACCAATTTCTTCTGTCCTCCAAAGCCAATGGAAATCCGCTTCAAGGCGAGCGGACTATATCACAGGCGAAATTTAATTAAAATTCCAAGTGAATTTTCAAAACAGCACGAGGTATATATCTCATAGGCACATCTCCCAGAGAGTGCTAGCACGAAACCGAAGTCACAATTTAAAGCACACCGGTGTATCGTCTCACTGTGTAACTCTCTCTCTCTCTCTCTTTCTCTCTATTTCCACACAGGTAGTATGTAATCTCAACGGTAGCTCGTGCACGATGAGATAATACGGAAGAGTGTCGCGTACAGAATCGGCCGGGTAGAGTATGATGAGCCTCGATCTGGAACACCGACGATCCTCACCTGACGGTGGATCGGCCTCGACTGAACCGCCGGTGCGTCGGTGTCCAGCGTCGGGTCTGCGTGTCCTGCTGGGAGAGCGGGCGCGATGCTGCCGCCTGGCCGTTCGTCGAGAGCGGGCCTGATAGCCGATTAGCCGATCTCCGCCCGGTTCTACGCCTCGCGCTCTTCCGATGCGTGCCTCTCCTCCTCCTTATTACCCACACATATACACGGGGGAGGTCGTCGTCGTCCTCGTCTCCTCGTCGTCGCGTACCACTGACGCACGATGCTCTCGCGACGGCTCGCGACGCTCAACTGCGGCGATCTGGTGTTCGCTGCCGCCGGCTTTCCGCGGACTCGCTCGCGACGCCGCGCCGTCTTCTCCTCCTCCCCGCAACCCTCGACACCGACACCGAACGACCGACACACACACACACACAGCAGGCAGGCAAGCACACATATATACCGTGTGCCACTCGCCCGCTGCTTCCCTCGGACTACTTCCCCTCCCTCTCGCTCCGCTCTGCTCAGCTGCGCCGAACCCGCGCCGTTGAACACCACCGCTCTGAACACATAGCCGCCGCGCCGCGCCGCGCCGCGCCGTGCTGTGCTCTCCTCTGCCGTGTCGTGCCGCCCTGCCGTTCCGTTCCGTGCCATGCCTCGCCACTGCCGTGCCGAACCACGCCACTTGGCCCCGATCCTCTTCACCCCGCTGCGCTACTCCGCTCCGCTCTGCTCTGCTCTGCTCTGCTCTGCTCTGCTCTGCTCTCATCTGCTCTGATCAGCCCAAACCCGTCGAGAGTGCCTTCGCTCTCCTCTCTCATCGTGTGCCTTCCTTTGCCGTGGCATGGTCGCGCGCGCGATGCCTTGCTTCCTTTTGCCTTGTCTTTGCCACGCCACGCGATCCTATGCCCTCCCTTGCCTTGCCTTCCCAAACCATGTCTTTCCACGCTTTGTCCTCTGATACGTCGCTCTACACACTCGCTTTTCCCTCCTACGTCACCCCGGCACTCTCCCTTTGCTTACCGGTTTCCCAATATGCAGCTTGTCCCTTGCTAACTACAGCATCGTATGCATGCCTGAGTATAGCCCGAGCGAAACTCGGTGATCCTGCTGGGTCCTCTGAGCGTACATTTAAGGATGTCTTCTTGCTCGAGAGCCGCCCGTCAGTTTCAGGCTAGTGTAGGATCGAGGCAACTTGTCGTTCTATGCTGGCGAATCGATTGGTTCGCTCGAGACTCGTGATACTTGCACGCGGTGTTATTTAAGAGTTTCTCGGAGGGATGCGGCTCCTTTCCTTGAAATATGAAAGAGCGGCAGGACGCTGGGCGTAGCGAAACCCCTTAAATCCGGGCCCCCATCTCCTGGCGCCCCCAAGGGGAGAGCCGGATTTACGACCGCTGCCTAAAATCCGTACGAGGTTACACCATGAAGGCGCGCGCGCGCGCGCGCGCGAACGAGCGAGCGAGCGGTGTAAGAAACGCTCGGTAATTCGCGCGAATAAATTCAACGGAGCCCGCTGGTATTTACCATCGTAAATACAGCGAGGCGGCTACAAACCAAACCGATAGCCGGCAACCCACGCGCACAGTGCCGCGCACGCAGCTTTCTTTCACCGATAATTATCGCGCGAGAGCGAGCTCAGGGTTATCAGGGTTTACTGGAACGATGCACGATACCCCATTACCTGGACACGCACACACCGGCAGAGCTACCTTCGAATACCAAGGATCTTCGACAAATAGTCCTACTCGGAAATATTTGGCACGCCGGAAGGACGTAAAATATCGACTAGAAGGACACGCTGACAATCGGCAGCCGTTACGCTAACATCTGCCTGGGTTGAGTCGAGCGAAACGCAGCGGCGCGGTGCGGCGCACTTAGATGACCAGAGTTTCTCTGAGAGCGGTGTGTCCACGGGGAAGGCAACAAACAACCTTGATGTTTTCGCAATGCATCGCTCGCCTTTCCCTCAACATGTTATCGAGGGTGCAGCCGCTAGGATCGTAACGAAAATATTCGAGAGATAGAAGATCGGCGCGATACGCCGGAGGACGTCACCGGATATTCGTTATCGATCCTGATATCGGCGGACGCGAGGGTCTCGGACGCGCGCCGATTAACGAACGCGGCCCCGCGTAAAGGGGGAAGGACGAAGGCGCGAAGGGGAGCGCAGTGATGCAGAGAGACAGAGAAGAGCGAGGGGGAGAGAAAGCGAGAGAGTCGTGAGACCAAGTGAGAAAGGTGGGCTCGAAATCGATCGACACGTCCTCGATGCGACGAGGCGCACTTTGCGCACCGCGCCAAGAACACCGAGGTGCCAGCAGCGTATGCTCCTTGAGAGAGTGCAAGCCGCCGCTATCCCCGTACACAATTAATTTTCACCTGCTTCCCTCACCAAGCCGGCAGCCTTTCGACGAAGGATGTGCGACGACTAACGCACGTACACGTGTGTGTCTCTGTACATGCCGTATTGTTCATGCTACGCCGCCGTTATACGTGACATTCGTATGAAATGCAACGATCGAACTTAACGGTGACGATGAGTCCGTCGATCCTTGAGAATCTTCCTCGAGCACTCACCGATGCCCGTCGACTAATTCCTTCAGTCAGACGGAACGGATTACACGAGGCGAGATTACGCATTACTCATTAGGGGGCTGCCGTCGAATTTCCGTCCACTCGGCAGTGGCGAGGGCTGTGACGGCTTGAAATTATTTATGAGACATTAACCGGCGATAGGTTGGCGGAGGATGCAGGAGAAGTTCGCTCGGAGACTCGTGCGCTCCTTTCGGGGAAGAGGGGTCGCTCGTCGGGATTAAATACGAGCAATCGGGAGGCCCTCAAGTTTATCCGGCAGCCGGATTATCGGGCTTTCGCTCGGTGGCTTATTATCGAATGTTCGGGTTGACTTTCTTTTTAAAAGTCAGGTCAAGTAGTTTTAGGGAGTCGGCTGTCGTCTGGCCCTGTCGAGCTACCACCACCACCACCACTCCCACCAACGCGTTGCATGCCGTAGCCAAATATTTTTCACTCTTCCGACTGTTATTCGCTCGACCTGGGCCCCTTTGCCCTCGAAAGCAGTATTGTGTACCGATGGCTGGGCGCTTGACCCGGCGAGAGAGCCACCCAAGGAATCTCTCCCTCTTGCCTGGCTCGCCCAATAATTACGATCGCGCTCATTTGTAGAGCCGTAAGTATAATCGTCCTGCAAACGGAGAAGCTATTAGCGGCGGAATGTTTATCGGCGGCGCTCGTGCTACCTGGCTGGCCCTCCGCCCGTGAAATCCCGGAATGTTAATTGTGATTAATATAGCGGGTAATGGAGCGGTTGTACGGTGTACGATTACGTAGCCGCTTTATGGTGCCCTGTGTACACGGTCAGGGTCACTATTCACGATTCCACGGTGCCCCTTAAATCACCAACGTTGAATGCTGCTCATTTCGTTTTGTCTCGATCCAACGGAGCCGCAAGGGCGAGCGAGAGCCAAGGATTAACTTGTTCGCTCTCGGCTACAAGGTAACCAGTCGGCCTGAATGAAAGCAGTTTTCGACCTGGGTTAACGTGCTTAGAAAAAAATGACAATACACGCCCATGGGACCTGCCTCGCATCACAGGTGCGCCCCTCTTATTGTCGTAATCAGTGCTCGTGCGACGAATGCAAATGGCACACCCAGCAGTTTTGTCGAATTTCGGAATAAAGGGCGGTGCGAGGTGCTGTTCGATGTCTTCATTAGTCCCGTATCGAGCAGCCGGAGCACCAATCGATAAAAAGATGTAGGGATGTAGATCGACGAGCTTTTGTGAAATGGGCGAAAAAAAGGAAAGGAGAAGGCAGTTGGTCTTCGGCCCCCCAGCTTTGACGAAAGCCGGTGACGAAGACGAATGCCTCTGTCAGGCTCACTTGTCGCCGTGCCGCGTTCACCGGCAACTGGAGCGACGGAGACAGTGACACGAATGCGAGTGGAAAGAAGAAAAAGGAGAAGAGCCAGTGGTGGGGTTAAGTTCATTCATAAAAAAGAAAATTATTACGCCCGTAGAGAAGAGCGACTCCCGCAAAGTGAATAATGCCTCCGACTCTTCTCTCGCTCTCTTTCACGCGTCTCGCCGCCTCGAGTAGAGTAGTCTCTCCAACTCTTGAACGACGATTACCCCTACTCTTTCCCGATCGTCGTTGCAGCCGTGAAAGGTCTCCTGTGATAAACCACCACCACCCTCCGCTGCTTCCTACGCGTCATCTCCCGACTCGAGTCGCCACGCTGATGGGAAATCCAGCGAAAGTTCAACCTGAACTTCGAAACTTGCACCACCACCCCACACCCCTAATGTTCCTTGGTAAGGGTGGGTTGGCTTGGCAGGGTTAATACGAGGCACGTAGAAAGTCTGAAAGAGTGCCGAAGCATCGATATACTTGTATCGGGAGTACGCGTATATAACCACCAGTACAGAACTACCTAACAGTTCCGACCCGTTGACCCCTAAAGTTTGCCGAGCGAGAATTCGCATTCCGTGAATGGGGCAATTCATAAATGTATCTCCCGGTCTCTCTCTCCGTTCTCCGTCTTGCTTCAGCCATTGAGAGCTCACCGCTCTCCCTCTCTTTACAGGCCGGCGTTCACGTAGGTTTTCTGTCGTCTCTGTTTGTGGATTTACGCTTCTACCCCCCCACCCCACTCACTCTTTCTCTCTTTCTCGGCTGTTCTTTAATCTGTATCACACGGGCAACGCTAACTCCACCTTTCACTCCACTAATTTCGGTGGGTAATGAGTTAATTTCGACTCGGTTTTATGACGCTCATCCCGGTGTTGTTACGTACAGTGTATATCTTTCGTGAGTAGGAATCCTCGGGCGAATGCGACACGCAGAATACAGTGGTTGATGATACTCCCGGTGCGATTATTATACGATTCCAGCTATTAGCCGCGACATTAAACTTCCTCCTGCTGGTGCTGGGTCGTTCTAGACGGACGGGCATTCATAAACCTGAGTAAACTTTGTTCCACCCACTCGGAAAAGTTTGACAAATCCCTGGCCGGCTTGTGAATATCCTCTCGTATCCGGCGGGAAATACATTACTAGGAATTTGCTACGATTATCTACTAGCAGGCTCTTTCGCTATTATAGGATCAGCTGCTCTCTTCGCTATAAGAGCACTGTGGGTGAGCAATTTTTTCCCTCCTTTTTACATCACTCTCCTTCCACCGTCGCCTCTCCTCTTGTCTAGATTCTCAATGCGCGAGATTTCGAATTTCCAGCTGATAAAAAAGAAGATCGATATAACCCACCCTTTCCTGAGCGCCCACGCGTATTAGCTCTCACGCTCGCTCTCGTCACTTGTACACGTATCGCCGCGATCTCACACCTACCCGGACACCCACGTAATCGTGCCACCGAGGTAGAAATCCCTCCGTTCCCCGGACCATCATACCGAGTGTCCCCAAGACGCAAGAGGCAACGACGACGACGACGACGACGACGCAAGGGAAGTTGAACAGACCGAAGGAAACCAGGGACGAGAGAAATGTTGAGAGCGGTCTAATGCGAAGTAGAGAACCAAGAGATGGAAGAAGAGGGTATACGAAGGTCCTTACGAAGATCCCCGACCGTCCAGTTGGGATGTACCAACGGAGGCGAGTAAAGGCAGTGCAAGAAAGGGCGGGCGAAGTACTGTACGTCGAGCAGGGTGCAACGGGTGGAGCAGGGAAAGATAAAGCCGTGCGGGGGTGGAGGGTCGGTCGGGCTGTGCTCTCCGTGGAAATTTACCGGAGCGCGAGTTACGGGAACTTGGCCGTAGCCGGTTGAAGCTACATAGCACGACGGGGTATAGCTTTGCCGGTGGTTCGTTCGTTCGCTCGGCTGGCTGCATGCTGCTCGCCCCGCTGCTATATACTCTACACACGCGGGCAACCAGTGAGAGGGAGAGAGAAGGATGAAGACTGAACCAGCAAGAGATGAGTGTGAGTGAGAGAGAAATCGCGGGTCTCGGATCCGCGGCTAAGAGTATAAAGGGGCGCCAAGGGTTCGGCTGCGTCGCCGGGTGGCAGAGGCACATCGTGCTCGCCAAACGCGAGGGACGGGCCACCACGCGGACGTCGTTCGCTCTGTGGAAGGCCGCCGCCAGGGGTGGGTCGGGGGGCGGGCGGGGGAAGAGCGAGGGCGAGCTGGATGTAGGTAGGAGGTAGCGCGCGAGGGTGACACGGAGGGTCAAATGAAGTGGAGAAGAGGGAGCAAGAAGAGACGAGGAAAAGGAGCGACGGGGGCGGCTACTGCGGTCGCCGCAGTAGCGTTCGCCGGCAAGAGGGCGAGCGAGCGAGCTAGCGAATGAAAGGGAGAGAGGGAGGAAAGATAGGCGCGCGGCGGACGGACGCTCGAGCGAGGGAAGCGTGAAGAGAAGCGTGGAGTCGAGAGAGCGCGAATCGCCGAGGCAAAGAGACGAGAGCGACGACGGGACGAGAGAAAAGCAGGGAAGAGCGGATCAGAGAAGAGAAGCGAAGCGAAGCGAAGCGAAGCGAAGGGGAAGAAGAGATGGGGAGGACGGGAAGAGAAGCGCTCTCGCGTGCGGTACAGTGGATGAGAGAAGAGAGGAGCGCGAAGGAACGACGACGACGACGACGGCGACGACGACGGCGACGCGGGTGCGGGAGCGCGAGCAAGCAGGCAAACAGGCCAGGCAGGCAGGCAGGCAGGCGGCAGTGGCAGGCGGCAGGCGGCAGGCAGCGAGCAGGGCATAAGAGAGGAAGACGGGGTCGAGTCGACGGGATGGAATGGGATAGGACGCGGAATCCGGCGTGAGGGGGAGGGTTACGTGGACCAGGAGAGGATGCCGGGGAGGGTACGGGCGAGTGTAGCAGCAGCGGCGACGGGATCGCGGGGAAGACCGAGTGAGCAAGCAAGCTAGCGAGCGAGCGAAGTGGGTCGTCTCGCTCTCTCTCGTTTCGCCCGGCAATAGCCGCGTCCCTCTCTCGCTCCCTCTTTCTCTCGGCTCGCTCTGTGTATTCCGCGGTAAACGGCCAGGCTTGGCCGTCGGACCCTCGCATGGCCTGCAGCTGTCTCCTAACCCTCCCCCTGCTCCTCCACCCTGCTCTCCCCCGGTGCCCACGTCGATGCCTTTCCCGTCCTCTTCTCGGCGCGCGCTCTCTCATCGCGTTCTCCGTGCCACCCTACACACCCTACGGGAGTCGGCGTGTGCGAGGGAGAGAGCAAGAGGGAGCCTTGCACAGGGGATATACGTGGTAGGGCCGAACGATGAGAGAGAGAGAGAAAGAGAGATAGTGAGAGAGTAGTTCGATCCCTGTGTGTACTTGGCGCGACTAGCGAGGCGGGGTCCGCGAGCTCTGCGAGCAACAAAGAGGATGAGAAAGGGCGAAGGGCGAGACGCAAGCCGAAGGGAGTAGAGAAGAGCTACCCCGGTGTAAATACATAGCTGCACGCCATGGACCACGGATCGCGCTGAGCGGCACGGGCTACGGACAACCCGAGGAGTTTACTCGCGACGGAGAAAGCGGTATACCTACCTACCTACCAACCTACCTACCTACCCATCTACCTACCTACCTACTACCTAGCTAGAGCAGAGAACGAACGAGTGAACGTGCTCCTGTACTCGGTCGCGCCAGGATAAAAACAAGCTGCGAGGAAAGGAATCGCGCGACGCGCATCGTCCAGAATGCATGGGGTGAATGAAAAGGGAAATCGATAGGACTGATAATTCCTTGTATTGGAAGACCGTTCAACTGTAAAGCTGGGGTGGGTGATGGGAAAAGTAAAAGGGCATTGAAAAAAAAAGAGGGTAGTAAGGTACTGCAGAAATTATAGGGGTAATATTAGTCAAGGGTTTATTTGGGGTGTAGTATTGGCGAAAAGTACGGTAGGTCTGGTGAATTGATTTATAAGTTATTCATGCACTTTAGAAAATGTACGGCAATAGTGAGAATCGGACGAGCGGGTCTGTTTGTATTTTGCCGTTGAAGAAGATTTAGCCAGATTTAATGGGGTTACTTGTGTCTCACCCCTTGTCATAAATCCCTTACGGATGCTGGGAGCATTACGTACAGTTGTACATCAGGAAGCCAAGTTATAGAAGTGGGTCGATCCTATCTTTCAGCTTGGGGTGCGACACATTGCAACAAGTGCGAGACGATAGAGCTACATTCAGATTCAGTCCGCTCGAGCTCAATTCCATTCATCGTCGAAACAGTTCCAACCAGATGCTTTAACGATCGGCGCCCAGCCGAAAACACAAATTATCGAGTTAACTCTGAGCGCTGGCTAAATAGAGCGATGCTATCGTGCGAACTATCGCCAAGTAATTTTAATTGAATCGCTCGGAGTAGTAAATGAGGATCGCTCGCACTCGAGCACTTCACTTTTATTATTCTCCATTAGCGTGTCGCACCTGTTTTTGTGTGACGCGCGCGCCGCCGCAGCAGCAGCAGCACCAGCAGCCAGGTTCTCCCGGCATCGACACACGTACATACGTACGTACTCGCACGTACCTACGCTCGTTTTATATCGGCGTGTACACGTACACAAATGCACACAAACAGTAAACGCAACAAGTTTCCTTTTTATACGGTGACCTACAGGTTATTCAAAAGGAAGCTTAAAGCAGAGGATGGTATTATTATCGTTGTGGGTCATGGGGGAAACTTATCGGTCTTCCCGAGTAAAAATTGTTTCTCGTTTCTCGTTCCTCATTCCAGGAAGGCGGAGAGACTGTCGTCGCTCTCGTCGGCTTAGTTTAACCGCGTGTAGGATTTAAAGGGTCGTAAAGGGCTCATGCCCGCTTTACCTCGACAACGCGTAACACTGGATGAACACTTCCGAACGTCCCTTTCTCAACCGGGAAGTACCAGCTCCTGATTTAAATATTCACTCGTCAACTCTTAAATTACGCAACGCGGTGAGAAGCCTTGAATCTATCTCTCTCTCTCTCTCTCCCTTCCTCTTCCTCTTTCTCCTAGAATAAGAAGGAAGTCTGCTTCTCGAGTTTTCTGTACCTGACTCGGCCACGACCCGGACTTTGCACCCTGTGAAAAGGGGGATGAAAGGGACACGGTCAGTTTGTCCACCAACTCTATGTATGTACACATGGACAATCAGACCGGCCGCAAAAGTGCTTGTTAAAAATAAACGCCCTTAAGGTTCGAAGGTTGCCCGAGCTAAATTGACTCTACCTGACTCGGTACAGGTGTGTTGTGCATTTTTACGGAAGGTAGCATACGGTATGTAGTACGAATGCGCGCGCGCGGCTCATAGATAGGAATAGGGTGAGGGAGAGAAATGGTGGAAGCAGGCATGTGTATACCTGCGTTATCTGTACGCTAGGAAACCAAGTACATAGAACAAATCGAATCGCGCCGGTGCACATTCGCGTTCGGCGACACTGCCTGTTGCTCTTATTAGATGGTTATTACATCAGAGCTAAAACAGAGTTATCCGGCCGGGTCGGCATACGGATTACATAGTCGGAGTATTCAACTGAAATGTGCGGAGTTTAGCTCTGCCCTGATACACCAGAGCACTGCCATCCCTGTCCTGGCTAGCCGTACCATTCCAGCAAAAAGTCTGCGGACCCTTTCTCGCTTGGATTCCTTCTCACTATACTAATTTCACCAAGCGAAGAGGGTCAGTCCCTCGAAATGTCGGCGGAGTGCTTCGCGCCGAGGTATTCGCATCGAAATGGCAGCGCTCTCCCCAACGGTGTCGGTTTGGATCAGGTGTCCCTACTTCCGTTTCCCGGATCCGGTGGCCGCGTGTGCGGGCGAGCTTCGCTCGGCCGTGCGTTGCTACGTCCGCGCCCAAGCAAAGAGGGGGGGGGGGGGGGGGGGCCGACAAGCATGTATCCACGAGAGCGAGCTCTTCTCTACTCGGAATGCTTTCTCGAAGGACGCGCAAGAAGAGAGCGGGCAAGTTCGCTTCCGGAGCCCGAGTGATTTTTCCTCGGCGTCGCAGCGGGCGGCTGGCCGCCGAAAGTGGTCCTCGCTGGGTTCGAGGACTCCGGAGAGCGGCAGGCATGTGAATGTGTGCGATCACATGGACACAGACACGCGGATAGCTCGCGCCTGGCTTCCACATAGAGGCGGTCGAATAAATAGGTAGGGCGCGCACGGGGCTAGCGCGTGAGTTCGTTTCGTGGCCGGAACGAGGCGAGGGCGAGCTCGAGAGTGAGAGAGATAGGAGGAGAGTGAGATAGGTAAAGGGCGAAGAGAGTTGCGAGAGGAGGACGGCGTCTAAAGGAAAAAGGGCACGGCGACGCGGTGGCTTCTGTACCTGAGGGCGATTCGCGCTGGTATATGGCGGTTATATATCTTCGGCGGGCCACGTCGTGGAAGCACCGACCGTTTCTAGGTAGTCAGGATCGGCCTTGCTCCTTCTCGAACCCTGCCCCCGCAACCACCCTGCGTTCTCTCCTTGCTTTCCCCTCGCTTCCACTGCTTCCTTCTCCCTGTGCTGACTAGCTCTCCTTCCTCTCTTTCTCTTGGTGCCTCGCTTGGCTATCGCCGCGTCTTCCTGCCTCGCCCTCCCATTCCCGCGCGCCACCTCTCGCGCGCCCGCTTCTACGATACTCGGGATCTCCTCTCCGCGAGTCGTTGGGTTAATCTGCGAGACAGCTGTGCCAGGGATACACCCTCGCAGCCCAGGTCCTTCCTTTATTGCCGCGTCTTCTCTTCTTTTTTACGTCATTATTAAAGGCACGCCCCAGCGACAACGCGCGGCCGCTTCTTCGGGCCTGTGTGCGAGTGAGTGGAAGAGTCGACCTCACGGTGGAAAGCAAGCCAGGGAGTAAAGGGAACTGTGAGATGAAGGCTAGAAGTAACCTGGGTCCTCTTATTCCTTTCCTTTCTCTACGACTGTACTCGTCGTTCTCTTATTCTAAATTATCCGGATACCTGGCTGGTGGAAATGACGCTACGTGTTATCGGTGGGTCCTCTTGCAGCGAGTGGCATTGTGACCCTGTACTACGTGTCCCTACGACGCCCTCCTCTTCCCTTTCTATCACCCTTTTATCTCTCATTCCGCGTCGCCCTCCAGCCCTCTACCTGCGAAGCCCTTTTTGTCTCGCTGCGGGATCGCGATAGAAAGGCGTCGCTGTTAGGTACACGTGTTCTTGGCAAGCTCCTTCCTGGCGATTTCACCGCGGCGCCGACGAGGAAACAGGCTTCCTCGAGCTCGCTCGATTTCCACATTGATTTCACCAGCAGAGCCAGGGAATTTCATCGCGTGGTCCCTTCTGTTTTCGCGCGTCCCGCTGGCTCGCCTTTCCGAGAGACGAGGGAGAAGAAGGGTCTCTCTCTCTCTCTCTCTCTCTCACTGGCGGCCCACGTCATTTCACCGGGACGTGCCGATGTCGCTGAGCCGAAGCCATCGATGCCGTCGCGACGCGGTGGCGGCATCATTTTCGTGCTCGCAGCAGGCGGCCTGGTCGCCCCGAAGGGATGCCGAAGGGGCGGTTTTAAGCGCAGATAAGTTAGGCACGACTTTAGTCGAAGTAACGGGAAAACCGATGGAGGCGCAGCCCCCTTTAACATCGTCTCTTTTGCTCCCTCGTGTTGTTGATGCCCTCTACTCTCTTGCTCTTTCTCTCTTTCTCTCCCTCCCTTTCACCAGCTTCGCAGCAGTATCCTGCTCAGCCGTAGCAAAGCGTGCTATGCTGGTCGAGAGGGTACGACGCGCCTCCATGTACGCAGAAAGGCTAACGGATACACACCACCACCACCAACTCTGAGCCCACCCTCTGTTTGCACGAGCGATCTCGCGCCGATTATTGCGAGGTGCAGCTATCACAGAAATAGCAACGACGCGCTCCTTGGATTTTCAGTGGCCGCCATCCTTCTCTAGCTGTCCTCGAATCGCCCTTTTTTTTTTTTAGAGAGAGACGTCGTTTCGAGATTAGCGAAATTAGAGCGCGCCATATACTCGCCCTCGTCACCTCCGGTTGGCAGCTCGACTCGCTTGAAAAGGGGTTAGTGCGTGTGTGTTCGACCGCTCAACCCTTGGCACCTGGCTCTCGGTGGCCGCTCGCGTATCCTGTCTACTCCTATTGGCAGCCGAGGGCTATTAAACATTTTACCCGGTAATGCGTGGGCCGTAAAAACGAGAGAGAACTCTCTAACGAGACATTGTCAATGGAACAAGCAATTTTGGAGTCACGATAGTCGCGATAATCGCTCTGGCAAGTAATTACTAGGAGCATCTCCATTAACCGAGCGCAGTATAATGCGAAGCTGGCTGGTCGAACGAGAGCGCGCACGATCCTCGTGAATGAAGTTATAAAATTTCAGATTACAGGGTAATAAATGACACGATGTTCGAAGACACAAGTTAGAAAGATTTGACGGGGGTGGAGAGCGGTGTTTGTGGGGAGATGAGAATTTCAGATATAATTGGCCAAGCGCATAATGCGTCTTAACACTCACCAGCAATTCAGTTAATCCAGGGGGCGCGGCGTGAGTACTGCTTTAATAAATAGCATTCGTCCGCGGTATAATGGTAACGGTCACGGGGTGTAATCGCTGCGATTTTCTCGTCTGTGGTCCGAGTGGCGTCGGTTATCCGTGTGTAGAGGAGTCGCTCGCGCGCAGGCCGCAGTAGTCGGGAGACTGTGAGAAAGAGTGAGGAGGAGAGAGAACGCGCGAGTGAGGAAGTGAGCGAGGAAGCACGGGCTAACGGAATTGAATTAAAAGTTACCGACACTCTAACAGCCGTTTCCCTCGCCGCTTGTAGCGGCTTAACAGTACGTTGTGAGGCAATGATGCGTATGAACGCTAAGGGATTACCGAACGCCCGCCCTAAAACACCCGCAATTACCGGATCTGCTGTGTATCTCTAATGAGAGAGCGGAACAAACAACGCAGCTACACACACTACAGACGCTGCACCGTCGACACCGAGGGCGCTGGACAATGCAGATAAAAATGCCTGGCCAAGCTGCGACGTGTCGTTGGCCTTTGTTTTTTCGTCGGCTATTGGGTCACGGGTGATACTGCCTTCCCCTCCTGATAAAGAGTACGCGTTCACTATATCGGTCGTCCTAATCGTAATCCACCGTAGTAGTAAACATGCTCGCCTCGTAAGCGACCGGTTCATACCGTAGAGGAGAGCTCGATGTGTCAACAACAGTGGCCATTCCAATTCTCGGTATGCGCCTGATCGAGCGGATGCTCGCTTTTCTTCTCGTGGCGGGAGTCGCAATTACGGCTAGCGCGATTCGAGGGCTTCCTGTTATCGGAAGAGGAATCGCGGCCGGCATGCGTCGGGAAAAGTTCCCCCTATTTATCTCGGCAAGCTCGCCTCATCGCGTTGGCCGCTTTCGCATTCGCAGCAGGCGGCCTTAAAAGCGAGCCTGTAATCTTCGGGCACTACTGCTGCTGCTGCTGCTGCTGCTACTCGGGCAGAGAGAGGGCCCTGTGAGGAAAAAGGGCGACGGGGATCGGACCGTAGGCGTTGGCCATATGGCCCCCGAGAAATTTCATCTGGGTCGCTCGAGATTTACAGGATCTCCGGCCTGAATTAGAGAAGTTCTCTCTGTGAGCGTGTCACTGGCGTAATTCACGTTCCTCTCTCGTTCCCGTGAAATTTCGATTGCTGAAACTCAAAGTATGCCACTGCGTGAGAATCTTGCGTGTACTGGGAGCGTGCGAGAGAGAGGGAAAGAAGAGTGTGTAATCTCACTGGGGTGCTGCTGCTGCTGCTGCTGGAGTAACGTGGCAGCGAGCGAGCGCGAGTGCAAGCCGTTCACGCGAGAAATTTGAGCACTCTTCCGTCTCGGCGATCACTCGTCATTACCACCGGCATATGGGGAGCAGCGCCGAGCGAGAGAGGACACGCATGTGCGGATAGGTATACGTGCGTCCGTGCGCGCGACACGTAAACATGTGCGTAAGCACAGGAACTTTATACCAGGTGCCCTCCATGCGCTGCTATAAATTATCAGGTTACCCGTTACGCGCACTTTTATCCAGAAAAAACGTCGGCCGATTTACCAGTCAAAGCGGTCCTCGGACATTACAGCCTCTTTGTCCTATCTTATTTTCCAGTACCAGCATTGGCTATCGAAATTTATATTACCCTTACCACATCCCACCAACACCACTTACTAAATTTAATTGTGCTTCGACTTGAGAGGTCATTAAAATATTATACACGATTACGATGCAGTTTGTGCCAGGTGAGACAGAACCCCCCTCTGACCATCGACTTGAAAAACCGCCCGCTGTTTAGACGCGGCCTTCGAAATAGGATAAGGTTGTTCCTTCGATGAGAACTTCCGCCCAGTAAGGAAAGCCGAGACCTCCTCTGAGGGCAAACCCTCGGTCCTGGGACTTCCGGTCAAAGATGCCGGATGGGCTGGGGGCATTCAAGCCGTGTCTAATTAGTGGAAAATTATATATACTCTTAAATCGTGCTACTAGTTGTTTGAGGCTTCATAACTAATTCGCCAATTATGCAAATACAAGAGAGCCAATCACGTCAAGTGCTTCCAGCCAGTCTGGCATTAGGTACGGAATATGAAAAGAGGCGAGTAGGAGCTACAAGAAATACAAGTACACCCGTAGTCTTAGAAGCGAGGAGAGAGAGCAGCCGCTCTGTCATTTCACAGAGAGTCGAAGGGCGCGGGCCCGTAATTTAGGCCGGGCACACGGGCCTAGAGAAGGGCTCATCCGAAATCCGGCGTTTACGGCGATATCTTGTCGATATCTTGGCCGACGAGAAAACATCGCGACCGAGTCGCTCTTTGTTCGTGAAGGGAACGGCTCGGAGCGCAGCGCTCCTAATTGACGGCTCTCGCGATTTTTACCTCGCTCACCGTCCAGGCCAGAAGCTCGGGGGCTCTCCGGCCTCTTTTTCTCCTCGCTTCTCTCCCTCTCTCTTCCTTCCCTTCGATCCAACCGCTCGCCGTCTCTCTTTTTCTCTTTCTCCCTCTCTCTCTCTCTCTCACTCACTCACACGCACACACTGGCTCTCGGTCCCTCTTTTTTTCTCCGTGTCTCTCGCTCGTCCATTTCGCCTGCTATGCTGGCGGTTCCCCTCCGCCTCTCGCTCTCTCTCCCACTGCTTTCGTTGGCCACGGAGGAGAGATCGCTCGAAGGCCGCGCGAGGCGCATGCAAAAGAGAGGAAAAAAACCCGGACGAGGCAAGAGGTGGACCCCGCTTCAGATCCGCGGGACGGAAGAGGGTCTCGGGGAGAAGGCGGGGAGAGAGGGGGGGGGGCGACTGTAGAGAGACGCCCAAAGCCGCATTAACGCCACTTCGTTCCGCTCGCGATCGGGATCGCGGCCGGGAACAACGCGTTGCACTTCCCTAAGGATAGACTAGCTCGACTGGCAGCGCTCGATAACCGAACATTAGATTCGACCACCCCGCCGGCCTCGACACTCTTATTTTTCCATCGCCGCCGCCGCATTCTCATCATCACAGGAATCAGTCGAGGGGAAAAGATAGCGCAACGGCGCGGCGGCGTCTGCCTGTCTAAACTGTGCGTGGCTGTCGGGAGAGGCCTGGCCGGCATATTCAAATTAGTCGGATGCCTCGGAGTGGCCAGCGGGGACAAAAGGCTGGTGTGGTAGGCTGGTACCTGGAGACACCCTTTAATTGCTCGACCAAGGCAAGAAGTGTTTCCAGAGAGTCACCATGCTCAACTGCCACACCTGTAAACTTTCCCATCGTCCCACTACCACCCCTTTCTTCGCTGAATTCTCCTTTCCTAGTGGTAGAATTAGATACATAACGTCCTTGATTCAAAAGCAAGTTCGATTCTCGCTTGATGTTGAAGCGAGAACAAGAGAGTTCGAGCAGACGTCAGAGTGAGAGAGATAATGAAAACGCGTTGGCACGGTTTCGGGTTATTAATTTGAACCACGAGGTCCACACTCGAGTGCTCGTCGAGGCGAGGGACGAGCGAGGCGTCTTTATTTTCTCGTGGCGCAGTATGCAAATCAGGCTGAGAGGCCGAGTTCGATTGTACGAAGGGAGGCTGGTCACGTCGCACATCGGAAGAGCCCTTTAAAGGGCCCGGGGTTACAAAAGGACCGAATGGTCCGACGCCGCGAGCCTCGACGGAGCGCGGAGCCTCTCGGTTTTGCTGAGAGATCGAGAGGTCGAACCTCACCTCCGCCCTTTTGGCGATCTAGCTTGGAAGAAGCCACGGCTGACGGCGACGAGGTCCAATGTGCTCTCGCACATGTCGCCAGCGCGTTTCTCTCCTTCTATGTGCTTCCACTCCTCTCTTTCTTCTTGGACGCCTCTTTACTACTCGTCGACGATCCTCTCTTTCTCTCTCTTTCTCTCTTTCATTTCCATCCTTCTCCTTTACCTCCTTGTCTTGCCCCCGATCCTCATCCCCACCTCTCTTCTTCACTCTGCTCCACCGTTGCGTACTCGTTCTCGCGCTCTCGCCTCGATTATCGTGCGTAACTGGCGAGGTTCGTGTGTGTGTGTGTGTGGGTGCACGTATGGCCGTTGGGTTTGCGCCCACGTGCGCACTTGCTCGCCGCTTCGGGGCAAGCAGTAGTAGTGCGTATATGTCCACAAGTGCGAGTAGTGAGCGGTGAAGAGCTACGATACCTCCTCGCGCCGCCTACTCTCCTGCTAGTATTGCCGTCGTTTTCGCGGACCGCCGAACGGATGGACAATAATCAAGGCAAGCCGGTGAAGGTTTTCGGCAGGGAAAGCATCTTCCCTGAGGGCTCTTGGCGAAAGTTTGCCAACCACCCTCTTTTCTTAATTACTCCCCTTTGATTTCACTTCAACACTAACACCAGCTTACGCTAGTGTCCGTGATGGACTTACGCTCGGTTTATACTCCAGACAGCGCAAGGCTATATACCATTACTACGTTGGAAAGAGTTTATGAATGAAGAGGATGTGAGAAGGATAGTTTCCGGGAGGCGGCCCCGAGCAATAATCGTAGAGCGGATCGCGTCGCTCTGCCCTCCCTTGTATGGAAAGCTGAATGAGCGTGCAATACGTGTGTGCACAGAATGCAGAGATAGCTTGTTGGAAGTAATGCCACACCGCTTATGAGTTTTCGCACTCTCAGCTTTGAACTTATAATGATTGAAATGGCAGGAACCTCAGAGAGGGTTGCCAGTCTTAAATTCACGTGCAACCCGCACGGGATGACTGGGTGTTTCGAGGATGACATAATACCGTAATGGTGATCCTGTTAAAGCCTTTATTCGATTATCACGACCATCTCCCTCAGCCGGTGCGTCCGGATTTCAACACGGGTTATTGGCCGAACCTGTAATATGTCCCGACAAGGCAGGCTTACAACTCAATCAAAAATATTTTTCTTTTTTCGTCCCCCACCATTGGTCGTACATTGGAAACCACAGAATATACACTGTCACGTATATTTGACTCATTGAACTTTTAATACGATCGCGTTACTTATACATCGTCCATCATGTGCATTTTCAGCGTATGAAAAATGGAATCGATAGGATAGGTGAAAAAAAGCTTGTATGGAGAGCGGTCAACTAGAGCATACTTCGAAAGGGGTGGAGGGGGGGGGGGGGGTCACATTTTCATCGACGAAAGCAGTGGCTCGCATCGCCCCCGGAGAGATCTCCAGGGTTTTCCCATCGATTTTCCCCGGAAGGCCGAACTACACGCTGGCCAGAGGAATTCTCTCTCTCTAGCGCGGAGGCGTGCTCGGCCGGATGAAAACCCGTGATCCAGTAAAATCCACCCCCGCCCGGGCGAACGAAACCCGTATGCAGAGAAAAGAGGGACGGCAAAAAATCTCTGGCCCGAGGGTGAGTGCGTAATCCTCGATCGAGCTAATCGTGTAAATAGTACGGTGTCGTGAAAAAAATCCCTCTTTAATAAACAGTAGCCAAGCTCGGATCATAATTGCGCCGGTGTTCCGTATAGTTAGTCAATAAATATCGGGTTGGGAAAGGTGTAGGAGTCGACGGGGGTGAAGGGCCGTGGGGGGAGGAAGGAAACTGGCGGCGCCGCTGCAGGCGTCGCGTATATTTAAATGTCAGTCAACAAGACATAGCCGTCGCGATGGAGAGCGCGGAGGTGCGTGTGGTGTGTGTGCATGCATGCTTGAACGGTTCGTTCCTGGCGTGCTTGGCTTGCTTGCCGTGTGCGCACCGTACTCTCTCTCCTACGTCCTCGTACACGGGAGTAGTTGCAATCGATTATAGATAATCGAGCGGCCGCGCTCGCCGCCGCCAATCTGCGATTCGTAGCTCGAGGGGTAGAAGAGCCGGTAGCAAGCAGCTCTCGCGCTGGTTGGTGGCAGAGGGGAGCGAAAGGAGCGGCGAGAAGAGCGCGGCGGAAAGGATAGCGGAGCACGGCTGGCACGGTGGCAGCGAGCGAGCTGTAAGGGGGAAAGAGGGGGAGGGGGAGAGAAGCGAGGAGGAAAACGGCAGAGAGGAAAGCTCCTATGGCAGTGGGGTGGTGGTGGTGGTGGTGGTGTCGTTGGGGGCGCCGAGGGGCGAAGGGTGTCGGCGGCGATAGCTGAAAACGCGCGGCGTGAGTCGCGGGAACCCGAGGAGGGACTTAACGAACGAGCGGACCGAGAACCGACCTCGAGTCGGGAGTTAACGCTCGAGGGGTCGTTAATTTTCCGATCGTGCCCTTCCCGTCAGACCCTGCAGGCTCTCTCACGAGCGCGGAGAGTGAGAGAGCCACCGAGAGAGCGCGAGAGAAAGAGAGAGAGAGACAGAGAGGGAACGTGCACCGATGCCCAGAAGGCATGCGCGAGCGCGCTCGAAATGGCGTGGCCACACGCCGCTTCCTTCGTCTCCTCCTCATCGTCCTTCTGGCCGGCAAGCAGGTATAATACGCCAAAAGGACGCGCCAAGAATCCGCGTGGTCACGATTAGGAATGTAAAGGTCACTTCGTGGAAGAAGCATCCACGGGGCCCGACCAACCGGGAATTATGCGAAGGTTACGGCGCCGACTATCGCACCCCGAGACACCTCCACCTCCTCCTCCTCCTCCTCCTCCTTCCATCTCGACAATGTTCCAGCGGTGATAATGTATTTCGCGGACACGCATGTGTGTGTCCGAATGCCACTAATACGTATGCTAATGCGTCGGTTGGCGCGAGTACACTCGGCCATTCTAATCTCCTTGTGGCCGGCAGACTCGATGAATGGCTTTGTTTCTCACCGCTGACTTAAAATCGCTCGGTGAATCATTTGGTAATTAAGGGACGTCGGTCATTCAAGGGAAATTCTTTGCATCTACGCTTTTCCACGAGTTAACACAGGCTAGCCTTATTCTTAGGCTGCCCAATTTGAAAAAACGACTAATAGAACCAGAGAGATTAGTAACTAATGAATGGCCGTGTTCGAATGAGAGAAAGAGGGGGCCCTTGAATAATGTCGCTGAAGAAGCGTAAGTAGGTGCTCTCGAAAGTAGCAGCAGTGTTTGTGCGCCCCCAAGCAAAGAACAATGGATGAGCATGGGTGCGTTTGTATGCTTTGGATGCAGAGAATGGTACGTGCTGCGAGACTGACATGTGCCGATTATTTAGGCAGAAGACGAGTCTTCCGGGTTTTAATACCAAGGGCATCCAATGAGTATCTTCGTACAGATCTACAGCGGCTCTCGGGAACAGCCGGTTTCCCGACAAAATGCAATTATGCCTAGCGGGGTTCACAGTGCATTCTGGCCGCGTCTGGCAGGGCCGAGTGGCCTCGGTAAGCCGAGCTCGGCTATCCTCTCTCCCACGTCCCTGAAGGGTCAGAAAAACAGAAGTCAAAGGGCGGCGCGGCAACGGCGACGGCACCACTTAGGCGTCCCCGAGTGCTCGCTTGGAGGATGCCGAAATTTCTCGGCAGCCCTGGCAATCAATGGCCCTGGGTAAGAAGCGCGGACGAACGGAAGCAAGCCTCTCTTCCCCATGTTGGCGAGCGTTCGTGAAGGTTGGATATTCGCGCGGACCCAGGAGGCGGCAGGTGCGCCCTTTAAGTTAGGAAAGGAAAGGACGGAGGAGCGAAGGACGCGAAGGTAGCGAACCAAGGCTTTCGGAGGGGCGGGTTCTTCGGGGATTAGAGAAGGAAAGCGCTCGCGTTGCCAGCGTCGCGCATTTTCGACGAGGGTGATTCGCCTTGGGCCTTCGAAGGAACCTCCAAGCCGAACACTCGCAACCGCCCCGCCAAGAAGCCGGGCGAAGGCGAGCGCCGTTAATTACTGGAGATTACGGGGGAAATCCAGCAATAAAAACTTTTTTCTTAGTGGCGCGCCGGTGTAGGCTCGGCACTCCTTTTACTCCTCGGCCGATGGCCAGTCACCGTCGCCGTCGCCGTCGCCGTCGTCGTCGACAAACAACGGCTGCCATCCTGCGTGGTCGCGACTATGCGGGCGCGGAGCGGATCGATCCAGGGCCCAGACCACTCTCGCAGGAACACAGCCACTGGCACTAGATACCACCGAGACAGGCCAGAGGGACGAGCGCGCCCTTAAATTTCACGCGAGGAAGCCGCGACGACGCTCGAGATCTTCGTTAGGGCCATCTCACTGCCTGCTTGCGATGCCAACCCCGCATGCTTCCTTGAAAGGTTCTCGCATCGCGCACCCTTGAATGCCTTCGACTAACGAAATATCGCCAACTCGTCGCCCGCGAGTATTACTTGAATGCTTGATTGAATAAGGGGATGCTGCGCCGCCCTTATACACTCTAGGGCAAAGCCTGAATATTTTCACTGATTTCCAGACGGGAACACGTTTGTCGACCTTATATATGTATTGGTACAAGAGAGGTAAAGAAAAGGGGGGCAGAGATTAGTCTTGGAAAGTGTCGTGCGAGACAAAGCGATACTTGGAATTCACTTTCCATGGATAAGTCGAACGAAAACCCAAGGAGTCACTAGTAGAACTCCTAATTCGGTTGGTGAATAGAGACTGTCAGAAGTTACCGATCGCTCAATCGCTTGCGGCGCGTAGGTATCGCTTATAAATCATTACACGCCTTTGCATCGACAGTGTCGGTGGAAACCTATAGTTATTTGCAACCTATACATATTTCATTGGACCAATTTGCGCGGCTCGAACGCGCCGCGCGGTTTTTGCCGGCGAGCGGTCGCTGCCTCCTGGTAACACGAGTACACGCTGTATAACGGATCGAGATTAATTGGAATTCCAGAACGCTCCGGCTCCCGAAAGGTCCGAAGAGTTGGCGAGCGAGCGGACGCGCTTGTAAAGTTGCAAGGTCGCGCTGATGAGAGAGCGCGCGCGTTGCGTTTGCTTTCGCTTCGCTAGCGAATGGCTTCCATTGTATAACAACAATATTAATGCCTGTTACAAAAGAGAACCACAATATCGAACAGAGCAGCGAACTGGTCGAATTGGTTGGGCCTGTATTCATCGCTTTTCAAATTGATTATTGGCTGTTCAACAGCGCAGGTACGCCAACCTAATTAATCCGGCAGGCAGGATTATAATGTTCACGGGAAAAACAGTGACGTCATAATTCCTTCGGGAAGTCTAATGACGCAGGAGGCGTAGTAAGGCGATGGTAGCTTGTCCCCAACAATATACAATCCTGACGTTTCACCCTAATCCCACGCGATTGGGCCCTGGTCGGCGGCGCACCTTTTCGTGACGCTTCGATAAACAGGCAGCGTAAATAATCCCTGGCAAAAATGATCGGCAGTAATTAAGGTGGCCCGCTGCACAAGTCCCGACCGACCCCAGGTACAAAGTGCCGTAAACTGCGAAGTAGACGAACACCCGCCCCTGCCTATTCCTTACTTACTTCCTACGCTATTTTCCCCGGTCAAGCCATTAGGAAGGTTCGCGGCGAAGTATCCAAACGCACGCACCCGCTGCTGAAAAATCTTTTGTGCTTTTCGTCCCAGCAACCACTGCTAGCGTTACACCGTGTTATGACACAGACACTTTTATCTAAAGTCTACACTCCAGTCCCTTGAAGGGTACTACAAACCCTCGCTAGGGTTCTAAACTGAGCAATACAAATGACCAAGGACATAAAGCGCGGCGAATCGAAGCCGGTCCATGGTCCAGCAGCGGAAAAATCCACGAAGGCCGTTTAATCGAATCGCGCGCGGCACACGCTGCTGCTAACAGGAAGAAGCCTCCGCGTGACGCAGATAAACGGATGGGAAAGAAAGAGGGGGACGAGAGAGCAATGCGTATCTGCAATTCCTGGGCAGCGTCAATCCGGCAAGGCGTATCTCGTAGGCTGGCATACGCAGATCGGCGAGCGAGAGTCATGTCAGGCCTCTCTCATTCCGAGAAAGAAGGAGAGAGAAAGAGAGATTCTAGGCTTCACGAACGAGAGGAATGTATCTAGATAAAAGGCAGCAGCGGCAGCAACACGACTTTATCTTCCTTGTGGGCGCCGCGCTTTTCTGGCCGCGAGTGCTGTCTCGATAGATGGGAGGAAGGCAGAGACGAGGCAAGCTTCCCTTCGGTGAGCGCGAGCGATACGCGGGCAAAGAGACCAAGGAGGAGCAGCGTCGCTCGGCGAAGAGGGCGAAGAAGGCCTCCGGGGACGCGATGAAGCGCACGGGAGGCCGAGAGGATATGGAACGGGGAAAAGAAGGAAGATGAGAGAGGCAGCCGGTCTCGGTCGAAGGGCCGGGCAGGGGGTTTGCAGGGGGGAGAAGGTAGAGAGGCCCGCGTTGAGGAGCGTGAGTACCGTTACGCGGCAATTCGCTCTCTCGCTCTCTTGTCTTCTCCCTCTCTCGTACGCGGCAGCACAATGGACCGAAGGAGCCGGCTCGAAGCTCGAAGTCTTCTTAATTTTCTCCTTGGTGCGCCCGGCGGCAGCGGCGGCGGCGGCGGTGGTGGCGGCGGCGTCAGCGGCGATGGCGAGCGCGCCCGGCACAGACGAGGACGCCGACACGCGGCTAGGAGAGAACGACGAGCCTCGCGATGGAAAGAGAGGCAGGCATCAAAGGTCGGGCGTGACGGAGAGAGAGGAGTAAGGATCGCGAGAGTTAAAGAGACGGGTAGGGCTCTCGGGTCGGTGCGGTGCGAGAGGAGATGATGAGTCGAGAGAAACGGAGCGAGAGAGAGAGAGAGAGAGAGAGAGAGAGAGGGGGGGAGAGAGAGAGGGAGGGAGAAAGAGGGCCGACGCCTCTGTCGTCCCGGTCGGCGACGGGCATCGAGGCGGGCTTTAATTAGCACGGGATTTCGGCGAACGACGGACGGGCCAGGCCGCGCCAGCATGAGAGAGGCCTCGGCGTGGACGAGCGAGGTTTTCCCCGGTACAAGGCGCGCTCGCTCTCTCTCTTTCTCTCGCACACATACATTCTCTCTGTCTTTCTGGCTGTCGCTCTCAGAGGACAGAGAGGCCGATAGAAAAATAGCGGCCAGCCGAGCGAGACGGTGGCGCGCGTCACGAATCGGAGTAGAAGGAGCGCCGCGGCGCGTTGGCGAGAGATAGGGGGGCCGTGAGTGGCCGGCGCGACGTGAATCCGGAGGAGCAACTGCGCGTCGACGAGACGAGAAGCTATAGCGCGAGCGTCGGAAAAGGAGAAAAGCGGCAGGCGAGCACACATCTAGGAGAGAAAAGTATAGGGAAAGAAAGGAAGGAAGGACGTAGAGAAACGGCAAGGGTAGAATTAGCGACGCGATGCCGTAGTAGGGAGGAAGAGGGGGAAGTTGGCTAGCTAGGACGAGAAGGGTGCAAGAAGGGTGTGTGTGGGATGGCAAAGGTGGTTGTCGGGTAGTAGGGCGGCTGGAAGGGTAGCTCGGTGGGCCTCGACGAGAAGGAAAGGAGGGTGGAGGGTGGGAGGCGGAGGGAGGGAGCGGGCGTGAGCGATGAGGGGGTGGTGGCGAAGGTAGCGGCGCTTGACGGCGGTGGCGGCGTCCGAGGGCGAGAGAACGCCGTTGAGAGTAGCAGAGAGTAGAGTAGAGTAGAGTAGAGTAGAGCCGAGCAGAGTAGAGCCGAGCAGAGTAGAGCGGGGCCGAGTAGAGTAGAGTAGAGAAGAGGAGGAGGACTGGTAGGACGACGGAAAGGGTGAAGGGGAGGATGAGGACTAGGATGAGGAGGAGATGGAGGATCGGGTGTGAGAGCAGCGAAGGGCGGCTGAGTCGGGTCGCGAAGGGACGCCCGCGCGGCCGGCTAAATAACGGCCTGGCCTATCCTCCTTCGCCTCCCTCACCCGAGCACTCGCTCCCTCGTACCTCAACTTGCCCTCTTTCACCCTCTCGTTCTCTTCGGGCTCCCTTCGTCACCCCCCGACCCGAGCCTGCTTCGCTTGGACTCCCCCGATCCGCGCTCTAGCCCGCACCTCGCACACCTCGCACACCTCGCACACCTCGCACACCTCGGTGATGAGGGGTCGGTGACGATGCCGGGGGTTGTCGGGCTAGGGCGGCGAGGAGCACGACGGAAAGGGGAGGTAGCGCTCCGCACCTCTTGCCGCCGTGTTTTCAGGCTTACGTGCGCGCGTTACGTCTACGTGAGCGCGGCTAGGCTCCAACGCTCTCACTCGTCCTCCTTTTCTCTCTTTAAGCCCCTCTCTCCCTCTGTCGCGCTCTCGTTCCGCCAGCGATCCTCCTGCGCTCGCGGACGCCTCTACTCATACATACACAGATGTGCACCGGTCTTTTTGCCGAAAGCACCGACGAACCTTCCTTCGTCCCTCGCACGTTCTGGTCCAGCAGCGTGCACTACTTGCTTGGTTATTAAACGAGAAAACGAGAGCTCCCGAGATGCCGAGAGACGCTGAGATCACGTTTGACTCGTAGTCGTTACCTATGATTCCCTTATTAGTGGAACCCCCGAAATTGGGTTGATATAATACCTAAAGTTATTTATACTAGATTGTCTTTAATGCAGACGTCGCATTGCTGATAAGAGAATACCTAAGACCTTGGGAACGACGATGTTTCCATGTCATTGTCCCTTTTTTCAAGCCTCGCACTCTTCTCTTACCTCCTCCACCCATGCTTTCGATCTCGCCGCGCGCCCCAATTTCCCGGCGAATCACGCGCGCCCCGCTTCCAATTACCAGCGAGCACCCGATTACGGCTTACGACATGCCCGAACGAAAACACACGTATGCCTCTCCGTCGGCGCGATCGATCGACGTGCGCGCAAAGTTGCAATTAGCGGATACCGCTTATCGCGCGCCACGACTACATCGACCACTGGCCCGGATGTAGGGCGCGACTGAGAGCGGAGTGCGCAAAGAGAGCGGCAGTCGGGCGAAAGGGACTCGTTGAGCGCGCGTGTGTGCCGAGAACCAGAGCAAGCGAGAGAGCCAGCGGAAAGGAAAGGACAGCCAAAAGCAAGCAGCCGAGGGAGAAAAAGTGCTTTGATAAAAAAGATCGCCGAAATCGCAAAAGGGCGCGTCCTCTTAATAGAGCGGTATACATCTGCCGATGATACACGTGAACGGGTTGGTATGGAACGAGCGAATGCGTTTCCCAGTTTATGCGAAGAGCACACGTGTCCATACGTGGCCACGACAAACTACCACCCCTTATCCTCGACATCGCACGCCACTGGCGCAGCGCCCTTTCCGTGTCCCCTCGCTCATTTTCCCTGAGCCGAGCATCTCGCTTATTAAGGGCGCGGGGTCACGCTTCAAGGATATATAATTTCGTTCGGCGAAAATGGAAATTCCGCCTGACGAGAACGCTCGGGGGCCTCAAATCGTTTGGCAATCGTTGAATCCGTCGGCGCAGCGGCGAACTTTCTCCCGTGCGAATGCCGGGTCATGACCTTGCGAGACCTTCCGCAGCCGGTGCTCTCTTCCCTTTCTCACTCTCTCGCTCTCGCTCTCCCGCTCCTGCATTCAACCACGCGCGCGTAGCGGTTGACATTGAATCGTGGCGCGAAACGTTTCGATATAATACACACTAGGTGTGCGCACGTGGGGAGAGAGCGGCACTGAGAGAGAGAGAGAGGGAGGAAACTTGTGCACAATGAAGCATGCCAGTGGAAACGCCGGTATAACAAACGAGGCTGCTGCTGCTGCTGCTGCTGCTGCTGTTCCCTTCCTCTCTTACTCTCTCTCTTTCTCTCTTCTCGACACTAGAACGGCGCGTGTTGCGCAGGAAGATGGGAGGAGAGGTTCAGTTTGTACATTCGTGTACGTATACGTCTTCTACTCGCTCTCTTCCGCGGTGTCTCTCCGTTCTACTCCCACTCTCTCTCCTACCCTTTAGCCTCGTTCCACGGCTATATACACAGAGCTATATACATAACTAGGTATAACTCGGTCTCGAGTTCTCGAGGTGTTTCTGTTTTACCTACCGCCGACTCGTAAACGCAGTTTAAGCGACTTCCAGGCGGCAGTCAGCGCCGCTCTCACATTACGGAAGCGAAGTTTTCAAGTTCCGCGACACTGACCCAGTTTATTCGCTCTCTCCCTCTCTCGCTCGCCTCCTCCCTCCGCCCTCTCTCGCCCTTTCTTCGCTCCAACCAACCCAATGTATCTCTCGCGTGCACCTCACCTCTCACTTCCGAGCGTGCGCTATTCCTCTTTCTCTTTCGTTCTCATCCGCTCTACCCCCCCCCCCCCCGTCTCCCTCGCCCTTTACCCTGCCGATTCGAACCCTCCCGCCCTTGTCCCTAATACTTCCAGTCAGACTGTAGTTACAGATTGCCGCAGGTACGTATGAATGCACGGGAGCTTGAAAAGCGCTCTCGCTCTCGTTCTCGTCGGGGAGTCGGGTTTCATGCACTGCACCTCCATCGCCCCCGGAGAACCGGACGCCCGCCGCCGCTGCCGCCGCCGCCCGATCGCACGTTCGATTTCTACCTCGCTCACGCTGTGCGAGCGAGTCTGCCTCTCTTCTTGCAAAAGTAGGGGACAAGTTACGAGCGTCGCGTCTCCATCGGACGATGCATTTTTCTCCCCTTCTACACCTTGGTTCCAATACTGCCAAGACTGCTGCTGTCTGAGCGCTGGTAATTAAGAAGTCTGCATGCAAGCACGACTGCATCTCGATTTCGAGGTCTAACGCGATCGAGATAACGTAGTGGCGCAATTAGGAAGATGTAAAATTGCGCGCGAAAACGGATTATTCTGTCGTGTGTAACGAGCGAAGCATCGTTTCCGAGTGGATCTCCGGGTGAGCCGCGCGAAAACATCGGACTTAATGTTCCGAGTCACGTTCTGAACTTTTACGTAATTTACGTAACAAAGCCGGTAGCCCAGGTAGGTTGCACGTAGAGCGCTTGGGGGATGCTCGACCAGCAGACTGCACGCGACGAACCGGCACCCCTCCCCCGGGAAAGTCGCTGGAAAAGAGTGCTTAATTTGTACTCGGCGTGCTATTGACCTTAATACCGACATCAGCGTTCTGTTAAAAGAACATTTCCGTCGGCGGTGCGTCCGTGTCACGACTCGCGCGCCCGAGTTTCCTTCGTTTTTCAGGCACACATAGTACGTCGGCCTCGTTTCTGAAATACACGTACGAGAGCCGAGGCGTCTAGCAAGCGTCGACGAGGCAACGTCCACCGTTCTGTCGGTTGGCGTTTCCAGGCGATCGCAACGAAAGCCATAAAAGCCGTTGCCAAATCGTCGTCGCTCGCCCGTCCGCGTTCCCCCGTCGGACCCCGTCCACCGTCTCGTCACGTTCTCGCCTCCCTCGTCCCATCTCTTTCCCTCCCCCTTTCTTCCTCGGCCTTTCCCCTTTATCGCGCGCGTTCACTGCCTCTCTTTCTCTCTCTCTCTCTCTTTTTCTCTTTGAAGACGTAGCTCCCGGTGTGTCGTATCGCGCGCGCGACTCCAACCCTCTTTCTCTTCCCCGACGTGGCGAGTGGCCGACTCTCTCGCTCTCTCCCTCGCTCTCATCCGCTTCATTGTCCGCCGCGCGCCTATATCCCCTTCGGCACGTCTCACCTTTTTCGATCGTCGCCGGAACGCGAGGGGCCTCGCCTCGCGATTGGAAAGCGCCGCCCCACCCTACTGGCAGCTTCTCCGTCTATCTTCCTCGCGATCTCGTGCCCCCTTCGCCCTCTTCTCCTCACCACGTCGCTCTTTTACCCTCCCCCCGCTTGTCTCCGTTACCCCGCGGAGTCTATCCTCCTCTCGTCTTCCCGTGAACTCTGCGTCCCTCCGCGTCGCGTGAGCGCGCGCCTTGCTCGCTCCTCTTCTTTTTTTCTTTCGCTCGCTCGCCCGCTCGGTCCCTCGGCTTGGCCGCTCGTCTGCGTCTCGTCCATAGTATATATACTACGTACCAAGCGTAGTACCCCGTGGCGAGAGAGGATTCGATACCGTGTGCCGGCGGCAGCCTAGACAGAGCAGAGCGGCGGCTGGCTGGCGAGATGCCGGTGTACGCGACGGTGGCCGCCCGCTGCAAGAAAAAATGCAGCCGATGCGTCGCGTCAGGAGAGAGTGGAGAGTAGAGTAGAGTAGAGTAGAGTAACAGGCCCCCGTGAGACGAGGGCGAGGACGAGAAGAGAGCGGGTGAGCAGGAGGGATAGGAAGAGGATGATGGCAGAAGGGAGTGAATGCGAGGGGCGGAGAGGAGGCGAGAAGCGCGAGAGCGAGTAGCGAAGGAAGAAGCGACGCTGCGTCGGCCACATGTGTGTACATACGATATATGCACGGAGCGAGCACGGTTAGGGCCCTGCCAACCGGACCAACCGACCGACCGACCGACCGGCCATCAGCCATCCTGTCATAGACAGGATGTGAGGGTCCGCGAGTCCGCGTCGCGTTTCGTCGTCGCCGCCGCCGCCGCCGCTGCCGCCGTCGTCGTCGTCCTCCTCTTCCTCCTCCTCGTCCTCGTCGTTACGTATCGCTGCATACTGTACGCGCCCTCTCCCTCCTGCCGCTCCCCTTGTCACTGTATGTTTCAGTGCCTCTTTCGCCTCGAATACTATCTCGCTCCCTTTATCATCGTCACACGCTACCGCCTGTCTCTCTTGATCGTTCGCTCTCCCTTCCTCTCTCTCCTTTTCTCTCCCTCGTGAACGCTCGCCGCCGACCGGTGACGTATTCCTTTCGACCGGGCTTATCATTGATCAGGCTTATCCGCCTCTCTGCGGCCTTGTGTTCTCGCCGGCGACTCGATCGGCTGGAGCCACAGCCGAATTCGACGACGATCCACCGGCCAAAGAGAGAATCCGGTTTAGCACCGCGAGAGAAGATCGCTGAGAAGAAATCGTCCGCGGCCGCTGACATGCGAGGTTCGCTCGGTTGCTGGCCACCTTGCTTTCTAAAATATCGCGGATCAGCTGATTGGACCGCGAAACCTCAATTTTCACCTCTCCAGGCCGTCGCCGAGTGCCTAGTGATTGGTATCGATTTCGTAAAAACTGGTTTAAGGGGAATTCGTCGCGCGCTACCACCGGTTAATGACGGAGCGCGGCACGTTTTCAGTAGTATGGGACTCTACACTCTCCCTCCTCCCCCTTGGTTGCTTGCTTGCTCGCCATGCATTGCCGTCGACGGTTTCTCCTGATGTGCGATGTGCGTGCAAGCCATTGGCGCGGGGGTATCGCACTCCTTGCGATTTTAAAAAGAGGCCACGTTGAATGACCCAAAGAAATCTTTGCCACTTCCTGGTATACCAGTGTAGCGCGAATAAATAACAAAATGTTGGAATCTGACTTTTGCGTGACACTGATGGCTTTTATACTACTGATTTCATGTTTTCTACTCATTTTGTTATTAAAACGATCGATTTATGCACCGTTCGTCAAAGTCCCAGAACCTTGGAAAAATCGAAATTTTTTTAACCACCCTTCCCGACCGTTTCAGGGTCTGATATTTCGTGCAGTGATTCAGTATTTAACTAGGAAACAGTGATATAAATTCCAGAACCCTAGGTCAAAGTTCATTTTTTGGCCCAAAAATTCGTCAAGGGGTATACCCACAAAAATTTGCGAAAAAATGAATTTTGAGCTAGGGCTCTGGAATTTATATCACTTCTTCCTTGATACAAGAAAGCATTCCCTACCAAATTTCAGCCCCGAAAAATGTCAGGAAGTCAAGAAAACATGGGAAAAACCATCAGAATTAGACGAAAATGAATTATTCAGGATCGGTTTTTCATGTGCTTTCGGTACAATTCCGGCATTTCTGCCACTGGTTTCATGTTTTCTATCCGTTTTGATACTCAAACAATCGAAATATCAAGCGTTCGCCAAAGTCCCAGAACCTTCGAAAAATCGAAAATTTTTGAAGGGGTATACCCACAAAAATTTGCGAAAAAATGAATTTTGAGCTAGGGGTCTGGAATTTATGTCACCTCTTCCTTGATGCAAGAAAACAATCCCCAGCAAATTTCAGCCCGAGAAAAAGTCAGGAAGCCTAAAAAAAGTGGGAAAACCCTATTAAATTAGGAGGGATCAATTAATCAGAAGGGTCTCTCAGAGTGTTTTGGGGCATTTCTCCACTCAATTATGATAATTATCAATCTAGAATGGTACAACATTGATCATGGATTGCATAAAGTTGTCGATGCGTTCGCCGATGATACACGCACTCTCACCACCACTACGAATGTCCATCGGTTGGACATCGATCATCGAAGCAGCGCACCGAGTACCGAGAGCCTGATTGCTCGCGAGTCCCAAGCACACGAGGTGGAAACGCTGACGAATCCATGTATATATATATACATAGAAAGAGAAAGAGAGAGAGAGACGACACACATAGATATAGGAGCCTCGTCTCTCGCGAGTAATCCAGGCGAGAAGAGACGACGACGGGAGTATATGGGAAGAGGGTCGCGCTGGGCACTCGGTCCGTGGCGCTCGTAAATTCTGGAAAGGAACGGTCCGCAGCAGCGGCAGCGGCTGGCTGGCTGGCTGGCTGGCTTGGCTGGCTCTCTGTTACCTTACCGCTCTTCTCCCGCGGTAATATTACTCGGCTTATATTGCCGGGCGCTCGGCGGCCGAGGGAACTCAGGGAACGGGAGAAGCCGGCCACGAGGGAGAGAGGAAGTGACGGAGGGAGAAGGACTGCTGGATATGTAAGCAGGGCGCATCCATGGGTCGCAGCCGCCACACCAGCGTTCGCTCACTCGCTCGCTCGCTCGCTCGCTCGCTCGCACGCTCGTGTCCGGCTAGGGTCTCTCTTGGCGATCCGCTCGCTTTTCTGGCGCTGGCACGGCTTCGCACATACGTGCTGCTGCGAGGTGAGGCGAACCCCGAGGGATCGGGCTGGGGCTAGCTGGCCCACGTAGCCGACGCTCTCTGCCCGTGTATGCAACCGCGCCAGCACGCTCCACACGCTCATGCCGCCAGCGCGAGTGCATACTGGCGAGTCGCGCTGGATACGTGCACGATATACGAAAGCACGTCGATGCACGCCGGCGACAGCGACGCGGCCTTCCTCAGCCGAAGCGAGAAGCCCGATAACGCAGCTACACCGAAACATCGGGGAGAAGGTATTGGTTCCCAGCAAGGGCCAAGGGCCCGCGTTACGTGCTCGTATCCCCTTTCCGCTCGCTCTCGCGCACACAGGACACGCGGGACGAGCGAGCGAGTGGTGGAGTTCGCTATAGGGAGAAAAAGGGACAGCGGGCCACGCCACGTGGTTGAAGGTTCGCTGAAAAAAGAGCAAGGAGCGAGGGAGAGAAAAAGGGAGGGAGAGAGAGAGAGAAAGAGAGGAACGACGACGCCCCGGCGGCGCATCGCATCGCGAGGAGAGAGCAGCTGGCTGGCCGGCGCTGCGTGCGACACTTCCACGTCTCGTGCTCGCTGGGCTCGCGGGGCCCGCATGCCTTGTCGATCGACGATCGTGTGGCCCAGGGGCCCGCAAAAGCTGTAGCGCGCGGCTGCTCTCACGCACGCCTCTATGCCCAGTGGAGCTCCTCGCACCGCTCCTTGCCGATCCTCCACCGCTGACCATACGCCGCCCGAACAACAAAGCCGCCTGCCTGCTTGCTTGCTTGCTTGCTTGTCTGCTTGCCTGGCTGCGTTTACGTTTACGTGCGTCAGGGTGTTTTCCTTCGACCCGCTCCGGATACGTCGCTCGCGGTTCGCCCCGCCTGAGCGACCCTCAAGCGTTTACTCGCTCGCTCGCTCTCTCTCTCTTTCTCTCTCGTGTCTCGAGTCTTAGCTGATCCTCGTGTCGCAGCGCAGCGCGAGAATCTACACTCTCTCAGCTCGCTTGTTCGCTCGACCGGATGTGTCTGCCCACCTCGCTCCCGCAAATTTCTTTGTCGCGCTACTCCTCGATGCACACTTTCCAGGCGCTCCACTGGAGCGGCCGTCGGCGTGTACCGATAAGATTTTCCTCTTATCGCTTGCCGCGGAGGAGGATGCTCGCTCGTGCATCAGCGAGCTCTCTCTCTCTCTCCCTCTCTCTCTTCGCACGCTACTCAAGCCGAGTGAGAGGACGTCCGGAGCAGTATGGAGCGGTTGCGAACACTTGCGGGGTCTAGCGGTACTTGGAAGCGGTAGTAAGCGGGTCGTGTCATTTCTCATGGGCGTCTCCTTCGACCGTCTGGCGTGCTCGGCGCAATGACATTCGAAGGATGACAGTGGAAGGAACTTCGACGAACAGCCGACTCAATTGCTGGACACAGGATACATCGCTTACTTCGTGCGCGGAGTACGCTGCGCGCGCGCGCGCGCGTATATTCTCTGAGGGACGGGGTGATTCTACACGTACGAGTTAAACGTGCCATCACGCACACACGCATACGCGTCCGCGGCCAACCGTCGCCCGGCGACGCGCGGTGACTAATCGCCGCAAAAAATCCTCGCACGCATTACCAGCAGCTCTCACTTTAAGCAGGGGATTCGCGATGATCTAGGGTCCATCTAGGGACGAGGGAGGAAGAGGAGGGAGAGCTGCTGCTAGGCAGGAGGAAAAACGTATTTGTCGATAGCGAGAGCTAAAATCCCTTGCGCCCGAGATACCTTCGTCTCGTTGCTCTTTCCCTAAAGTAATTAGCGTTCGCGGGAAAGTCCACCTCTTAGTATTCGGAGCGCATTAATTCCACACGACAGGGATACCCAATCGATTTATCCATAGCCGGTGATCGAAATATTGCGAAACTTGGAGCGGTCCGTGATACAGTGATCGATCGAATCAGAGAAAGGGTATCGGATGAAGGAAGGTGATAGGCATGGGGCGAAATGTCAGAACGGGCCCAATTTACATGGAGCGTTCGATGAAAGGAAACTGACCGCCTGGCTGGCTAGCAGCAGCGCGCAGTAGTCGGATAGATTCGCGTGGAAGAATCCGCTTGCTGAGAGAGAGAGAAGGGCGGTCAGCGACTGCGGCCTCTGCCGCCGATGTCTGCGTGTACGTGCCTGCTATTAATCTCGCGCAGCGATACGTCACTGCGAGCCAGCAGCACCGCCTAACCGACTCTTATCGAATTCGAGCCACCCAGACCTCATTATACATTCCGGGCCCGGCGAAACACACATCGCTATATGGGAGGCGTCGCCGACCCGATAATAAATAGGGATATATAGCCGTCTCAAGTTTTTCTCTGATGCATCAGGAAACTGGGAGCGTTCGACAAAAGAAAACGAATAAGGCACAATGGATTTCAATATATGCGTGTGCCAAAGTTATTCGTTCACCACCGGATACCTGTGTGCCATTGCCTATCGCGTTCCGCGGTCAAGATAATTGGGTGTACTTCTCAGTCACGATAGCGCACCCGAATGAGAAAGAAAAACCAGTTTGGTGATCGATAGTAACCATTATCGATTATCAATATCTGTTCGCGGTGCGCGTATTAAAACGGGCCGGTCGTGGGACTGCCGGGAGGCAGATGCCATCGTGGCAGTAGCGCAAAGAGGATCCGAGGGCCCAAAGTGCGCCAGGGAGCCTGGCTTCAAGAGCCAAAGCTCTCTCCTTCTCTCTCTCTCTCTCTCTCTCTCTCTCTCTCTCCCTCTCTGTCCTTGGGTATCGCATCTTTCGGCGAAGTCTCTCGGTGAAGCCACGGGTCGAAAGATAGCGGGTTCGGAGGAGGCAGAACGTAGGAAGGCAGCGGCCGAGACGTAATGGAGCGCGCGCGAAAGCGAGGGGAAGGGTGGAGAGGAAAGGGACTAACGAGAGAGAAGGAGTGCGCGATGGCCTAGGAGAAGCAGAGAGAGAAGTATCCTCTTTAGAAGACCCTTAACCCTGCGGGTGACGGTCGAACGGTCGGTCGGTCGGTCGCTCGGACGAACGTCAGACAAAAGGGATCGGCCAGGAGCAGCGCAGAGGGTATGAGGAGGGTAACGGTGGTGCGAGACCTGCGAGACGGGCCTGGCGCTGGCGAGCGGGGCCGTGCGAGGATGGCATGGCAGGGCAGGGCATGGCAGGAGAGGGCAGAGCGTGGAGGGGCGGAGGAGGGTGGAGGAGAGGGTGCGCGCGAGCGACGTGGGGAGACATAGGCCTGGCTGGCAGCAGGAAGCTCGCGATGCGTGACTCACCAAACGGACCGAATGGCATAGAAGCCGCGGCTTCGCGTTCGCGCTATCCCCGTCTCTCTCGCACCCTCTCCCCCACCGTCCTTCCACACGCTGCGGCTTTCTCTCCCTCGTATATCCGTGCGCGCTCTACCGCTCGTCGCTCTCCTCTCTTCTCTCGCTCGCTCGCTCGCTCGCGCACTCTTTGCCCGTCGAGACCCATCCTACCAATTTCCCCCTGCGCTCGGCCACCCAGCCGCTCCCCCGACACATCGGCTCCACCAAGGAGCGAGCCCCCTCGACTGTTCCCGTTCTCGTTCCCGTTCGCGTTCCTCATCCACGCCGGCTCTGGTTCCTGCCTAGCCCCTGCGAGAGCGCCTACTCACTCTCTTGCTCTCTTTCTCTCTCTCTCTCGATCTCGTTTTCTCTCACTCTGCTTCATTTTCCCTGTCTCTCTCGATCCGCGCGTACCCGCTTGCATCGCAAGCGCGCGGACGAACCCTTTGTCCTTTGCCAGCGCCTCGCCTTGTTTCACACTGTCTCGCGCGCGCGAGCACCAGAGCCGCCTTCTTTCCTCGTCAACGTGTGACGTGCATGCGTGCGTGCATGCACATTCCCTGTCTCGCGCGCGCGCTTCACCCGAGAAGGACGGAGAGCTCGATGCGTATCGCGAGAACTTCTAGCCAAGTGCTTGGAGCTTCTCCATCTCTCTCTCTCTCTCTCTGTCTCTGTTACGCTTGGTGGATACGACTGCCACTGCCCGCATACGTACTTACTCGGATAGGGAAGGATAGAGAAGGAGGGGAGACGTGTGCACGTCTGCCTGCCTGCCTGGCCGACGTGCGTGCAGCCGGGCGTGCGTGGCTGCATGCGTGCATCCACGGATACATGGGTGCACGAGAGCACATGTCTGCGTCTGCTGCTGCTGCTGCTGCTGCTGCTGCTGCTGCTCGAGCGATCGGAGCGGGTAGTCGCCTCGGTAGTTAAACGACTAGCCGAGGAATTAGCGAGTCTGTACTGTTAGGAAGAAAGAAGGCGCGCGACGCTTTTGTAGAATATTACCAGCTGATCAAACCACTATAATACACAGTGTACTGTACTACTTGAATGGGTCCCATTCAAGTTTCCCGAACGATCCTCTTACTATCTGTGCTAAACGGGGGGTGTCCATTAAATTCTTGTGCAATTGGGGCGCAACTTCCCCGATGTAAACCAGGAACGAGTTCTACTGTAACCAGGCAGACGGTCCGTTCCAATTAAATGAGGACTAGATCCAGTCGCGGCGAATTAATTGACATTAATTGAGTCCGGAGGCCATTAATAACCCGTGGTTATCTTTATCTTGGCATTTCCGAGGGAGAGAGGCAGAGGTTGGTGTAGCTCGCGTAGCTACTTGTTCGATTGTAAAGGCAGCGCGTTTCAATTTGCAAGGTGTTCTTCATTTGCGAACACAGTGGGAGAGAGCTCGCGGTGCTCTCGAATTTCGTGGAGCACAATGGGTCGAGCGAATAGTGCCGGAGGATGATGTAGCAGTCGAACAGGGCGGGCGGTGTTGTCGGGTGGATGGAAGGCTTTCGAAAATGCTGGGGGAATTTCGCGATGGCATTGACGCCCGAGGATAGGACTCCGCTCGCTCGCTCGCTCGGGAGCGCGGTACGTTAACAGGTAAGGCCTGAGAGCCATGACGGAGCGGCATCTCCTCGCTTGCGAAACGACAGGAGCGGCGGCGGTGGCGGGGCCCGAAGCTCGCTCGCGCTCGCGCGCGCGCGCAAGCCCCAGCACTCGCCTCTTTGTTCCCGGCTCGCAGAGCTCGCTCGCTCGCTAGCTCCGATCGGTTTGCAGGCGTCACACGTGACGTAACTCTGCGGTTACGTTTCCCGCGCGCACATATCGCCCTGGTGCGCGCCCGCCCGCCTCTCTTTTCAGCCACCGAATCACCGCCGGAAGCGGACCGAACGACGAAATCGCCGGATGGATTGGAGCACACTGCTCTCTCCCTCTTTCTCCCTCCGCTATCTCGTATCTTGGAGCCGGGGCTGCCGCCCGTTCACGCGGCATGATTTCTCTGCCAGCAGCACTGGACCGACCAACCGGACCACCCCGCCCCTCCCCCCTCAACCATACTCCTACTCTTGCTGGCCCAACAGTACCCTAGGCGAACCTTTCACCAACGAATTTTCCAGTTTTACCCTGCTCGAGATCGTTGCACGTCTGGGCCTGAGATTGACGGAAGCATCGGCCGCCCGGGGGACCATTTATAGACATGCCAGGCTCTCAGAGCCTCCGATCTACTTCGCGGCTCGCGCGAGCAGACTAGCAAGTCGCCGAGCGGCCGTGGGCGTTTAAATTTAAGCGTTTCTTTCGGACACTCGGGCTACACGACGCCGCGCGACCGAACGGCCGCGATACACTCTCGCGAGCAAGCGAGACCGTCCGAGGGTGGAATTGCATAAGCTCCTCCGCTTTACGTAAGAGCTCCCGACACACATACACACCTCTCGTTGAGCGTCCACACTTTGGGAGCACGCTCGTTAATAGAGGGCATCGGATTGTCTCTCGCCTTGAAGAGATATCGATCACCATTATGCCAGATACAGTCAATGCTACCAGCATGTTTTCCATAATCGTATCACAATTGAAG
Source organism: Ectemnius lituratus (assembly GCA_910593735.2). NCBI lineage: Eukaryota > Metazoa > Arthropoda > Insecta > Hymenoptera > Crabronidae > Ectemnius > Ectemnius lituratus. Next base: position 13,757,714 of record OU343039.1, on the reverse strand, counting down.
TTAGTTAAAGAGATGAATCTAGATTCTATTAAGGCTCGTCGTTCACGTAATTCGTAGGTTTATATTGTTTATGGTATTTATTTTGCATGTCCCTTGTACCCTTTTATTTTAAGACTTTTCCAATCAGTCATAACCCATCAACTTTTTCATTATTTGAAAAGCTGCATTCCATCTTTCCCACCCCAAGATTTTGTTCCTCATCCGTAACGGTTCGTACGCAGCCAAATCGTTGATCTTCCATGCACGTTCTCGTTGATCTTCACAACACGGCGAGGCAAGCGCGAAGCAAGCTGCCGGGCGGACGCGCGTGATCGCCGCGAGTTTGGCTTCTGTCGCGGTGTCGGCGTCGGCGGCGCGTTAATTTCCTACGGCCCCGTTACGTCGCCGCTCCGAAATCGGGCGTATGGAGGTCGAGTGGCGACGGCGACAGCAGCGGCGGCGGCGGCGGCGGCGGCGGCGGCGGCGGCGGCGGCGGTAGCAGCGGCGGTGGTGGCGACGCCAGCAAAAAAAGCTGATCGGGACTCGCGGCATTCGCGATCTCGCCCTTTGCCGATGACGTCAGAGAACGCGGCGCAGTCGCCGGCCGTGATTCGTCACGGTCTAGTTTCCCACCTCGACGTACTAGGGCATGTACATGCATGTGGCACATATACGAAGAAGTGAGATTGCTGGGTCGGCCTACCTGCGCCCGCCCGGCTGCTTCGCCCGTTCTTGCTGTGCTCACTGTGTTTCGTGGGTTTTGGCGCGGATGCAGGCAGGCACACGGCCGAGGGAGAATGCCTTTCTCCTTTCAGCTTGGCGCACGGACCTCGTTCGATCAGGACGCGTCCTGATTAACGAAATTAAAGCCAGCCGAGTGGACTGTCGTCCGAGCGGAATCGAAGATGAGTCTTCCTCATCGACTGCATCCTTCTGTCCCAGTAATCCCTTGTACGTCGTTCTCCCTCTTCGACCAATTGATTTCTTTATTCTTCTATACCAAACCTTTCCCCCCCGCTTTAATTAGCCAATGACGGGATGGTAGACGATCGTCATATAAGAGAAAGAGAAAGACAGAAAGGGCGAGAGTCTGACTAGGGTTTTCGGCCTCTGGTACGTAATACACGAGGAGGCATTTCAGCGCGAAGCAGCGCCAGCAGCAGCAGCAGCAGCAGCAGCAGCGTCGTCGAAAGGAAGCGAGTGGAGGACGGCCGGGCGCTGAAGAAATTTTAATTCGGGCGACCGTGCTCGATAACGCGTATCGAAACTCCTCGTCTCGCGTCGAGTCTCTCCAACGACCCAGCCGGCTCGCTCCGTCTCAGTTTTTCCACGGCGCTTCCTCGAGCGTGCTCTCCTTCTCCGGCCCTCTTACTGATTCCCCCGCGAGCCGCCCCGTGCCCCCCACCGACCCCCCTTCGCCCCTCTGCCCCCCGGCCCGCCTTCCATCGGCAGTTTTTATCGGGCAACGAAGGCACGGTGTGCTCGCCTCCATTATACCCACATCCATTCTACCGTGGCCCTGCTGGAAAAATCCGGCATCGGCTCTCTCGTCGACGGACGAATCCTCCTCCCTTCGCCCCTTTCGTCCCTCCGCGCCTCACAAACGGCCGCGCTCGCTCTCTCTCTCTTCTCGCTCCTTTCCATCGGCTCTTCGCTCTGTTCCTCTCTCTCCCTCTCTCTCTCTTACTCTCCGTCGACCCTTCTCGAACCCTTTTACAAGCCTCCTTTCGCAGCGGAGGACCACCGATTCTTTTTCTCCTTCTTTCATTCCGTCTCACTCGCTCTCCCAGGGAATTTTCACTCTCGGCAACCCCCGAGAGCAACGGGAGTCACGGCTCGCCCGGAATCGGTACGGAGCCAATGGGATTTATTGCGCCCGCGGTACCACGCTGTCCTACCAGGGCCTTCGGCCCTTTTCTCCCCCTCTTAGAAGGACGTACTGTGTCGGCTGACACGCTGGACAGAAGTCACCCTCAAGTCCTCCTATCTTCTATCCAAGACTTCCAAGGAAGTATTCTAAGAAATGTCTTGGTCTGGTTGGCCCCAAGAAAATGTGAAGTCTCGTCGAGCTGACAGACGGGCACTCGTGACGGGCTGAACTTGAAGCCGGCCCCGTGTCGGCCTCGCGGATCTCTTTCACAACGCGCATATTATCGTCTCATTTATCGGACCGCGATTAGGAAGGAGGGGAAAAAAAAGAGACGAGAGAGAGAGAAACATCAGGCATAAGTTTCTTCTCGCAAACGTAAAGCGCGGTTCCAAGTGGAATTCGTTTACCGGCTGATAGGACGCTCGGAAGCATATTCAGGAATCCGTTGGACGTCAGCCGGCACAGTGAGCGATAAACTTGTTTCGCCAAGCATCCCGCATTAGGTAATACATAACTGGAATGGTAGAGGGCTTGGTAGCAAGGGGAACAGTGGGGACTACGGGTGAGAGGCAGTGATAGAGGCGGAGGGCTGTAAAGGCTGGATGGCAAAGAGGAGGAGGTGGTAACGTCCAAGAGAGAGAGTGAGAGAGAGAGAGAGAGAGAGAGAGAGAGAGAGAGAGAGAGAGAGAGAGAGAGAGAGAGAGAGAGAGAGAGAGAGAGCGAGAGAGGGTGGGGAACGATACGGGGGAAGCAGGTACGCGTTCATTGTCCTCCGGGTAATGACGCTTCTTCACACATTCGACGTATTCGCGAGCGTGTAAACAATACTCTTTGTCGCAATACTCCGAGCCGGTTCAGGCTCGATTCGATTGAAGGCGTGCGTGGACGTGCCTGCGTAACGCGTACCCGTGACCCAGTTACATACGACTGATGTTGGCCAACATTAATGCTTGATAATTTTTGTATGTATTATATCGACTGTTTCATCCACCGAGTCGAACTCGAGTGCCATTATAGGAGATAGTCCTCCGTTCGAATCGATCGATTGATTACTTGCCTGTACTCCTGCACACGGATATCCTGTGAAGGAGAGCCGGTGAGATCGGTGGCACTTCGCTCTGAATAGTTCGAGTCATCCACCTAAAACACTTCGGTATTAATTTGTATAATGGGCAGTCCGTGAACTTGGACGCGCTGAAATGATTAGTTATCCTGTTGCGCCATTCCTCGAATAACCATAGCAGGTTGCTGTCGCTAGCGATCGTAAAGCGAAGTAAGATGTAAGTCGGTGCTGAGGATGGTAAGGCGACATAGGGAACGAGAGGGGGAAGGAGAGTGAGAGGCTGAAAACACGTGCATGACAATGGAGTACAAGCGGTCAAGACAGCAGCCTTCGTAGAGCGATCAATCGGTCCCGGCGCGTTCTCGGCTCGACGAGGAAAATAGTGCTGCTCGAAGGACGGAAGCAGAGAGAAGGCGAGGGAAACCAAGAGCGAGAGAGAGAAAGAGAGATAGAGAAAGAAGAGGACGGTTCTAGCACCGCGATATATCCGCTCGATTTACTTTCCCGACTCCCTTCTGTCTTCCTGTCCTTCCCCTTGCCGCTTTCTCGCTGCACAAAAGCCGGAGGGGCGAACAAAAAAAGGCTCGCTCGTCCGTGCGAGCGGCGCGCGAGCGAATATGCACCGCGAGCGCAATTATACGACGAACACGCCCGTAAATGCAGGTAGTAGGCGACGACGGAGAAAGGAGGGTAAAATACGAAGCTAACGTCCCGAAGCCTTGCACGCCTTCGGCGTTCAGGCCTCTTCTTTGGCGATGGCCTCGCAAACTTCGTCGCCACTTGAGACCCAACGATTTCCCTTTCAATCAAAACCATATTTTTATATTTATCACTATCACTAATTTTCTTCCTTCCCTCAACTATATCTCTAACAATTCTTAAAGTTCCGAGAGAAAGATATTGGCAAAGCAAAGAGGAGGTATCTACACTTTAATGTACAGTGAGCACGTCTAGCCTCTCCCATACAAGGCGCTCCCTTATAAAGCATTTACGAGCGAGCCGGCCGCCGCGCAATTCTTAATTACATAACGAACGCGCACCCCAAGACGCCGGTAAATTACGGGGGCGCTCACCACGGCAAAATAAAGAAAGCGAAGGGAGAAAGACACGCGCTCCTCTCACCCCTAGCGTTACCTCCTCACCACCCCCCTTCTAACACCCTTCCACAGTGCTTTCTCGAGCGCGCGCGCTCGGTTTCTCGCGAAATTTGTCCGTTTGCAGCGCGAGTGAATTTGGGGTGGGTAGGAACGCCGGACTAATAACAAAGGGGTAGGGGGGTTCTCTGGCAGGGTGAAACGGTGGGGGGGGGGGAGAAGCGAGGGTTCGAGGACTCTGGCCAGAGAGACGAGGGGCCGTGTGACTCTCGGGTAGCTGACAGCGCGAGAAAGACAAAGGCGGAAACACACAGAGGGCCTTCGTTCTCTCCCTCTGGCATCTCACTCTCTCGCTCTTTCCCTCTGAAACACGCCATAAGAGAGACAAGGAGGAGAGGGTAATGGCACGTGGGAGAGAGTGAGTGGGACATATAGAGAGCGTGGAGGACGAGGGAAGGAAGGCGGTGACCCGCGGTGCCTGTCTGCCGCGCTGGCCGCGTTTCAGATCCGCAGAGCTCTCCTCTAGCGCGCGGCGTTATAGCCGTTGCCTTCCTTCTCTATCTCACCCGACGTCCACTTCGTTATCGTCGCCTCTCTCTCTCTCACTCGCCTTCGCCGTGTCTCGCGAGCACTGCCTCTGCCTGCCTCGTCTATGTATGCAACGGGCACGTGGATGTATATATCTCTACGTATCAGTGTGTCAGTGTGTATGTGTGTGTGGGTGTGTGTGTGCTCGTCGGGTGGCAAAGAGTGGCGGTCGCGGGTCGCGCGGGAGCGCACCGGCGACGTGGTGGATCGTCGAGGCGAGCGGGCGAGCGAGCGCTTCGGGATCGCTAGGTGAGGCAGGCAGGCAGGCAGTCGGACGGGCGGGCGGAGGGAGCGGGGTGTGGGGGTGGGTGGGAGGAGTACACGTCGCGCGGCACGGCGCGGCTTGGCGCGGTTCTCGCTTCGCTTTGGCTTGGCGCGGTTGGGTTCGGCGCGGCACGGCGCGGCACAGTGGCCGAGGCGAGCGAGCGAGATATATCGTGGAAGCAATGTGAGCGAGAGGGAGGCGACGAGCGAAGGTAGCCGCGCGCGCGAGCGAGCGAAGAAGCGCGGGGGGCGGCGAGCAGCATCGACGGTGATCAGAGGACGGCGCGCGAGAGAGAGAGGGAGAGAGAGGGAAGGTGGATGACGATGGTGGCGCGAGGGAGAAGCGGAATATACCGCGCGCGCGGAGTATAGCCGGTGAGAGAGCAGGGTGGCAGCGACGGCGGAGGAGGATGGGGAGGATGAGGAGGATGAGGAGGATGAGGTGGAGGAGGCGGCGATGGTGGTTGAGGAGGTCGGGGAGTAAGAGGAGCCGGCGGCGGTGGAGGAGGTGGAGGGTGAGAGAGAGCCGCAGCAGCAGCAGCAGCAGCGGGCGACTGCGGCTCTGTGCTGCGAGTAGAGACCAAGCGAGGAATGGCGCTGTGCCGGCGGCGGCGGTGGCAGCGGGAGCGGGGTGGTGCGGCGAGGGGGCGGAATGGCGAGGGCTCGTGGAAAGGGGGCAGCCGGGGGGAGACGTACCAGGGAGGACGGAGGTAATTTGAGCGTCACACGCCGAGCGAGCGGCAACGAACGAACGCCAGGCAACGTCTATGTGCTACATAAAGAGGGTCCCCCATCCTCCCCCTTATGTATCCGACCCATCGCGAACCTACGATGCGACGCGACCCATGTACAACGCGTCCCAAAAGTCCCGTGTAGCCCGCCTAACTGCCCTGGCTGCCCTGGTTGCCCTGTGCTTGCCTGCCTGCCTGCCTGCCTGCCTGCCTGTCTCCTGCTTCAGCTTCTGCCTCCAGCCTGAACCGACTGCCCTTCCTGTCTGTCTGCGTGCCTGCATGCCTTCCTGCCTAGTTGTCTACCTGGTTGCAGCTTCTACTTACTCCTTGGCGCCCCGTCCGCGTCCACGTCCGCCTGATTCCCTCTTACCATCACTGCACCCTCTCCCCCGCCCGCACCCTCTCCTATTCCTACTCCTCCTCCTACTTGCTTGTCCTCTCCGTCACTGTGCCAACGCCGCACTGCACGACACACCGATCTCCCGGTCCCGGGCTATATGGCATCTATCAAGGACCATGCTCGCTCCTAGCTTAGCACTGGCTGCCCTTTAACCAGGCTTATCGCTCGCCCACCGAACCAGGCTATCACCGCTCCGATGAGCCAAGGAAGCCAGCCACTACGATATTTTTTAAAGACTACCCTAGTCTCTCTACTAGCTGGGAACGAGGGTGTGGTTTTCGGTGGCAACGCTTCTTTCCCCAAGACAGGAATGAGGGTTCCGGTGTGCAGGTCTTTTAGCTTTCTCGGGGACACTAACACTACCCACCATTCCTCTAGCATGCTCGCTACTGTATTTTAGATGAGCGCCTTCCCAGCGCATCCTTTACTGACTTCACTCTTTGGAAGTCCATGTTTCCACCAAGAGAAATCGGTCACCGTCTTTCTAATTATCCGAGGAACGGTAGGGAAAGTCGATCAATACAAATCCCTGTTTGAGTTTCTGTTGGCGAAGTAATACGCGTTCAGAGGGATATTGCGTAGTCGAGCGTTCACCGCGCGCGGACCAACAGGTGAACTCTTGTAAAACAGTCTTGGAGAGTCGGCCAATTAGTTTTGAATAGGGCTCAGCCAACCTCCCCTAATTATTCGCCGGTCCAGCATATGCATTCCTAGAGCGAGCATTCCACTCGAAGCCGGCAACGCGCAATTCGAAATCATGCCAGGCTCGCCATAATTTTCGGGGGCATTGAGCTCCTCTCGCCTCTGTTAATCGAAGCGCAAAATTACCGTGGCATCGCAGCTCGCTGCAGCTACTGACGGCCATTCGGCAAGACGCTCTCGTCCACCAGAGCAAAGTCAAAGCCCAGGAAATTTGGTCAGAAAAAAAAAAGAATAAAAATCCGATTAGTGGAGTGGCGATGGCTCTGCTAGCTAGCATGAATGTCGAGTGCCTCGAGCGAGAGGTACGACAGAACGAGAACGATCAGAGGAATTCGGGATTGCTTGGCTGCTGCCGCTCCAACCATAACGGGCGCGCGCGCGCCAGAGATGATAATGGACGTTCGCATCATCTTTCGAAAGTTCCTACCGCAGCCTGCTGAAGTAGTACCTAGTACGTGTATATCAGATCGCTATTGGTACGGAACGGAGGGCGTAGAAGGAGGAACCAAAGGAGAGGAGTCAGGCATACATGTGAACATGGTCCGATGCGACGAGACGATACACACATCCTGCCTACAAAGCCTTCCTCCTTCTTCCCATAGCTACAAGAGATAACTCGCGCACTCTGGCTTCGCTCGCTTCTCCGGCATCGACGCGATAAAGAATCAAGCTGCTCGGCGTTCGACGGGGAACGAACATTAACGAAATTGTTGCGGCCCGTCAACCAGTGCCGCCCTTCGTTCCTTCCTTGCTGCTACAAATCCCCCTTCGTATTTCTCTCGTACGTGGCATTCCTCAAGTCCTGAAGCAGACACGTGCGCGAGCGAGCGATATCGTTGCGAAGGGGTTGATGAAACTGCTACTCCGATTAAATTGTTGCTCCAAGCTTGCAGGTCTCCGGGAAACCCAGAGAATTCAGGCGAGCGCGCTGAAATCCGAAGCGATGGGTGAGAAAAAGGCTGTGACGGGCGCGCGCACTGCACGGCTAGTTTTCTTTCCATCTACGGTAGAGCTTCTCTTTTTCTCGTCCTCCCCCCTCTCTGCCCCTCCTTCTAGCATACTCACTCAAAGAGAGAGATTGCCGAGGGTATGTCTCTCTGTGACTCTCTCGCTCTAGCCAACCCGTATGTCTCTCGGTGAGATAGAGGGACAGTGAGCGAGAGGGGCAGGTGGGGTTGGGGTGGGGTGAGAGAGCCGGGCAGAGCACGGGTGCGGAATTACGGGCAGAAAAAAATCGCGGGTAATCGCTCGTCACGTGTTATTCGCGTCGAGTTGGCGGCGGGAGCTCACTCACCGGATGGGCAAATTATCGGTTCGTTCGCCTATCTCGCTGTAATCGTCGATGAAAGTAATACGCGCTCGCTCTCGCCCTGCTCTACGCTCGGCAATCGTTTAATGCGCCGGCAGAACTTTTACGGGGCAGAGCGGCCGCCGGCTCCGCTGTAATCCGGCGATTATATAAATGTGGAGCGTTTATTTAAAGAGGATCAATCGCCCGGCTAATCCAGCCGCTGAAACTTCCGGAAAAGTTGCCACGATTTCCGTGGCATCTCTGCCACCACCAACGGCTGACCATGCCTCCCCCCCCCCCCCCCCCGTACGGCGTTCGCTGCTCATGAATGAACGAGTGTACACGCCAAGTTTCCAGCACACTCGAAACATCCTGTACCGACACGGGATACGCGCTCCTCGGTAAGCGAGAGTACAACGCGCAAGACTTTCCTCCGAGCATTCTTGAAAGTTTGAAGAGTCGAACTTCCCGCGATAACACACCGAGAGTTTGACCAATAGAATTAGAATGTCTTCACAAACAGTAGCTATGTTCTCTCTTTACTTAGGTCAGTGATCTCACATCGGAGTGACTTTCAAAGAAATTCTCATAATTATTCCTGAGCATTAAAACTCTATCAAAGAAAGAAGATACTGCGCATTACTTCGTCAATCCCTTAGGAAGGCGAGAGGTCGGCGTGAAGGCGATGCGAGGGTGTGCGAAGAGCGGGGGTTGGGCGACGGTAAAAACGAATCACGAAGGCCGAGGTATCCGCGTGAGTCTGGGTTCACAGAAGGAGGATGGAGAAGGTTGATGGAAAGGTCGAGCGAGGCTAGCTGGGCGGGTATGGGGGTGGTAAGGGTGGGTAGGGTGGCCGAGGCGGAGGGTCGCGCGATTAATTCGCAGAACGACGAAGGATATTCCCGCGGCTGGCCCCATATAAGCCCTGGGTTGGGTGCCCCTTCGTTCTCTCTCTCTCTCTCTCTCTCTCTCTCTCTCTCTCTCTCTCTCTCTCTCTCTCTCTCTCTCTCTCTCTCTCTCTCTCTCTCTCTCTCTCTCTCTCTCTCGGTAGCCAGAGAGACTAACAGAGACGAAGGGATCGTGTGTACCGCCTGCAACCCGCAACCCTCGGTCCATCCTTCGGCCGGCACCATCTCTCTCCGCATCTCGAGCGGTGTCCGCGGCATTAGGCGTCGATCTACCGAGATACGGAGATCGAGGCAGCGGTGGTGCGCCTCTAGCCTCGTCGATGCCAAGCACGTCTGCCTTTTGGGGCGCTCTCCTCCTATATACGTGCCTCGGTACATACGTATACATATGTACATCTGGTACCCCGGTGCGAGCCGGTGTACATACTTCCAGGTCCGCGTTCGCTCGCTCGCGGCTCCTCGCGGCGTATGTACCCTCGCGTCGATAGGTACATAGGTATATAGCGCGCGTACACACCTAAGTCCCTTATGTACGTATGTGCTGGCCTACCCTGGCTCTGCTCATCGGTTCTCTCTCTCTCTCTCTCTCTCTCTCTCTCTCTCTCTCTCGCTCTTGGTGTAGCTAACGTATACCCCGGGCTGGTACATAACGTAGGTGTATGTAGCGCCGGGCAACCGTGGCGCGGCACAGCGCGGCAGCGTCGGCAGCGTCGGCGGGTTCGGCTCCACGCGGCCCGCCGCGGTATGTTATGTACAGTCCACACTGCCGGGGCTCTCTCCGCTAGCCTGGGCGCTCTCTCGGCCGCTCGCTCCACCGGCATTATGTACCTCGGGACACACAACGCTCGCCAGCGCTCGCCACTGCTGTCCTCCTCCTCTACATATAGCGTTCGCCCTATGTAACACGGGGGTAGGACCGCGCGGTGAGTCTCTCTCCTTCTCTCTCTCTCTCTCTCTCTCTCTCTCTCTCTCTCTCTCTCTCTCACTCTCTCACGTTCGAACATTCTATCTCTCTCGCGTTCAAGCGTCCTAGCCGCTCTTCATTGCTCCCTCGCACCCAAAGGCTGTCCCTTCGTGTCTCCCTCGCTCCGGCGCTCGCTCACACGCTACGGCTTCCGCGAACCGGGGTCACTTATGTATATAGAACGGCAGAACCCGACTCCACGGCTCTCTGCTACTCGCCTCGCGAACTCGCCTGCAGACCAGATCCATAGTTAATTACCGGCCTAATCTCTATTCGCGATTGCCCGAAACCGCTCGTAAATCCCTATCGGTGTGTGTGCGTGCGAAGCGCGCCGGCACACACCGCTCTATTTCGAGCGGTGGCGCGTCCTCCTCCTCCATCTCCTCCACCTCCTCCTCCTCCTCCTCCTCCTCCTCCTCCTCCTCGTCGATTTCCCTTCCGTCCCACCTGCCCGACCCACAACCTCCGCCTCCGCCTCTGCCCTCTGTCACTAGCCCTTTGCGATCGTCCTTCCTCCCCCTTACCGGTCTCTCCTGATCTCGCACTACTACTCCGGCTAGCCAGCTTGCTAGCCAGCTTTGCCACCACACTGCACTGCCCCATTCTCGTGGGCGTGTTCGTGGCACACGCGCGCCGATCGCGCCTCGCTGCATCTGCACATGTGTGTCTGTATGTGTGTGTGTGTGTGTGTGTGTGTGCCGTGCACCTCTTGCACACGGGGGAAAGACAAAGCGAGGGGGATGGAGAGCCTGCGGACGCGAGGGGGCAGGTGGAAAGCGCTGCAAAGCAGGGAAGCGGGCTTGCAATCGGCCCTCGCCGGCAACGATGGTGTAAGGACAGTGCGAGGCAATGGGGAACCGCGGCGATCGATCGCTTCGATCGATCCTACAGATATATACCGTTAAGAGGGAATCGGCGAGATTGCCGTGTTCCGGGCTCGACCCGCCACTTCCGGTCACGAGGAGAGAACCACGCTTACCGAGGAAGCTCCCTCTGCTCTTCTCTGTCTGTCTGTCTCTCTCTCTCTTTACCGATCGTACTCTATTTCTCTCTTCGTTTCTCTTGGTCGGGTGACCAGCGACGAGCTGGCCAAGCTTTCGTGCTGTACGACCGCGGGGCCAACTGGAACGAAAACGAAGTAACGACCGCCACCGGATAGGTGGCCCCTCTTCGGCTTCGCTCGAGAGAGCAGAGCCGAAGCTCCCGGCTCTCTCTGCTTCCTGGTGCAAGCCGCTCGAATTTACTTGGCCACAGCAGCAGCCAGTCCACTGACGAACATCGGCTCAGCAATGAGACGAAAGGCCGAAATTACGAGAAGAGCTACTGCTATACACAGTGAAGCAGATAGTCGGCTAGCGACACTTTTCACATTCGAGGATCGTAATGATCCTCGGGGAAGGAACGAACGGCGAAACTAGATTGGATCGATGGTTAAGGCCCCCCTCGGTGAGCAGCCAGCTCTTCCTCTCCTCGCGGCAGACGGCTTTTAGGCGATGAGGAAAGGAACTCACTCGCCCTAGCTCCGGCCAAGTACCCAACGGTCTTCCCGTCTTTCCCTTTATCAGACGGCCGTCGAGGTTTCCGTGCTTCCCTCTCACCGATAGCCGTGGTTACCAAAAGGGAGAAGCACTCCCCACTCGGATTTGCCTGATCTTTGTAAGATCGGCGAAACTATTTCCGGAGCCGGCCACTTGCAGCCGCTTCGATCCGAACTAACTTCGTTATACCGCTCGCCCGAGGTATGCCTCGTTAAAAGCCCACCTTCCCTCCCTGCGATTTTGCAATCGCGCGCCCGATTATCGATAATGGATAGTCCGGAACATCGCATTGTTTTTCCGCTGGGTATACGCCACCCGCGTATGTACTATCTCTCTCTCTCTCTCCCTCTCTTTATATGTACATATATACCAGCCTTGCCAGAACGAGAGAGCCCTTCCCCGGTGCTATAGTCGGCGCGTTGATTCGCGACAGGTTCGCCCTGCGGGATCGATTCCCGGCGACCCTTCGTCAAGAAGGGTCACGCGAAGTATATTGCCTCGCGGTCTTGCTTTCGCGTGGAAGCCTCTCGATGTCGGCTCTTCTCCTCTCCTCTCCTCTCTTCTCCTCTCGTTGGTCCGCTCCTTCTCGATCGAGCGGAGCGAGAGTTCGCCAAGTATCAAGGAGAGCAAGAGAGAGAAAATGAAAGAGAGGGAGAGAGAGAGAGAGAGAGAGAGAGAGAGAGAGAGAGAGAGAGAGAGAAAGAGAGAGGAGAGTGGCATCCCACGAATAGTTGAGCCGGCGAGCGGCTCGCCGGGCGAAATAGAGAAGCGCGTAGCTCCTACATCGAGGCCTCGTCACAGTCTTTTTTGCGGCGACCGCACTCTACGGGCATAACGCCGTGCGATCTCTTTGGAGGTGTGGCCGCCTCTGGCTCGTCGGTTACGATGAAGATGCTGGAGAGAGAGTGCGGAGCGCGAGGCCAGGGTGGCTCCGCATAGCTATGCCGCGCCGCTACCATTAACTTCTTCTTCCACGGAGTTCGTTGCGATGAAGCCACTCGACGTGGAGCTTCTTCTTCGCCGGTAGTCTCGCTTGCCTCGAATCGCTGAGCCACGATGAGGCCGGCAAGTACTCAGCATCCGGCGCGTTCTTGCGACCCAAGCCGCCTCTCTCGGTGACGAGCACACATACACGTACCCATTATTACTGTCGGCGATCGAGAGCCGACCAGGCCTCTTCTCGCACTCACTCGACAGAGCGGTGATCCTTGACGAGGCCACTCGCTACAAACCCGATGCCTTCGCGAGCACACCAACTTGCTTTTCCTTGCTTGCTTGCTTGCTTGCTTGCTTGCTTGCTTGCCCTGACGATGCTACCGACGCCCGTTCGTTCACCGTTACTCTCCGCGACCCTGTAATCGTGCGCGACGCACGCGGAACTAATGCGCCCGTCGAAGCATCGGCAGCAGGACGTTGCGAGCTAATGAACTATGTTAAATAATCGCTAGCCCCCGGCTTAAAGGCCCCATTACCACCGGTACTAACGAGCACCGCGCACCATTTCGGAGAAAGCATGTCGCTCCTTCGGTCTAGAGTCACTTTTTCACGCCTCTTCAAACTTCCACATAGATCTATTATGTATATTGTACGTGTATCTTGCTTCGAACATCTCGAATACTTGGACTTTTCGTAAACAGCCGGCGACCTCGGCCTATCGTTATCGCCGCATTCTAAATCGCGCTCCATGCTTTCTCGCGGGGATCGATTCACCGATCTCACCGACGAAAACTCCTCTTCGTATGTGTTGGATGTGTGTAATATGTCTGTGTAGTGGTGCAGCTGGAGCACACCAGTTCGCTCGCTCGCTCGCTCGCTCGCTTGCTCGGCGCCCATTATGGCGGACGCGCGCATAAGACACGATCGTGCTGCGGTATGGTCATGCCTAATAAACTAGTAGCGGGCAGTTACTGCCATACGTCATTGTGCAGTTGCCCAGTTTCCACGCCGATTTTGGAGGCCGGCTTGTGCTCGGCCACTGCCTCTACCCTTGCTTCCTCTATGCTGTTCCATTGCCCATGCACCATATGTGGAACTAGTTCGAAAAGGATTCTTTTTTCTCCCCTTTGAAATTCGTATTGTTATAGTATTGAAGATTAATGAATATTTTGAATTATTAGATCGTCGTTTCTTTTGATACATGGTTAGGGAGATTAAAGTTAGAGGCAATAAATAAAAAGAATCAGTCGATCTTTTAGTAAGATTGTCAAGTTCTTGCGTGAATTTCTACATTTTGTGATATCTGGGCCGACGTCGGCGAGATTTTCAGCGACGTCGATGGCGCGTGACCCTCCACCGTCGCCTGTTTATCGCAGCTGTTCGCCTTATTTTCCGCGGGTCGGCCAAATTACAGGCGGGCCGCCGCGATATTTCACGTCGACCACGGCTAAGCGAATACTCTCCGATAGAACGAGTATGAGAAGGATAGTATGAGTGTGAGAGTAAGAGAGACGGGGAAAGTAGAGCTCGCGACGCGCTAGGCTGGGCGACGCGGTTCTCTCAGGCTGGCGACGACGCCGACGCCGCCGCCGGCTCGTAATCTCCGAGCGATAATTTGCGCGCGATCCCGTCGCGCTAACTTTCGAGGAGGACGAGGGAGAAGGGCGCCGGCGAGCCGAGGGGAACCAAGCGAGGCTGCAATCTCGTTTAGCGGCCAGGCATATTCCCGCACGCACGCACGCACGCACTCACGCACGCACGCACGCACGCATGCACGCAGGCACTCGCCGGCCCATACAAATTACAGGCAGCAGCAGCAGCAGCAGCAGCAGCAACAGCAACAGCAGCAGTGCGGCCCACCACCGTAACTTGTGTGTCATCGGCGGCGATGACTGGCGAGCCGCGCGGCGAGGCCGTTTCCGCGATAATATCCGGCTGGAGACGCCGAGTCGAACGCCCATATCTGATCGACGCCGCGTGGATTCTCCGACGATAAACGCGTTTCAAAGGTTCGCCCAGTAATCCGTTTGGAGAGGAGGAGAGAGGGACAAGGGAGAGAGACTTTAGTCGAGCAAACCGCTTCTCTCTCTCTCTCTCTCTCTCTCTCTCTCTCTCTCTCTCGGCGTTCGGTTCTTCGTTGATCGTTATTAATTCGGGCGAACCGGTTGTCGCGGTCTCGCCACTTAATCGATAAGAGTTACTCTCCTCTCTCAGAACCAAAAGAACCACCGGCTGCTCTCGATTAACGCGTCAGAGCGCCAGGAGGCTGAACGAAGGGGGCGACGAAATTTTTCAAAGGGGGGAATGTAACAGCGGTCCAGAGAACGGAAGCTCGCTTGCCCGCTAGCCTCGTTACAGTTCTCCCTCTTCCTACGCTTTTCGTACCCAGTCTTTATGAGAATTTGAGGGATATTCGATATTCGATAGTCGCCTCCGCAGAATTTTGGTACCGGCGAGCATCGCTGGTAGCGGCGACGTTTTTCGTTCCATTTGAGAGAAGCGCAGGGCTTCTCGTGGCGCGACGCGCGCGGGTTACAGGCACGTGAGCGGAATATAAAACTGGCAGAGGCGGATGACGGCCGGTCTGTGATTAAATCCGCGGATGTCGCCGGCCAATTAGAAGTGAGCCAACCCAACGGAAGGAACGCCTGACACCGACTCTCGACTCTTGTGTGGGCGATCGCGCGAGCGCGCTTTCCGTAGCACCGCGCAGTTTTATGATGGGTTCGTGATCAAGGGAACGAACGCCTGGTATTTCTGGCGAGTGGACAAATCTCTGTTCCCGGTGTTCTCCCTTTTCTCTTCTACCTCTGTGGCTCGCGACCGCCCGGCGCGACTATCTGTCGCCGAAACAAAGGCACATGCCGAAGTAATTAAGGGACCGACCAGCGTAATTAAGCCAGTGAAAATACGAGAGGCAAATGCCGCGCTAAAATAACTCTCATCACCATGCGATAATCTTTCGATTACGACTTCACAAATAGCAGGACAACTCTCCTGTATAACATGTGCCGCTTTTCCTTTCACCGTCCGACCATCCTGAGACCTGTTCTTATAAGACGAAGACACTCTTCTTTCTCTCTCTCTCTCTTTCTCACAGCGAGGATCGTTTTACAGGAGCGCGCTCCGATTCCTCGAGAAATTTGCCCGCTTCGCAAGTTCAAGAACTCGATTGGTAGAAGAGAGGAGGGCGGCGCACACGCCGTCAGCTACCCTTGAGAGTAGGCGACTACTTTAACTCCAACTGCATTCGCAACCTTTCAATGAGTTTGACCCAGCCAGTCGTTTTTACAGGTTGCCAGACTTTATACAGCTTCGTAGTTGACTAAAACAAGAGGAAACTGTCGGCTTGCTACGACAAGCAGAACGTCGGCGGCGACGGCGGCGGCGGTTCGTGTCCAATGTCGCGTTGATTTTATCTGGCGTGCGAGAGCGTGGCCCGGTTATGCGTGCACGACGACAACGACGGCCACGGCCCTGCCCAGAGCCTGTCTATCCGAGTCTGAGGCTTTGTTTTCATGCGAGCCGTTCGTTCAGCACGTGGCAGCAGCAGCCGCTGCCGCCGCCGCCGCCGCCGCCGCCTCGGTCCTCCCCCCGTTCCCACCGAGGAAAGCAAGGTCCGTCTTTCTTGGCTTCGAGCGAGGCGACGTCGTTTTCGCGACGCGCGATTTTTATACGCGTCGCGCCGCCTCGGAGTTTATCGACCCCGACTCACGGCGCGCCGCGCCGCGGCGACGTAACTCGCGGCTAAGGAGCGCACTCGAAGGTGTTCCGTTCGGACACAGACAGTGCGAAAGCAAGAGAGAGAGAGAAGGAGATAAAGAGAGATAAAGAGAGAGAGAGTAAGAGAAAGAGGAGTAGATATACGAAGAAAGAGCGAGAGAGTGAAAGACAGGGAGTAAAGAGAAAGAGTGGAAGGAGCGAGCGGCAATCGGGCAAGATAGGCGTTCTGCCGGCGGAGGTGGAGCAGGATTCATGAGCGTCCAGGGGAAACTTTCATTAGAGCTGATTTCGTTGGAGCTCGGCCCGATTAAGCCGCCGCTCCGAGGAAAGGCGATCGAAAACTCATCCATTCGGCGGACCGTAATTCCCGGACTTGCCGGGCCACCGCTCACCTGGCGAGAGAGAGAGCGCTCGCGCTCATTCGCTCGCTCGCGCGATACTCTCTCGCTCCAAGTTTCCACGGCTCTACACCCGAAGGTTAACTACAAGGCCCTCGTCTCCTACCCCGCTTCTTTCTTCCAGCATCACCGCTCGGATTTTGAACTTGCCTCTCGTTCGGCCAATTCGTTCCGCGGCACGTGTTTCGTAATGACTTTTCGTGCCCGACGAGAGACAGCCGTCTTTCATGTGAAATCGTCAACAGCTTCGACATTGGGCCAATTCTTGTTTGTAATGTCGAGTTTTATTCAATGGTATTTGTGTAGGAACGATACCTATCGTTTCTCTCGCATTTCAAAAGGCCCTGCTGTTCGCACGACCCTTGCGTAGTAGCAGTGAAATGAACGCGCACGCACGCGAGAAAAACGGCTAGCCGTTGATTTAGCCGGGGAATCGGGAGTTTTTTTGCCAGGTCAAAGTAGAGGTTCGAGGCCGGCTCGCGGAACACGCCCGGGGAAAAGTAAAAAGCGGGCCGCTGCTATCGGGTATCGACGTGGTCAGGCAGGGCAGAGCCAGGCAGGCAGGCAGGCAGGCAAGCAAGCAAGCAAGCACCCACGGCGAGAGAGAACCTGGCAGCAGAACCAAGCAAGCCCGAGGCGCACGTTCCGTTTCTGCCGCATGATCGTTCCTGCGAACCGCGCCACTTTCCAGCAATTATCGAAGCAGCCACCTCTCTTTCTTTCTAGCTTTTTCCTATCTTCGTCGAGCTTTTCTCTCTCACGTTCTTCGTCTCTTCGTCCACCGCGGATCCCACACAGACTTCAATTTGTAGGCTGGCATTAATTCAATTGCCCCGGCGACAGTTACCAAGGTGGTATACGTGTGGGCGTTTTATCGCCCCGACGGGCTATACGCGTCCGACACTCGCCTCTCCCTCTTTCTCTCTTTAGATACTTCTCGCTCTCTCCATCTCGCTTTACTGACAAGCCCTGTGACACGAGCGTCGTTCCGCGTTCCAAGTTTCGCGGTGGCTCTCCCCGAGACTCGAGAGTGTTCAACGTTGCCTGCCGCTCGCTCGATTCGCTGGAATCCGAAAAATTGTCGGCCGCAGCCGTCGCTGCCCGCCGATTGACCCGTTTCATAAATTCGCCCTTTACAGCCAGCGGTGTCAGACCGATTTTCACCAACCACCAGACACCTCTGATTCCTCCGGATAAGAAAGCGATGCTCGCTCCTAGCTCAATGCTTTTCACTGACACTTACATATACAGCGTGATGAGCTAGATGGGAAATCAATTTTTTTACTATCGAATTATTGGTAATACTGACATTGCGTAATTATTTTGGTAACCGTGTAATATCACTTGTACGGAGTGAATCACGATAGATATCGTCTTATTGGGTTTTTTTTCAAGCCGAAATCATTGAAATCCCAACTGTCACTGTCAGATAAACACGAGCACCGAGAAAATCAAATTTAGATCTATCTTTGGTATTCAACATGCTCTTTCTCTCTCTCTGACTCGTTCGTTCGTTGCTTTTCAAGCGCACCGGCAGAGATAAATAGTAACTGTAGCGCGCTCGCGCGCGCGTCGTTGAATATTCGATCATTTGCACGGCTCATCGATAATGCACAGTAGCTCGAGGGTGCTTAGGAAGGTATTTCGCGTTATTATAAACGCGCTGCGTGCACGAAATTCATTAAAAAGCGTTTAATCGGACGCGACGCATTAGCATGATTATAATTCAAGCTGGCCGGGGAAATTGGCGTGAAAAGAAACGTGAGGCGCCCGGGCAATTGGCTCGGCGGTACTGCAAAAGGTAGAAAGTGAAAGAGCCGAGAAGCAGTGGTGGCACACGTATGTATACATAACTCTTGCAGACGTATACCGTTGCACCTGGTTGCGGGACGATACATTTGTCACACTTGTCGCCCGTTTTATTCCATTATTGCCGGTGTGTGTCCCCCTCCTCCTCCGCCAGTGTTCTCTGCTCTGCGGCACTGCCGAGAGATTTAAAGGTAAACAGTTGGTTTCCGGTTCTCTCATAATTCGGTGGAGTTGATGGGCGATACTTGTCTATCCCGGAATTTGTTTAAGGTTGTCTGTCTCTGTGCCGAGAGACTGTCGACTAAAAAGAGGAGTGAGAACGATGGTAAAAAGGGAGAGAAAGAAAGAGAGATAGAGAGAAAGCAGTGGTCGGGCGAGGGTGGACTAAAGGAAAAAAGAAGACAGTAGAGATAGATCCATCGTTGGACTCCTCTCGTGCGGAATATTACGACTCGGTGACGTCTGTTAGGAGAGTTCCGCTTTAAAAAGAATACTTTAAAAGCCGGAGGGGTTTATAACGGGCCGGGGGTATATAGCACCGGCGTATAGTATAGGGAAGGAAGAACTACATATAGAGGTGTAACGAGCAGAACTCAACTCACGAACTCACTCCCAGTTTTTAGTGGCAACTTGTTGCTCTATGCCCATTCATACGGCTCTAACTCCCATTACGTCACGTCACATCAACTTATAATAATGGAAATAGCAGGAGCCGGCTGTGAAGCCCGAATTCGAAACACGATTATTTCTCGCTTCCCTCCCTCTTCTACTTCTACCCGAATACTTTTCACTCACTCTCTTTCTCTCTTTCTCTCATTCTCTACGACCTGCCAGTGAAAAGCTTTCCCTCTTAACTGATTCTCCACTTCCTTTTCGAGTCCTCTCGCACTGGAAACTCACACTCTTGCTTTGTTCTCTTATTCCTCGTGCTTTCTCTCTCGTTGTCACACCTGTCGAGGTGAGGCAGGAATGCAAATTTTTCGCGAAACTCGTCTGGAAGAGAGCGAGCAGCCTCTGTGCTATTACGTGCTGGAAAATTGGGAGCGCGGCAATAACTCGGCGAGCCAAGGCGCAATCTTCGACGGCGTCCTTCAAGAAGGTTCAATTACACGCTGCGCTCTGGACTGACGGTAAATTACACCGGCGGCAATATGTAACGTTACATTTTTCATAAATTTCTTTGTCAAGCCGTGATCAAGCAGGCGCGCGCGGGCGCGCGCGCTCTCGCGTTCTCTGTGCTGCACATGCATAATCCGAAGCATAATCGGTCTGCCTTCACTTCACACTTCACGTGGTACGCGTCCATGAATATGCACGGAGAGAACCTGCGGTTTTCAGGCGAGCATACGTGTATGAAAAACTCATGGTATTTGTATGGCCGAGCGCTTCGTGAACTTCGAATACCTCCTGGCCAGGCCAGTGGTGTTCCGCATTCCCCCTACTCTCTTCGTTCGGCATGTCCATACCACGGATGGTTAGGTGGAATCAGGGACAATTGGAGGATACAAGGCAGAGCGGGGAGAGATTTACTGTTTTCAATGAAAGCACCCCCCCCCCCCCCCCTTCCCGATTACGCATATTATCCGTGTCTCCCGGTCACCGTGTTGTACTCTCGGTTATATTCCCCTGTATTTCTTTAAAGCTGGAGGGTTCGGATAAAGGTGGATAAGTTCCGTCGAGCGTATATCGTGTGCTTAAATGCTTGGCTCGCCTCGCTCCGGTGTAAACTGCACGCTTTAATTTGAATAATAAGCACGAATACGTTAACGACCCCATCGGTCAGGTTCAGCCAAGGCTCTCCGGCGCACGCAAGCACCTCCTACCCTCTTGTTCTCGTATCGTCTCCAACTCCCCTGTGCCTCTCTTACGCTTGTCATTCACTCGAGAAGCGGAACGCATAATTTCATCCTGCTTCTCCTGGCGCTCGCTCTCCTTAATCACCCGCTCGTCACGTCGATTAAGGGATTTTTGTTCGAGAAAGCGCCAATACGGGTGCTGCACCCAGCAACTGCGCGTCCAAAGTCCAGCAAGCGTGTCACGCTTTAAAGCGGGTCTTCGCTTTTTGCGAGCGAGCGAACGGCGGCGTCAGCCGTCCCCGGAAAATCGCGCTCGTCGTTCTTTGAGCAGCAGCTTTTGTCAATGCGCCCGGGGCTAAATTACTTTCCGTAATGCGGCCTTTTACGCGCGGTCAATGCGCGCCGGCCGCTCGCGCAAAGCGGCGCATTAAACTTTCACAATATCCAGAACATACGTGCTCAAAATCATTATGATCCACCGTCCTCCCTTCGAAAGCCGCCCTCCCCCTCTGCGCTTTTACTCGCACCGGCACACTCGAGAGCTTTTTCGCGAGCGCGTTCGCTCACCTGTCTCTACTCCCTTTGTGCGAGAACGCTACTACTGCACGTGAAATCATTTTTATATGAAGTATGTACTTAGAAATCCATCGATCGCACGTGCACTTGAATGACAGAATGGGAACCGGCCAGTTCTATGTGTTCGTTCGATTTCAAGGCAAGATTTTTTTCAATTTCACTCGCTCGGCTCGACAGCCGATTTTTCCCCTCTCTCTCTCTCTCTCTCTCTCTCTCTCTCTCTCTCTCTCTCTCTCTCTTCAGTTTCATCTGGTCGTAGGTAGTGGAAGAAACGAGGTGGGGTTCCCCGTGGCGTTCCAGCTAGGAACGAAAATATA
Source organism: Ectemnius lituratus (assembly GCA_910593735.2). NCBI lineage: Eukaryota > Metazoa > Arthropoda > Insecta > Hymenoptera > Crabronidae > Ectemnius > Ectemnius lituratus. The sequence goes on along the minus strand of OU343039.1, from coordinate 13,736,767 downwards.
CCTCGCGGCCGCGGCGAAACGACCCTTCGTCCTCGGATTCCTCCTTCAGGATTCGAAGGACGGGACTTAAAGGCCCAGGACGGTCTCGAAACCCCCTAGGGACGAACAGTCACCGCCTCCACTCTCTCTCTCTCTCTCTCTCTCTCTCTTCTTCCTTTTTCTTACACGTTCCTTCGTACTCTCTTCGTCCTTTACCCTCAGCAATTCTGGCCTCCCTCTAATCCAGCTGTCTCTTCCTTCGCCGTCACTCTTCTCCTGTAAGAGTGTAAGAGACCGAACGAGAAGTGAAGAGGCTGCTGCTGTTTCCTTCCAGGAATGGCTCGCTCGCGCCTTGGCTCTTCCTTCGTTGGCTGGGACACGCGGTGTGCCGCGGATAAGCCTGGCCCGAAAAACCCAGCCATTAAAGGCGAAGGTAATTAGTGAGGGCTAACTACGACCGCCGCCAGTAATGCACTAGTTTAAGAGGGTCTCTCTCAGTGTGATGGAAGTCCACTACGTGGATAACCAAGCCTTGTATACAAGGTTCTTCGACTTGGAAAGGTCGTCCAATAGTGGTCGGCTTTGTTTGCATACGGGTCCTTCGTGGAGCGAGGGTATAACTGACCACCGACCGATATCACTAGAGAGTTCGCTTTGTTTCAGGTGGGAGAGTCATGGTTGTGTAATGGGGGAGAAGTTGGCACGCTTCTTATTGAAACATTGCATAAACACAGCAAACTATTACTCGAACAAAGTTAAATCCTTCCTCCCTCGCTTTAGGCTATCTTTTTCGTTATGAAGTTTAGTTCGAAGCTTAAGGTACACGCGATCTTCTATCGGCAGCGTTTCATTCTTCCTCTTCGAGCAGCTGCGCTCGTCCGTCATTCTTCGTAGGCAGCCGAGGTTCGGCCAGCAGCCACCGGCTAAAAGGTTTCGGAAATCATTCGCGCGCATACTTCTTAGCTTCAGGAGTCTCTCTCTCTCTCTCTCTCTCTCTCTCTCTCTCTCTCTCTCTCTTTCTGTTAGGATAAAGGAAAGGGAGGAGCAAGTCGCGAACGGAATTGTACGGGGAATCGCGTCGCCCAAGGCGCTTTCCTGGAACAGCAGCAATTTTCGACTATCCGCTAGCCCTTTTTGCCGCCGGGTCAAATTCGGCCGCGTACCTCTCTCATTTCGTAGCACGTCTTTCGAGGAAATTACTTATTCGGATGCGCGCTTTTCCGATTATCGCGCGAAGTAAAGTCATGATGAGAAAGAGAAGAGTAAAGAGTAGGAGAGAGAGAGAGAGACTGGAAAAGATCGTGGAATTTCTTGAGCCCTTGTGCTACGGGATTTAATCGGTATGTTGGAGGGTGCTGGGCTTGAAAGGAAAGCCCTTTAAGCGAGCAGCATCATTTTAAAGGAGATAGTTGTTTTCGAGGCACATATAGCCCGGGTTGCGCACTCCGATTTCGTACTACCTCGCCATCTGCTCGGCGAGCGACGCTAAAGGGGTTTAAAGGGGAGTCTCGTCTCACTTTTCGGAAGTCCCTTCGAGCTTGGGATATACCAAGAGAAGCGGCTTCTCTCGTCCTGTGAGATCTCTTCCCTGTCCCAGCCTCATCCTTCCGCAGTATGTACCAGAGTTACCTTCTGGCCAGGAAATTCGTTCGTCATTGCAAGGAGCAACTTTCTGTCTTACTACGACTGCACTGCGGCAATGGCCTCGCAGATTCCGTGCCAGCTAGCCAGAGTCCGCGTTTTGGGAATATAGCCGCGGGCCTTTCCCCTCGCCTTCTTCTTCCTACTGATCGATTCCCTGTAATCCGATTGTCCGCGAGCGAGAGGCTGTCGCATTTTTCCACGTGCTATTCTCAGCTCCCTTGTACATCGCTCGAGTAACACATCAGCACTACCATGATTGACAGAGGAAATGACATTAGTCAGACAGACTTGCAACTTCCCAAAGACTAATTACAACATTAATCACCTACGAGTATTATCCTTGTCAGAATAAAGTAAGATGGCATCAATTCAGTAATTACAATGTAGAGAAGAAGTTTCCTGGAAAATCGGAATTACAACCAATGGTTCCATCCGTTCTCGAATACGACGCGACCCTCAATTATCCAAATTCCGTGGCGCTCTAATTTTTACTCCGATCTTCCAACCCCAACCAAGGATCCTCAATTCCAGCGGCGGCTTTCATTTAGCTGGTGAGAGCGCACAGCGTCTTGCAAACTTCGGCGCCGGGTTTATTCTACTACGGGAACGCGGAGAATAGCAGAGAAAACGTACAGAGAGCTGCTCAAAAGCCGGTCAAAATTTCGAGATAGAGCGAGAGAGAGTGAGTCAGAGTGAGAGAGAGAGAGAGAGAGAGAGAGAGAGAGCGAGAGAGCAAGAGGGAAAGGTAGAGGAGAGTAAAGGAGGGAGGGAACCTGGCACGAGAAAATCGATATACGTTCCTGTGTTCGAGGCTCGCGCGAAATGGGTCCCCGCGAGGCGTAACGTAGAACGTTTTCAGGGCCTCGGGCAGGGCAGATAGGAGGTAGTTAGCAGAGGCAGACTCGTAAGATTTCGGTGTAGTAGTACGTGTACCTCGTCCTGTCCACCCTGCTGGCATAAAGGTTCCTTCATACTGATACACCCTACATTCCTGATACTTCCTAAATAATCCTTTCCTCTCCAAAACCCATTAACACCCTCTCCATTTCTATCAAATACCTAAATCTTATTAAACCATACAATAAAAAAATTCAACCAAACTTAAATACTTATTTCCACAAAATCTACTTTACATTTCCAATTTTATTACTCATAAATCATTTCCATAGTTACCAAACATAATTACATAATCCTTGATCCTTATAACACAGTATTACAATAATTCTTTCCCTAATAAAATCTTCTACCCAAATTATTTTCAAGTATAATAAATCTAGGATTACTTGACCGATTACGCGGTCATCGTTCGCGAGTAATAAGTGGGCAGTGATGAAGAATTACTAGGGAAAGTCTAGTTATCGGGAGAGATTTCTGTGAAGTAGCCTTAAAGCTTGGGTCGCCCACCCGCGCACTAACACAAGGAAAGGTAGAAGAGCGCTGCTATACGTGCAACCCGCGTTGCACATACTTGTGTTCGTCGCTCCCGCTGCCCCTGCTCTCTCTCCGCAACCCCTCTTTGGCGACCCTCCTGGCGTCCCTTGGCAAGTACCGATATCTCTCTCTCTCATCAGGCTCTCTCCCTCTCAGCCGTTCTCGCTCTGTCTCACTTCCTCTCTCTCTTTCCTTCTCTCTCTCCTGGCCGTTCAAATTCTCGCGCACACCGGGTGGCTATCTCTCCGTCGCACGCTCCGCTTCGTTTCGGACCTGAAGACCGAAGGCAGATCGATCGATCGGACGATTTTCCTCGGGGTTTTCCTCGCCGCGACGACCAGGAGGCCGCGCGACGAGGAGTCGGGAAATTGCTCTCGGCGCTACGGCCGATTCGAGCGGGGGAGAAAAAAATTCAGGTCGATCGAACGCACTCACTTCTCTCTCAGTCCTCTCTCTTGGGGTACTCCGAGGGACGAAGAGGAAGAGAAGAGAAGAGGTGATGGAGGGTGAGAGGGTGGCCGGCTGGCGGGAATCAAGGGAGCGGACGGCGTCGTCGTCGACGACGACGACGACGACGACGACTATGAGAAGAATGACGGCGATGAGAAACACAGGGCGATGGGACGAAGGGAGGAAACCGGCGTCGGTGACAAGCGCGAGGAGGAGAGCGAAAAAGAGGGTCAAGGGAGAGAAAAAGGTGTCCCTAAGCGAGCGAGCGAGTAGGCTGGCCGGCGCGCGGACATCGCGGCTTGCTTGCCGACGTGACGGATTTACGTTGGCTGTGCGAGGAAAGGAGGTCACGGACTAGAGAAAGAAAAAGGCGGCGGCGGCGGCGGCGGCGGCGGCGGCGGCGCACCGAGAGCGCTCGCGCGCACGCGACGGCAAAAAAATGGGCGTTAAACGGAGGAGGATTATGGCAACCTTGAACGAGTGGTAGCCGACTTTTCAGCGGAGTTCGCGATTACTGCAGTCGACGCCGCCGCCGCTCTCGGAACAGTCAGGACGCCGGCGTCTCGCAAAAAATCCGATTCCCCGTTGCGGGCATTTTTCCGCGAGACTTGCCAGCGACGACGGCGGCAACGGCGGCGGCGGCGGCGGCGGCGGTGGTGGCTGGAATTTATTTTTTGGTGGAATCGCGTACCTCGAACGCCGTAGTTGGAGTTGGACGACTAGCCCGACGGAACCGGATGGAGAGTTGGTTGCTCTCTCTGATAACACACCCCTCTCCTTGCTGCTTCTCCAATCCATCCGCTTCGTCTCTTCCCAAGCCAGACTCGCTCGACCGATTCACTAGAAGGGTAATCCCTTCACTGGCGAGCGCAAATGTAATTCGCGGCCGTCTTTCGCTCTCGCTGGGATAAATCAATTTCCGCGGCTCACTCGAGCGATATTTATAAATTTCCGGGACGCCTCGCTCACCGTCTCAATCACATTCTAAGAACGCTCGCGCGCGTTGAGAATTACAAGAGGCAAAGTATATTATGTCTGTCGCGACGCAAACTTAGTAAGCGCCACGCTCATTGGTGTATCGTATCGTATCTTGGTAAATAGCAGATAAAGGGAAATTTTCGGGCTGCATTTCTTAGAATTGTTAGCACTCATTTTTCTTTACTCGTATGTGATAGTCTTTTTTCGTGTCGTCTTTGATCGACTCTTTTCTTTGATTGCGAAAACGCAATCTTCCTGATTCGCTGAGCTCCTCCTCATTCTCTCGAAGTAACGCCATGGAGCCACGTCAATCGTGTCCGTCGGTTCTTCGAATCGTCGCCTCTAGGCTCGCAGTCGAGTCTCGATAAGGTCGCGCCAGATAAGAATCGAGACGGGAAAATAAGTGTCGGAGCGCACTCGAGAAAGAAGGGAAACGAGTGACACGTGGCACCGTTATTCTCGTACGACCAAGTGCGACAAACGCTTTGGAGAGTCGAGTTCAATCAACAGTGAACTATCACTGAAAGTCACGCGGCTTCGATGCCGTCGCGCCTTACACGGCACCGCAAGAATCATCAATCTCAACAGGTAGTCGATGATGACGTGCAACGCGCGACATTTTCATGACCCATGAAAATGTCTCGCATCGACGTCAAGGAGAAAGTGACACCGTTAACCTCGAACGACTGACAAATGCCGACAGGCAATTATCGTCCACCATTCGCAGAAGAGTGCAGTGTAACAACTGTCGTGTCACTCCATTTCCTTCTTTCGTCAGTCATTGTCAGTGTCTGCTTGATTCCTTTGGCGAACCGGTATAACCTGGCTCTGATCTCTCTTGACTTTCGCCCCGCGATTCGCACCACGTAAACCTTTAGCACGAGACAATATCATTGTACGATTACGACGACGTTAAGTATGTACTACGTGGACATAATGATGTACGGTATTACGCAGCGGCGAACCTTATCGCTTCACTGTACATGCAGTTAGCATAACGCTAACAACCTCTCACGAGATATATTCTATCTTTTCCTCTCGTTCGTTCTACCTCTTTCTCTTTTAACTGTACCACCAAATTCCCCACAGCGGTCAGACCCCCTATTTTCCTTTGGCTAATTCAATTTGTCTTTACTTCGAAAATATCTTCCCTCATTTGTACCAGGTATCATTCATTTGTAAGTTCGCGTAGGGTCAGGGTAATTAGGCTTGAATTGTAAATCCCTTAAATAGCGAAGAACGAGTTGGACACGGGGCGAAGTTTACTGTGAGATATGTAAGGGTTGATGTAAATCATTCATCGGTCACAGGTGTATCTAATGTCGGAGGAGGGTGGGACAGGGGTCTCTTTCTCTTGGTAGAGAAGGAGTTCCTGACATTGTACTCATAAACCCTGAATGCCAAACAGTCGGGTCGGCTGCCGAGCGACATCGAGCGACAACTTCCCCGGAACTCTTTAATCTAATCGACTCGAGCCAGCGGCCGAGTGGTCAAGGGTGGAAAAACTTTCACGAAGTAAATATTTGCCGGAGGCTTTGACTCGATGCCACCCGTAAGGCAGCCATTGCATAATGCCTTTATCTTTGTTGACCTTATCACGATTGAATTGTGACGCGAGACACATCTTCTCAAATTCGTTTTGAAATACAGAACTTTTTTTCAAGCCTATCAACATTCGAGCATTAATTGAGTTGCTCGACTTTTGGGAGATTACAGGTAATTGGAGTTAAATTTGTCTGAATGGTTTTGATGGCGCGGTAAAGAAGGAGAAACGGAGAGTATATAAGTGGCAGCTGGTTCGATCAGATAGCATTTACTCTTTGCTCGGGTTGCGAGCTCCTCCTTATCCTGTCGGGGTGGGAGCTTAGATACACAGATTCTTTTCCTCCTTAGGGGCCTGGCGAATAATACCAACGGATCATTTTCAAGTAGTAAGTGTTCCTGCGAACATTCTCAAGAGTTAGTCAACTCGAGCACCCTTCATTCGATTACTCCCTCCCCTTTCCTCTCTCTCTCTCTCTCTCTCTTTCACTCTCTTTCACTCCAAAGCCCTTTCCACTGCTTTCTTTAACTAACTGCCTTTCTATGTGCCGGATCAAATGAGCGCCATCAATTACTAGAAGGAACTGGCTTTCGGGGCAAAGTAGAGCCAGTGATTTTACAGTAAATCTCTGTATTTCGCTTGTTGCTCTCGCGGCATAGCCATTGAGCGAGTAGCGCATCGTACCAACGAGAGGATTCTGGTGCACCAGGACGTTTAGGAAGTTAGCGCTGATTTAACGAAGTGGCGCAGCAAATCGTAACCAGTGCAGGTCGATAATTAAGTTAATTGGACTCTCTGTTGGAAGCATCAGAGAACAGGTTAACGAAATGCTGGTCGAGGAAGAGAATAGACAAGGTCAGAATAGAAGGAAGTAGGCAACGGGGGCTCCGTTAAAGTTGAATCTCTTGGCTGTTAGCGTTGAACAAAGGAACGCAGACTAGAAGGCAGTCCGAGGTCCTTGCGGGCATGGTGGTACCTACCCGATCGCGTGCACTCTCGCCATCATCTTCGACGTATACATAATTTCGTTCGCTCACTCCCTAATCGAGAGAGCCCCTCTCTCTCTCTCTCTCTCTCTCTCTCTCTCTCTCTCTCTCTCTCTCTCTCTCTCTCTCTCTCTCTCTCTCTCTTTCTCTCTCTCCCCGTTGTTTCCCTTCATCCTCTACGTGTCCCCTACGCTCGGCTGCGTATCAGGTGCGTCACGAAGCTCCCAGGGTGCCCGAAGGCATCGATTTCGCTGTCCACCGCGCAAGAAGCCGTACTCGACATAGCGCTAATTTCGGAGCGAACCACTTCTCTCTCTCTCCCTCTCTCTCCCTCTCTCTATTTGGTAAACGGTCCACGCCTACATCTACGAATAGGTGCGCGTCCCCAATACCAGAAACGTAGGACCTAACTATCGTTAGGGTCGAAGGCCGAGCAGGAAGTCGAGGAAAGGGTTACTCTTCTTGGCGGGTGAGCGAAGGAAGAATGCGAAGCGAGGGAAATATAGTGGAAAGGTGTGTGCGGGTAAGAAAGCGGCGGGTGGAGGAATGAAGGAAGGAGAGAAGCAAGGCAAGGCAAGGCAAGGCAAGCAGAAAGATCTGGCGGGCGATGGGTTCGGGGTGGGTGGTGGCGAAGGGTGGTAGAATGGGGTGGCAGAGGGAGGATAGTGGCCGAGGATGGCGGACGGGCAGAGAACGTAGAGGGTTGGCAAGGGGTGGAGGGCGGAGGGGGACGCCTAGCTGGAAACGCGTCGGTTCGCCGGCACACTAAGTATAGGCGTCCTCGCGACGCCGGCCGTCAATATACCACCCCTAACTAACCCCCCGGAGGGTCCGTGGGTGTTGCTACTGGTGGGAGTGAGAGCGAGGGTTGAGAAAGCGAGACGGAGAGAACCGGTGTGTGTGAGAGGTAGCAGGAGAGAGGAAGAGAGAATGACTCGCAGGATGGTGGACTAGAGTGAGACGAATGGAGAGCAAGCGCGAGGAGGGTGAGTCGCTTCTGCACGAGGGGTTGCCGGCGTCGCCGTTGGCCGTGCCGTTGCCGTTGCCGGCGACGCTACCGTCGTCGTCGTCGTCGCCGCCGTCGTCGTCGTCGTCGTCGTCGTCGTAGTCGTAGTCCTCCTAGTCCTACTCGTCGTTCTCCTCGTCGTCGTGCTGGTCGTTGTGTGCGCTAGATAGGTGGGCACCATCCGACCATCCTATCCCATCCTATCCTCCTGACGCTATCCTATCCTGGCGTAGCTTAGTTTAGCTTAGGGACCTGCCACCCGGGAGGCTGCTGCCGCCGTCAGAGGGAAAGAGGACGGAGACGCTCGGTGGGCCAGAGCGAGAGAAGGAAGATTCGGCGATGCCGAGAGCTAAACGTGAGAGCACGTAGAAAGAGCGGAAAGGAGCGGAGGGGGGGGGGGGAGGAATGGGTGGTGGAATGGGGGGAGTGGAGAGAGTGCGCGAGGGCCAGACGGGAGAAGCAGTGTCGCTGAGAGAGATGGAGGGTGAAAGGGAGGTCAGCGAAGAGAGGAACAGAGCGGGAGGACGAAGATAGTACGGGTATAGGGTTGGTGGTGTAGGACATTGCGGATATATTCGCCTCTATCCAGCGAGAACCGGCCTCCTCCGCCGCCGCCGCCGCGCCACACCACCGGACCCTCGGCGTAGCAGCATCCTCTCCGGCGTTTCTCTCTCCTGACCATCCTGCGACGTAATCAGCGAGAGAACCACCACTACCACCCAACCTCCGCCAGTTCACCCACCATCGACCCCCTTCGGCTCATCCTCCCGCGCCACACCACACCACACCACTGCCACTGCCACCCTCGACGCCACCCTCCTCCTCCTCCTCCTCCTCCTCCTCTTCCACCCTCGCCTACACCGTCGCCCGTCTATCTGACGCGCTCTCCAGTCTCACCGCGACCACCTACCCATCCTACCACCCAACCAACCACCCTCGTCCAACCACCCCCTCCCCCCGCCACCCTTCTACCTCGCGTTTCCCCGCGGCATCCCTTACCAGCCGCCGTCGCCGTCGCCGCCACCGCCGACGCCGACGTTGCCGTGGCATGCATCTATCCAGACCTCTATCTACCTATCTATCTCGATGCACTGGGTGTCCGTCCGAAAACCAGCTTCCATTTCTCCAGGACACCCGGAGAGAGAGAGAGAGAGAACACCGACCGCCGAGCCTGTCACTATTCATCCTCTTCGGTGATTCCGCACTAGGAATTCCTCTACTCGCTACTCTTGAATAGATCGACAAGAGTAGAAAAGTAGGTGCGTGTTCTATGAATGAGGATGTTTGGTATATCTAGGATTTGAGTGGATAAGAAGAGAGAGTTTCACGGTGAACGGCGGAAGGAAGTTTTCCCTATCGAGGGGGAAAATGATAGGGGCAAGTGGATGAAAGAGAGCTCTGAGTTTATTCCTGTCATTTACTCATTTCCTCACCCCGTGCTGGACAAGAACCCCCACGCAGTTCAGATCGGTAAAGGAAGGAACGCGGGCGCGTAATGGGGGGGGGGGGGGGGGGGGGGAGGGTATCGCTTATAAATACGCGCTCGTTACAGTGTTTCGATTATGATTCGTAATTAATTTAACTTGCGCGTAATTTCCTTTTAATGCAGTCCTTTCATCTTCCTGCGGCCGGCGTTGATTTTATTCGTGACCATTCACGGTACTCCATAAGGTCTCCGGACCTCGGCGATCCTTAACAGTCCCCCACCTTATTTAACGTCGGTTCCTCAAAGTGCTTAAAGTTCCTTTTAACGCGGAAACTTGCTCCGTAAACGAACAGCGGGGCCAAAGTAACCATCTTCCGCTGTTTAGGTTGGAGAATAAACTGAAACCGAATTACTCCTTCGAGTGACAGAGAATGGACAGAACAAGAACGATATGTATATGTGTACAAAGTATATACACGTTGTTCATGATTCAAGTCATCACAACAAAAGTTTCACTGACTAGTAAGTCACGTGGATAATATGTTTCCTCGAGACTTACGAAAATTATGCAAAAAGAGATTGGTACAATTTGAGGTCATTTGTCTGGTATTCTCTGGATAACATGTAGAGAAGTTGGTAGCAAGTTTTTCCGGGCATGGAAACACGCGGGAGGAATCATGGACAATTACGAAGGTGAGGAGGGACGAATGACCGTGTGGGAATACGGCTGCGTATACACGTGTATCTGTTATTGTGATATGGATGTTAATAGGTTAGCAGGTCTCCGGAGAATGTGGGGTGAATCACGATTTCGATAAGGGTTTATATTCCTCCCGCTCTTCCGAGCGTTCTTGCTACCTCTCTCGCTTTCCCCTTCGTACTTCTCTCGTCCTCTTTCGTCCGTTCTCCACTCACTCGCTCCATCCTCCCGTCTGTATTCTCCCGGCCTCTCTCCCTCTCGATTATCCCTCTTTCCCCGTTAACCATCCCCGTCTTTCTCCTGCTTGCCGAGAGCGCTGTGTTACGCCGTTTCACCCTGTGCCAGCCTGTCTCCCTCTTCTTCCGCTACTCGCTCATTGAAAACCGGCCCGGAGCTTCTACCGTACATTGCGCACGTACTTATGTGGATATGGCAGCGCACGTGCCTGTGTGCCCCGGTGCCTACGCCGCCCATACCAACACCGCCGCTCTCTCGGACGAGCATATACGCGTAATATCCGCACGCACTCACGCATTCACACACTCGCTTAGCCGAGCTCTTCGCTTCCTCCTCTTTCTCATACTCAGGGATTCTCTCTCTCTCTCTCTCTCTCTCTCTCTCTCTCTCTCTCTCTCTCTCTCTCTCTCTCTCTCTCTCTCTCTCTCTCTCTCTCTCTCTCTCTCTCTCTCTCTCTCTCTCTCTCTCTCTCTTTGTGTACCTACACGTACTTGCTTTATAGCGCCGACGTCAGAAACACGTGTACGGCTCGTTAGAGCACCGGCAGCCGGCACTCCGATCTCAGCGCGCTTACGTATCACCGGCACTCGTAACGATCGCTCTTCTCCTCATCTCTCGAACCTACTTCGAGAGAACCTTACGCTCTTCTCTCCTTTCCTCTCCTCTTCTCTTCTTTTTCCTCCTCTTATGCCCGCCAGCACGCACGCTTCTCTAACCATTTTTATGATCTCCCGATTCTTGGAATCAAGCTTGAGAGGACCGAGTACCGTTCGCCGCCCGAAATCACCGGGCCGCTCCCCTTCCGCCCGCTTTAATTAGACGGCCGCTCGCCTCGCTTTAATTCGGCATGGCGACAGCTCGCAAGTCAACTTCATAATTTGCATGGGATCTTGGAGTGTTACGTGCGCACCTTAGCCAGTGAATAATGAGCCGAGCTGTTAGATGACGCGACAGGGAGACGTGTATATACTCGTGTAAGGTATTCGAGGTAGACTTTTTTTTAGTGTGTATATATGTGTGTTTCGCTTGAACCCTTTTAAAAGAACCGAGCGATAAGTCATCGATGCCACTCGAAGAACCTATCATGCTGGTAATTGAATGTTGCTCTGTCAGAACTAGTGAAATCTCAACTCTCGAGTATTGCGAGAAACGACTAAGCGCTGCTGTGCAGAGTAGTATGAAGTTTAAAAGCCGGCTCGTGCCGGCGCCACTTCCCACCCTCTTTCCTTCGACACAATCAGCGCAGCGATAATCCGTTCAGTTGGCCGGCGAACTTGCCAACTTACTCGCCACTCTTCCTACTACGCCACTTGCTCGAGGTGGCAAGTATTCCGAACAGCCGTTACGTAAATAGTGACAATTAACAGTGAAGAGGAGTTGAGATTTAAGCAACGCGCTAAATGTCGCTTGCTCCATTAAGTTGTCGATTCTAAAACGACTCATAAATACAAATCCACTTAATGCGTTTCATATATAACAAACCATTAACAATATATATCTTTTCAACAAAATAAACTTCAACCTTTTCCTATCATTTTCTCAACTCATTACTTTCAAGACTTTTCTCTTCCATCCCAGCCCAATACTCTCGGACTTCCTGTTTCGCCATCCCACATACATATACTAGTTCTGCGGTTGCTCCGTTGGACGCAGCGTGCATGTAACCATTATCAGCGAGGAAGGCGATAAAAGTCAGGCGGATAAAGTAACCGCGAGTCTCGTTCGGCCGCATTTCCAGGAGCTGGACCCTCTCGGACTTGCGTACTTTTCGCGCACAGAGTAAGCTCCGGCGAAGCTTGGCGGCTCGTTCGCCGCGGACGCTACGGTTCGCAAGCCATGTAACCGCGTGGGTGTAAACCCGGTTCCATTGGTGTTGGTTGGTGCGGGTTTGTCGGTGTCTCCTTCTTCAGCGGGTTGGCACGCAGACATCGACACCGAGCGCACATCTAGCTTTGGTACATAGGGCGAGTAGGGACTAGGTACTATCTAGTATCTAGTAATACCGGGTACTAGGTACGTACGCGCCGCGGCGGCTGCCGCCAAATAGTGGTTCGCATATTCAGAGAGATAGCGACGTCGCTCGGCGCGATCGCCTCTGATTTAGGCCTCGCGCTCTCACTTCCACTCCCATTCTCCCCCCCCCCTCTCTCTCTCTCTCTCTCTCTCTCTCTCTCTCGCGCGCGCGCACACACATACACACATATACGACCGAAGTAGTGTATATCTCCGTCTTGCTTTCACACTGCTCCTCTATCTTTCAAGCTCTCACTCGCACCGCCTTCGCCTCATCTCTCTCTTACTCTCTCTCTCTCTCTCGCTCTCTCTCTCTCTCTCTCTCTGTCGGCCCCCTCGCTATATATCGCTCTTTCCCTCCGGCTCGCAGTCCCTAGCGTACGCGCGCGTCCTGCCGCCGCTCGTCCGACCCGCGCGCTTCATCCCTCCTTTCCTTCGTCCCTCCGTGTCGCTCCATATACACCGTGGCACTAACACGCCCACGGAAGACCCCGCGTATATATATATATATATGTGTGTATGTACCAACGTGCACGTGTGCGATGAGAGGAATCGTGGACTCATACATACACGCGCACTGTGTCGTGCCCTCCCTCTGCATGTACCCTGAGTATATAGACCGGGTGTATGTAGGAGCGCCGATGGGTATATGGGCGCCGCGACGTGAACACCGGCTCACACATAGGCGGCACATTTCGCTCGCGTCCACGGATAACGTCCTCGATACGGTGAGCAGCAGCAGCAGCAGCAGCAACGGCGTCGCCGGTGTCGGCACCGAGAGCACGACATCGAGGCGCTCTCCGAAAAGCGCTATCTCGTGGTACCCTGCTCGAAGCCGAGCAATCGCCACCGCTTCGATCTGTCCTTTCGACCGGGACGCGCTTTGATCATCGCCAACTTCCACTGTCTATGTGATACGCTTGTAGGAGAGAGAGAGAGAGGGTTTGCGTACGCCTTTGTAAATTGGTAGTCTTCGACCAGTTGATCGAAGAGGAAGGTTGATAATAGGAAAATGTTGGATTCTTGAGAATCGTATTAGTTTCTTGGGAAATTTTCAACTTGGCTAGTCGTATTATCGGTTTTGGTTCACTCGGTAGGTTGCGAAGCGGGAGCCGGCTTAAAGTAGCGCGGCTCCTTTCGATAATTAATGCGACCGCCTGGTACACAACGGTGTACACATCGCAGTATCGAAGCAACCTTATATCGAATTCAAGCGGAACTCTTAAATCTTGCGCGAACCGATCGTAGTCTCCACGTCGCCGTTGCGTCGAGTTAATCTTTACTCGGGCCGAACTTCAACTTGGAAGTTCACCGTCAGAGCCAACCCTAGCGCGTCCTGCTTCCCCTGCGCGGTGAAATTGTTTCTGAATAATGAATACGACGAAGTAACGCCGAGGGTATCCGGTAACCGTAAGAAAGCGCGTGGCCTCGCTGTAATTCCAACGTGAATTACTGCTACGACGAAGGACTGGCCTGAGCGCGCCTTGTCCCATCTACTTTAATATAAGCCACTCCATGGTCCGTCAAGACGCTTTTCCAATATCGCCAGAAGCTCTTCTAAGAACATATCAAAAAGATTCTTACTCGATCGCGAGAAAGACATTGGCGACCTTTATTTACTAATTACATAATCACTTGTCTTTCTCGCACGAAGAACTTTCAGTCACAGCAGCGCCTCTTGGAGAATAGCACGTCGGAGTTGGGAGAGTAGGTAAAGGAACATATATAGAAGAAGTTCATCGCCTCCCGTTTTCACTGTCGTTCCAACTTTCGCTTCGTGTTATGAGTTCACTGCGGAAAGTACGCAAGGACACATTTTATCTCCACCCTCCCTCCCGCTGGCCCTCCTCCACCGACTCCGTTCCCATTGCGAGGCGACGGCGGCGGCGGCGGCGGCGGCGGCGGCGGCGTCGCCGGCAGACAGGCGCAAATCGTCGAGTGAGCCAGTTGGCGACATCCCCTTTAAGTGCGCCGGTAAAACTGTTGCTGGCATTAATATCAGTCGGCCGAGAGCCGCCGGCTCTCGGAGAGCTATCTACCGCTGGAACAGCTGATGCTACCTCTCAATTGAGTGCGACAGACACGTTGTGGATCAAGAGGAAAGAACGACGATCTTTTCAAGAGAGAGGAATGAAAGATATTTAGGAAGACGAGATAGAATACGTGGGTTGAGAGACACTGGGCGCAGCTGCCGTGGCGTGGCGTGGCGCGGCGCGGCAACGGTATCTCCGCGTTGTCTGCTACCTCACACCCTCGTCTTGCGTCCCACGTGGGTGCCGGTCGAAGGGGTCGCGCGGAACGAGGGTGACGCTCGGGGGACGAGGCGAGGCGGTCGGCGGTGGATGGCTCTGGAGTGAGAGAAGCACCAGCATGGGATGGGGGGAGGAGGAGAGGACAAGCGGGTGGCCAACGGCAATGAGCGAGGAAGCGAGAAGGAGCGCGCGAGTGAGCGAGCGAGCGGAGCGAAGCGCAGAGGAGTGGAGAGAGGACGAGGGTGACCGAGGGTGGCCAAGAGGGTGGAAGGACGGCGAGGAACTAGGGCTGCGGGTGGAAGGAAGGAGGGTGACTAGGTGGGCTTGGGGGCGGACGGAAGGACGGCGTGGAGTCAAGGGTGGAAGGCGCGGTGGACGCGGCGGACGCGGCGTACAGGAGAGAGCGAAATGGAGGCAAGCCAGAGGGTGGCGTGGCGCGGTGTAGCGCGATGTGGCGCGGCTGCTCGAGTGGGTGTAGAGGGTGGACCGGCCAGAGGTTAGGCTGGGTGGACACAGGGGGTAGAAATGGGTGAAGGGGTCGAGGGATACCTCGCCACCCACTGACCACCTCTGCCCAGCCGTCGCAAAGGCTCCGCGCTCTAGCAAAAAAAGAGTGGATGTCCTCTGAGGCGCGGGGGTGGACCTCACCATTTCCGCAGCATTGCTGGACTTCGATCTTCCCTCGATCTTTCCCCAAATTTTCTTACATGCGATCAATATCGGGAATCGAAAGTAGTTTGAATCTTGATTTGTAGAGATTCGAGATATAAGAGCTTTTTCTCCTGGATTGTCATTAAGGTTTTCATTATTGTCACCTAAGATTCGCATAATCTATCTTCTGGGTTTCTTTATCCATGTGTGTCAGTCTTGTATCGTTTGCATCGCTCCGTGTTCGGATTTACCATCTCTGACGTTGTGGGTGATTCCTGTGATATGATGCAGTAAATTCTACTCGTAGATCATAATAGAGTGGCGTAGGTCAGGGACCGTAAATACGCACGGCGTGCCACGTGCTCGCCGGCGCGTTTCAATGTGTACTCTTCTCGTCGAGACGATTAGTGAACGTGTGTGCGCGATGTATTCACTCTTTGGTATTGTTATTATTATTACTTCTGCACTCTCGCGTGAAACCGGCCGAGGCAAAGGGCGGACATTCTTGGCTTACTGGTCGTCGGTAAATGTGTGTGTTCGAGTGAGCACTAGAGAACCTTTCAATTCAGCAAAATTGCAGAAATTATATTTAGCTACAGGGTGAAATACTAGACTTGGAATCAGCTTTTTACCATCGAATTATCGGTAATACCGACGTTTGTGTAGTTGTTTTGTTAACCGTATAATGTCACCTGTGTCATGTGTCGCGGCCCTATTATAGCCCTTTTAGAGTAAATATAGAGCAAATTTTTAACGCCCTGATTCGAATTTTTGTCATTTTTATTTGCAGCCAAAGCGCTTGTGCTCCCCTACATGGGTGCTCGAGTCTCAAAATGGCAATTGTTTCGAATTTGCCACAGTACTTGCTAGTTTATTATTAGGGCAGGGGTACAATGCATACGTCGTAAGTGGCTACGCTTCAAGAGAGCAAACAATGTGTGATATGAGTAGGACAGTCTGCCCTTTCTTGCCGAAAGCAAAACAATCGGAAATCAAAAATGAGGATATCGAAATTATGAAGTACCACATAAAGCTTCCTTCAGAGTTTCGAAGTCAATTTGAGGTGGGCTTGGAACAGGAAGAGGAAGAAAGATACAGAGCCGAGGTTCAGCGGAAGGAGACTCAGCGGCTGAAACGTATCGAAGTGTGTATATTTAACAATTGAAGAAATCAAATATTTCCTTCATTTCTTATTAAATTCAGAAATTTGAATACCCACCGGATGATGAATACGGAGGCTACAGAGTGCACGCCTGGATCATTATTCTACCAGATCCAAAAGGACCTCGGAGCAATGAAACAACAGAACCATTCTTCATTGAACCTTCTTCCGGTGTAGCTTACAATCTGAATATTCCCCAAACTAATCAATTGTATTTAGGGGTGGAAAGTATTTGGAATGACCTAAATTACTGGGTAAATATACAACCACGCGCAAAAAGATGTGCATTAATGAATTGGGATCTAAATAATTCCGAGTTCTGGCAACACTTGTTGCCAGGAGAACCATTTCACATGCGCGGCACTCCAGAGAGTGCAGAGGAAGAACTCAAATTACAGCAAGAGAAACATTTGGACATGCCAGTTTCATACGTGAAAGAAATTCGCATTCTTGATCAAAGTACCAATCATTTCTATCCGCTTGTAATACTTCCTACTTTCATTTCGTGATTTTCAAACACTTCCAATATTCAGATTTTAAAAGGCGTTATCCTAACGGGCGGAAAACTATATTTTACAAGAAGGCACAAGTCGAATTATTCGCACCATATAATCAATCGGACGGATTAGTCGAGCGAGTGTCGGTTTATGACGATTTTAATCACGTGATTAATATTGAGATTCATGAGAAATACGAGAATCGTATGGATCATCTTGTGATGTCCAGGAAATATCCGAAGACGGACTCGATTATAGACTACTACAAACGTGGACGACCGGACCGTTGTAAAGGTATTATTGTAAGATCGACTGTGATGTGTGCAAATTTGAAATGACTGAGTACTTATTTGCAGAACACCGGTATTTCATGACTGGTAATGAAGGAGTAGATAGTGAAAGGGTTGTTGAATATTACTCGGTTGCGCGCATCGATGGTCTTTCACGAATTGAAACCAACGCGACGAGAATGGTGCAATATTTTTCCGATAGAGAAGATCTCTTATGCTATCGGTGAGATTTCAAGATCTACAGTAATGTCTGATTTAATCATTTTCCACTTCGAGAATAATATCTCCGATTTGAAAATAGATCTGTCCAGTTTGCTGCGGATAGACGGAGCTTTCAAGATGATATTCATTTCCGGCAAATTTTGGTAAATAATAGTTTTAGCCTTTAATCGACAGGCTTTTCTGTTTTTCATCCGATGGACCGATTTCAGAAAATATCTGCGTAGAATATTGTCGAGAAGTATGAGAGGAACAAACAGATTCCGGCTAACAGAGACATAGCGATTCGAGAATTCGAACTTACTGAAAACGAAATACGGCTGACATTCCATTATAATGATGATAATTACACGCGGGCTACGCGAACGTATATAAAGCCACCTTTGGCAGAGAGAGGTGAACGCCTTGTTCTAAATCGCTCGATGATGCAGGAATACAATGTACATCTTTTCTTCTACGTGCGCTATTGATATTAATGATCGACAATATTCCCTTCAACCAATTCATCGTTAATTCTGCCAGCCGGATCCCAATAGTGCGGGTGAGAAACCTCTCGATTTATTCTACGAACTGGAAAAACAACTTGATGATGAGGACCACGCGATATCTCACGCAAGAGCTGGTGAGGACGAAATAATGTCATTCCTGAAAACAAGGAGCGAGGAGTATCTCACACCCCAACTTTCCATTTCGCCGTTTGATGTACAACGTATTCCAGACTCACAAAAAGAACGGACCGTAAAAGTAAGTATTACTATAAGCATTTATAATAAACGCAATCTGACCCGGCCGAATAAAATTTAGGAGGACATGGATGAGTCGAAGGAAGACTTTAAGGAATCGGTGGATCCCCTGAACCCATATTTAGCGCAGTTAGGATATCCCGCAGGAATCACTGAATCGGAAGCCAATATTTTGCGCGAGAAGTGTCTTAGTAATTTCAAGCTAATGATGGTGAACAGGGCAAATAAACTTTTGCGTAAAATCGAACAATGCTCGCAGGATCTGGAAAAAACGCAAGCTATATTAACACAGGTATACGAATCTATAAGAACTATGGATTTTTTCCATTCGCACTGTAAGACTGCAACTATTTCTTGAACTGAATATTCGCCATAGGGTGAGGACTTATCACGTGAGGAGAAAGATAAAATATTGGACCGCTGCAACGAGCTCACTTTCGAATTGCATGTCCTGCAAGTCAGACTAAACCGGCATCGGGACTTGGTCGCAGATCGCTTTAGAAAATTGGTGGATCAGTTGAAACAGAGTGAATACTTAAAGACTTTTAAAAATGACACATCCAATCAAGACATGGAATAAAAAATTCGGCTGTATTGTAACAATATCATTAATTCACAGTCGTTTGTAATTGTTTTCTTCTTTCAACTCTGTGAATATTCGATGTTCCATTATACCTATTGGAAAGACCAAGATCCCATTTGTCCGATGCAGCGACCTGAAACCATTGAGTGTGAGTACGATCGGTGATTAAATAGCATTTTATTGATCTCCTACCTTCATCATCGAAAGTAGCTAATGTAAATTTACTAAGCTTATTAGTAAAGCTTCCATTATTAGAAGGTACTGAGTGATCGGTCATTCGATCGACATTAGCAACATCTCCATTAACGCCATGGCGCCGATGATCTTCGGCAAACCCCGAAATTAACGTATCCATCATTATTGCCTAAGTACAATTTAACATGTAGTACTCCAGAATCAAGGGGCTCAACTTTTACGCTAAACTAAATCATACTTGTCTCGAGAACACTTGTAGAATCTTATAAACACGTGCTCCATTCTCACGCACAGGAAACTGTAGAAAGAGGCAAGGCAGGCAGTCCTGATTATTTTCGTCAGATGGTTTCGCCATTTCCCAGCTGAGCTCAGAGTATCTTAGTCCCAACAGTAGACTCTGGAGAATTTTAATTCGCCTTTAACAGTGCAAGTTCACTAAACTTACATAAAAACTGTAAATACCCACGCATTGTAGGTCGTCGACTATATAAACGCCGGAGGTGTTTATCGCAACGAGAACTTGAAGGTCACGGTTAGTGATCCAAGAAGCGAGACCACGAACAGGTCGTTCGATTTGCCCTTGAAAGAATGCGGCACCGTAGCACGGCAGCCCCCAGCAAAATTCGAGATACTTCCTGATTAGCTTCCTAGAGCTTGAATTGGTACCGTTATGATTAGGAATTCGCTTGTACTGCTCGAGAAGCCGTGCTTCTGGAGCACCCTTCCCACCGACTAATCCCAGTCCAAACCCTAAACCTAGAAGGAGACTTGGTGATGTGTAATGATGAGGTAGAAAGCGGCCACGATGCTTCCTGAAAAATGCCAGGGTATGGGTTTGCGCATTGTATGGGCCAAGTTCGATACGTGCTTGTAAAGCCCCTAGGCTGGCATAGCGCGCTTGACTCTCGCAGGGATACCTTCCTAAGGAAAGTTTTTTGATCATTTACTGGAGTTGGAGATAATCCTTTTTGAAAGTTTCAATTGTCCGATTACCCATTTACCTTGCAAGACATTGTGCCTTGCTTCTGCATACAACAGTTCTAAGACTTTGGCTTCTTTTATTTGCTCTTCATCGACGCGCGATAGAAATACATTCCTTCTGAGATACAGTATTGGTTCCTCGTCCATTTCTTCATTATCAGAACTGTATTTATTTGTTAATCGATTCCATCTCGCAGCTAATTCTACTGGTTTATGAGTCGGTTTTAATTGAACCTCCAGTGTAGATGAACATAGCCAAAGGCCAAAGACTGGTTGTCCAATAACTGGTGGAGCCCTGGATATTCCTAGTTCTCCTTCGGATTGTACTATCGCAAGTATTTGTTGTGCACTCGCATTCTGCTCCACTTCCATCGTTAAAAACACACCCGTCATCAGGTATACTGCTATCCGAACTGTTGGTCTTCCAACGTTCAAATACTGCGGTTGATTCACCATTATGGCTACAATGGGCAAAGAACTATGTGATGTTTGATTTTAGATAATTATGACAGAAGCAAAGTTAAGGTGTAATTAATATTTACAAGGTAATGCATGTCCGTCTGCCTTGTACTCGTGTTGATAACGACGGACTTGTCCTCTACGTATTGTACATTCGTCTTGTTGATCCATTTTGCTTACTGCCTAGTTGGTTCTGTGGAAGCCTAATTACACATTATTTATATCCGTGAGCCATTCTTCCATCTTCACAGAAATAAACTCCATTGTTTAAAACATGTTTTATCACACTTCTCACTTCCATTTTCGTGAAATTAAATCACTATGCACATTCGACTCATGTTCACTCCACCCCCTCGAACTGCACGATATACATTACGTTTACTTTGTGGCGCCATAAACAATTTTTGGCAAATAATATAGCTAATGATATGATTACTACTTCTAGTTATTTGCCAAATAAATCTACAGCAAATGTGTTATGATGAAGCTTTTGATGCTACTAAATGAAAACACTGCTCTGCTGCCATCTAAGCTATAGAGGTAGTTATTGATTATTTTCCACCAAGACTGAAATACGCTTCAGACGACTGACGTTCAAGTTTGGCTTGATTTTTATCAATGTTAACAATAAGGTTGACATATTAAACAAGACTAGTGTGTACTGTACATTTCTTTGTTATTCTGCAATGTTTTTTCTCTTACACAAATGTGATAAACATATAAAACCAGTAATACTTCGAGTGCGATCTATTATTTTTCATAGATAGAAGTCTTGAACTTAAATGTAATTAAATTGAATGTATTCAGGGGTTGAAAACGTACTTGGGACATGTGTTTTCGCCGGTATATTTTAATACAAATATTAAGATTTAAATTATATTAAGTCAGCTACATTCATAGGCATTTCATCAATTTGTGTGGAGTAATATTGTTCGATATCTCGAAGGATTCTGATGTCGTCTGTTTTTACAAAGTTTATGGAGACACCCTTCCTTCCAAAACGTCCAGAACGACCTATTCTGTGAATGTACAACTCACGATTGTTCGGTAAATCGTAGTTAATTACGAGTGATACTTGCTGGACATCTATTCCTCTTGCCCATACATCAGTAGTAATTAACACGCGACTGTAAACAAAATGTTATTGCATTGGTAAAAATACCTCATACATTAAAATCGTTTCCAAATGTTACTGTATAATGTATATACCTTTGACCAGATCTGAACTCTTTCATAATATTATCTCTCTCTTTCTGTGGCATATCACCATGCATGGAACACACAGTGAAGTTTGCTTCTCTCATTTTTTCTGTCAACCAATCGACTTTTCGCTTTGTGTTGCAAAAGATGACTGCTTGTGTGATAGTAAGTGTGTCATACAAGTCACAAAGGGTGTCAAATTTCCATTCCTCGCGTTCTACAGCCACAAAGAACTGTTTAATACCTTCCAGTGTCAACTCATCACTGTAATCAAATATAGTTCAGTAAATATTATTGATAATGCTATTTCTATTAAGAGAACCAAGTAGCTTACCGTTTAACGAGAATCCTAATAGGGTCTGTCATGAATTTACTAGTCATCTCAAGGATTTCATGGGGTAAGGTAGCTGAGACTAATACCACCTGTGTTGCTGGTGGTAAATACCGGTATACATCATAGATTTGTTCCTTGAAACCTTTATTAAGCATTTCATCTGATTCATCAAGTACCAACATCTTTATAGCCCTTGTTCTAAGGACACGTCTTTTAATCATGTCTAGAAATATCAAATGGAAATTAGTTTAAATGATTAGATGTAAATAGTTGTTATTCTTATATCATGAATCGTACCAAATACTCTGCCGGGTGTGCCGGAGACGACATGCTGGCCATAATCCAGTTTCCTGATATCTTCCCCAAGGTTTGTGCCTCCAATACACGCATGACATTGTACATTCATAAAATCACCCAGAGCCAAAATGACTTTTTGTATTTGAGTGGCAAGTTCTCTGGTTGGTGAAAGAACTAATACTTGCGTTTCCCTTACTTGGGTATCAAGGGACTGTAAAATGGCGATTGAAAACGTTGCTGTTTTGCCTGTACCGGATTGAGCTTGGGCTATTACATCTCTGCCTTTCATTATCGGTTTAATAGATCGCTGTTGAATGGCTGACGGTTTTTCGAAGCCTGTAAAAATATAAACACATTTTACAAAGCGAATATTTGTGGCGGGATGAAGCGATTATGGTTATGTTTACATCCGGAGCAATCGAAAAGATATGTTGCTTACCATAAGCGTAGATCCCACGAAGGAGTTCGTCCCGAAGGCCCATATTATCAAAGGTGGGAATAACTTCGACATCTTCGCTGGTTTCGAATTCAACATTCGATAAATCTTCTGTTTGCGCGACACGACGTGACTTAGCGTCAGCCATTTTGATAATGATCCCAATTACAATTGTGAGACTTGTGAAGTTAGCCGATTTCGTTAGCGTCAGTACCAGTCAGTGCCACTCATCGACGCGAAGTTATGCAAAGCATACGCAGTAGTCGATGACTGTTGTTTGTTGTGAGTACAAAATTGTCAGTGTTCTTGCATACATCGAGTAATTGTGGAACTGTTGAAAAATACACAAGTTCAAAGAAATCGTAATTTACGATGGGTTGTGATGGTGGAACTATTCCTCGAAGAGACGAGCTGGTTCGCTTGAAAAAGAAGCCAGAACAGGTACGTTTGGTTATGACTTAGGATACTCTGGTATTGAACCAGACTGTGACAGATATTTATATATTTTTAGAAAGACAAGGAGGCTGAATTAGCATTTAAATGGAGACACTGTACAATAAAGCAATTACCCTTGCAACAACCAATAGTTGGCTGTGGATTAGGTAGACTCTATAGCAAAGAATCGGTTCTCGAAGGACTATTGGACAGAAGTTCTCTGCCCGAATCAGCAACTCACATCAAATCATTGAAGGATGTAAAAAGTCTTAATCTTACTCCAAACCCAGCATATGATGCCAATAAAGCAGAGAAGGGAGATTGCTATTCGGATGGGGGTAAAAGCCCATACATATGCCCTGTTATTGGCCTTGAAATGAATGGCAAATACAAGTTCTGTTTCTTATGGACATGTGGCTGTGTCATGAGTTCACGTGCACTGAAAGAAGTTAAGAGTTCTGTAAGTGATATGTTTATTGAAATTTTATTGTTCTCCAGTTTCTAAATCTAACTCCATCATTTTTTTAGATATGTCATCAGTGCCAACAGTCATTTGAGCAAAAAGATGTTGTTATAATGAATGCAGAAGAGAATGACCTTGCACTAATGGAAATAAGAATGTTCCAAAGGAAAGCTTCTCAGAAAAAATCTAAGAAACAAAAACATACTGATGATCCATCCACTGTAGAGATAAAACAAGAGGATGTACCGAAGAAAAAGTTGAAAAAGGAAGAGAAAGTGACTTTGGCTAAAATTAAGAGTAATAGAAGCGAGGCTGAAGATCCAGCATATAAGAAAGCTAAGGAAGACTATAGTGTTGCAAAAGATCCTAAAGCATCAGAAGTTTTTAAAAGTCTTTTTACTACTCATAAATCAGCAGATGAACAGGTTAGAGCACATTGGGTCACGTACAACCCATTCTATAATTAAGTATAATGACAAATTATAAAAATCGATGATATTGTAATATAAGTATCATTAAATTCTTGTACTTGTAACATTAATGTAGTTCAAAATTAATAATAACTGTGATTTTATATAAAATAAGTGGTCTCATTTATTTTACAAAGTCCTATGTATATAAGTAGGGCGATAGCGAAATAAAGATACGATTTATAATTAAATATCTTAAATTCTTATACATAAATATATCTATATAATATCACAATCGTATCGTCACAAAATCCTTTCACCATTGTACATATCATGTATACGCCTTTAATACTTTTAAATTGTCGACGTAAGTAGAAACAAGAGACGCGATTTGTACCCTTGCAGTGTATACCTTTAATGACCAATTTCGTTGGTGTAAGTTAATTCTCTACCCTAGCTGAAAATCATGTTCTCTATAAAGCACAAGTCTAAAAGTTCTATTCTCAAGCACGTACAAACGTATAAAATCGTAGATTCTGCGAATACGAGATGAAATTTAAATTCGCTGTTTATGTAAATGAAAAGAAATATGGGGCTCCTTTTACCAGAAGGTGGACACTCAGGTTTTTGTAAGATAATTCGTCATGTTACTTTATCTACTCGGTATAGTATATTTACATCAAAGGCACGTAATATAACGAATTTCACGCTTTATGAGGATTTATGACGGCCCGTAAAAATGTCCAATTATATTAATTATACATCACTCTCACATCTGAGGCACTC
Source organism: Ectemnius lituratus (assembly GCA_910593735.2). Lineage (NCBI taxonomy): Eukaryota > Metazoa > Arthropoda > Insecta > Hymenoptera > Crabronidae > Ectemnius > Ectemnius lituratus. The sequence goes on along the minus strand of OU343039.1, from coordinate 13,711,981 downwards.
TTCGCATTGAAATTGTTTGGATCACCCTACGCAATCTGCTGACAGCCCGTTTTCTTCGTGCAGGCCTTTTTGACATCAAGCAATTCCACCGAGTTAAGATGTAAAACAATACAACTGCTATGAGGAAGAACCCTATTATATAACTCCATTCCTTTATAAATGTTTCGTTATTATAACTGTGATCACTTCGTTCAATGTCTTCTATAATATTGTCTAATTCCGCATGATGTAATGTGGGGATACCTGCGCCGCCCACCCTTCGTCGAAGCCACAATGGACTTGCATCTTGCAAACCAGGGTTTGCCCCGACTATTGCATCTCCAATCGATAAAAGTTTCTGTGGCTTATACAAATTTCTGAAACATATTTTTTTCCATTGGCTAATAGACGTTGTGTAACCACTAAGCATGTAAATAAATAATCAATATCACTTACATTGGGACAGATTCGTTAACTGGATGCGGTATAGCAATGATGACAGTAGGACAGGGTGGAAGAGATCGAAAGTGCCCAGCGCTGGTATTTTCATGTAAGAGTACTTTACTATGGCGCTTCAAGTGGCTGCCTTCCATGCGTTGTGGTAATTCGCTATCATCTAAGATCCCCGTCTCTTTTATTGCCTGCGCCTTTACTTTACTGTCATCCGTAAAAATTTTCGGGATGTCCCCAGTAGTAGTATATTCCAGTAAAGCATCAAGCATCCAAAAACATGCTAGAATTCATACATCCGTTTTGTGCATAAATTATTTAAACAAATACGTATAAATTTGATTCTGAGAAGAGTGAGAACATACGTTTCTGCAAATGACTATCGTCGATACAATTGGAATCACCGTACACGACTATCCTTCCAGATGCCCCGTTTATTTGATCGTTTATGTTACTTTGTTCTGTATTGTCTTTGTTCGATACTTGATCATTATTGTTACTGTTGAAGTTCTCATTGATACCTTTATAGTCTTTTGTTTGTAGGAACCCGAGAATTGGAACTGAAGATGTGGTCCCACTCTCGGATTCGAGTAAGAGTTCTTGCCCCTGGTCATGTAATTCCGCATACAGAACCACACCATCCTTTGGAAACCTGATTGGAATTCCGAAAACTTCCCTTTATTCTGTACATCAATTTTTTTATTATTACGCTATCCTACAAAATTCTTACCGTGTTATAATTGTACCAGATGCAAACGTAAATGGTGGATGCTGGCCAAGTGTAAAGTGACCATTTCGTACGTGATCTCCAAATGCAATACCCCAATTTGGATACAATAAATCATTGAGCGCTGGTACATTTGCACCGCCTGTATCAGGCATCCACCATTGGCGAGTATTTTCATCATAAAATTCGACTTTCCGCATGACAGTAATATTGTACCAGTCAGCAAAGATAATTATGGACAGGCCGTCCTCTTCGACGTCCCGCTTTAATTTCGCTGTCTAAAAAATTTAATGTTGATTAAAAACAAAACGATTTAGTAAGATCACAAACAGATCTGTACCTCTTCTGGGAAAAATTCTTCTTCTGTATCAACGACAAGCAGTGTACCATAATTTTTGGCGTTGAAACAAGTAAAAGGTAAACCCAAAACTTCTAAGTAGTAGCCTGCATTGCGTAAATGTTGATACATATCTTTAAAGTTTGTGTGGATGTGGTCGCCTGTCCAATCTAGCGGATCGTTCTTTACTTTTAGGTCGTCTCTGGGAAAATGTCCCGGAGGGTAACGCAAGTTATGATACTGATCCCATAAAATGCGTTTACTGAGGGAGATAAAAACAATTAAAATTATCATTTTATTGTATGGAGATATCATTATCCGATGCTAAAAATATTCTTGCTTACTGTCGAGGCGGTGTTGGAATGACTTTAGCTTTGAGTGGCAACTCAATTTTAGATTGGCGCGGCTTATCCTCGCCTTCGCTGGGTGGAGATTCAATGATAACAGATATATGACCTATGAGTATTTTACTTATGAGTCTCTTGCTTTTATAAATTCTATCGAAAGATTGAAATAGAGCAAACCTTGGGCAATGCCTTGCCAATCACGAGAGCTGGGTGAAACTGATATAGCGACAGCTAACCAGCCAGACCACGGCCAGAGGACATCGCTATGTGTTACGGATATATCAATTCGTTCTCCGTTTCCATTTCCCATGTAAGGATGCCATGTGACCTCGGCAACGTGTCCAGAAACCCCCAAACCGTTTATTATAGTTATATTGACAATTGTTGGCATCCCAGTGTGATATATTGCTTGTGTACAGTAGGGCCACATATATTGGCATTCCGTTAAATCTATATAACTATTCATACAACAGGGATACATGATTTTCTTCCAAAGTTTAACATCGTTTTAAATACAATTAAATTCTTTTACCTTGGGCTGAGAGTTGCAATAGGACTGTATGAACGAAGAAAGTGAAATGCACGTAATAAGTCCAATTTTCCTGCCCCTTGTTCGAACATTCCGACACCAGGCAAACGACGAGCAGATCCTAATAGCGCTTGTTTCATACTAGCTGGCGTAATCTAATATTGTGTATATGAATGTTTATAATAACATTCTCTGTCAATCAATTAATCCATAAAAAGTAAGGAAAAACAATCTACAATTACTTTCTGCTTAATCGATTGTGCGCCATCCTGGTTTACGAATCCGCTGGCCAAAAGGGCTACAGCTCCCGCTACAACAGGACTTGCGACAGAAGTACCAGACAGAGTGCGACATCCTGTTTGTAATGCAGATCCTCGAACTCCAGATCCATACGTTACCAAGTCTGGCTTTACTCTACCGTAGCCGGATGGTAATTCCCATGTCGTCATTCCACGCGAAGAAAATCGGGCAATCTGATCTTCCCAATTAATACCGCCTACACCGATTACGTCCATTTGATCCGCCGGATTATTCAATGTGCTATTTATAAAGAATATCTATCTCATTCCTTTCTTTAGATTTCATACGAAGTGACTAATTATCGACGAAAACAACATATGAATCATACCCATATAAGGGGCCGTCATTTCCAATAGCAGATACCATTATCACTCCATTAGCTGTAAGCTCCCAAACTTTATCAACAAAGGGATGATCCATAAAGTCAGCACCACCAATACTTAAATTCAATACTGTGACTTTGGAAAGTATTGCATAATTGAATGCATCCAGAAACCATGAAGTGTATGATACCTAGGAAGCCCAGTAGTACAATGAAGTTGTTACAAAGTTATTAAATATTGGTCTAAGTTGAACAGAGCCATGAAGTACCTGAGTGTTAGTGAACACACGGAAAATATGAAGTTCTGCATCAGGTGCGAAACCAAGGCAATCTATGCAAGAAGATGCTATGACTCCAGCAACAAAAGTACCATGACCCAACCCATCCTCAAAAGTCTTTTCATTTGTCCAGTTTGATCGTTCTTTAATTTTTTTAAAATGTGGGTGACTGGCAGCTAAACCAGTATCAAATATTGCAACCTAATAATATTATACAGAGGTTTAATGAACTATTGACACAGTATATACTTTCTACAATGCTATAATGTGCATTATCCACCTTAACTCCATTTCCTGTAACTCCCATGCCCCACAAAGCATCAGCTTGAAGAATACTAGTAATTTGTCTTGGTATAGCTCTTAATAATCTACGTGATGTGAGTCTATTAACTGGTTGCCCAAACTGATTATTCTAAAACACACATGATTCACTTTTAATAAACTAACTTTTCCTTAAAGTTGCTATACAACTTACATAAACATGAATTTTTCTTTTGAAGTGTTTATACTCTGGGATATCTGTTTCTTCTGATGCATTCACAAACTTAAGACTTCTTTGCACAAGTTTTTGTGGTGTAACACGTTTTATAAGAGGATGATCTGTTAAAGCATCTAGCCCATTGCGTCTCTCAGTTTCTTCCAAAACAACAATATCAAAATCACTTGGAAAGTTGCTGGCTAAATTGTCACGCAACAATATTTTCCAGTTTGATATACCAGATGAATTTAATGCTGCTTTTATATAATTTTTACGTGTACTTGGCCGATAATATCCCTTAAACGCAACAATATACTCATTTGCAACAATTCTACTAGAGAACTGAACTTTCATTTCTCGGGAACTATGATGTGCATTGCACAAGGAGACTTTATGAAAGTCATTCTGCCCATGTGCTTTATTCTTTTCATTGCCTTTTGAAGAGTTTGCTTTATTTTGTGATGAGCCTATCCCAAGAGTAAGTAGTAATACTATGGTAACATGTAGCCAGCATATGTGTGGCTTCATAATATCAGTGTCAGCTGAAAGATCAACAATAATTAATATCATTGCTTATCTAGTTCACTATCAGGAAAGAAATTATCAGTATACAGCTCTGATTCTATTCTTATATTGCAACTTTTCTTTTCTATATAACGCAACAAAATAGTCCTCTAGAATTATCGTTATCCAGTAACTCAAGTTTAGAAAACTGTTTTAAAACCCAGATCAAGTATGACCAAGCTTGGTATTGAAAGTGCAGTGAAAACTAATGAGCTTTGTCAGGTATGATTGTACCTATCACAGTGAATATTCAACAATACATTTACATTGTCTAGCTACTTGGAAGAACCTTACAGCTTATATAGAAGATATGTTAATTAATGAATTGTCGATCAGATCTTTCTCAAATTCCACGATGACACATGGTTCTATATTATTATAAGAATTTTTCAAGATTATTTGAACTCACACGGAAAGGTGCATAATTTACTGACTGTTGAACTTTGTCATCAGTTATCCTTGATTCTTCGAGCGACCAGCCTAAATGGTAAGTCGAAATGGTTTCGATTGCTACCGATTTGAAAAGCGCGAGGATGCCTGACAAATTCTGGGCTTCACATTATAACCTTCGCTTTCAGAGTGGGATTTGCGATCTGTGCGTACGTGTCAAAGCAGCACAATAATTGTACTGCCTGAATGATAACTCGGGATAATTTTCACTGTTCACTCAAATGCGTTACAATCGTTGCGGCTCAGGAATTCCATTACACGTGGTAGCACCAAGGATACGAGTCATTCACACAACATCGAAAGTTTTCTTGCTGGCCGCGTAGGCCGTCGCATCGCTCATGACTGACACGATCACAAATAAATTCAAGATTAAACCCGGCTCCTGCATTCTTTCCTTGATGCGGGATAAATTGGTGGCGCGTCAACGGTACTGCGACGCGTTAAGTGATTTACTTTACAAACCACCGTCGACTTACGTGCCAAGATTTTACATAAGTCATTTCTGATAACCCGCTGAGGAGGTAAACAAGTTTACGACTGCATAACCCTTTAAATATAGTTATGTAAACTAAAAGTTTCGGCCCACGACTGACCAATTGCGATTAATCTTTCCTAATTATTTCGATCACTCGGGATCGAACGCCTTGAGCAGCTCCGTATTGGTAACTCCGACATTCGGAGTGTTTTGAAGTAGTTGTGCTGTGCTTTAAAGATTCAGACGCCGATTCCCACGCACATGTGATTGTGACAACTACTGGCGGAGAAATCAATGCGTAAGCCCTCGTGTATATAAATTTCAAACTTGTTTACGCGTGAAAGATCTATATACTGAGTGCTTCAAACATCAGGTATTCTTAGGTGGGATTGAGTGTATCAGGTTTAAAAATAACTCTCTTGTAGACTTCATGCATTGGCAAATACTTTAGGAATAATAAAGAGAAGATCACAATGGAAGATAGTGAGAAAAGTGGAGTGGAAAACAAGATGGAAATTAGTACAGACACTATAATTGTTGACAGCACAATGCTGGAGATTGATCTAGAACCTGACCAAGATGGAAATAATATGATAATAGAAAATGATGCTACAATTGCACCAGTTATAATAGAAGAACTGGATGAGAAGACTCTCACTAGCATGGATCTAGATATGTCAGAGTTTGTAGAAGCCAAGGCACTAGAGGTACAAGAATTACCAGATGAAACTTTCAAAGAACAGGGTGACACTGTTGTAGAAGTTACAACAGAGCCAGAAGAGCGTGTCACGTTAACTGTAGATGAGGAAGAACAACTAACACAACAATTTTTAAATGGTGAATTAACATTCTCCGAGTATTCCTCAAGGATGGATCAAGGGGCTGACTATGAAACTGCAGAAATAGAACAACCTAGGTATGAGCCTTCACAGAATCATTCACATTGTGGACACTCTGGAACAAACTTCCTATTACTTTTAGAAAAGAAACTGAAGATATTGAGCCAGAGGCTCAAAAGACTACTCAAAAGAAAGAGCAAAAATCTTTGGGTACACAGGAAAAAGGTAAATGCAGAAAAAAGAGAAGAACACTGCCGCTAGTTCTGCAAGGACTTATGGGAGAGGCAAATCTTAGATTTGCAAGAGGAGAAACAGAGCTGGCTGCTAGGATATGTATGGAAATCATTAGGCAAGAATCATGCAACCCCTGTATACTTGAAGTATCCTTACTGGGAATAAAGAAATAATATTGGATTCTCCATCATTTAGGGAAGTACCAAGTGCTCCTGAACCATTTCATACATTGGCAATGATATATGAAAATGATCAGCCTGAGAAATCACTACAGTTTGCACTGATAGCTGCACATCTTAGTCCTAAAGAGCCTGAACAGTGGATGAGACTAGCAAATCTGTCATTGGACAGTGGAGATATCAAACAAGCTATAACATGTTTTTCAAAAGCTATTCAAGCCAGTCCAAAAGATATTGAGTTGTATGATAGGAGAGCTGAACTTCAAGAAAAGATTGGGGACAAGAAAGGCTATCTTAAAGGGTACACAAAATTATTTAATCAGTTGGAATCTGATGATGCAGAATACATAATAAAATATGCCAAAATGTTAGCAAAACGTCACATGCAAGACAATAATGTAGAGCAGGCTTTAGAATCAATGGATCATATTTTTGTGAAATGTCCTGATTTTGTTACTTTGGAAGAAGTAAACATCATGACTGAAATTTTGATACATTTGAGAAAATTCAAGCGATGCCTTGATATTTTAACAAAATATACTATCATATGGGTAAAATATAAACCCTCGAGCAACACAAGTGCTGCTGCTACAAGCAGTGAATTAAAGGAAAAATCCGAGGCTAAAACTGAATCGGACACAGGGAAGAAAAACACAATTGTTTCAGAAAATATAGATGTTACTTGCGAGATCGAGGATTGTGATATACCAGAGGGTGTTGTGGTAGATTTAAAAGCCAAATTTTTAATATGTCTAATTGAACTCGATTTTTTTCAACAAGCTGAGAAACTTCTGCCAAAGTTTTACGCAAATGAGAACCCAGAATCCACGGGTGATTTATTCTTAGATGTAGCCGAGGCTTTTATGGGAAAGCAGAAGTTCCAAAGTGCCTTCGTTCTGTTAGATCCATTAGTGAAGAGCGAAAACTTCAGTTTAGCGGCAGTATGGTTGCGGCATGCAGAATGCTGGGTGGGTTGTAAAGATCTAAGCAAGGCTATTGAATCATATGAAATCGTTCGGAAGTTATCACCACAACATCTGGGTGCGCGATCCGCCCTTGCTAAGTTATACCAATTAAAAGGCGAATATGATAAAGCTATAGAAGTGCTCCAACAAGATCCAGAGACAGAAAGTTTGGATCCCGAAGTCCTCTACCGCAGAACACTTTTACTTATCAAAGTGAAGAAGTACGATGAAGCTCTCGAATACGGAATGTTACTACTTTCCAGACACTGCATTTATATACGCACTAAGGTCGAAGTAGATGTGATAACAAGAACTACTGGTGTTCGATCACGTTTGGATACCCTCAAACTTCAAAGATTAACGCTTGGTGAAAAACTTCAGGAGGACAATGTACCAGACTTTTTGAAAAGTCCAGAGCCTAGCGAAAAGCAAGAATTTTTCCTATTTCTTCAACTCTGCAAACTTGCGTATCAAAAGGAGAAATTTGCTCTACTTCAAAGAATGTGCTTCACAGCCCTTACCACGAAGAAATTTGAGAACAAACAATCTCACATTCTATTTCTATGCCTGGTCTCTTGTATCTATAATAACGATTCCTATAGAGGGTACAATATTGTAAGGCATTTAGTGCGCGCGTCTCAGCGATCAAACGCGTGGAATCTCTTGAACATAATTATCCAAACAGCGGAAGATTCCAGACATAACAGGTTTATAATGCGACTACTTGCAAGGGAAGATGTATTCTCCTACTTGCATATATTGCACGCGAACAATTGCCTTGTTTCTGGGACTTATAAATACGCGCTCAACGATTACGTCTCTCTATTTAGAGTTGCGCCGACTGCGTTACTAGGATTGCTTATAGCTGTAACTATGTTACAAATGGCATCACAAAAATTCTCTTCTAAGAAGAATCAACTTGTAGTACAAGGTAAGTATAAAGGGGCACGGTTGTAAACAAGTTTTATCATAACTGTTCTTTTGATTTTTTTAATTGTTTATTTTTAGTTTATTATAATTGAATATTTTTTATAGTTTTAATATATTAATAAATTCATTATTGTATCGTTGCAGCTGTCGCCTTCATTCAGCAGTACTCACGTCTGCGTGGCGAAGACGGCCGGCAAGAAGCGAACTACAACACCGCACGATTGTTCCATCAAATCGGGTTGATGCCAGCTGCAATGCATTTCTATAAGCTAGTTCTCGAAGAAGATACTTCAAACGTGGTGAAAAAGAACTCAGGTCTGTTGGATTTGAAGCGAGAAGCAGCCTTCAATTTGCATCTCATCTACTTACAGTCCGAGAATTACCTTCTAGCGAAAATGTGTCTTGAAGAGTATATTACGATTTAAATGCAACTCAGATGTATTTAGCTACAATATTTGTATATATTTGTAATAAATTATTATTTTTATTTAAAAGACTGATTTTTCGTATCCTATTCTGTATTACCCATAGTGTGAAATGTTATTTTTTGCTGAGTGGTGGTGTTTCTTTTGGATTATAGATGCTGTATAATAATTGACGAATTACAACAAAAATATATTAAAATGAGTGCATCTTTAGCATCAAAAATAGGATTTTCTAAAATATGTGATGTTCTTGAAGATATAAAAAGAGTTCAAACTTCAAAAAAGGGAAGAGTTCTGGACAAATTTTTTTATCGTTGTCGCGCTTTGGCTTCTACATTAAAAACAAGATCACCGGACGCGGTATATAGAATTTATGCTACTAATAAATAATATTTTGCAACTTTTAAGGAGGAAATGAGAATAATCGAATGTGTATGACTTTTAGGATTCATCATTGTATCCAATAGTAAGATTATTTTTACCTGACAGAGATCGCGAGAGAAGCGCGTATAACTTGAAACAGAAATGTCTCGCTGCTCTTTACGTTCGTATTTTTTGCTTAGGGAAGCAAAGTCCGGATGCAAAAAAATTAATATTTTACAAGTAAGACATCATGTACAATCCTATTAATTTTAATTGTGTCTTATGTTGCTTTGAATATCAATTGTTACGATAGAACTCCGTCAGGCTCAAAATTGTCGTGTGGCGATTTTGCGGAGAGAGTCTACTGGACTTTACGAAGTCGCATGTCCAAGGACAGCACCACTTATACGGTAGAAGAAATTAATTCGTTTCTTGATGATATCTCGGGAACAAGTCAAACCGATAAGCAAAAGGACGAATTATTTCTATTACTAATAAAACGAGTAAACGCGACTGAATTTAAATGGATCACGCGGATCATATTGAAAGATTTGAAACTGGGACTCCGCTCCAAAAAAATATTGGAAGGTTTGTTGAGACACTTCTTTTTCATGAGGAAAATTGTATGTCTAATTCTATGCTTTTATAGTTTTCCATCCCGATGCTATGGCTCTTTATGATGTATCGTCTGATTTGCGACAGCTGTGCGAGAAGTTGTACGATCCAAAAACCAGGTATCATCAGGCAATTGAGACTTTCTCCCATGTGAAGCCAATGCTCTTAGAAACATGTAAGATCGAGGAAGTAGGAAAACTTTTTGATAATGGCCAAGTATATTTCGTACAGCCAAAGTACGACGGTGAAAGATCGCAAGTGCACATGAGGGACGGAAAATTTAAATATTTCTCCCGGCAGTCGTTTGATATTACGAACAATCCTTGTTATGGCGAAACTGCGACATCGGGTAAGAAAAATCAATTTCATTTACATTTCACACTCAACATATACTTTTATATTAATAGGATTTTTAACTGGCGCATTTTCGCGCCTTCTAAACCCGGATTGCAAATCCATCATACTCGATGGAGAATTAATGGGTTGGCACAAGGAGCGGAAGACTTTTGGTTCAAAGGGGATGAGCTATGACGTTAAAAAGTTGAAGGAGGATAGTGCACATCGACCTTGTTTCGTTGCATTTGATATCCTTTTGTATAATGATGAACTACTAATCAGTAAACCTTACGAAGAGAGACTGAAGATGTTGGAAAATGTTCTGAAGGAAGAAGAAGGGAGTGTAGTAATGAGTAGATCGACTAGAGTATACAATAGGTGAGCGATTTTATGAATTGCATTAAGTACGTTTAAACTAAAAATTTTATAATTTTAGTAAAGAAGTGCGGACAATATTCAACCAAAGTATAAGAGATCAAGAAGAAGGAATCGTTTTAAAGAAATATAATGTTACTTACAAGCCAAACCTCCGAAACGGTACTGGATGTTATAAAGTAAAAGCAGAGGTATGATTTGTGGCATTAAAGTAATCTATATACTACAATTTCTAATGGTTTTTATTTTTTAAGTACTCTGACGACTTAGTCCACGATGTGGATTTAATTGTAGTTGGTGGCTACTATGGCACAGGAAAATTTGGCGGTTTAATAAAGAGCTTTCTGATGGCTGTATCTGTCTCTCCAGAAGTTGAAGGAACCAATCCAACGAAATTTCTAAGTGTTGTGTCCGTCAGTAATGGGTTCACTGATCAACAGTTAAAAGAACTTCAAGCAAAATTTAGCGAACTGTGGGTGAAAGAATGTCCTACTAATGTGACTCCTCCTAGGGTAAGCCATATGCTCTAATAGATTAACAAACTATAATTCCGATGTGATTCTATTCTTCTTCAATAAGAAATGTATGATATTCTATAGTTGGACCCACCAGACATGTGGGTGCGGCCTGAGAACTCGATTATCTTGACTCTTCGTGCATCAGAACTTACTAGAAGCAATGACTACCCAACAGGATATAGTTTGCGTTTTCCAAAAGTAATGAAAATCAGATTGGAGAAACCATGGTATGGAGTATGTACTACCACAGAACTTCAATCACTAATCAAAGTATGTTCCTTAAGGTGCTGTTTTCGAAAAATTAAAACCTGTACAGATTCATTTTAGTAGTTAATTTCCTTGCAAATTTTAGGATACGAGACCAATACAGAAGTTGACTAAACGAGAAGTACCTGAAGACGACATCATACATTCTCCTAAAGAAAAAGTTATGAGAACGACAAAACCACGTCGGATAAAATCCGATGATAGATTAAGTGCAGTAGGTCTACCCGATATCCCAATTGTTCCGAAGACGCGGTTGTTGGATGGGAAGAAATTCTGTGTGATTAATGGAAATGACGAAATGTCCAAAGAAGACATTGAAAGATTGCTTCTCAGCCATAAGGCAAAAGTTGTTCAGACTGAAAGCGTGGATTGCTGTATAATTATTGGCAACATTAAAACGGTAGGTATCTTAAATGCTTGTATTTTCAAGCTCTCGGAAGAAGAGTAATTTTAAAGGAATATTTCCAGGTGAAAGCGAACAATATAATAAAGAGTAAGAGGTACGATGTAGTTGGATTAGATTGGCTAAATAATGTCACAAGGGAAGAAAACTGGGCTTCACTGCAAGACTTTCGACCTTGGGAATTAATCTGTTGTCGAGAATCAACTAAGACGAGATTGGCTCAATATTACGACCAATACCATGATAGTTTTGCAGTAGATGCCGATGAAGAAAGCATCAAACGCTCGTTAAATCAAGCAGCTGATCAGGTAGATGCCTAATATTGCAAACAAATAAGAATGATATTAATTTCTTACTTTTTGTTTGCAGGTTGCCACAATGAAACTCAGCCTCCAGCAAGCGACGAAGTTGGACAGGGTATTGTTTGCCAATAGAGTATCACCATATTCCGTATTTCGGGGTTTAGTCGGTTTCTTCGCTGACGATGCCGATTGCGCAAGGTATGACTTTTGTTTTATGGCAGGAAAAATAACAGAGGATATTAATGATGTAACAACTCACGTATTTGTGAAAAAAAATACTGCAAAGTTGTCAGAATGGAAGTTGCTCAAAAGGCAATATGAAGACACGGTAAAAGTTGTTGACAGTGATTGGATTTTAGAATGCCTAAAGAATAGGAAGCTAGTCCCACTCACTGAGTACCTTTTAGTTTAATATTTTCACCCGGGCTAGTCTAGATTTGTAGGGAATTTTATATTTTTAATCAATTTGTATATAAGAACTGTATCTCAATTGATGATGTCGCAATAAAGTTGAAATCGTACCTTTTCGGTCGCAATGACCTGAGTATAACTGTTACGCGTATATTTGTAACATGGCTTCCAGTAATAAACCGATTCATTTTCGCCGATATTTTCGCTAAGTGCTAAGAAACTGGGTACTAGGCGGAGTGACAGTTGGACAGTTAGCTCATTTAGCATCCCGTTTCGAAATATTTCTTGTGAGTTGTGAAGCCGGCACCCTTGCTCGCTTCTCGACTCGTTTTATTTTCACGGAATGCGTGCAAAATACGAGGCGAAAGGCACGCAGCTGCGACGTTTCCCTCACAAAGCCTGCCATTCAGAGAGATTCTCGAGTAGATTAAGACGAGAGAAACTTGAAAAAAGTTTCCTCGGCCGTGGATATGTCCGTGAGTTTACCCAAACATCTCGAGATCTCTGTTCCCTTTGATTCCGTGACTGAAATCTGTCTTCGGATTGTTGCAATCGCGGATACGATCATATAACAGCAAACAATGTACAAGAATAAAAATTCTCATTTATACAAGAAGAATTTCAAGACTAATATTTTCGGTGAAAAGTGTGGAAGTAATTTCGGATCAGCCGCGTGTATCCAATGATGTATGCGTAGTATTAACCACAGCGGATATCTCGTTAGCCTAAAGGAAGGTTTCGTCTACCCCGTCGGGACATAATATATGGATATGACTGACGTCCGTGTCGGTAGAGGATCTACTTATAGACTCTTCACCTACGGACACGACGCATATTAATCGAGTTTCGGATTTTCCGAGCGTCCAGCCCTACATGTCACTCTTTGCAGCAGGTCCAATTTATTCACGGCGTTCTCCCCGTGCCAACTCGGTACACTTACCAATTATAAGTACTGGTTACTGTTGTTGCTCGTCTTAAGTCGGTAGATATCGTAACTATCATTTATTTCTCTGCCCTTTGCATTAATCACTCACACAAGAATTAAACGTTTTTGAAAAGTGCTTAATGATATTTTTTTGTCTAAACGTACAAGATGCTCGTAGGACTCATTAGTTACATTCGCTGACATTCACTTGAATACGAATTTCGCCAAGGTGAGTTTTCGCCAATGCGAATTGACAGCACTTTGCAGACACAGTGTTACATATGTTTCAATACATTACATTGTCTATCTTGATGCTATCTTTATTTCTTAACGTATGTTACCTCTTCCCAAATGCGTCTGCTCCAAGGGCGATGCATATTAAACCTATTACTATTTTCGTTCACGTGCCAAGAGAATTCCCTTCTATTCCTCATAATTGCCTTTGATCCTTGACTTTTCATAGACGAATGCATAAAGGAATCAAATTGTTTTTGACTATGTTCCCTTTTACTTGCCCTGATATCTTCCATGTCCTCGGACGACTCCTGTTCTGGATCAAAATCGAGATCATATGCTTTCGACGCGTATTCAGGAAGAGAATCGTCGCTACCAAGATCCTCCACTGATGGTCTGTTGAAGAACAATTACAGGTATTTTTAAAAATTAATTCACCTTATTTGTACAACATTTTTACGTACAATCTTCTTTCGCTACGTTTCACTACTAACGTATGCGAACTGTGAGTTAATCCCAAATTTGATGGCTTTCGATCTTCCCCAATTGCGGCCCACGAACGTGATTGTTCGGATGAAAGAATAGTTGGGATATACGAAGATTTGGAAATGGGAGTTCTGCCGTTCCATTGTCGATCCTTATAGGAATTCTCATAAGACATCGATCTTGGATAACTATATTGATCTTCGACTGGAATTTGTCGTCGAGATTGCTCATTGATATTTCCCGATATTCTTGGATTAGCATAATTATATGCGTGAATGCTTGTATTTGTTGATCTCGGATAAACATTGGATTTCAATTGACTATAATTTCTAGAGAACTCATACGGTACTCGCGATTGCTGTCTCAATGTTGGAACCCCATAGTTTGGAGTTCCTTGATATGGGATTCTACGCACTCCCGAATTTTCGTGGGGGTATATGACTTGTGGATGAAAGTGTACGCTTCTTCTACTCTGCATGGAAGAATTTCGATCGAAAGATATGTTCGGGTTAATACTTCTCGATTTTTGTGATTTTTCTGGAATTTGTGGAGTTCTTGAGGAATAGTTTCTTGTGTGCTCCGAATTATCAGTGCTTTCTGACTCCGAAATTGGATAAGATTTATTAACTATTTGAGATTTGTAAGGTTTTCTATTCATCTTGTTGTGAACTGGATTCAACATTTTTCCATGTTGTCTGTTTCTCTTAATTAACGAACCTTCGCTACTAGATTTTGTAACGGAGGACTCGCTGCTCTCCGAGGCTAAGTAATTATTTAATGAGGGCGAGCGAAGCATATATGGCAGGGTGAAATCCTTTTTGTATTTAACAGGCTCGCTAATTTCTACTTTTGATTTACGATCAATTGTGGAAGGCGGTCGTATTTCCAATTGTTGGAAAGAAGTAGTTGCGTCAAGCGTTTTTTTGTCTGTCTCATTGTCGATTTTAATTTCATTTAAAGAAACATTGCTTTCGCCTGCATTGTCTGAATGAATCTCCTCTTTTAATTTTATATGAAACTCTCCATTATCATTTGTACTTTCTTCCGGTGTACTCTTCACTTCTTTTTCACTTTCCTGTATTTCCCCACTATTATCAACTACGTTGATTTTCGTGCGATCGTTCGAAATGGTTTCACCGCTCCTACTACACACACTGCACGAATGGCAAATGGATCCATGAGAGACATGTATATTGATGGACGAATACTTTCGTCTTTTCCTCTTGGCCGACTTCTCAAAACACTTAGGTCTCCGGCACAAGCAATTTCGGCTACGCCTCCTTCTACCCGATTTTCGTAAACAACTTATTGAATTGACGCTCTGAAAATTGTAGCAGAGAAGAAGCGCTACTATTAGAAATTCGACACACTTAAAATACTTCACTTACCATTCTGTTGGACATTGAGACGCGCGAGCAACAATTGCAATGATAGAAGGACGGTTCTAGAACAGAAAGAAGACATTATTGGATTGTCATGCAAAGAAGAGGGTTGACGAGAACAAGACTTACAGCGGTACGCTGGAGAAGACGAAATTACCGTTGAAGTTATCAGGTGTATCAGGTCCAACGGGAAGACTAATCTCTGCTGCGATTGTCTTGATGTTTCTCATCTGGGACCACAGCCATTGTCCAACAGTCATGTATACTGAAACAAGAAATTGTATATTGTATTTCCAGGCTTGATTCAATTATTCCTCGAGTACTTACGATCATGACCGTCTTGAGCATCCGCAGGAGTACATCTTTCGCGACAGCCTATAAGAAATATATAATAAATCATTATTTTAATCATGTTATTCTACGAGTAAATAATTATACCCACCCCAGGAGGTACTGGTATTCTTTGGGCCTCCTAATGTACAGGAATTAGTGCTATGTATTAGAACTTTCGATTATGTCATGCGCATAGAATTGCTGGTCATACGTATGATGATTTTAAAATACAATGATTATTAAATAAAAGTGACAGAAAGGATTTTATACGTATGACCAGCGCAACTCACTTTCGGCTGTTCAATTCAAACTGCTCTCTTATTCTTTCTCTGTATTGTGAAATAGAGGAATAATTAATTAAGGGGAAATATTGATATGAGGTATCATTCGATGCTTACTCTTCTTTCAGTAGTGTAATATAAAGATAAAGCATTCCGGTGAGTCCCACTATAAATTTCCCTAAGTAGTGAGCGAAGTCTGTGGTACAATGTGGCATCGCAGAATCCTTAACCGCTGAAAGAACAATCGGCGTAATATCTGTACAAAACTTAATAGTACAGAATTACCGATCGTTAATTTCGATCGACAAATATCTGTACTTGTTCATTCGATTTTTCGCCGAGGATTTCATTACTCTTTCCTAAAACTCTTCATAAAAAATGCAATTGATCTTAGAGGGTTAATTATGAACTTCGATCGAATCTAATTAATTACACTTGGACGTTACTTGACCAGACAACAGGACGTTCAATTTCTCATCATATTTATTGTATATGTGCAAGTTCCTGGCACGCCTTTCTCCACCCAGTTAGTATTTTCCTCGACGGATGTTAACGCGACGCCCTGTCGTGGCTGTCAAGCATTTCGAACAACTGCAAATTCACGCTTTCATGCGGAAGAAGAGGGGCCTGCCGATGCTTCTTTCATCGGAGAATATGTATATCGTAAGTGGAGAATCATGGCGGGTAAGATATTCCGAGCTGTAACATCGTTTCAGTCACGGATCGAGCAGTCAGTGAACTGGCGGAAGGATGTTGAATGGCCTGTCAACATATTCGCTGGACTGACAACACCCTCCACCAAAAGACTCAGTCTCAGCCTCCTAAGGAAAAAGGAGGAACCGCCTGGAATGACACCCCTTCGTTCCACGGTCATTAGAACGAATTCCTCGGTGCGTTTCACGCGTGCCTTCCACCGCATATAAATATAAACCAACACGACCATTTTTCGCTTCTTCGTGTCACCGCAAAAGAGATCGGAGGACGAAAAAAAAACGTTACAGGATTGCTTTCCTTTGGAAGTCTACCCTGTGCAGCATGTTTGGTTCATACTCGACGAGAGAAGTCGGTCTTGTTCGATAATTGGGACGAACCATCAGACGTTTAAAGCTTCGGTTCGACTGCTCGCGTCGACGCCACAAGATTGATAGATCGCGGTTGAACATGCCCTGGTAAATGTGTCCCGGTACACGTGTCCCACTGCGAACCGCCTTATTCTACTTAATGTGAAACCAAAGGGACTTAAATACTAATGTTCCATGTATACCAAAATCTTTGGGTTATTCTCTATTATAACTAAAAATCTAAATCAGTGTATACTTTGTTCCTTTCTGTTTGTCTTCGTGGAAGTACTTTTTACTGTGTTTCCACAATGCCATCGAAGTTACTATTCCATCGGTTTTGAACGACTCGATGCATTTATAGATGCACTACCAAGTAGATACAAAATCGAACTGAGCATTCTATTAATATTGCAGTACGAAAACAGTAGAGGCGTCTTGCCAAAAAGCCAATAGACACGAGTTAGTGTATAAGTTTAGGGGTGCGGGCTTTTTTTTCGCTCCAACTGGCGAAGGTTTGTTAGTGCGAAGTATAATATCGGCGAAGTATCGGGGAACGGAAGGTAATGTAATCCTTACCGGCACTTTTCTCGTTTCGGCCTATTGCCTCCTGCGAAAATAGAAGGGGATGGAGAGGAGGAGAGCGTGAGTGGCAGTGCGTTCTATGCTAACAGCGGTATACAACACCAGCTGCGGCCACATGGCATTCTTTCTGTGATCTTGCTCTAAGAGCTCGTTAATACGATCCTCTCGGATGTTGCCAACGCACAGTTAATATTAGTTTCGAGTATGTTTTCTTAGCGTATGAGTGTTCCTTCGGGGTTCACCCCGGTGCGCTTTGAATTCTACCCGATCGCACTTCCCCCATTGTTATCCTCAAACGTTTCCTCCAACCCTTCCTCATTTACAAAGATTCAATGGGGTTTACGATTTTTTTTGTTATTTTACTGTCTTATGAAGAAGTCTTTAAGTTGTACGAATTCTTGTAGGGTGTCGAAAAACTGATGGAATTGAATTCGGACCGGGGTGGTCAGGGCGGAAGAGCGATATATGCTACCGTCACGGTGTCCGTAATCAAAGGCGCCGTTCGTCGCGAGATCTTTGCCCTTTCGCCGAGATGATACAAGCCACTTTGCAGCATCCCGCGAGAAGAAGAGATGCGAACGATGAGTCGGCCTGGATTGGCTCTCTATTTCCGAGGCTGGCGGAGTTTCATGAAGTGTCGGCCCAATCCTGAGATCTCACTGCTCTAAAAATACCTTTCGAGTCAGTAGGAGGAGATGTGGAAACACCTCCTTCGTCGTCCAAGGGAAAACGGGACCTCTCGAAGTACAGAAGGCGCGCTTCCCCAGGAGAAGTGCATCAAGGGTGCGAGAGAATCACCCGCTCCGTCAGAATACCATCGAACTCCACAGTGTCTTCTTGTCAAGCGCGAGACAAGTTCAAAAGTCTGCCATCCGAGATGTGCTTAAGTAACAGTGAATCACTTTAAGTGATAAAGTTTTGGACAAGTCAGTTTTCAAATCAAAGGATTTTTGATTACTATACAATACTTGTGTGTACAAAGAAGCTTTAATGATGCAAGTGTAATTATAAAATAACTGGTATTCTTTCACAATGAGTGAAGAGTGAAAGAAATAAAAAAATAGCAAGTGGACATAATAAAATTACGAGAATTACTATAAAAAGAACAAAATGAAGACCGAGCACGGAAACACTAGTCAAGTGAGTCCAGCTACGGAGCAAAGACTAAGAAGTCCAAAGTGCGCAAGGTGTCGAAATCATGGAGTGATATCAGGTTTAAAGGGTCATAAGAGATCCTGCGCGTGGAAGGATTGCCGATGTCCTTGCTGCCTTTTAGTCGTAGAAAGGCAACGTGTAATGGCAGCGCAAGTCGCCCTTAGAAGACAACAGCAAGCCCAAGGGAACTATCTTGCTGAAAATCTATCGACTGTTTGTCAGACTCCTGTGGAACCTGTCAATCCATATTTATCAAGAAACGACAATCCAGTTTGTCGAAGAGGTTCGAAGAATTTCCAGCGGCATCAATTGCACTTCACACAAACCAGTATCAGCGTCACTCAGGGTTTTTATGGCTTAAAAGCAATGCACGCTTTACCTGGAACATGTAAGTATTTAATTATTAAAAATATATAAAGAATAAAATAAAAATCATCGAAGAAATATTACTTTTCCAGTTCCACCAGCGCCAAGAGTGTTGAGCAGTTTAGCTCCAATGGAACACAGTCGAAAACAGGACACTGACAACTCGATGAATTTAGCACCCTTTGCGACTACCTACCCGGCTGTCCCGTGGTTTGATAATTTTGTGGAGTCACCAAAGCCAAAGAGAGCTTTCGATGATTTCACGAGAACTACCGATGAATTACCTGCATCGGCAAATGGGCCGTGCTTGGAAAAGAAAGCTACTATTTCTTTCAGTGTAGAATCTATCATCGGAACGAAATGAACTTAAGAAATATATACTCGAACACGCCACCACTTCATTTATTCCGTCATTAATTCCTAAAACATAATTGCGTTTGTTAGGAATAAACTAAGGGAATTTGTAGTTGCTCTTCGTTTTATTTTATATTGCTTTCGAGCATTGTTAGAATATGCTACTGTACATTAACATTGCTGTAAATTTACGAAAGATGGAAAGACGGTATATTTTCCATCGAGTTCGGCTAATTGCGAATACTGCTCGGAGAACACTTATTGTGGATGGTGTATATTGAACTTCATATAAAGATTTTCGTGTACTAAATCTTATAATTACGGACTTAGAAATAATCAACAGTTAAGTGGGCGTATGCCATTCAACGTATGAGTACCAATAAATCGATCTTGGATGAATAATGTTGCCTATTTACAGATCTATCTACGCGTGAGATAAGGAAAAGATGTGTGATATTTTTAATAACAATTTATAAAGGAGATACGCGTCTTTCCACTACTTCTCACTATCAATTCTCTTGCTGCATTGCTTCATGTATTGATCCATTTCAGAATAATCATCCAAAGTCGAATGAACAATCTCCTGTAAGATGCTGGGCCATTCTTTATCGAGTAGCTGTAATTTCTGTATTGCATCGACGGTGAGATTAATCAAACTCAGCAAGTGCTGCTTTCCTTTATGCCTCCAAATTAAATCTTCCTGTGGAAAAATGACGAAAATCATCCGATATCCAAATCATCTCTTTTTTAATCAAAGTTAAACTTACCTGTGTTACACTACCTTTCCTCCATTGAAGGGCTTCCTTCGCAACTACACTTCTTAGAGCCGGGTCGCTCTTAAATAGGAACTCCTTGGCAGTAATTTGCTCCCCACTCTGTTTCTGCACCTTTTCTAGTCGAAGTCTTTGTAGAAGTGGTTGTAACAAAGATTCTGGCAGTGACCACATCACAATGTCAACAAGACCCGCGTATTCCTGGTTCGCCCTATCTATTTCCTGATCCGTGATCTGAATATAAAAGATTCAATTGATTTATAAGATATTTAAATAACGTTTAAGTAAAATAGATCAAAATTTACTTCTTTCCCATTGATAATCTTAAGACCCCAATGTGCCAGGCGAAATACAGCGTAAGTCTTCCAATCTTTCGACACGATTGGATTGCCAGTCTCTATGCAAATACTAGTTAGCCCCTGCACTTCCGCGAGAGCGTTCAGTTGACCGAAATAACTGATGTTGGTCTCCTTCAATGTGTAATGCTCGACATTGGGGAATCGGGATTTCAATTTACCCAAAACACGAGCAACATCGTTGAATTGAACATAATTAAATTTAACTGTGTTAACATCCTGCGCTTTCGAAGTATCCCATGAACGATCGACGAAACGAAGAGCGCCTTGGCCGTAAACGTTTAGACAGCGACCAACTATTTCGATCAAATAATCGCCGCCTATGGTAACATTAATTAATACAAACTGCAATCACTTTTTATTCAAATCTTACTCTTTAATGATTACCTTGCTCTCGTTCCTTGGGCGGATTCTGAACAGGCGGTGTGCTCGGTGGTGTTAAAGCTCTATATTTAGCTCTAGCCGTGGCTGCTCTATTACTTTTGTAACATACCGTTTTCTTAACTTGAGCACTCTTCCCCCTGCTCTTGTCTTTGTCTGTATCTTTTGATTTCGGTCCATCGATCTTTGTTATCGAAGAGACACTAGAATCGCTGAATACCGATTTACAACTGTCGAGACTACTGGCTTTCGAACTTAATGAACCGTAGCCCGATGAACTGTTGGTTGATTTTGATGGACAGTCGCTTTGACTATCCTGATTGCAAGGTACTTTAGGAATAGGAAGATTCTTTGCTGGACCATCATCTTCATTTTGCAATGTGCTCGGTGATGTTAAAATTTTCGGATCACTTAAGTCTGATACTGATAATACTCTTCTAGTTAAACTAAGTCTTCTACTATAAATATGTTTATCCGAATCTAAGATTTGATTATTTGAATTCAACAAATGGGAGTTCAAACCACTTCTCAAGTTTTCGTGAATCTCTGAGATATCTGAATCGCTATTAGAATCGCTCTCAACATCGCTGCAACTTTTAGTCTTTCGAGAAATGATTCTTCTATCTTTGCATAATCCTTCTTCAAGCTTAGTCTTCAATAAACTATCTACTATCGATCCTAGAATTGGGGGTAGTTTGAATTCGAGGGGATAAACTTTTGTGGCATCTTTTAATCGAAAGAAATTATCACTGGAACTACTTCTTTTTGTTATGTGAATTCTTTTTGCTTCAATATTCTCGTTGATAGATGTTAGACTTCCGAATCCTTTCGATTTTGTTTTTTCCAAAGCTTTTGATTTTAATGTGCTATATTTATTTGATTTCTGCAGCTGAACCGCACTTGTGCCAGCTCTTCCAGTATTCCAGGTGTTTCTATTGTCTGCTGCAGATCTGTTTCGACATCTCAAAAGTTCCCAGTTAATCTTCGCATTTGAAATGACTTCTTCACGGCGAACATTCATACAAATTTGAGTACTTAAGTCCAAAAAAGCGGCATTACACTGCTCCTTATTCGTTCTCCAAGCCATCGCTGTTCGCCGAGTCTGTTCGTTGATTTGCATGTTGGACAAAAGCTGTAAACTCGGCAAATAGGAGGCGAGAAATGAAATATAATCACTGTTAAGTGTCACAGGATTACCATCGATTGTTATTTCTCGGAGTTGCAGAGCTTTCGCAATACTTCCCATATCCTCGATTCTAAAAATCACGATGATATATTATTGTTAAATGGGAGATAATTTTAAAACACGTACTTCTGTATATCATTGTTACTCAAGTAGAGCTTTTGCAATAGAGGAAGATCACCGAAACCCAGTAGCTTTTTAATCTTATTCCTCCGAAGATTAAGTTCTCTCAGAGCAATTAAACCCTGGAAATCTTGGTGGCCGATTGTCTTTATATTATTTCCAGCCAAGTTCAGGACTTTTAGAGAAACAAGGGTGTCTAAGCCTGACACTTGAACAATTTGATTTCCATGGAGGTCCAAAACTTCTAGCTTCCCCAATTGTCTAAGTCCTTCGATCTTCTTGATCCTATTCTTACCGATCAAAAGGACACGAAGATTCTCTAGAGTGTCGAGATTACAGACTCTTTCGATCTGATTATCGTACAAGTCGAGAAAGACTAATTTGGTCAAGCGAGACAAATTGCATCCGTCGATCTTAGTGAGGAGATTATGTTGCAGTGACAGCAGTCTCAGTTTAGGCTCGTCGACTATACTAGGAAATGCTGTCAGACCACGCCTGTCAAGGCAAATTCTGTCAGGATTTTTTTCCCTCTCTGTGGCTGTCCTGGTAGCCACGATCGTTCTTCCTTCACCTGCCCATTGCAATGTGATTGCATTTCTGCCTTCGATTGCCGCATCTTCTACGTTAAATGGTGATTCCGCTGTACTATAATTAAATCCAATCACACTATTTTAATATTAATTATAAGTTTAATTAGTTTAATGTTTAGCTATAAAATCGCTCACCCAAATGAATTGTAGGACCTGTTGGAAAACTTTGGTGGAATAGGCGCGCCGGGTAGAATCGGCAATGCCGGTCCGATTGTAAGGAATTGACTCTCCTCTTGATTACCGATCTGCGAGCTTGCTGATCTCCCTTTTATACCAAATGTTACTGCTTTGTTCTGTAAATTGGGACTTTCCAACGATACTTATCGAATTATCAAAAGTACAGTGCTTTATTATATTAATTGCAAATGGAAATTTATTATAAAAGTAAGTATTGAACAAGTTTGAATGAACAGTATAGAATTCTATTTATTGTTCACTTTGAAAACGATAAAGAAACAAATGTTTGGGTGAGAAAAAATGTGTATAGGTGCAGAATAGAAGCAATGTTCCACAATAGCTTTTGTAAGAGAAGGTGCAATCGTGCCTCATTCGGTGGGAGTCAGCGAACGTACCGTTTTCTTGCTGCTTACTCGCATTACATAACCGATGTATTCAGGAATAACTAGCGTTCGAACGGTGGCCTATCGAATCGCAGTTTATTCAAGAATATTGATATGCTTATGATATATTCTACTACTCCACTTTTAGGCTCGATCGACTTAATGCCACTTGACTATCAACAAGAATTGTTTGGTATTGCGCGTTTCGCTTCTACATAGAGGAAAGGAAACATTATAATATTAAGTAATAAAATATCGAAGGATACTATTATCTATACATTTATTTCATAATCCTTATACAAGATCAACAGATTGGGGTGGGTGAGGGTGGAAAAGGTATTTTTTGTAATAAAATTCAGGCGAGTTCGATAAAGAGGGCACTAGCGTTCCGTCGTCTGTGTATCGACGGGAAATCAGCTGGGAGTGCTCAGCACCGACAAGAATCATGGCACTAGCTACTATTTTTCGATTTATACAATTGCCGAAGAGCTTGATTCTTCCAGCACAGTACACCATACAAAAGTGCGACTATGCCGTTGGTAAGTAATATTATTTTAATGTCCCTCAACTTTTACTATATGCTCGCTTGGCTGAAATGTGTTCCGACGCAGAGGTTAAGACGACAGTGTATTTTCAGCGAGCTTAAAGTTTAGTTAAAAGTTAAGTTGTAGTTTATGACTGGCAGGAATTTCAAGACTAATTTTGTTACAGCGCCGAAGAAAAGGAAAACCATGGAGAAAGTGGTGATTCCTGTAGAAACCGATCCAAATAAGCTTGTTACTCATTGTTGTGGATTGAACTTCTATACCGAGGGCGAGGAGGTGAAGCTAAAACCAGACTCTGAATACCCGGATTGGCTGTGGACGTTACGAACGAAAAAGCGATTCCTGAAAGACCTAGATCCCAACACAAAAGACTATTGGCGTGTCGTGAGGCGTATATGGATGAGAAAGAAATCCCGAATGGCGAGTAAAAAGTATTAAGATGCGAATAACTTCGCATTTGCTTTTATTATTTAAGTTCGATTGTAATACTGTATGAAAAGAAGAAATAAACGTGTTTTCGAACAGCTCGTTCTTTTTATATATCATAAATAATATGATAAATTGTATGAGCCGCAGCAACACGAACCTTACTTGGTTCAGAGCCGCGCAGGCACTATCTACTCGTAGTGGAAGTGGAAGAGTATCTATTGGTCTACTGCGCCAACTCAAACAACTCCCTCCACTTACCATCTGCGCCTAATTGGTGCGCTCGCGCCTCCCTTAATCATAATGCATTACATTAATGTAAGCCAAGGTCATTGCTAAAGAGTTTAACTAATTAAAAGTTAATCATTTGAATGCTACCAATCAGAACAAAACAGCGGTCGAATTGTCTTATGAATTATTAATTAGCCGACGCATAGAATCCTTAAGTGCCGGGATTTCACAAAAGGATTAAGCTCAATGACTCAATGTCTTCTTTAAAGTGACATAACATGTTTCAGAGATAGTATTGCGATGTGTCTGTTTGCCTGATGAGATATTTGTCGGCACTTCAGGAAGTAATATCAGTCGCGCTGCAATGTGTTCACTTTTTCATAAGCACAACAATACAATCAACTGTTGCGGATACTTAATGCTAGAAGAGCGCATGTTCCACAGACTGTCGAATACAAACTAAATGACACTGATTTTAAAATTGTATAATCCCACGTGAACATAGGAATTTATATCCCATCAATATCTCTGAAATCACTGATCCATCAGCAAACAGTCAATTGGGCGTTGTCCGATGATGCACGAGGAAATGTAGATAGGGTTTACGGAAATGAACGCTTTGTTTGCCCTGGCAAATCAAGAGGATCATGTATAAAAGACGTGCCGATGCATTTCCCTTTCACACTGAGTGTCTGAGTGCGCAGAAAATATAATCTCTTCTATCATTATCTATCGAATCTGATAAAATAGCTGAGGAAACGCTCTGCTGGAGACATTAAGCCGCCAATGCTCTAATACATCACACTGAGGTCGGAGGACTTTCTCGAAGATTCATTGTGTTGCGCTTTTCACAGCAATCGCAAGTAAGTTTCTCTGAGATTAGACAATCAATCGATATTTCCACTATGATGTCATCCATACGATTGAATTCCTATTTTAATCAGAACACTGTGTGCTCGTTTTACCTTAATGCATTTGAACCACCTTTTTGTCCTCGCTCGTCTTATCTGAAGGCTGTCCGAAATTTCGAACTCAAATATCTCCCGATCGCCGACGTAGATGCAAATGAGACGAGCTGCTTTAGTAAACATTTCGGTTCATTCATTTGTCGTGATTGCTATATGCGCCTGATTAGAAACAAATATTATTCGATATTGCCTATCTTTGAAAATTTATGGCACTCGATAGTACCTGTCGATAGGCTCATTAAATAAGAGAATACCTGGTGCTTTGTTGATTCCTTAGTATTAGGAATTTGAACTGTGACAAATATGTTCTGATTGTGTCATCGATTGAAATAATCTCCGACTGCACAGTGCACTTAATTGAATTATAGATGATTTTATGATGATTTTATAGTGTAACTAAATCTCACGCCAATTAGAGCTTTCTAATGGAATAAAGTAAACGGAATGTTTGTGTCACTGAAGTTCAGGCATCAAATCGCTTTTTGTTGAACTATGATTTTTGATGTGTCCGTATAAGGTGATCCACCGAGGCACCGATGATTTGTGACAAGGCAATCCGTACAACTGTTTCAAAATGTTATCTTTAATGTAGTATCAAGTGTTTCGCGCTCGCCCCATTGGCAGCGCGTGCTGGCGCGGCTGTTCACCGATAACAATATGTAAAAAAAAGTGCCATCCTCCTGCACGTACCTCTGCTACGAATAGTATATTATTTGATTAACCGATTAATTCGGATCGAGTAAGATTGCGTGTCAATCAAGTATAAATACGCTCTGCGACGAATTTTCTGTACCAAATTGCCGAGTAGCACACCGGGCTTCGGATATTGGTGGTAAAGGTGAGAAACAACTCTAGATCGACATCGAGTCATTTATCCAATTGCCTAACATCGCAACATAACAATACGCAGTATCGATTTAATATCAATTCTTTTGTAAAGCCTCACTTCTTCGGAATTCTTTCAAAAAACGATGATTCAGAAATGATGGATTTAGGGCAACGCGATAACTACCTGTCTCCGCCGCGATAACCATAAGCTGAAATATGATTCAAACGAATTTTCGTCACTTTCGAACTTTGTCAGGCTTTGGTTCTAAACTCTCGAACATTCGAGTTTCTCAAACCTTGTCTTTGTTTCCAGATGAATACGTGGGCACTACTCTTCGCCGCTGTTTTGGCGTTCGCCGCCACAGCAAATGCTGAAAGTAAGTTCCACCACTATTACAATTTTATATATTAATCAAGTGACTTTTGTTATATATGAATTTTCTTTTATTTACAGAAAAGATTGTCTGCTACTTTGGTAGCTGGGCGGTCTACCGTCCCGAGCCGGGCAAATTCGACATCTCTTACATCGACCCGAAACTCTGCACCCATATGATCTACACCTTCGTTGGAATTAGCACAGACGGTGATGTCAGAGTACTCGATGGCTGGCAGGATCTGTCAGACAACTATGGCAAAGACGGTTTCGGACGTTTCAACAAGTTGCGTGAGCAGAGCCCTGGAACCAAGAGCCTTATCGCTATTGGTGGATGGAACGAAGGTTCCGCCAAGTATTCGCAGGTCGTCAACAACCCGGCTATTCGTGCTAAATTCGTCAAGAACGTAGTTGCTTTCACCAAGAAATACAACTTCGATGGTTTCGATCTTGATTGGGAATACCCCAATCAACGTGGTGGAGTTCCATCTGACAAGCAAGCTTTCGTTGAGCTTTGCAAGGAACTCAGAGCTGAATTCGACAAGGAAGGTTTGATCCTCAGTGCCGCTGTCGGTGCCGCCGAGACATCTGCTTCTCAATCTTACATCATTGCTGAAATCGCTAAATACCTGCATTTCATCAATCTTATGAGCTACGATTTCCACGGAGCCTGGGAAAACACCGCAGGACTTAACGCTCCACTTTACCCATCCAAGAGGGAAACCGGCGATGTTCGCAAATTCAATGTTGTGAGTCTTCGATCTTATTAATTAATATTTAATATAAATCAAAAGAATTCGAGATAAATAATGAATAAATGTTCTAGGATGCTTCCATCAAATACTGGTTGGCTCAAGGTGCCCCAGCTGAGAAGTTGATCCTTGGTGTTCCATTCTACGGACGTGCTTTCACCCTGGAGAACCCTGGCAGCAACCAAATCGGAGCCAGGACCACTGGACCCGGAACCGCTGGACCATACACCCGTGAAGGTGGTATGCTCGGATACAATGAGATCTGCGAGATGTTCGGACGTGGTGGATGGACCATCCAACGTGACGAGGAACAACGTGTGCCATTCGCCTTCAACGGCAACCAATGGGTCGGCTATGATGATATCCAGTGAGTACATCACAATTGTTTTTTATCAATGGAATCTTAATACGAAAGATTGAGGGAGAAATGACTCAATGAAAAGAAATGTTAGCTGTTATCTCTTAATGCACGTCAGCGAATAAAGATAAATGTATTTGGCTTCAAATTAAGTAATATTGTTCTTACAGATCCATCAAGGAGAAGGCTGAATACGTGAACAAAATGGGTCTTGGTGGTGCTATGCTCTGGAGTATCGAGACTGACGACTTCCACGGCCGTTGTGGCGAGAAATACCCACTCCTGAAGACCCTCAACGCTGTCCTCAGGAATGGCGCACCCGTGCCCACTGACAAACCCAGACCACCACCATCTGGAACTTCTCCAGTCCCAACACCCGCCCCAACCCCAGCACCCACCCCTGCTCCCCCAGCAACTGGCATCTGCACCGCACAAGGATACGTCGTTGACAAGAATGATTGCAACGTCTTCTACCTTTGCAACAACGTGAACGGAGTTTTCCAAGCAGTCAGGTTCCAGTGCGCGGATGGTCTTGGCTTTGACATCAGGATCAACGCTTGCAACTTCAAGAACTTGGTCCCCGAATGCAAGTGAACGACCCTGGCATCGATTTGGCTTTTAGCACGATCAAATCTTAATTAGATGTAGTTCTTCTTTCTTTTAACTTTAATAAATGAATTTAATTTAAATACTTTGTCTCGTAGTCTTTTATTCCTCTTGTAGAAAAAGGGTATTGAACATCGTGGTCGTTGGAAATATTTTTATTCAGTATAAATGAGACGACAATCTAGAGATAAATTAATAAATACAACACTAGATATATAGACTATATAAATACTCAGATCTCCAGTTCTGAAGTCAGGTCGCTCAATAAATAGCTTAGTTTACTATTGCGAATACTCATTGGATCTTAACTGCGTAGTAATATCTTCATCAGCAATCTACGTAGTTAGGATGGGTACAAATGTTTTCCACTGTGTCAAAGATCAATCCTGCTTGGCAATAGAATGCAACTGGCACAGCCGATGGGTGTGAGCAAGAATAAAACTTCCTGCAATTATAAGGATCTCGAAAATAGCCCTCCCTCATGCAAAATGGCATTACTGGCACTGTTGGCTTTGTCGGGAATGGGTGGAGAGCTGGATCCACAGGTGGTAGTTGCTCCGTATATGTCTGTTTATTCGAATCCAATTCATGGGCTTCGATATATGGTCTCATTGTATACGCTGATGACCAATTGCAAAGTGCAATTAACATCAGGCACGCGAGAAGAACACGTAGACTCATCTACGGAGAAAAATAATTGATTTCAAATATAGTTCCCGCATGTTTTCAGTACGAAAATATTTCGCAGATTAAATGTATTTATGTCCTTGACTTACCTTGAATTATATTATCACTGAAGGTGCGCACTTTGAATTAAATTTATAAGATTATTCGAGACTACGAAATCACTCAGTTAACTGCGTGACACTAACTGAAGATTTCTGTCTTGGCAATCATATTTATATGGACGAGTGTGCGCGGTTTCAATGATCATGAACTAGACTTTTCTATGAAGCTGATACTCGTAGAATTACGTATGTCGTCTCGATACGGAGAAATGTTTATTATCGATTCAAACTATTCTTTCCGCACGGAAATGTCGACTGATAGTGCCAGAAAACATTGACTTCTCTGGTCACGGTCATTCGTACAGATCTAGGGCAAGTCAATGTCTCAGCGATCAAATGCTATGAGTATGTTTGATTGCTCTAATTCTTATATTAGGAGCATATTTCATATTTTCGATGGACAAATATGTACAAAATTAATAATAATTTATTTTGTAAATATTTCGAGAGAAGTTTAATTCTCAGACGTCTACGATATGTGGTAATTTCATGTTGGAATTCGCGAGATCTATCGCTGACAGTTTCCTTAAGAGATAAGCATATTAGTCATTCCGCAATCATACGGAAGATCGCATATAGTGAACTTGAAGTTAATGGTGTAATGAACCGAGGCCCATATTGCGCAAGATTTACTCTTTGAGCAATCAGCTTTCAGAGAAAGCAAGCAAACCGCTTAAGGCTGCTTCTCTTATTTATGATCCATTATGTAAGGAGATATCAGTAACCAGCATATTTTGCGTGGTTCGCGAATTTTCTGACAATTCTTTAAATCGTCACACGATGAGTACCATTGATTAAAAAAGTGTATTTTTTATCCGTTCACTATAGCAATACAAAATTGCGTAATCAGAATTCTCTAAATCGTCGGATTTGATTGAACTGATTGTTTGCCTTAAGCAATTCCTAGACAAATTGTAACAGCTGCTGTCGCGTCATCCGAGAATTTCAATCAATAAACATACTTATGATGCAAACGCAAAGCTTTCAATGTATTACATCACGTGCTTAAGTTCAGAATCGAAATAGGTAAAGGAAGAATAGCATCCGCAAGTTCAATTGTACTTCAGCTTGTTGTTTTCATTATTTTACAAGTGTTTCTCATAAAATTATATTTAAAATTGGTACACACTTCAGCTCTATTTGAACCGAGATGTATCAGGAAATTGCCGAACATAGCTATATTTCCTTAGCGGCTCGATTTCCTCCGTTTTATTCGGCTGTACAGGTAAGACATTTATGACACTCCTTGTGAGTTCCACAGGTCTTAGAGATCCAAAGAAGTCTGTCACTGGTACTTTATCTGGATCCCTCCTAAATAAATCTTTCCTCACCCCCACTGTTGACAAACAGTAGTGCTTTGGGCATACCTTCAGCTGTAACAGAAAGATTTCTATAGCTTCTCATCATAATCACATTTTACAAGAAAGAAGATAAAGATACATACAAATTCTCCTAATGTTTTCTTACTAGATGGTTCTACTTTTTCTAGAAAGTCTAGGGCATAATAGGTATATCTGTCTATAATATATACACCAATGGCTGGATCCACATGATGCTGTGAAAAATCCGTATTAATAATATCAAAATCTCTTTTATCAATCAAAGTATTACTCATAGTATCAAATACTCACAGAAAGTGATTCTTCCCCAACCAAGCTGGATGCAACACCCAATATATTCGGCGAATAAAACTTCTGATACATAGAACTAGCTTGACAAGTGTCCACTACAAACAAAATCTCATGGTATCTCCTCTTCTGCCACATTTGCTCTAAAGCATCACCGAGTTCTTGGCTGCTGATTTCTTCCGAGTCTTGGAATTTCAGGAAACCATTACCACCATGGCCAGTAAGATAAATGAGAATATTAGAACCCTCGTCAGTCAATAGCTTCTTTGATCTGGGTGTCTCTGGTGCCAGGCGTCCGGTAAGAAGCCTAACAAAGTTCTCCACAGTCACTTGATATCCTCTATAATCCACTTCAACATCATCTCCATAGACATTAATATGTTGTTTCATATTGTTGAACACAGTGGCTGGTCTTGGGTTTCTTGGATTGCAAGCCATATCATCAGCGATCATAAGGATAATCTGGGAGTCCGGAATACCCAGACGTTTAACACTTCGATAAATGGAGAGAACATTTGCAACGTGACGGTAATTAAACCAAAATCTTGAAGTATCGACCAAGACAGCCCAGTTATTCGAATGACCCGATCTCGTGAAATTCTCGGGTACCTTGAATGAAAGAATACCGAGATATATCTAATAATATCAAATAGATAATTGTTTGAATTACATGACAATACTTACTTCCCATGAATATGAACAATGTACCAATAGTAACAACAAAAGATAGTGCAAATACATTTTGACGTTTCTTCAACAGCCACTCCTACTCGAAGATGTTCACGACGCGATTAGATATTGGTGTCTCGGCTGCGGCTTTTCAGGCATAATTCTTAGCTGGCACTCACACCATTTTAATTGGAGAATATAAGGGAAGATTGTTTAACGTTTAATTTACAAATGTCAGGAAGGGCATAACCTTCAAACAAATCTGTGCCGGTGAAGTATTATATACAGTTTTACGAGATTACTGTAGATGTCTCCCGAGTTGCGTTCAACTAGTGCTGCCACCAAATTCAAAATAAAGAGTTAGATGATTCAATTTTCAATAGATAACCCAGTGAATTTAAAGGATTGCTCTATTATTTTCTTTTCATGTTAAGAACAAATATTATTTTTATTATTAAATATCATTCTTGTTGATTTAAATCAGTTACTGTAAAAAATCAAATACTCTCTACGATTGGATGGCAACGATGATCCAATCGGTGCTGCCCTCTCATTCCACGAAGTCAGTCAACAATTACCTGTCGGGTTTAGTCGGTTCCAGGATCAAGTGTTCCTTCCCAAAATTGTCGTGTTGCCGCGCTCTTTCCATTGTTTCGTAAACAAACAACTTTCCAAAAGTTGCTCCGCAACAAGGTACATGTTTCGGGAGTGCGGAAGTGAGTGAGTGCCAGTGGCATCGATGGATACAAACACCAAGCCAAGGAGTTCACAGATGGAGGAATTTTCTTGGAGAAACTTGGAAGAATGGGGTGGTTCAAGGTTTGAATTCTCCATCTTTGCATATTGTTCCCATTGTTTCACATTTGTATTTGGAAATGCTTAGAAATATTGAGGATTGCGTTTGTACGAAATGATCAACGAGACCAACTCGATTGCCACGTTATAATAATTTATTTAAACATTTATACACCTATGATGTTCCACAGTCTTGAAAGTAGTTTCTAACTTGATATATATGTATATATGTATACATGTATATGCATACATGTCCTAGCCGATATACACATACACATATCTATATACACATATACGGCATCGCGTGTACGTGAGTGTGTGTATATGTATATATATATAGAGTGTTTTCTGATACATATAATATATGTATACATATAAATTCATTCATTTATTTATAAGTTAATTCATCTCGTTATCGTAGCCTTGATAAAGCATTCCTCGAAACTTAGAAGTTACCTAGGGCTGGTTATGGGCTGTCGTCCTTCAATCCGGCAAATCCTTCCTTCTCTCCATGTCAGTCCGTCTGTCTGTCTCTAAAAAGGTCTCTCACGCTCTGAGAGCGCATCTGCCCAACTGTACTTTATGCCGCCCCTCTTTATACGCGTGCAGATCTACCTATCTATGCACGCAGCCGTGCTCAAATCAGATTACGTACTGGCACGTTCTGGCACGTAGATGTATTATACGTCTCTCTCTCGGCTCTCTGCCGCTCTCAATTCGCTCGTGCTTGACTTCCCTTCCGATAATTCCCTCCCCGCACGCACTCGTAAGATCGAGCCCCCACTCGTCATCTCTCCACTCTTCCTTTATATTTACTGTCGCTCTCGCGCACCCTGCCAAATGGCAGAGGAGAATATATATCTCGCTAAGAATCTCTCGAGCGGCCTTTACTAATGAACGATTGTGATGCGTACACCTCTGTTTTTTTTCCATGGGGAAACGGAAGAGTGGCAGAGCCTATTGGATCGTGTCCGTCTTCCCGATGGTGTGTGGTGTTCAATGGGACACGTCCAGTTGCGATATAATCGAATACCTTGGTGTCGGGTTCTAACATATAACGTTAACGCCCGCCTGTTAATATCGAAGGAGACTCTCGCTAGCTACACTATGCGCCTCCAGTTGTTATTTAAACAATACTGCTGTGGTATAGTCGATTAATATCGAGCGCCCGCCGCCGCCGCCGCCGCCGCCGCCACCGCCACCGCCGTCGCCGCTGGCATCACCGTACCGCCGCACCGCTCGATCGCAGCTGCCGCAGTCGATCCGATTAGCCATTATCCGGACTGATCTCTCTGCCGATTGCCCTCCGGCTTCCGAGAGTGTGTAGCTATCCTTTTGTGCATGTATGCGAGAAATTGTGCGTCGTCGGAGGACTGACCTTCTTTTTTTTAATCTCTGTCACTTCGATTTCGAGATGCCGATTCCGATTTGCCGGCTTCGGCTCTTACACGCACAATACCAATTGGTCTTCGGCCGACAGGCTTTTACGCTGTGGTAACAAATGATTCTAGGTGTACGTACCGATGACGATGCTCGAGTTCTATGCTCCGCGTGAAAATGATGCTCGTATAAATAAGCTTGGTGTAGGATGGGGTGGATGGATGGGTGGTGGGTGTAAATGAATCAATCTATGAAGATAAATACATGAAGAATATAAAGTAGCTTGTACTATTCGTGTCGATAATACCATCTAAATGTCTGCAATAATGAGTAGCCTATATACACGAGTGCAGCGTGTGATCTTCACGATTAGAGTTGGTTACACAGCTTGGACGATCGCATTAACTCGACTACTTTCTCGAGTCCGAAGTGCATGGTTGAGAATGCAAAGTGCAACTAGTACTTTTCCAACTCCAGTTGCCATTTGTTTCACTGTTTTCGGTCTCCCCGAGTTCTTCCATTCCGCGACTTTACAGAGCAATCGGCTTTCTATGCACCGTTTTAGAAGCGAGCACAATTGATGACGAAACCACTTGTCTGCTCGCGAGGCTGATCCAAGAAGAAAAATAGTTCGGCGCTAAATCGATTATATTCAGCGCAATCGTCGGGATTAAGTGGTCGATCCGAATAAGTGGAGCACCGATTGCGAATAATTCGTACTGATAGACGCCTCAATTTAACGACAGATCATCTTCAAGACAGTCACCGGGCATCCAAGTGGATACTCTTCAACTCTACTATATCGTTACCGATTTATCGTCAAGTTCGCGTAGACTTTTTAAGTTCAAGCCGATGTACCATATCTGACTCATCGACTTGATCAACAAGAAAGTTCAAGATTCCCGATAGAGAACAGAGTTCAGAAATCCGTTCAATAAAACTCGGTTATCATCGATCTGGCTTTATCATCGCATTACAGCTTTGGCGTGATAAGAACGCAGGGAGAAAAACTGACATTGCGATCCATTCGATCGTCGATCGCGATGAATATCGAGTGGTATCTCGATCTACAAAGCAGGCGGCCAGCCCACCGTTCCGCTGGCAGATCGAACATTCCCATAGTCTTGAGAAAGAGAGACGCTACCAAACCCAATTGATTCCTGGTCCAGCATAGAATCGAGACGGACTTAAGGAGTTAGAGTTCTTCTCGCCGATACTTCCTGCCCAATACTCTCTAAACTGTGTTCATACACCGATGTACGTTTAAGTGACAAGTAACTCAATAAAGACGATCAAGAGGTGTCGGTTGTGTGCGTCCTACTGCGTCCAGTTAGACACTAGAATTCCGAGTGCGTTCGACCTACACGCGTCCCGTCGAATTAATAACAAGTGTATCGAGCTACGAATCGACTAACACTGCTCATCCAACGCGAGCCGAATCCAGGAGATAAAGCCGACGGTGACTGGATCCTCCAGGAATCGGGAAGAAGAGATTGTCTTCTTCCTCGTCGGCCACTACGTGCATCCCAAAAGGAGGGGGAGGGGGAAACATTGCCGTCGGATTGTCGTGTGTGTATTGTGTATAAGAGAAAGAGAGAAGAAGAAGAAGAAGAAGAAGAAGAAGAAGAAGAGAAAGAATGAGTGAGTGAGTGAGAGAGGGTCGAGGCCAACTAACACCGAGTTGCATGGATGGAGAGGCGCACTGTGTCGACTCTGAAGAGCAGCAGCGGCCGTGTACGGGCGTCCGGCCGCCCCTAGCGGCCGATTCTTGGCGCGTTACGGTTAACTGGGCAGCGAAAGAGTGCCGCGATCGAGTGCGCCGACGAGGATCCCTCCACTCGAGGGCGCACTCCAGAACATCGAGTTCAGCTCGGCTCGAGTGCTCCGCTCCGCTCCGCCGGCCGCCTCTCCGGCTTTTCCCCGATTAATTTCCGAGCGGCGTCGTCGTCGTCGTCGTCGTCGTCGTCGGCGGCAGCGGCGCGCCGCCCCGGCGCGCGCCTTCGACTTGCGAGAGATGGAAGCCCCGAGGCATTATCCGGCGCTCACTGGCCCGCTCGCTCGTGCTTACGTCCGCTTCGGGAGGCCTCGACGCTGATAGACTCGATCTGCGATCTCCGACGGCCTCGTCGAAGGAACCTCCTCGTCCTCCAAGGGATGCCCGCTACGATAATGCCAACGAATGATGGCCGCGTCTGCTATACGATAAGCTTCCAGCATCCATGTCTTCGACCTTCGCATCCTCGTCTGCTAGGTCGACGCCGTAGTTGCTTGGAGTGTTGTCCTCTGTGACAAATATGTTCTAGTTTTACATTTTTATAGTATAAAATTTGATGAGCCATTCATTGGTCAATTGATATCTCTTTTATGAATGTATGCAGAACGCGATGACATTGTAAGAGGATTTCTCTTTCTCTGATAGGTAACACGATGATTTGAAAATATCTAAAACGTTTCTGGAATCCTACGATCGGACTTGCTTAACAGTCGACCCAACGTGGGCGTACAACTCGCATATTCGCTGTAGAGAACCGGGCGAATTCCCCGCTGGATTACGACCATATGCCAGTGAGTGGCCGAGAAATCTTTCTGCAGGCTATTCTTGTTTCGTTATCCTCTATTTCCTAGTACGTTCTCTCCGACAGCCTAAAAATAGCGTTACGAGCACTCTATAAATGTCGCGCTTCTCATATTCGCACTCAGGTGAATGTAAATCACAGCTAAGTCAGTGAAAATCACTTGGTACTTGGTACACAGTTGATATTTATCGATCATTCTTCTTGTCTCTTCAAAACAATATATCAGACGAATATTAAAACCTATTATTCATGATTGATCAACGTGACTCTTTCAATTTGATTAACCTCTGACACTACTGGCATATAGTAGAATCTGACGAATGAAACTTGTCAGGAAGGAAGTATTACACGAAGTTAATATTGACCGGTGTAGAGAGCGGCGTAAATGAAAGAAGGACGAAAGGAAAGGACTTACCGAGGTAGACAGGCGCGGCGTCGTAGGCGTTACAGGGGCCGGCGTGCCGCGTCTCGAGGACGTAGCCAGTGACGCAGGCGTCCTTGACGATGTGGCACCAGCTTGGATAGGTGACGTTGTTGGTAGCGCAGAGCATCGTCGCCGAGGGGTCCCGATCTCGGTCTCGATGCGTCCGGTTTCGAACGCGTTCCCGTTTCCGGGGGCAACGGTAGGTGCAGGTCACGCAACGTGGTTTGCTTGACTTCATCTCTGAGAGGCAAGTCTGACCCTCGCGGCACCGGATTGTCGTGCAGTCTGCGCTTGCTGCAATCATAATACAAAGAACCCTGGGTCAGCATTGAATTCGAATCAAGAAGAAGAAGCAATTTGTCTCGGTGGAAATATCCTCCGGCTATTTATCCCAGATATCCTAGATCCCCTTTGAGAAGCAGGCCTATCATCGTGCCATGACTTCCTCTCTCATTTCATTATACTTATGTATGGTATCTATGTTAGTCCGGCGAAGTTCTATGCTGAGTGGCGGGACGGCGAAAGGCCAAGGGAAAACGGCTTAACTGCTAGACACTCGCTAGTATCTGGTAGTAAGTAGTAAAGTACTCCGAGCAGGCAGGGTCGACGGACAGGTTCAATCTTTGAATTAGACGTGCTCTCTCGCTATCTTCGTCGGTAGTCGGGCGGGGGAGTGAGCTTATGTTCACTGACTCCTTCGTAGATGCGATTACTCCAATAATATGTCGTTACACCTACTTGGGTCAATGGCCCACTTCTCACGGGGGTCGCGTCGTCTAATCTCTCGCTCGTTTTTCACTCTCCCTTTGCCTCTTCTCCGATAACAGTGGCACATGCTTAGTATACGCGACCCTATATCAAGTATTACGCAATGCGCGTATTAACCGAGCGCATTCAACGCTACTCAACGAATTACATACTTTGTAATCCGAAAATCGCTTTCTCGCTAGACTAAGAATTCTTGGAACTAAATCGATCAAGATTTACGAAGTTTCGAGAAGCGATGAATCTTGGAATTCGTTGGACAAACTAAAGTAAGGCAGTGTTTGTTTGACGTTTCGAGCAGTTTAGAACGTCTGTGCGTGGATTCTCGTACGTCTAATCTAGGCTTCCTAGCAGCCAGGCCAGGATCGGAGCAATCATCGCATCACTGAGAGATGGTGGTTGTAGTCGGTGTATGCCTGAACACCACGTGGTTGCGCTAGATTAATATTAAGTGATTCACGCTTCGTAATGCGATCCTTCGTGTTAGACGCGCTGCTTATACATTCCACACGGATACCTCTCTCTCTCTCTCTCTCGTTCTCCCGCCCCCCCCCCCCCCCCCCCCCTATTCGTGAAGCTGGAGCCAAAAATACCGAGGGGGGCTTGTATGACTTCGTACGGGCACACTCCACTGGCCCAGATTCGCAGGTACCAGATGTAGAGGGGCTTGTTAATATTTAGCGATCGCGTTCGAGGAGCCGGTAAACTTGTATTCGGTATTCCACACTAATGCACTGAGCCCTGAAATGCCAGCCGAGTACGTAGCATAACGCGATTATGATTCATATAACATACACGTACAAACACAGAGAGAAACGCGTCAGAGTGGTGCGAGGGTCAACGCTGGATGGAATGCACGCGGCCTGCCATTACACACAAGCATTGTGGTTTGCGAATGGGTATAGCTGAGGCACGTGCTCGTTAACGAGAATTACGTTTCGTATTTCAAGCCTCACATTGTCTTAATCGCGTCGTTCCTTCCACTATGGTGTGTATGTATTGTATACGATTGCGGACGGCGAGCTGCAAAGAAAGTGCCTGGAATACTTAAGCTCGAACGCCCGGCTGACTGCCTGCAATCCGATTCTACTTAAGCTCTTCTGCATCACTGGACTGCGGAAGTTCGTGCAAAGTGAAGCATACTTGCGTCCTCGACAGTGGACTAATATTTTCTTCATGAGAGAGAAATATACGGTTGCTCTGGTAGGATATCGAGTGTTGGTATGGAAAGTAATCCTGCGAGATGTACCCAGTCGAGTGGCCATTAGTCCTCTAATCTGCGTGACAAAGTGCAGACCGCGGCGAACTGTCTCCGTGCTCAATTCGTCCAATGAAATCGTTAATCGTTGTGGCGGCCTACTTGATTTTCATCGATCGGGCATTGTGCAACTGGAATACGTGCCTGATAAAAGCGTGGAACGCAACACTCGAGCGAACCGGATGGCTGCTCTACGGCCACGGTAACTCTAAAACGGCTTAATCTACTCTGATCCGCTTCGGGAAAGACGACGACGATGTCGTCGTCGTCGTTGTCTTGCATCCTTGACGATAATACAATTTCATTGTTTAACGATGGAGCGTATCTATTCTTTTCTATTAAAGCCGAGAAAAAGACGACATTCCATTATCGTCTCATCTTCGTCAGTTTCTCGATACCTATTGGGTTCATCGAAAGTATTGAAATATCGACGCTTTTCGACGCCAGGGTGTCGTGCACTGTCTAAACTGTCTTCCATTATCGTCGATGTCTCTCAAAGAAGTGTGTCGTGGACGAGAAGCTGTTGGTGACACGTGTACCCGAGCGATTAGCATCGATTTGTAGAGAAATAACAAGGGGTACCACTTCAGTAAATTACGAAAATCTGACTTTTGCGGTGCAATGCTGGCCTTTGCAACACTGATTTTTTGTTTTCTATCTGTTTTGATAGTGAAACGATCGATTTATCAAGCGTTCGTCAAAGTCCCAGAACCTTAAAAAAATCGAAAATTTTTAATCACCCTTCCCGACCGTTTCAGGGTCTGGTATTTCAGGCAGTGATTCAGTATTTAGCTAGGAAACAGTGATATAAATTTCAGAACCCCAGGTCAAAGTTCATTTTTTGGCCCAAAAATTCGTCAAGGGGTACACCCACAAAAATTTGCGAAAAAATGAATTTTGAGCTAGGGGTCTGGAATTTATATCACTTCTTGCTTGATGCAAAAAACTACTTCCCACCAAATTTCAGCCCCGGAAAATGTCGGGAAGTATAAAAAACATGGGAAAAACCATCAGAATTAGACGAAAATCCATTATTCAGGATCCGTTTTCCATGTGTTTTCGGTATAATTCCGGCATTTCTGCCACTGGTTTCATGTTTTCTATCCGTTTTGATACTCAAACAATCGAAATATCAAGTGTTCGTCAAAGTCCCAGAACCTTCGAAAAATCGAAAATTTTTGAAGGGGTACATATGCAAAAATTTGTGAAAAAATGAATTTTGAGCTAGGGCTTTGGAATTTATACCACTTCTTCCTTGATTCAAGAAACTATTCTCCACCAAATTTCAGCCTCTGAAAAAGTCGGGAAGGTTCGAAAACGTAAAAAAAACTGTCTAAATCAGTAGGACCCGGTTATTCAGAAGGCTGTTTCCGACCGTTTTCGGTACACTTCCAGCAGTTATACTACTAATTCTTTGCTTGCTACTCGTTTCAATACTCAAACAATTATTTATATATTATACTAAATCTCTCCACCAGCAACAGTGTGATGAAAAGAAACCACGAGTTAATATAAAAGCA
Organism: Ectemnius lituratus; assembly: GCA_910593735.2. NCBI lineage: Eukaryota > Metazoa > Arthropoda > Insecta > Hymenoptera > Crabronidae > Ectemnius > Ectemnius lituratus. The sequence continues at coordinate 13,671,568 of OU343039.1, read as the reverse complement.
AAAGCATGTTAATAAACGAATTACTTAACGCCTCTCATACCAAAGCGAATAATATTGAGTAAATAAAAGAAATTCAAGGAAGGTTTCTTAATGTCTCCCACTATAATCAAACCCCTTTCGTTACCCTTTCAAGTGTAAATTCGTAATGAACCATCCGTGTAAGCGCTGTCCCGTATTTTCCTGAGCAAGATCGTACCGGTCACGCTGATCAATCGAAAGCGCCGAAAAATCCTCGGTGGAATGCTCTGGCTTGCAAAAGTTCAGGCATTCGAAGGCTAAGAGATTATGAGCCGACGGTGCTTGGATGTAAAGGACAGTGAAATTGAAGTATAATTGATTCCGAAGGCTCGTGGCTTGCCGAGCACGGCAAACACACACGCACGTGACACTCGCAGGGACACACATTCGTTACACGTCAGTGAGATCTTGGCGAAATGGTAGCCAGCAGGTAAGCGTCGGCGGTGTATGTATTGCGAAGCTATCAACAGCGAGCAAGAGAAAATAAGCAAATTACTTAACGCCTCTGCGAAGAACGCGCGCGCGCGCGAACATGAGAGTGGTTCGAGAGTATCGAAGAATCCGGACCAGCCAGGATACGCGACGAGAGGTGGACCAGGACGAGAAGGATGAGACGGGGGACACGAGAGCTCTCGGTGGTACCATAGCCCGCACCGATGTGCGTGCATGCTTGGAAAAAGTTGACTCCTCCACTGGCGCGAGCGCGCGCGTACATATTGTCGTATGCATATTTACAGACACATGCACTTTCGCGCCTCGGATCCTCGAGGAGAGGTAAGAGAGGCGCGATTATTTGCATCGCGACACCTTTCGCGCCGCCTAAGTCTCTTGCTTTATTTACTTACGTACTTCCCTGTGCGCCGAGTTCTCCATCGTGCACGCGTACGTGCGTATGTCCACCTTCTCTCGCCAACATCTACCTTTCTTTCTCTCCGAAAGAAAGACAGAGAAAGAAAGAGTAGAAACTTTATGCGCATCGCGAGAACTCCAACGCGCCAAGTGCGATTTCGAGATTTCTCTTGGGTTCGTAGCCTCTCGCAGAAAGTAGTGAAGGGTTCCTCCATGCAAGACAAGTGCCCTGTACGACGAAACACGTATACATCCACCAAGGGAGAACCTTATTTCTTGGAGAGCGTCGTCCTTGGCGTATGAGGTCAAGCATTCGCCGATATTTGGAGGTCACTCCTCCGTCTGGCTGATGATGCAGACCTCCTCCTCCTTCTTCTTCTCTGTCTCCTACCCCCGTCGACGAGGGTATCCTGCAATTGGTTCGAATGCAGCGCGCATCGGTCCGTTACCACTGCAATGTATGTAAAATGCAGTCACGGCATGGCGCGCACGGTTTGCATACGGGCCAGAGAGGTTCCTCTTGCCGGTTGTTTACAGTATCGGGGCCCGGGTCGCTCTGGTGGAGGAAGGACGCAACGGTCGAAGCACGTCGCTTCGTGTCGCGTCGCTGAGAGCAGACGGCGGCCGACGGTGGTGCGAGAGAATGAGAAAGAGAGAGGTCGAATGGCCGGCGAGGTCGAAGAGGACGAAGAGGAGAGGACGAGCTCTCAAGGAGGAGGAGGAGGAGGAGGAGGAGGAGGCAAGAGGAGCTTGCCACAGTGCTTGCGAACGAAAGGGAGAAGGAAGGAAAAGGGCGCCGAAGGAAGGAGCTGGGCCCTCGCGGTCCAGCAGGCATTAGGAGGAGAGGCATGTGCCGGTGAATGTCGATGCAGAGACGCGCGGACGTTGATACGGTCGTGAGGAACTGGAGGACCGAGAGAAAGAGAAGCGGGCGGCTCGTTCCTCCCTTGGGAAAAAGAAAGACGGATAACTTGGAAGAGCGCGTCTCGAGAGAGTACGATTCGGTGGTGGCGGTGGCGGCGGCGGTGGCGACGACGACGGGGACGGCCTCAAGAAGACTGAGAGAGGAGAGTAGGCCTGTTGGAGTAAGAGAGTATAAGCCACAGGGAGAAATGGAAGGAAGATCTTGCGCGAGGCCCAGCGAAAAAAGAGTATCTTGGCGCGGACGCCCGTCGGTGACCAGACGCCACGATGGAGTACAGTGTTACCGTGCTCCGGTGCCCGCAAGAGATCCCTTCTGCACGCGGAATCTCGAATAAACCTTGCTTGCTCTCCGGCTGCCAGCCTCTCCGCCCTTCTCTCTTCTTCTCTTCCTTCTCTTAGTCGCCCTTACTCTCCTCTCTACTTTCCAACCTTCCTTCTGCCGTGGCTCGCGCGCGCGCGCGCGCGCGCACGCCCGCTCTCCTACGGCTACGGTCGTTTCTTCTGCAGCTCTTCTTTGCACTCGTCCTTCTTTCGCGCCGCTACACCCGGGACTCCCTTCTGCCGATGGCGGTCGTCAACGTTTCCGTTCTCTCTCTCTCTTCGCTGGCTACCTCCGTCGGCGTCGACTGCCTCCATGCTCTTCTTCCTCTTCCTCTTGTATCTCAACCTCTCCAACCTCTTTTCCTCCCCCTCGCTCATCTTCTCTTCTTCGCCCTCTTCGTCTCGCACAGTCGAAAAAGACGCTCCACGTACTCTCACGGCACATATCTCGTCCAGTCGTGCCACGAGGTCTCTTCGTACGAGGTGCTCAACCTTGTTTGCATCCAACATCCAGCATCCTTTTCTTATTTGGACCGCAGTCAGCACAAGATCTCTCCTTTTCTCTCCGTCAAGAGCGGTATCCTCTTCTCGGAGGGGTAAACGTCTGACCTCCTGCGACCCACCTGTTCCGCCGAAGCGAAGGTGAGTTGAAGGCGAAGGCGAAGAAGAAGAAGAAGAAGAGAGGATGCAGAAGAAACAGAGTGCCAAGCCGTGGCGGAGAACGCCCGGTAAAAGAAACGAGCATCCACCGCAGGACTGAAACGAGTATCATCATCAAACGGATCCCACAACTGCATTTATACGCCCCGAATAGATTTCTCTTTGATCTCTCGCCTAACCTCGATAGCGGAAGCGATCCCAAGAACTCCTGGCAAAGTGAGACATTAAATCTAGTAACACAGTGCCGCTTTCAGGATTAAAGCAGAGATCTCTGTGCACTGGAGATTTTCTGCTAGGAATAAAGTAATCGACATTGAGAACAAATTTTACTATTCCATCCGAAGCTCGATCGACAGGACGTCCGAATTTCTCACTCATGTCGGTGGTGTTACCATTTCCATCTAATCGCTCCATGAATTCTAAACAGTTTAGTCTACTGCTCTGTGAATTACTGGTAGAACCTATGTTTAGCAAGACGTGCATTCTACCGATCACGAGATCTACCAAGACGTGCGGCGCCCCCAACTTTTCCCTTGGTAAATCGGATGAAAATAGTCTGTTGTTCCACAAGCTCTTGATTTAGATGATCGTAAAGTTCTATCGAGCTAACGGTGGATCGAGAAACATCTATAATCAGAGTTGAAGGCGAAGCGAAGAGTAAAGAAGACGAAGAGAAGAAGAAGAAGAAGAAGAAGAAGAAGAAGAAGAAGAAGGAGAAGAGAGAGCGGAGTGACCGAGTCATGGGATAGCGAGGATGAAAATAAATTTTGGTTACCATGCATTCAAATCCGGTTTGTTACCCACGAAAGACACCTAGAATGCTCGTATATAACTTAGACTTTGTGCCGCCAGTGTATACAGAACTTTGTGCAAGCCCGCACACTTCTCATTTCACATACACTCGTCTTCTTAACCAAGAGAGAACCCGTAAAGCTCTCGAATGTGTCCTGACTCGTGTAAGTGATGAAGCGACGAGTGTTCGCTTTGCATATGCAGTGATAGCAGGGATAGCGGTATTTTAATGCTTCGCCAAAGTACTGTTTGCTCTTGATTACGGAACTATGAAGGACAGGCCACTCTCATGATAACGGTAAATATCGATACACAACGGGAGCCGCGGTGGATAGTAAAGTCTGGCGTGCCGGACACGGTGCGCACCAGCAGTCGTGCAAACTTTTGCCGGCGATAGACCTTGTACAGCATGTACCGATTTACTCCGGGTAACTGCAGTCTGGCACACACCGGCACACACCACTTTAGATGTTCCGCCAGAGATACTGCACAGCCTCTATTAAATATGAAAATACGGAAGTGAAGGGGTAGAATGATTTGCGAGAGGCCTCTCACCAAGATTCCTTAAACACAGACAGTCGAATTCCAAACAAACCTTGGATATCGTTTAACTTCAATTTACAATCTGAACTCTACTAACTAAGATTACACCATCTGACTTTCTTTCCTCTTTCTACTTCTTTAACATAAAAATCAAATGAAAATTAAAATTGTAATGAAAATATTTGAAGAATATAGACAAATGTTATAAGTTAGATCTAGCTCAATGATCCGATGTTTAGTTGAGGAAGTTGAAGAGAGATGAACATGCGATTCCAGCGAGAAATTCGATTAGAGGGCAGAGCGTGTCCTGCGGGGCCCATGGCGGTCGCTCGCTGATCGATGCACGCCGAATTCCCGAGGCCGGAGTTATTTTTAGTAGAGGCGCGCCAGGGAGGAAGAAGAAGAAGGGCCGCTCTCTCCGCGTAAGTGTCGTAAACGTAAAAGACCGCGTGTGCCGGGTTCCAAACATGCGTGCGTTGCGTGGGCGCGCAGCGGCGGCGGCGGCGGCGACGGCCGCGTGCATGGGTGCGTGTGTGCATGCGTGCGCTCGTGCGTACGGTGAACGACCGGAGGGCAAGGACGCCACAAGGACACGCCCTTACACACGTCTGCACGGCCTGGTGCCCGGTGAACCAACGTGCACGGGCCCCGCTTACCAACTCTACCTGGCCCTTCCCCCTCCATACTCTTTTAATACAGCTAATTTACTTCTCTCCCCTTTTCAACCCCCAAAACTCTCCACCATCCACATTGAAAATTTCACCCTGTATTAGTTGAAACTTTCAATTCTTCATTAGAGAATCTTTTCTTCCGGAATGAATCAAAGGAATTAATCAGAAGTTATGTAATCATCGGAAAGGTAAATGTTGAAAGGAGATGGTCGATGCGGCGCCGATGATTTTTTTTCCAACTGGAAAGAAGTGGTCCAGTAGTGATGGGAGTCTGTGCGCAGTGGGTTCGCGGCAAGTGCAACCACCTCACGGGCGACGACGACGGCGGCGGCGGCGGCGGCGGCGGCCGCCGAAAATAACACACGCATACATGGCCAGGAGGGCTTGCTGGACTGCCTACCTACCGTAAAGACGGCAGGTTAAGAGCTGCCTCCCGCGGCTTAAAGCCATTTAAATACAATGACGGCGGCGATCGCCGAGCGCCATAATAACCGCGCGCCTACGCCAGCAGCCTCAGGGCAGGAACGCACGAAGACTCAAGTGTACCGCCGCCACACAACAGCCACGCCATAAATAGGGTTGCCGAGGAAGTGTCGATATTTGGGCTCCGTGAGGTAGGGCTATATCAATTCTTCGAGAACAGAAACCTTTTCCGGTCGGTCACTGCCCGTTAAAAAGTCCAGATTCTTTTTCGATGACGAAACTTTCACGACGGATTAGTGGAAGCGTAAGAATAACGGTTGATTGGTTAAGGGAAATCGTTGAGAGTTTATTTAGCGATTGCAAGGATTATTCTCAGTCGTACTATTACAGGTTTTATTTCGAGTTGTGCTGCGCCGCGACGAGAATACGCAGGAGCCACGTTTCTCTGTACCCCCTCCTTATTTTTCCTTGTACTTTCCGCTCTCTCTTTTTGCAGAACTCTTACTGTCTTTCCTCTTTTTATCATTTTTTTGCTCCCCCGCCGTCTCCCTCTTTCTCTCTGTCTGACTCGCGGGAGCACGGAGATCGTGTCTCGGTCGATGAACTTCCTGGAACGATCTTGTGATTGACTCTCAATGTTTTTTGCCTCTCTCGCTCTTTCTCTCGCCCCCTCTTGCCTGGCCGTTTTTTTTTCGCTCCTTTTCTTTTCGGATACCCGCGATGTCGGGCACTCCCGAGGAGGAGCGGGCAAAAAATCGGCATCTCCTGCAACGCGCGCGCGCGCGCGCGCTCTCTTTATAGGGCGAGCGCACGAAACCCACAGCGCGCCAACAGAGCCTCCTCTCTCGCTCCCTTCCGTTTGAGAGCCGCGCACCTCAAAGCGCTCGTTTGTAGTTTCCGCGCGTAAAACTCGAGTCTACCTTCAATTAATTACCACTGACGTACTGCATCAGGCGCCTCTCACAAAGGGCTTCCAGGTCACTAGGATTCGCAATTCGATTCAAGTACCCTACGCCAATCGAATCATTTCTTTCCTGCATTACTTTCGAGACTCTAAACCGACAAGCATCGAGTCGACTTTACTACTTCTTTACGCACCCTCAACACGGACTTTTGTCGCATTCATAATTGAAAGGTAATAATCAGTGACCGAATTCAATCTCCATTTGACAGCTCATGAGTGAAAGGAAGTGGATGGATGGTTCGCTCGAACTATCCGAAAACATACACTTGGCTCTGGTGCCAGTGTCAAAGAGAAGTCTCGAAAGTTTAGCGGACTGCGGTGTTCGTCGGGGGATTTTATAACCACGTGAAGATCCGTTCACCGATATCGTGAGAGCGCGTGGCAGCCTGCCAAAGAATTCAGTTAGAGGAGGGCGAATGACAATAAAGTTCATTCCAATGCAGAGGAGAGAGTTTGCCCCCTGTGAATTTGACTTTCCTTCCTCGTCCCTGCCAGCTCACTTTTCCCTCCGGCCCTTCCCACCTTCCCCGCTCACCTACTTTTCATCCATGTTACTGGCCGCTCCTTTTTTACAACCGAACTACGTTGCATCGCCCGAATTTCACAATTCCACTTTTGCCAATTCGAGCCAAAGGTACCACCTCTCTCTCATTTCTACAACATTAAACTCTCTCAGAGGACACACATTTACACTTTCTCGCTAATTCGCCAAACAACAGGAACACCCTCCTCTTTTCATGGCGCCAGTATAGAACGCGGTATATGTTTCACAATGCAGTTACGAGGTACACGAGAGTATACAATGTCGACACAGTACGGGGAAAGCCCGAGAGAGAACACGAAGCGAGTCTGTCTCCGAAGCGGGTTATAGTCGAGGCTCGAGTGAAAAGCGCAAAGCCAACGTAAAAAGAGTGAGAGAATGTGTAGCCCGAGGAAGATCTACATACTCCTTTACGTACTTAGAAGTAGATAAATCGTGGCGTACGCACTGTGCATGGCTAATAAACGTGCGGTTGCATTAAATATGCATGGACTTTCCATCCTCGAGCCCTTGCCACGAGTGCTCGCCTGGTATACACTTGGAGGGATGAACTCGGAGAGCCCTTCTCACTCCCTTTCCCTCTACTCACCTCAAAAACACATAGAAAGTCAAGCGAAGAGTCTAAGCTTGTTCGAACTTGTTAATAAAGTGTTAAATAACAAATAAATAGAGTTAGCATGAATTTCGCGTTGCATATAAAATTTCCTCCCCATAAAATAAACTTTGGAATCTAACTCAAAGAGGAAATAATCTTGTCAGGATTTATCGTCGGATGATTTTTATTGGAGGGTTGTTGAATATTAGAAAGAATTAATAAAAAGGGTGAAAGTGGACTTACGTTTGCAGTGTCCCTTATAGGCGACGGGAATGGCGCGACCTGCGCGGCAGGCGGCGAGTCGCAGGTGGCAGGCACTCTTGTAGGTGTTTCCGTCGGCCCCGCAGACGGGTCGGGCGGCGGCTCGCTGGTGCGCGGGCGGCTGGGGGCACCTGCGGGCGCACCTCACGCAGTGCGGGCTCAGGTTCTGGTCCAGCAGGCAGCTCCGGCCTTGGCCGCACCGGACCCTTGCGCACGAACCTGCCCGACACTTTACACGTTATTACGCTCAGTCGTAAAGCCTCCGCTTTGATAGATCCTCCCCTCAGCGTACGAGAACCTCCCCTTCCTTCACTGGCCTCCCTCGACATTCAAACCGAGAACTTTACTTTACTCAATTGTGAGTGAATCAGTTTTATTTCGGCTAGAAATAGTTTCGTACTTTGCTGAGAGGACGATTCTGTAGACTAGGAAAGTTTTAATACGATGGAAGATCGTAGGAATGAGAATATGATTAAAGATGTGTAGAGAGAAATATTTCAGCACATTCATACATACTCACTTTGGCAGTGGCCGTTATAGGCGACCGCGAGCTCGTGGCTGCCCTTCTTGCAGGCACGCTTCTTCAGCCTGCAAAGGTTCTTGTAACTTTTTCCGTCAGTCCCGCAGACTGGACCGCCGCCTCTCGGCGCCTTGCACTCCGGACTGCAAACGCACCGTGGCCTACCCCTCCGCACCACGCACTTCTTCCCCTCCTCGCACCTCACCTCTGCGCAACTCTCTAAAAAGACATGAAAAATATTGAATGACTCGGTGAATTTTTCAATGATATTCCGATGATGTTCCTTGAGGGATGACTTACCTCTGCAAGGCCGACACTGCACGCCACCGCCGAGGACTCTCCAAAAAAAGAGACTCCCGCTGTCGAGGTCCTCGTCGGAGTAAGCTGTGGCCGCTGCAGCGTTCGATGCGCAACAATCCTCCCTCGTCACTCCTTGTGACAGCAGTTCCTTGCACCGCCCGTTGCTAATAGACGACCAACATATGCCACCTGAAATAGCACAAGTTTATTTTTTCTTCATTAATATAACTTTTTCATTCATTTTACTAGTCACAATATATAGAACTATTTTATATCACGAAGTTTTTCGCGAAACCTTTTCCCACGACCGGCCGATCTTGATCCCAGTGTGGGACGTGTACTGAAAAATGTATATAAGCGGAGTGAGAGAGAGAATAAAACGTGAGGGAGCAATCTGTTGACCCTTGGTGGTCTATTGGGCGCGGGCCAATAGATCACCGAGCCAAAATTCTCTCCAGTAGATAATCTAGTTTACTCAAACGAGACTTGAAAAACAATGGTTCTATGTCTTACTGTTTCTATGTTTCTATGATATTTTGATAGAGAAATTTCTATGAATTTAAATTGTAAGAAGAGTGAATATCAGAGACGGTTTACTGGTAAAAAAAGTCGAAGAGTCAAATCGACGGGAGAGCCTTGGGAATCGAAAGGAAGCCGCGTCGTTTCAGTGGCGCGTAATCGTAGCCATAACTATGCTTGCTGCGTGCTCGGCGTAAAGCCGTATGTGCGTATAGCTCCTTAGTGGCCGAGACAGCCGGCGGGAATCGGTATTCCTGGAACAACAGCACCTAATGAGCCGGTACGCCAAGCCGGCGAAAATTCCCCCCCTTTCCCGACGCCGTTTAAATCACGTCGACCATTCGGAGACGCTCGCCTTTGGAAAACTGGAACAAGGTCCATGTCGATTCAGTAACAACTCCAATTCAACAACCTATCGGAAAACTTAACCACTTACTTCTCCTAACTTAGAGGAAATCTTTTTTTCCAATACAATCCTTCACTTTCACACTTTCCTCATCTAACCACTGAAGTAAAAGTCAATCTGTCGTATGAGTATTCGACTACTAACTCCTGAGTATTTTAACTACCAAGACAAAAGCCGGGTTATTCCGGTGAACGCTAAAGGTAGCTTGCAATATAGTGGCGGTCGATCGCTGGTACATTTTACAATGTCTATTGTCAGCGTGAAGTTGCCGACGCAAAGGGGTTAAGTGAAATGAGCCGCAGGCATTAAGATCTTGAGAGAGAGAGAGCGCGGGTCGAAAATGAGTCGAAGTAATAGCTCCGGCACTGCAGGAACTCTCTTTCTCCCGTCGCGTCTTGCTTTGCGTCTTCCAGAGCGTTACTCTCGATTACGCCGATAAGTACAGCGCAGACGTGCTTTGATCCATCGGTGTGGTAGCCTCTCAGGAAATACAGAGGTGAAGCACGTCGCTACGAGTGCTGACTGCTCGCTCATTCGCTCGCTCGCTCATTCGCTGCGAGCAGAGCCTAGGGAAACGTTCCGCGTGAACTCCCTGTGTAAGTACTCGAGAGACAGAGAAAGAACGAGGGAGATTGTGTGTGATCAGCACACAGACAAAAAGAAAGAGAAAGAAAGAGAGAAGAGGTGGTAGGTGCTTCGTCCGATTCCTGGTTACAAGTTAGGAATAGTCGACACACTGTTTGCCGAACTCTCCATCGACTGGAGTTGACGATCACCGGGATTCCTCGAAGTCAGTCTTCGTATTCTCTCTTCTCCTCTCGACGACACCGCAGACTTACGCTATAACGAACACACCAATTACCTCGGCTTTCGACCGCCAGCATCCGATCTCCGCTAGCTCGACGCCCGACAAATAAAAAGCACCCTCTTGTCTCCAGCATCGCTCTACCAATACCGATGACACTAGAAAAGCCAATGCCGATGAACTCTTTATTGGTACTACGATTAAAGATCAATTCACGATTCCAGGACGATGCTAGAATCACTGCTTATTTTAGTCATACTCGTCTCATTGAGAGAGAAAGAGAGAAAGATAAAAGGAAGAGAGAGAGAGAGCAGCTGGAGTTGTGATCCAGACGTCGATAACAAAGGCGCGTATTTAAAAATGCGTTTATAAAGCGCTTACGACTATAAGCGGTTGCAACAATAAATCTCATTGAACGCTCGAGAAGGATGGAATGCCTGACTGGATTAGTTAATAACATCAGTTATGCTTGCCAGTCGGTTTTAAATAAAGTCTCCAAGCTGAGACGGGACGGGCGAGATCTCGAGCTTTGTGCTGCTGGTTCGCTCTATCAGACAGTGGATTAGAAAAATGAGGGCGAGTCCATTCGACTTAATCTACTAGGTGATATTGTCAGTGATGGGATATGTCGAAAGGAGATGTGTATACGTTGCAATGATGGTAAGGGGAAATTGGGCCGGGTATTCTCAAGGAAAGAGAGTGGTGCTCTGTGTTGGAAAGAAGACAGTTGGCAGAGGGAAGAGAAGAACGATGCGGAGAAGGCACGTTGGTAGAAGGAACACAGCGAGGCGGCCCTGAGAGACAATGGAACACCTCGGGCAGCGATTAATCACCGCACGATAATGCAATCGGAAACCGCCGTCTCGTCGTGAGCCTTGCCAGTGTCTGGCAGCCTGGCTGGACGTAACTACGTCCCCGGCTCTTTTTCCACCTTTTTGCATCGAAACCATCCAAGCTTGCTTGCTTGGCCGCCTTCTCGTCCTTACGCTCCTCCGCCCTTCGTCCTTGCCGGACTTCCGATCTTTGGAATTCATTGACGAATTCCTTGCTCTCTTTCCTTTCCTTTCGATTCCTTTGACCCTCGGCGCCACCATCCTCTAAGTGCTCTCTACGCTCTAACCAATTGCTTCGAGTATAATCTTGAGAATTGTGCGATTTCATTTTTTTCGGCGATTTCTATTGTGCAATTGGAGAAGCTTGAAACAGGCTTGCTTGGCCGGCAATGAGACTGATTATCACGGGTGTCGCGACAGAGCTCGACATAAAAGCGCGTAATGCGCACTCGGCTTTAATGAAGGCGCGCGAGCGGCTCCCGTTGGCCTTATGAATACGCGCGGAGAGTTAGCTGATACTTTGGGTCAATGATCCACGTCTCCGTTACTTTTAAAAATAATTCGCTTCCGTGAAGAAGGCAAAAAGCCGGCGGGGTGAGCGGCCGGAGGAGGCGTGTATGTATGCATTAGCGCTCATCGTCGTACGTTCACCTACTTGTCGATGTGTATGTGTGTGTGTGTGTGTGTGTCTGTTCGTAAGTTGTCACTAATAATACATGCCGGTGGTGCGCGGGCCGCGCGAGACCGACTGTTAATCGGCACCGCATCCGTCCGAGTGATTACAATCACACCAATACAGTGGCAATGTAGAATGAAAGATCGGATGAATTTGGCAATGAGGAAAAAATCTGCTTATCATCGTGAATTGATACCGATGAAATCCACAGGCATAAATGATTAATGAAACATTAAGAAATAATGGGTTAATCGAACCCGAGAGGATGGAAGTACGATTGAAGTCGGACTTGAAATAGCTCGATCCAATTAGTCCACGTATCCGGAGCAGCCGATAGCTAATGAGTCTCGAATTCACGCACCGTCGAGCCAAGAGCTGAGTGAATAACTGGCCGATTAAATCTTTTTCCTCCCTGGCTATGTTTTTCTTTTCTATAAATAATGCTGAATGGACAGGAGTCGAGTCAGCTCGCCGGTGTATGGTTTCCTCTTGGTCGTAAATTCGCATTGTCGCGGGCGCGCAGAACGCGCACTAGACTCTCCACCACTGGCTGGGGACAGAAATTATCGATGATGGGTCCTATTACCTGACGGGGCCTCATTGCTCGCTTCTACCTACCTTATATAATAATCGATACTATCGCAACCACAACGCGATCCATATACCTTCTTGATCGGCGCGCGACATGCTCGCCCCGCTATGAAAAAGAGTGTGCTAGCACTCCAGAAATACTCTGAAGTCCGGAGACATCCGTTCACCACTGCTGATTCGATGTCCGAGTCGATATTACGCCGAATCAATTCACAGCTGGCTCGAATCTATATCAAACACCGTAAACATTCCAAGAATCTCTTTCCTCTTAGAATTACAATAACAATTTATCCATCTCAATTTCCTACTAAATTAATTTATCCAATAAAAACCCTGTATTTACTAAAATTCATAGAGAACTGATGGAGAAAGATGTGTATATTAAAGAATAAATGTTTGAGTAGTGTTTGCGTGAAGGGTTAAGTTGCATCGTCGATTGCGGAGGCAGCCGTCAGGGTGTCTGGAGCGTTTCGCTCCCATTACGGTGGGTCCGGGCGGTCGTTATCGTTGCGGATCGAGGTGTAATCGGGAATATCAATCGCGGGCAGTGCCGGACGTGGCGTTGCTGTGGCGCGGTGGGGTTACGGTGTAGAGACGTGGCGCGGTGGAAGACTGCTGCCTAGCAGCTCTCGGGCTCTCTCGGCGCTCGTTACACACAGAGAGCGAAAAGGAAAGTCTGGCAAACTCGGGGCATTAATTCTCAGCCACCACGGCGTGTCTAGACCGCGACACAGCCACCGTTTGGCCCAGTTACGCCCTTCTTCCTCTCTCCCTCTCCGCTTCGCCAACTTCTTCAGGCTTCCCTACCCATGCCCACTATACTCTGCCGTCTGTCTCCGCACACTCTGCCTGCCCCACTCCCCTTTCGGCACACACTATTTCTCCGCCGCTCTTCTTCTCTCTTTCTCGCTCTGCTCTATCTATACCTGCCCTCTCCTGCGTCCGCCGGACACGCCGTGCTTATACTACTGAACCACCGTGCGCTCACCGCGTCGGCTTATACTACTGCCCAATATGACACTTTTTTTTTGTTGCCTCCATCGACCCTTTCACCGCCCACGTATACTTGGAATATTCTTGGTCCATCGAGGATACCGATCCCTACAATTTCCCTTGATCGCACTCGAACACCCGGCTCTGTGTTTGTAAGTAGGGTGAGAAAGTGATCAATAAGAGCGATCGGCCGATCAGTGGAGAATGGCGATTACAGGATGCCGAGAGCAAAGGGGTTATAGGTCAGCTATTTACATTGCGCGCGGAAGCGAAGAGTTCCGGGAATTGCCGCTCGGTTATGGGACGCGCGCGCGCGGTACGACTTTGTTATTTGCGAGCGTGGAGCTCTCGTCGTCGGCCCAGATGGCCCGAACTTTGAGCCAAGTCTTCTTTCACCGGAGCCCTTTGCTTCTCTTCTCAGCTTGGCCCACTTACACCAACCATTACTGCTCGACGTTTAGATTGGCAAAATTTATCTCTAAGTCTTCCTCTAGCAATCGTCTAATGTAACTTTAGACACGCTGAGTGAGAGATAGATCGAGGGAGCATCGTTTCTTTTTTTTCGTCGACATTTACCAGCGATCTTAAACGCACTGCTAGAGGCTGTTAAGGTAAGCGTCGAGGAGGAATCATCTCCCGTCGTCTAACTACTTGCCTGGACAGTTTTACGGTTGTGCCTTTATCATAAGAGTGTTCCGGTCTGCTCGACACTCAGACAGAGCTATTGTCAAGGTCGTGTCATTTGTTATCTCGATTCGCATTACTATCTATCGACGAAACAGTCGCTTTAAGGTCGCTTAAAGCCGATAGTGCCAAGCAAATCGACGGTTCTCAACTACTCTTACTCCTTTCAATCCCTCTTCTCTCACTCCCTCATTGGTCCACGTGTGTTCCTTAAGCAAATCTTACGCTTTCCCGTGCGCTTGCCGTGAAGAACGCCGAGAGTACGGCCGCGGACACTTATATTTCCACGAAGCCTCTTAATGACAGGAAGTGAAACTCTTCACAGGAAACGTATGATTTCTTCGATTGAGGAAACAGTTGAGACTGCAACCTCGAGGAGAGTCCCTCTTCCTCCCCGTGCTTCCCGTGAGGGATCACCGGGGGCGCAAAAAGAGCCGGCTAAGGAATCTTCCGCCGGCTCTCTCGGCGTGGAAGTAAGTCTTGGCGAAGAAGGAAGGTAAGATTTACGCGTGCCTGGTAAACAAGGCGGACGAGAAAAGGTGGAGGATTCAAGGAGAAAGAGAGAGAATCGAAGAAGATCTGCTTGGTCGAGCAGCTCGGCTGTCGGGCTCAGCTTTATCGTAAGCACCAGGATAATACGATCGAGTTGGAAAAATCGTCGAAGACTTATGGGTCTAGACTCGATGTTCTAGGCTCTAGGCCTCTAGGCGCAGCAGGCACGTCGGTATGCGAGATACAAGCTGCCGATTAAAGTGCCTGCCTATCCGTTCCTCTGCACTTCACCGTGCGCCCAGACCCTCACGGATGCACCGCCGCCAGACCAGAGTACTACTCGAAATCATTTGACCTCCTAACCATCCGCCTTATTTATACTTCTATCCAAGCGAAACCGCACCCAACCACTTCAACCACGCTTTACTATCGAAGCCAAGCGATAAATATTAGTTTCCCAGATAGCACTAACAAGTGCCATGGGATTGGTAGCTCTCAAGGTTTCTCGATGATTTACTACATCATACTTCACTCGTACTTCGTCTTCGAGCATAGAATAATTTGCTTGCCATCCAAAACCTAGAACTTCTTCTGACCTATGAGCTATGATCGTCGGCGATCTGTAAATATTGCTGGCGCGTGCACCAAAGCATACTTACAACGACGCCGCCGCCGCCGCCGCCGCCGCCGACGCCACAGGAACTCCATGCCATTGTTTTCCTTGCTCGCTTGCGCATTCAGGTCTTTCCATTGTGGAAGACAGTACCGGAAGACTGTTATCGCCGCTCCCATCTTACGCCCGATTATTACGCTTTTCAGGAAGTACGGATTTTCTCCGCGGGTTAACGAACTACGTACACACATCTATACATTGCAGATCTACTCTTTAACAATTCTCTATTCCTCTCAAACAATACCATTTCTCAGTATCTTTTCAATCAACACACAACCAAGAGATTTGATAGATTGTGACTTTCGAGGGAACTTTCCTGCAGTGAGCCTTCAACTTTGTCACATATAATCGGAGGACGTCTCACTCGTGGTTTCTGAGTGGAGTGGCGAATTAGCGAAGGGGGTAAGTTGTTGGAGAGTGGAGGTTGGGGTCCTGGAGGGCGAAATAAGGCGGTGGAGTCTGGGGAGGAGGATCTGGCGCGCGGGGGGGGAGGGGTGGGTGGGGGCATATCGGGCGACAGCAGGTGGTAAAAAGATCGGTTTGCTCGGCGGAGCAAACGGTGGG
Organism: Ectemnius lituratus; assembly: GCA_910593735.2. NCBI lineage: Eukaryota > Metazoa > Arthropoda > Insecta > Hymenoptera > Crabronidae > Ectemnius > Ectemnius lituratus. Next base: position 13,655,950 of record OU343039.1, on the reverse strand, counting down.
CAGGCATTCGCGACGTGCCGCAGGGAGGAGGCGAGTTCTTGCCGGGGCAGGACGGCGGGCACGCGGTTAGTCATCAAGGCCCGGAGATTGTCCCCGCGGACGGCGACCCGACCGGTTGACCAAAACCACAAGCTTCTCCCCTCGGCACTCTCTCTCTCTCTCTCTCTCTCCCTTCGTCTCTTCCTCTCTTACTCGCCAAGTCTCCCTCTGTCCTTCACCCTTTCTCCTTCCCTCTCTCTCTCTCTCTCTCTCTCTCTATCTCTCGCTTCCCCTGCTCTCTCACTTCTCTCTTTCGCGTACGTGCAGTGTGCACTCGCGCGCTCGTTTCGCCGCTTCTCGGTTGGCTGGTGCGGTGCTCTCTCCCTGGTGCACTTATCCTTTACTGCCTCCATCGTCGTCGTCGTCGTCGTCGTCGCCGCCGCCGCCGCCGCTGCCGGAGCCTGGTCTCTCTGCCATCCTCTACGCCAGTCCATCTCGACTCCTTCTTCCCTTACTACCAACATCACTATCTTCTTCTCTTACCTAGCATCTTCCATTCGCCTTCTTTAAAGGTGCTTCTCACTCTTCTTGAATCCTCTTTGCCCCGCAAGATTCTCTATTCCTTCCTCTTTCAGTTCATACGTCTACCCGTCTCACTGACTGACTGACTGTCTGACCAAGCAGGACGTCGCCCTGGGCATCCTTGTTCCAATGAACCACCACTATACACAACATCCTCGAGGATGCCAACATCCTCAACTTTATACGTCATCCACAGACAAACTCACATTCATATACATACGCGGTGGTACGCTACCCTGCTCGCGATCGGGTAACCTTAGACAGTCAGGCAGGTATCGGATATTGTCAGCAACATACTCGTACGCGTATGACTAAAGCAACCGCCGGCCATTACTCGCACTGGATGATGGCAAGGCCTCCTTTTCCTCCTGCGGTGAACCTTAGACTTTGTTAGGAATAATCGGGCGACGTCTCACTCTTGCGTTGCTTCGATGGTCTTAAGTATCCGAACGATACCGGAGATCATCCTACTGAGCTCCTGATCTTTCAATTGCGTTGGTATACAATGAATAAATTGTACCACCTGTTTGACCTCTTCGATTGATCTTATAGTACAGTTTTTAAAATCTTCGAGTTCTGACCTTGACATTATTTTGTGTATTTTTTTAATAATGATTGTCCTGTACGAATTAAACGGACCAGTAATAATTGGGAATTTGTTGAACTGGAAGTCTCGAGAACTCGACGAAACTTCCCTCGTAGTAAGAGGGTGTGTCCGTTAGGAGTGGTTTGTGTGAAATCAGGTGAAAATCGTCGTGATCGGGGAAGCCCGGCTTGGGATGCGGCGGAGAAGTGCCGTGTAAATTGAGCCACAGCAGAGCGAGCTTCATTGCCAGCAATGTGGTAATGGTGAATTCACACTGATTGGTCGAAACTAGGATAACTATATTTCTAATCAATGTATTATTAATATATATATATATATATATATATATATATATATATATATATCAATTTTATAGACTGTCAGTGGATTTAATCCGAGTGGACTTTCTGGTAGATTGATATAAATATAGGGAAAGTGATAAATGTGAACGTAGGATTTTTAAATGAAAATCAGTTGACATTTATGTTCGATTTCTCGAATACTGATCAAGACTGATATATATCCGGAATGCTAGTACGAGCGTCGTCGCGACGCGCGCCGCGGCGCTCGTTCTCTACCCTGGTGTGAATTCTGTCGCAGAGTCCAGGGGCTTTTTGAATAATCACTCTCGTTGTTGGAATATGAAACTAACCGCACGCGCGCGCATAACTCGAGTGTTTTATCGCAACCTCACCATCACCGCAGACTGCGCCTTCGGCCATGCTCGCTGGTCTGTTTTTACTGCGCTACTCGCATTAAAGGCCTCGAAGTCAAAGCGCTAATCCGATACGTACGTGTATACTCGATGGAGAACCAGTCCGCGTTCATTAAAATCTAGTGGTACGCCGTTCCTTTGAGAAATGCTGTTGGGTTCCTCTCACCCTCGCCCACCGCCCGAGTAGCCTCCTCCACCTTCCGTCCTATTGTTCCTGGGTTTCTCCTCACTTTCTCTAAGGAATCAACCCCTGGCAATGTTCACCGACAAATCCACCGCAGTTTCAAAACTACACCCTACTCGACTTACCAATCTTCCCTTCTTTCTTTTATTATTCTTCTTATTTCTATTCATACATCACTTTCAACTTAGCCACTTGACTTTGACCTGATCTGATATTGATATTTCATCCTGATTCTTGATTAGTTTCTGAGAGATGAAAGAGTTGTTCTGGTAGTGCGAGTTTCCCTTTTCATGGGGAAATGGGTCTGCTCGATGGAGAGAGAGTTAAGCTCGCGGTTACGGGTGTATCAGGGCCGGTGGAGTCGCGAAGCCACACGCTGGGCCCTTCTGGCCCCTTCTATCTCCTTCGCGAGGCCCTTCCTCCCTCCTCCAACCCCCCCATGGGAGCCGGGGGCACCTCCACCTCTTTCCAGTTGGGTCCCGATCGAGCTTTCCGTCCTTCTTTCGCCGGTAGTAGGATCGTCCGCGCTTCAGTCTGCAGACTGAAGCTCCTTTCTCGCTGATGCGGAGCACTGACCCGCAAACTGGTTCCTCCATTACACCAGGCTTTCTCCCCCTACCCCCTTCCGTGTCTCTCGCCCTTTGCCTCCCTCTTTCTCCCCGTATAAGTTTGCACTCTCGCGCGCTCCTTCCCTCTCGCCTCGCTCTCTCTCCCTCCCTTTTTCTCCTCTCGAAGAGAGAGAGAAAGAGAGCTCTTCGCAGCATCCTTCGGTTTCTCACTCTCTCGGCCCTTCTACCGATGCTAGTTTCACTCCACCCGGAGAGCTTCCTTCACTTCGCGTAGAACTCCGCTCGCTTTCTATCCTTCGCTGTCTTTAGAATACTCCTCTCTCACTTTCCTTTAGTCGAATGTTCGATATGTGCCCTTTTTTTTTTATCCCTTCAACCACCCTCTGATATTCCTGTGTCTGAGTTGTATGTCTTGAATGGTTCAGAGATCTTGTAAGACCAGCATGGTCCACTGCACTGACCACCAAGGGTGGCAGCAGCAGCCCTTTCAAGACTTCTCGTGATTGTCGGGTTAAACTTCTTCACTTCGAATACCGGACATACCCTGGTTCTTATGTTACGGAGTTCTCCACAGTGTGTAATCCTTGATGGTTCGAACAAAAGGATAGGATCCTTGAAAAGGGCTTGGCGCGAAACTCTCTTGGAAGTCTTTGGTGAGAGTGGCGCCAGTACGAAATAAATGTCTGCTGTAGAGAAAAGCGTTGTATTGGTTCATTTGGAACGAAGTGAAGTTTAGTGAAGATTTCGTGAAGATTTGCTAATGAAGTTTTAAGGGAAAGTTTCATTGGTGCGTCTGGCTGATGTCGCCAGTGTGTCTCGAAGTCGACGATAGCACTCCGACGCTTCAAGGAATTAGCGCTGAATTAATTTACACTTTATACCCATCCCCCCCCCCCCTCCCCCCCCAACGCCTCGCTCGCGGCCAATTCGCGACGCCAACACGTCCGCTTTAATTGATGGGAACAATTAAGGGCCGCCCGGCACTTTCAGTACGAGAGCTCGAATACTTTGCACTTTACGTAACGCTTTTCACGCAAGAGGACAATCGTTCTCTGGCTCTGACAATCGTCCCACATCCTGCTAGCAATCGGCCGCCTTGCTATTGTACGCCGAATTGCTCCAACTATCCATTGCTAACGTAACATCGCCTTTTCAATTAGCTTTATAAATCGTGCTTGTAAATCGTGCTTGCCGATGCGTTTCATTAGCACGGACCTATTGGAAATGAGTGTTGCATGTACCAATTAACCTCGCCGGGATATTAATTAATAATCGTGATATATCCTTCATAAATTGGCGAAGGGAAGTTCGAGGGAATCACGAGTAATTTCAGTCTGATGATAGAAAGGAATATTTTCTTAGACACTCTTTTAATCGTACCAAGACGAATAATGAATTCGCGGGATATTTTATTATGTGAAATTCTCAACAGGATTCATATGTTTGCTGAAACTAATCGTTGGTGTTTTAGATTATTGAATTGGTCTGGTATACTTAAACGGAACTATAACTCGGCCGGTTCTCGCCGGGTTTACGCGATCGTCACTATTAAGATTAAGATAAGCCTCCTATAACAGAGTCCATTAATACAGATGCCAGTGAAGTACTCGAGCATTCCTTTAGATTGACCGAATTTCCCATTGTCGTTTAAAAGATACTGTGATCCGTCAATCCAGAAAGTGGATCCTGGCAAAACAGGTCGGATTCGAGAACTTTGACAATTTGTTTTACTTCGCCGACAGTTTCCATCGGAGTTGGACTTCTCTGTCGTTTGTTACAATTTCTTATTGGGTTGATCTCTGAAAGATCCTTTTAGAAGAATAAGGAAGTTCGAAGGGATGTGAAGAAATTCGCAAAATCAACTTAAGTGAAAGGGTCAACGATCAACGGGAATGCTTCAGACAAATATATGTCGATAATTTAATCGAAGCGAGACGAAAGTTCGCGGTGTGCAAATTGCGCTGGTACAGAAATCAGATACAGCAGTTGTACGAAGCAGGGGGGGGGGGGGGGGGGCAGGTTGCGAAATCATCGTCGGCATTGAAGCAAGCGTGTAAAATGCGCGGGGCGCGAAGCGTTTGCCCTCGGGGCAACGATACGTGTTGTGGGGAAACTCGGCTTTAAGGCGCAGCAGCGCGCAAGCTACCACAAAGCTTAAGCTTCGAGGCAACCACCGACAGTATTGTCGAGCAAGAGAAATTGCGAAAGTGTAATTGAAAACTAGCCGCCTGAAATAAATAATAACGTTTATTACGAAGTTACCGATATCTAGTTCGATTCTAGGCGAACCACAGATCGAACATTCGGAGTCGCGCTTCATTAAGTAAGTCAGTGGATTAACTTACTGAGCCCTCGATCAAGTATTATACATATCACAAACACTCCTAAGATTCAGGCTACCCGCATGAATGATCAATACGATAATTAGATCAAATAACGATACGAAATAAAAAGAGCAAATCAGACCAAACCAATCATTACCTTAATATCTAACAAGTACTATAAATACTGACTAACCAGCCAGTCTAAAATCCTGTGGAAGCCCGAAGAGGATATCGATGACTGATCGAAAGACTGGCAAAGGTATAATAATGGCGTGCGCGGGTATTCTTAAAGAACAGTATGTCTGTAGCTCGAGGCAAGGCGAGATGTATCCAATCAAGAGTAGCTCGCGCGCTCGCGCTCACAGTGGATTACGCAAGCGAGCACGCACAATCTATGCTCAAGGAACATTGCATTAAGTGCTATCAAGCAATGATCAGTCAAGTCTAGACACACGGCGATTGCGCGCCGAGTCATTGATATAAGATATCGATAAGTCATCGATACACTTGACGGGTGGCCGTCTAGGGTGTGTGCGGTAGAGGTGGCCGCGCTCTGAAAGCTAACTCACCACTGGCGGACTGGCTCTGTAGGAGCAGTCCGAGGACGAGGGAGAGCAGGAGGCAGTAGGTGTTGTACCGGGGTGCCGCGATACCCCGTCGCAGGGTCGTCATCGCAGGCGGAACCCGCCAGTAGCAGTAACCCCCGGGACCACCCGTCCGTGCTGGCACCAGCAGCCCCTTCTTCCTCCCCTCCTCCTCCTCCTTACTCCTTTTCCGCTTCCTCCTCTCGCCTTGGACTTCCGCCTTCGTTCGGGACAGCTCGACGGCGGCGGTGCGTCCACCTCGAGCTTCACATCTCATCTGCCTGGAGGGCCGATTCCCCTGGAGAGACCTGTGACCCGTGCCGCCGCTTCACCGGCCCCGCTCACATCACAGCAGAAGAGATCGCCTGATTCTGCCCTGCCTTTGCTTCTCCTTTGCCTTTCCCTCTACTTCTTCTGCTTCTCCCTGCCTCCCTGCCTGCCTGCCTGCCTGCCTGCTGCCTTCCTTCCTTCCTTCCTTCCTTCCTTCCTGCTCGCGACAGCTGCGCCCGTGCGCCCAGCCTTCGCAAGCCTTGACGTGTGCCGTCTCCTCTCCTGGCCTTTAGTAGCTCAGGCACACTCTCCTGCAGTCGGTCTCGCCGAGGCCGCAAACTCTCCTTGATACCCTGGCACGCATATCACGCCTCTCCTAGCCAGTCTGCTAAGCGGGCGGGCGCACACGTGCGACGCGCGCCCGATGACGAGAGCAGCCTGACTTCTCTCCTCACGGGATGATGATGATGCTGCGCGTCTGCCGAGGAAAACGGAAATGAGCGGTCGCGGCTCGCACTCGCGGCCGCATAGCTCGCATCGGCTAACACGAGCTTCTTCTCGTCCTTCTCGCGCTACTCCCTCTCTTTCTCTCTTTCTCTCCTTCTCTTTTTCTCTCCCGTTCGAGGAGCGATCGAGTCCGTCCGATCAACTCACTCTCGTCGACGTCGACGCTTCCGCGCGCGCGGCGTCGATCGCCGACTGATAGCGCGCGCGCGATCCTCCTATAAAGCGACTCCTCTCGCCTCTCGTAACACTACTTGACTCTCAGTCTCACCGGCGCTGCTCCTTCCGATCGATCCACGCACGTAATCGCTAGTCGAACGAAAATAGAACTGAAATGCCTGCCAAAAGATACAGGGGGGCGCATCGACAATTACGACGATGATGATGAGGAGGATGAGGATGCACGCGCGGGGAGGTAAAGGTCGCTGGGCCAAAGGGGAAGGGGGTGGCGGCGATAGTTGCGGCGGTGGGGTGGGAGGAGTGTGAGAGGGTGCCTTTTGTAGGGTGTCACGTGTGTGCGGTGGTAAGAATCACTGAACTTCACACCAACTGCGGGCCGCGCGCGACTCCCGATCGATCCCGGAACACCTGTGGACCGCGGCGGCTCTTCTTCCGGCCCGCTCCCGCCGGTTACTTCCGTCGCAGGAGAAGGAGAACGAGGAGGAGGAGGAGGACGAGGAGGAGGAGGAGGAGAAGTTACTCTCCCTCCGTCCGGTAGCACGCGACTTCCGGTCCCGCCTGGGGCGCGCGTTATCCTCTGGCACACGTCGCACGAGCCCGCAACCCAATCTCCTTCATCGTCACGTGTTTTCTCTATTAATGAGAGACGACCTCCTTCGTCTCCGTTTGATTCTCTTTTAACTGCCTGTCAGACGAAAGCCTAGCTCTTGTTCAATCCTGATCTCCGATCACCTGGACCTGCCTCACTCTTCTCACGTTCCACTAATTCTTGGTACCAAGAAAGCCTTCTCCTGTCCTTAACTTCTTTGTATTCACTGATTCTAATGATTGAACGATGATTTATTAGCAAAGAGAGGATGATTTCTTATGTCGCGAGTTCCGGTACTCGTATGCTGTTCGCTGGCGGTTTCGCCGGCGCGCGGATTCACCGATTGAAGCCAAGCGCGCACGAGGCCGCCCGGCAGACTGAGAGCGGCAGTCGACAGTCGGGAGCAGCAGCAACAGCAGCAGCAGCAGCAGCAGCAGCAGCACAAGGCGGAACGTTTGCCCGTGTGCCGAGCGAAGCTCTGCAAAAGCGGCCTGCACACGCGGCCGCGCTGTGTTATGCTGTCCCCACTTCCCTTCTTCGGGCGCGCGATCGCGGCTGTGGCTGCGGCGGCGGCAGCGGTTCGCCTATCTGCCTGCACGTATGCCTGTGTGCCTGCACGCCTCGGCTGCTTGCCTGCTTGCTTGCTTGCTTGCTTGCTTGCTTGCTTGCTTGCCTGCCTGCCTGCCTGTCTGCCTTGCCCGGCTTTGCCTTCCTGCATGCATGCATGCATGCATGCTCCTTCCTTCGTCGACTTCTTCGTCTTCCTCTTCTTCTTCTCCTTGCGCTGGAACCCCTTTGCTTGCTGCCTCTCTTCCTTTCGCCTTCCTACTCGCCAACTCTCCCAGTCCTTCGGCCCTTGCCGTGTGCTCGTCGACCCCTCGACCACCTTTCCTTCCTTCCTCCTCCCTCCGCCGCCGCCGCCGCCGCCACTGCCGCCGTCGCCGCCGTCGCCGCCGCCGCCTCCTCCTCCTCCTACTCCTCGAGGACCCCGCGAGGAGATTTTCCTGCTCGCGAGATCCTTCTTACCTTACACCCTCGAGCGAGAGGCCTTCGGTGCCATCGTAACTCTCCTTCAGCCCTGGTGACTTGTGCTAGGGCAGCGAGGGTAGTCCCACCAACTACCAGTGGAATGACACTCTTCTTAGTCAGCCCAGGAGATGAGTTAGAGTATATACACTTTTCCCTTTCCCGCTTGAGGTGGAATTCGCGTGAATTGGCACTCATGATCTTCTTGGTTGTGCGTGCGTGTGTGATTGCTCGCGGGGAGAACTGTACGCTTGGGCCGACCTGGCCGAGAAGTTCCCAGGAAGAGTAGACGAGATGTTTCGTCCGACTAAAAGTGTTCGTCGCTCACCACCGGCCAACAAGTTTTTCTTTAAGCTCTGCCAAGTTTTCTTCACCTTCTCTAAGCCGGCCTACTTTTACTTTTCTTCTTCTTCTTCTTCTTCACTGCTAGTCGTGCTTCTCTCTCCTTGACTCCATCAGTCTTACGTGCCTCCGCGCGTTTTCTTCCGGAAGGAGAAATGTTTGAGAGGGAAAGGATGCTCTGAATTAACCGAGTGCATATATCTTCGCGGTAGTGGAATAAATCTGACGTAACAGATTATTATCTCTGACTTATGATTGTTGGATTATCCAGGAATGGTTATAAAAATGATAAGAACGTGTAATCGCGCGCGTAAGAGATATAAGAAATGAACCAACTGTGTGTCTATTCTTTTTGTAAAGTGGGAGTTTAGCAAATCGGAGGCGCTCAAGATTTCGCGGGGAGTTTCGCACATCGGTGTTTATGTCTCTCAATCATCGGGCACGGCGGAGGCACGGCGCCGTTTTATTTTTAACTGAGTCACTAATGCGAGGAGGCAGACTCTAGCTGGGCGAGTCTACGGGTCACTGGTATTCGTGAAGATCCTCTAGATATCCGACACTGCGTCTTGCCGCTCTTCACGGGAATGCGGTGGTCAGGGTCAAAAGGGATAGTGGAAGAAGCACAGAATAGGAATCTCGAAATAAAAAGCAGCTCACTTTTACGTAGCCTTTAATGAAAATCTCTCAACAACCCCACCAATTTCTAAACCCTCAACAATATCAACTCGCTTTTCTTCAAATGATAAGACAGAGAAAGAGAACTAGAGAGAGAAAGAGTGACACTCTTAATCGATGATAGACAAAATTCGCACAGTTTAATATGACGCTTACCGACTAGGATCCGGCAACGGTACCAGGAGAATCCCGTTAAAAAATCGCTTTCGATTACCGATCGTCGTCCAAGAGTAGTGTTCCTCGTGATCGGTGGATACGTGCGTGCGAGTATCCTCTCCTGTTAAGAATGCCGCGTGTCACGAGGGAGAAGAAGAACGTCTCAGGAACGATATAGAAATGATTGTTCGCGGGGGGTTGAAGTGCCGATAGTTAATGGTAACGCGATGAAGACAGTTGATACGAAGAAGCCATGGGGCGAGAAGAGAGTCGGGTTAGCGCGCGACCTTGGCTCTGCGTCACGGTGGCAAGGTGCAATGGTAATTGGTGGATGCACCGGTGGCACGTCTCTCTTTTATACCGTGCGCTCGCGGGAAAGCGGTACCGCCCCCGCGATGCCCACGTGACGATGTACCTTCCTCGGTGGACCTACCACGCGTCCCTTGCAGCGCATCCCCTTTGCTCCCAGCCTGATACCGGACACCCCCACCAGCCTCCCTCCTGCACCCTTCCTTCCTTCCTTCCTTCCTTCCTTCCTTCCTTCCGTCCGTCCTTCCTTCCTTCCTTCCTTCCTTCCTTACTTACTTACTTCCGACCTACACCTCTTCGCCTTTCTTCCTTTCAGAACTTCTTCCGGATTTCTCTCTCTTTCTTGTTACTTGTCTGTCTCTCCACCTGTCTGTCTCACGCTGCCTGGATTTGCTACTTCACCCTTCGCCGGCTTTTCGGCAAAGCGCACTTTTGCGGCTTTCCACTGCAATGGAGCCGCTGGAAAGACTTAGCTCCAGCTAAAAGTGGGGGACCTTCGCCAGGCTTGTGGTGAAGCTCTCTCGCTTGATAGCTGATTCGACTCTTCTTTAATTTGTCAGTAGTGAATATTATTATGAATTAATAATGACAAAGTTTATTTTTAAATATCGATGAAATTCTTCAATCGCTTGGTGTATAATTGATAGGAGTTGATGGAGTTTAATGGGAATGGAGATGTCTCATCGGTTCGAAGGACAATGTATATCGAGAAAGTGCGTATTCCCAACGCGCTACGTATATACGTGGTGCGGTGCAGACCGGATAAAAGATCGGCAAGGGGGACTAGACCGTGTGTGCGGTTGTGGTTGATGCTCGACTCGATAGAATCACGACAGGTGGTGAATATCTAGATAGTCGATGCGTTTGGTGGTCACTGCCGATCGTTGAAGAATAAACCGAAGAAGTCAAGGTCAGTTGTGACCGGATGCAGCGGCCTACCGTACCTTCTCTCTTCTCTCGAACCACTTCGTCCTTTGTATTGCTACTGCTACTCTTGCTGTACCAGCTTTTGCTAACAGAACAGTACCTTCAAACCCTTCCAATCAGACTCGATGGAGACTGTGTTACGCCAACCTACTCACTCAGAGTCAATGCTCTTTCCCATTGACAAAGAAAACCATACTCCATCTACCAAGAAGACATCCTTCTGACACTTGTCAACATCATCATTTCTCTCGAGATAAATCTCTCTCTCTCTCACACTCACTCTATCTTCTCATTTTCCTCCAACTCTCAGGATTCTATCTCCGTCTCTCGAAGCCGGACAGAATCACGTTAATGACATAATTTATCGGGCAGGCGCTGGGATTTCCGGACCCCTTACGGGCATCGACGAGATAGATAGAACGATAGAGAGTGTGTGTCAGAGAGTGAGAGAGAGAGAGAGAGAGAGAGAGAGAGAGAGAGAGAGAGAGAAGAGGACAACGGGTGGTATATATCACAGTGCATCGATCAGTGCCAGGAGCATCTCGCAGGACTCGCAAGGCTCGAATTACGCGGGGGACGATCGTATCCTTCACGTGGCTACATCGACACACCAACGCTCGGTTCTCCAATTTTCCTGGCGTCGACATCCACGAAAGGGGTTCATCATCACGCTATTTCCCACCCATCTTTTTCATCTAACTCCAACCAAACAAATCTCAACTCAAATCAATCATCATTAAAATAAAAATAAAATTAACCCACCAAAGAATATTAAAACTTTACAAAACAAAAATCATACAAATAGAAATAACACCCAATAATTATTACAACGCGATGAGTTCAGATGAAGATGGTGATCGTCGTCCTCCTTTTCCGTGAGGGAGCATCGACTTCTGGCGGAGAGGAACCTGGTGCGGATGGACGGTGCGCGCGCGAGTGAATCTAGTCTGTATATGGTCGGGTCGGGCCAGGTCCGTCTGGCCGGCGTCCAGTCAATGGACGTGATTCACTGTTCGACGACGGAATCCGAGGCAGACGGACGGATGGATGCCCGTGCTCGCGGACGGCCAGACAAACGGAAGGGACCAGATAGAGAGAGAGAGAGAGAGAGAGAGAGAGAGAGAGAGAGAGAGAGAGAGAGAGAGAGAGAGAGAGAGAGAGAGAGAGAGAGAGAGAGAGAGAAACAGAGGGTGGGAGGGAGTGTGAAAGTGAGAGGGAGATAGCCGGAGGCAGATCGACAGTCGGGGAAAGAGAGGAATGGGCAAGGCTCGGTGACTCGGACAGAGGAGAACGTTCGGGCGCGCTTGTCTGCTGCACTCTCTAGTGGTGTAAGTCTCGCGAGACCCACTCACTCTGTCTCTCTCTCTTTCGCTCTCTGATTATTGAATCATTCGCCATTCATCTTGTTGGCTGCCTCGCCTCCAAAAAGTCGGAGTACCTTCTCGCTTCGATGCTCGAAACGGCCCTCGTACGCGCGGTTACCTTGACGAAAGAATGCATTGAAAAATTGATACTGGATACTCTTTCCACTCTTGGAAAGAATAATTAATTGAATCTTTATTGATGAATCGATCTCTCTTTCTCTGGAAAGAAGCCGGTGCCGCCAAGGGAGTAGTATCGCTTCTTTTCTGTCGGACGTAATCCTGTGGCTTTGTTTGGTTGGCGCGGCAAAACAGCCGATTGATCGATCGACGCGCTGGAACAATAAGAAGCAATGTGGAAAAGACGAGGATGGGCAAAAGGGAGTAGAGAGAACGCGAACGCCACGCGAGGAGAGTCCGAGGGTGGAAAGAGGATCCCTTTGAGTGGCTGAACACTCTAATCTTTCCTGAATGGATGCTGAGCGTTCCTACCGTCGCTGTGGTACGAACAATCGTTCGTTTATCAGTGAAAACATGGAAAACACTGTGGCACCTGCGCTGGTGTAACTCGTTTCCCGATCGCTTCAGAGAAAGACACACAGTGAAGAGAATAGGAAAGAGAATCTTTGACCCAGCCTGACTCTTAAGCTTTTTGCTTTGGACTCTCTCGCTTTAATCTCTCAAGCTTTCATTTCTAAAAAGACGTATCCTCCTCGAACACTTTTCTAATATTTCATACAACATTTAACAAGTCTACAAATGAACATTGTTCTAATCGATCCAATTGTCTCGAGTCTCCAACACGTTTGACACCACCATAAAGCGATCTTATTTTTAACCCGCCACTTGCTACTCGGATCGGTCGAGTCGACACCGTTCCGTCGTGCCGGAAAGTGTCGCTCCGTGTGGGCCGACACCTTGGAAATAGGTTCGCTCGTAAGAATAGTTCGAAGACTGTGCGCTGCTTTAGGTGAGCCTCCGGCTGACTTCTCTCTCTCTCTCTTTCTCTCTCTCTCTCTCTCTCTCTCTCTCTTCTCTCTCTTCTCTCTCTTTCTCCCTCTTGGCCTCTTTCGGGAGTACGGCATATTTAGAGATCCATACATTCCACCCCACGCGCCTTCCTACGGGGGTGTATGTAATCAGTTGCAAGGATTTGTTCATGCGAATAGCGCCGGTTACCATTTCATGAATACGACTGGGGCTGCCCGCTCAAAGTTGCATAATGCATCCGTCAGTGGCAGATTGCGTTTGCATTTACCGAGAGTGTGCAGTTGCCCGCTTGCTTGCCTACCTGGCTGGCAGCTTGCTTGCTTGCTTTCTTTCTCGCTCGCGTTTATTGGATTGCCTTGTCGCGTTCTTGCGGTGCTATGTTTCTTGCGATTTTCTACCGATGAGCGAGAGTACACGCTCGCGCTCGCGCGCGCGATCCTCTCCATTCATGCTTCCTCTCAACAGATCGAGGTGATCGAGTGTGACTCTCTCCTCTATATGGACCGCTCTCAAGGAAGATCCGATAATCCTACAACGAAACCGGAAAAACCCGACCACCATCGAAATGGACATATGCGACATGTCCATTGAGACATCGATTTAGCTAGCAATGAAAATAAAAGCCCACATATACAATCTATGTCGATCCAATTCAACTTAGAGATACTCTTCTCAGTTCTGCATCCCAGAAATAATGGAATACAACGCGACCACCTTTCTCTGATGGAGAAAAAACAACGGCGATGGAATAAGAAGCGAACAATCGGTATTTTTATGGATCGAAAAGCACCAGTGCGGAGTCGACTGGTGGGTGGACTGTGTGCCGTTCTCTGTTTATCGTCTCGCTCGATCGTAACATTCGAATCGGGATCCTTCCAGCTTCGTTTTTCCTACTCCCGCGCCGTCGAGTCATCGTCGACTGTTGGTGTTAGTTGGCAAAGAAGGAGAAAGAGAAAGAGATGAGGAGAGTCACGAGTGAAGGGCAATTTTATTGCTAGCATCATTGAACTGGGAGTAACCGTAGGAAGAAAGCGTGTAACAGCATGTACCTTGAAGCGATAGCGGTGGAGTTCCTGACTTCATTAGAAAGACGAACGAGCGAGGAAACTGTTGGCAGTCGAGCGGCGAACGTAGCCGAAGGCGATGCTAATCAGACCACTTTTCACAAGTGCCAAACGGATCAATCAAAGTCTCGACGCGTGGAAATAGCTCTCTCCTCGTTCCTCGACACTACTACGCTCTCTGAGTCTTCTCAGTACGTAGTAATCTTCGTCCGAGCGAAGTAAGAACGGGAAGACTTCAATCAATGTGTGGAATCAGTCATCACGTGGATTGACGCGACTGTCATTAATAATAATAAAATTACAGTTAAACACTGCTAACGTCAATCGAGCGAGCGTTGTAATATAATTATCGATTGTAATTATAAGGTGGTAGAAACATGCGGATAGATTCGATTGGAGTCGATGTCTCCTTCGAGGAATCGGAGTGCTCTCACGCTGTTGGGACCGGAAGTGACGACGTACTCGCACCGGAAGCAGTCACTAAGAAACGGCGGCCGCTCTCGGCCGACATGCGATTCTAGGCGAAGCGGCCTAGACTTTATTGCTCCTGCACGAGCTGGTACGTACATGCTGCGACGGTGCAGCACCACCAGCAGCAGCACGTAGAGTTGGTTGCAGCTGCGCCTTTTCCTCTCCGGCAGCCGCGCGGCTTGCTTCCTCCTCTTTCCTCAAAGACTTTTTCTTAGCTCTCTCGCTTGGCGCTCTCCTCTCGTAGCTTAGCGCGCACTCCTCGCATCCCTTGCTTTCAATGCAACGCCGCTGCAATTCTCTGAATCGGTGCATCTGGATCCCGATGCCTCCCACTAAATCTCTGTGCAAGTAGACGCGCTTCTCCAGTGAAAGAAGTAGTCAGACATATCACATAGAAACGCTTATACTACTACTCCTCCTTCTCTTTCTCCTGCTTGGCTGGCTGTCGCCGCGCCTGCTTGTCTGTCTGTTTGGTGAAGGGCTCGTGAAAGTCAACGATCGAGTGGCACTTTTAGGTGAAAGTACAATGAAGAAAGTAATTGGACGTCTCGGAATTAATTGGCTGAAACGCAGGGATATACTGGAGTTTAGGAGTCAACCTCGCTAAAATTCCTCCCACTCCTTATCCCGTAGTGCTTTCGCTTCACTCTGACTCACTACATAGCCAGTCAAATCCAAGCGAGAGATACTTTTGCGAGCGTCTCTGCTCTTGTAACACCGTTTCGTACTAGCAGAAGTCGACTCTCATGGAATTGCCAGCGAATAATAATCGGGCGAATCTATGCTGGAGACTCGCAAAAGCCAGCCAGTCAGTCAGCCCCTCAGGCTAAGAACATTATGCTAGCATGGCGGCAATAGCGTTGCGTAATTACACTACCCTGAGGCACGGCTGGGCATGTGCGAATACCACTCGCGCCAGACTCAGACACAGTCACCCAATCGAATCAAGCGAGATGATATTTCGACTTTTTACTTTTCCCGCTTCCTGCTACTCACCGTTCCCCACTCGCCACTCTATCCCTGCCATCGTCACTAGTAGTAATAACCCACGCTTCAATACCAAATACGAAACCAGACAAATTAAATGACTCGTCACTTTTTCCTATCCGACGAAAGAATAACTACATCCTATTCAATAATCTAAAAAAAGTCAAGCGTATCACATACAAATTGTCTATAATATAAAAGAGGCTTATCAAATGGAATGAAAAGACCACCCTTGAAATAGTCATCGCATCTTGAATGCACCCACCATTGGTTCGTTGTACATTTGTATAAGCTGAGAGAGGCATAGACTATATATCGAAGATTGGAAAAAATCGGGCGCGTTCCTTAGAAGGATAGAGCTGCGGAGAACGGGCTAGCGTATAATTAACTTAACGACTTTGGCGAGCGCGGTGGCTTGGCCCGTCGTTAGAGGAGGACTTTCTCGAGGAAGACAATGTCCCCGACACGCTTGCTCTCTATCTCAGGCTTATATCGGCCCGATAGGCCAAGCCAGCCCTGAGTCTTCTTCCCTTCTTCCCTTCTTCCCTTGGTGGAAGTCTCTCCGCTCTTACATAGCTTGTACCCCCCCCCCTCTCTCTCTCTCTCTCTCTCTCTCTCTCTCTCTCTCTCTCTCTCTCTTAACGTTGCTGCGCTAGCCGTACGCGCATCAGCCCGGGGTTAAGAGATTTACGTTGCACACGTGCGCTGGGCCGCGCGGCATTCGCGATGCACGTTTCTCGTGCATCTCGCGTAACGAGACAACAGAACTCTTTATAAGGCACGGTAGGCCGTTTCGATTTTTCAAAAGCGACCAGCATGCCAGCCGACTGCCGGCAGGACCGCGAAAGGTACCCGACATTATACACGTTGCGCCTAAGAACATGATATTGGAGCTGTGCGCGCCTCTGTCCACCTATGCACCGTATACTCTTGTGTACATTGAGAGAAGAGAGAGAGGATTTACTTCAACACACAGCTAGGCCCCTCTCTCTCTCTCTCTCTCTCTCTCTCTCTCTCTCTCTTTCTCTACTCTCAAGCGTGTAGCCCTTGTACTGTTATAATTGGCAAAATAACCAGTGTCCCCCTGTCTTGCCCTCCGATTATTCCGTGAGAGACGCCGTTCTTTGCATCGGCCATGCTCCTCGCAACGTCTCTTTCTCACGGTCCGCCGCGACGGCGACCCCGTGGAATGAGGAACAGGATGCTTTTACCAACGTCGACTTTCCGACCCTCGACTTTGGAAATATATGATTTAGTTTCTTTTAGATTGATTCATTCGAATGGAATAGATTTGAATTGTTGTGAGTTTCTTAAGTGAAGCAATGCTAGCAAAGATGTTAAGTGAACGGCTTGGGTTTGTGTGGGTGTGGAGACTAATCTCCTTGGAGAATTACCCTTGGTTAAAGCGGGTATATGAAAGGGTGGGCGCGCAAATGTTCTCTCTCTCTCTCTCTCTCTCTCTCTCTCTCTCTCTCTCTCTCTCTCTCTCTCTCTCTCTCTCTCTCTCTGTGTTCGTATCTCTCAGTGGACTAATATAGGGGGAAGGATGCACAACATTGATTTTAAGCTAACGTGACATTGGATCTGATATGCAGAACTGTGGAGGCTTGCCCATATGCATAATACATGGAGAACGCGTCACGGGAAAAAGGAAGGACGAAGGAATAGTAATAGAAGACGCAAATACACTCTCCGGAGTAGCTGCCGCGGCAGTAACAACCTACGCCGTCCGGAATTCTCCAGGATTCCATTCCATTTCTCTCAGACCTCATCCCAGAAACTTTCTGCCCCGCTCTTTCTCTCTCTTTCTCTCTTTTTACCGCCCGCGCCGTTTATTTTACGATACTACGGATTATTTCTTTTCTTCAACTTGTAACCAAACTCTTGGAGACTGTTGATACTTCCAGCGTCGAGACGACCTGGATAAATGACGGGGACACGTACACGCGACGCGTGAACATGTCAGTTAGTGTTACTAATAAAAGTTTTATTGAGTACTATTTGCTTCCTTTTAAATCCTGTCGGAAGGAATCAATTTTTGAATAAGAAACAAAGCTTTCATTGATTGACAGGATGAATTTAAAAGGAAAGGAGAATAAGTCTGATCTATTTTCTGATGGTTGTACGAGCGCGGATTCACAGATTGAAGCGATAGATAGATTTACAGGACGAGGACATTTTATAGGATGAGTCTGCTGGTTCCAAGGTATTCTGGGTGCTCGTGTGAACACGGCCAATCATGGTGCGGCCGGTCGCTGGGAGCACGGGGCCTCGGCATGGTTGTACATCGTCCTTTTGCTACGTCTGCCAGCAGTCTAGACACTCTCGCCGGGTTCCCGAGTCCCGTCGCGTCACCACCGAGTGAATTCACCTTTAGGGCGACGATAAACGTCCCCGGCACGCCTCCCCCTTTCCCCCTCCCACGGTTCTCCTGTGTTTTGTAAGCGTGCGTGGCCAGGTACCGAGTTGTTCGAGACCAGATCTCTTCCTTGGTGGAGCTAAGACTCGTCTACGATGTCCTTCGTCCTCGGCGATAGTTAAATAAAACTTTGATACAAAGTACAAGACAAAGCTAGCAACGACAGAAGCATCGAGAGGATATCCAATCGTGAAAGACGTAAAGTCTTGTGCCGAAGATCAGTAGGAGATGTAAGGAAAGTAGAATAAGACGTCGGTGGTCAGACATCGACCAAGAGAGCCTGGAAATTCTCGAAGAAACAATATATCGAGTAGAAATGAGAGCGCTGAGGTAGAATCCAGTAAGACTCTCTACCCGGTTTAACATTTTCCCGTGTCACCCTGTCGACCAAGATTTTTTCTGCCCGTCCGGTAGAAGTTTTCCAAAGATATTACTTTCCCCTCGAGTTACACGATATTGCGCTTCGGTTAATAACGTTGTTATAATGTGCCCCCTGCGGGAAGCGATTATTGAGGTAATCAAGTATCAGTTTTACCGCATAAGCAAGCATGTCTCTCCCTCCGCCGTAATTCGAAACTATTAAAAAAGAACTACAGCGGCGTCGGTTTCCACACTTTTACTGTAGGCGCATTGACACTTCTTGCGGAATGCAGTGGGAAACTTTACTGTGCGAGCCACGCGGAGTCATGCATTATTGATACTTTGTGCCCAATAACGACGTGCGCTTGCACGTAAAAATGGAGAGTCGCATATTAATGCTGGCTAATTGGAACTCGTTTTAGATCGGTGATAGTCATACAGGAGCGATTGCAATATGAAGTTCCCACGATGGTCACTGACAGCTCTCCAACATTATATCTTCGACATTCGAAGACCGGAATAAAAAAAGCAACAACAAATCATTAGAATTGAATATATCAGAACTGATCTAACTTGAATATAAAAAATCATACGAGTTTCCTTTCGGATTGCCTTGAAACAGGAGTTTAGTGCTTCCCCGGACGCGTTCTAGTGTTTTCCTGGGCCAGCTTTGTCACAGGGAATCCGCCCCTGGGCGACGCGGTGCGACGCGGTGCGGTGCGGTGCGGTGCGGTGCGGTGCGGTGCGGTGCGGCGCGGCGCGTCGTCGTGCTTCGTGGTCGTGGTTGAGGAAAGAAAAAGGGGCCAGAGAGCGGGCGCGGAGAAAAGGCGAGGTCGGCGAGGATAGAAATGGAGCGCAGGCGGCTGATAGAGCAGGAGGCAGCGAGGACTGCGTCTCTTCTGAGAGAGTTGGCCAGGACGAGGCGAAGTGAGGGGAGTATCGCGAGCGAGAGGGAAGGCGGTGGATGTCAGAGTATCTTGCAAGGACTACGTTGCACCGGCGGTGGCGGCGGCGACGGCGGCGGCAGCCTCCCAGCTGCAGCACCCGCGATGCACCTGCCTCCCTTCTTCATTCTGTGTGCTCGCCGTGTTCTGGCTGGCTCCTCTCTAGAGCGGGCGAAGGCTCGCGCGCGCGCGCGCGCGCGCGCGAGAGCTCACGGAGAGAGACTTTCCGAGAAACCCAACCTCTCTCGCACTGTTTTTCATCAATTGTTCTTGCTAGCACATTCATGCATCCTCGGGCCGCCCTCTCCTGCCCCTCGCGTCTTCGACGATTCCTTTGCTTACTGCCACCCCCCGGCTTCATCTCTCTCCTCTCTCGCTCTTCTCCATGCCAAGTGCGCCTCCGCTCTCTCTCTCTTTCTCTCTCTCTCTCTCTCTCCCCTCCCCTTCGGTTTCCTTTCCGTTCCGGCCCTCCTCGTTCGCACTCACGCTAGGGCACCTACTGCCACGCAACCAGCCCTTTTCTCCCTCGGTGCACGCTGCCCCTCTGCCCCTTTCTTTTCCTTTTCCTTTCATTTTCTTGCCCGTCAACGCGATTTCGATCTACCACCCGAGTCCTACTCTTCGTCTCCTCCGCTTCTCTCCTCGCTCGAACTGCTCACTGCTTCTTCTCCATGGGACCGTAACTCCGGAGGTACATGCCCACAACACCGCTCGCCGGAATTGGTATCACGTTTTCAAGGATGTCGCTTGTTCCTTTGGTAGGGGGGCAAGGGGCGCCGGCGGGGAGGGTGAGAGAGGGTAATAGTTAGTCCCTGTTCCGCCGAACCTATCTATTGTTTCCCTGCGTCTAACATCCGTAAAAGAGGAAGTGGTTTAATATTACTCGATCTTTCGAATTTTGATTTATATTCAATTGGATGGATGATTTCTTATTGGAAAGAACGTAGTTCTAGGATTGAGCGTCGTACATGGTTGTACTCGGGTCAGATATTGCTAGGGATTGAGGACGGCTGAGCGGCGGCATAAGCCAGCGTCGAACGCGCGCGCGGCTCTTCGTCAAGGAGGGCAGGAGACGCACGGAGAAACGGACCCTCTCGGCTCGGAGATCCTGAATGGTAATGATTATAGCAAATTGCTCTTGCTTGGCTTGGGGGTGCCTAATAGCCACTCAGTGCGGCTGTTGAAACCCGTGCACCCCTTCGTTCAACCTTTGATCCCCCCGCCCGAGAGTCAACCCTTCAAAACTTCATTGTTTCTACCCTGTTTCGAGCGCGGGTGGACTACCCTACCACCCCATCCGTCCACCCCCCTCCGCATCCAAGCCGAACCCACGTGGTGGATGTTCTCGATATGTCCTGGCTGGCCTTCGTCTGCCAACCACAATCTACTAAAAAATATCGATATATATATATATATATATATATGTACTTTCCTACCAGGATTTTTCAAGCACGTTCTTATTCTTTACTTAGTCGTTTACGATACATTCGTTTAATTAGTTGCTACGAACCGCTCATACTTGTTTCGAACATTTAAGGAAGTGAAAAAGGACATTTGTCGCTGCTAGTGTGACCTAACTGAGAGCGCACGTACGAACTACTTAAAAACAGGAGGCATGCGTACCACTTGGCTAGTGCATGCATAATCAATCGCCTGTCTAAGTTGAACCCTCTCTTTCTTTCTCTCTTTCCTCGTCAACCTTGGTCATACATCGAATATAACAACTTCTCGCGTGACTAAAACACTGGAAAGAAATCGCAGTGTCATTGTTACCCGTCAAGAGTAATGACTGTTCCTCTGGATAGATTCCGTTAAATTCCTTCAACACTTTGAACATTCCTGATCTATTTACAATGACTTATGTGTTATATTTCTTGTCATGTCAATTAATTTCTAATTAAAAGTTGATGGGGATAATGCGTTGCTCCGTTCAATTGGTGTGCGAGCAAGTCAATGGTGTGTGCGATGATTTAGCGGACGTAGGAATTAAAGGCGTTGTTCATACATGATACGTTGTTATTCCAAGAGGAATAACTGGTCGGTTATACGAACTAGTAAATCAGAGGGGAACGCGATGAGAATGACGCGTGTCATTGTGACCGGTGAAGTAGAGCATGAAACAACTTCTTTCTCTCTAGGAGCGGATCAGTGCGCCGGCAGTGATTGTCGCGGGCTGCTGCTGCAAGCTCTAATCGGAAAGTAGAATACCTTGAGCCACATCTTACGACTCTTATAGTAATGTCCAGGTTGATCACGCACATGCCTGTGGCTTACCATGTTTGACTAACTCTCGAACTCCGTACTGGACTGATTACCATTCCAGTGTAGAAGCTAGCACCATCTACCGCTACACTCCAATCTCGAGTATACCAGACAGAGCGAGCATCCAATTTCTTCAGCGTGAGACTCAAAAGATTCAAGATCCCCAAGGTACATACTCGTGCGGGAGCAGCCCACTCAGGCACAGCCGAAAGCAGGAGGAGGACCAGGAGAACACTTGGTAGCAAGTATCCAGACACACAGAAACAGAGGAGCGAAAGAAAGAAAGAAAGAGAGAAAGAGAGAAAGAGACTGCTCCAAAGGATCTGGTAGACTACGCAGGGTGCGACGAAGGAAAAGGAATCGGATGAAGTTGGTGGCTCGCGTGCGCGCTCGGTTATGCGAAGTGCGCGCGTGGCAGCTCGTGTTGGTGCGTGTGTGCAGGTGGTTCGAGTGGCGAGTTAGCCGCTCATTGCGACAGAGAGAGAGAGAGAGAGAGAGAGAGCGCGAACGCGCTCGCACAAGAGAGAAAGAGAAAGAAGTAGAAGGCTAAGAGAGGAAGGATTGAAGAGAGGATGAGAGGGAGACAGAAAGCGTAGACGAGCGCAAGGGACGCCAGTGACCCGGGTGACTGACGTGTGCCGTGAGTGGGTCTCTTCCGGGGGTCCGGCTCGCACGGTGGAATGGCCTTTTCGAGTCCGCCAGAAGAGGAGCCGTGGCCACAGCGCGGTAGTTGAAGGAGCCTCCGGAATGGTCCATGAGCGGGAGAGGAAACGGATGAGGAGCTCCTCTCCCTTACTCGCTCTATGTTGCTGATGCTGGTGGTACTGCTCCCAAGCAACAAGGGAGAGAAACTCAACTCCTCGATCCTTTTACCTCCGGAGGCTGTGGATGCTGTGTGCTGCTGCTGCTCCTACTGCCCACGCCACATCGCCTCGTCCATCTATCCATGTCTACCGTGGTCACCTGCGCAACCTGACAGCCCTGCTCTAACGATGCACGCGCCGTATACCCCCCTTTTTTTCGTTCTCGTCCTCGCTAACTTCGCCACTGCACTCGCAGCACTAGCATCCCCTCCCCCACCGATGAATGCATTTCGTGAAAGAGTCCTCCTACTGCCAATGCCAACGTGTCCACGCCAGATGCGCACTACTGATGAATGCACCTCTGCAAGGAGAGTGATGTCCTCGCTCCGAGCAGTCAGAGTCCTACGACAGAGCTAATGGTAGCCTCCACCCAACTAAATCCTATCACTCCTTTCCTGCAATCTTCACATCCACTACGTATAATGTTTCTTGACCTACGAAATACTACCCTTTGTTGATCCTTTACTAGGAACTTTTCTTGAACCTGGTTTACTTTTGGATTTAATCTGATTTTTGTATTAGATTGTTGGGGAATTTCTTATATGAATATATTATCTTAAGATCAGAGTTAGCAAGTAGTATAAGTACTAGTCAGCCAGTATTACTGTGGTAATCTTGAGGAAAAGGTGTGGGCACGTGGAATGATGTATGATTTATTTAAGCGCGCCTATAAAACTACGTGCCAACGTCATTTGTTATTAACGCCGGTGTTTAAGGAGCGGGTTCGAGCGGCTAGCCGGTTGCACGATGAAATTCTCGTCCGAAGGAGAGAATCGTCGGGTTAGATCTCCCGTGCATTATTTTACGGTTGTGGGTATTGTGGAGATGAGATGTTAGCCGGACTATAAATTACACTGAATTCCACTATTCATCACCGGTGCCGTGAGCATCTGAACTTTGGACCCCAATTACGTACATTTTATCTGAGCCCTGGTCATTAA
Organism: Ectemnius lituratus; assembly: GCA_910593735.2. NCBI lineage: Eukaryota > Metazoa > Arthropoda > Insecta > Hymenoptera > Crabronidae > Ectemnius > Ectemnius lituratus. The sequence continues at coordinate 13,632,787 of OU343039.1, read as the reverse complement.
TCATAATCCCTGGCGTCGGTAATGAATGGTTTCTTTCACAACAATGCAAACGTTGTCACAATAAATACGAATTCGCCGGGTCAGTGCGAATACTTGGCTGCTCTAGGGAATCTAGAGTTCTAATCGTGACTCTGAATCCTCTCCCGTAAATCATTACGCTTCCTTTCCCTGTGTTACGTTGGAATCGTGCCGAGGTTTCTGCCACGGTGATCCTCTAGCCACTCTATTCCATGGATCTTGTGGAAAGCGTATCCAAGGATCGCAGGTGAAGCGACGTGAAAACCTGCTAGGTCCAAACCGAAAGGAGAGGATCTTCTGAGATCGGCAAAGTGGAGGCAAAGAGCAAGGCCCGATTCGCCGAGGTAGTTTAATCCAAGCGGCGTTTTAGCCGCAGAGGGAAGGCGTAGAAGAGAGCAAGAGAAAGAGAGAGGTGAGCGTCGGAAGTGGCAGCGGTGAGGAGCGGGCGCGTTGTGGAAGACGAATCCTTGAGAGATCGACGGTAAAGCGCCGCTAAAAAACTGAAAGCCACTAAGACCCGTCGCGGGACAATGGGGCTGTTCCTTCTCCTGCACTCTCTCTTCCTCCTCCACCTCCTCCTCTTCCTCCTCCCTCTTTCCCGCTCGGTCTCGCAGGGCTCGCTCTCTTGTCCATCCTGGCCGAAGGTTTTCAGCGCCCTAGTGGTCAATTTCCCACTCAGACGGAATCATTAGTCTACGGGCACGACTCGGGGTGCTCCCGCGCGCGCCTGCCCGCTCCCTCTCGCCCAGAGAGAGAAGTACACTCGATGAGAAGGCCGGCGCGGAGCCCAACTCCATACTAAAACCAAACTCGCAATCAGCGATCAGGGAGGAGGGCGAGATATATCCTACCTCCAACACACGTATAGTATAAGCACGGCGCACTCGCTGCCTCTAGATCCCAGCATCAACCCCCTCTCTCTCTCTCTCTCTCTCTCTCTCTCTCTTCTTTCATACACAACACCGACTAGCCCCAGCATCCCCCGCACTGATGCAGGGGACCCGACGCTTAAGTATTGTTGCGGTGCGCGAGTGCTCTTTATTATTACGATTCATGTAATCTACCCTCTCACTCCATGTCGACACACCACAGCCAACCTCGATTCATTAAGCTAGCTATTAAAAGTGTATCAATTTTAACTAGAATAATTTTAATTAGATTTATTGTAATATGATTTTTGGTTTGTATTGGTGGCTTTGAAATTGGAAGGATTTGATTGTTGGTAGAAAGAATATTTAGTTTTGACTTTGACGTTCGAAAGAAGTCATATGACCCGACCGTCACACGCTTCGACGGCAATCATCCTGCAAAGTCCGGGGTTGATGATGCTGCGCCTTCCCGTTGCACGCGAAGCCTCCGGCTGCCGGAAACGGAAACCAATAGGCGGGATGTAATCGTTGGACGACACGCGAGCTGGCGCGACGCAAAAAGAGGATAATGGTACGCCATTACGAACAGAAGCATGAAGCGCAATCCGGATCGCAGAGTGTTTTCAGGTCAGAGTGGATGGTTTGAAAGGATCGTCGATTTATTGAGATTTGATTGATTCTTTAGATCGAATTTATAAATGATGTATGTGATGAATGTATAAATGACATGAAAGAACGATTATAATAATTAGAATGTAAAGCACAATGGAAAAGTGGTCGAATGCCGAGTGTTGAGAAGCAGCGTGAGAAGAGGAAGATCCATCCGGCGAGAGTTCCTTCCTGCGAAGTGCTTTGATGGTTCGCTTTCCTTTTGTATCTCGGTTGACCACGAGCCTAGAGCCAAGCGAATAGTCCTCTAAAGAGGAAGTAGGCGTAGCGTCAGGATTGCTCTCCTTTATTTACACTTTCTCTCTCTCTCCTTCTCAAACTAATGCATTCTCCTTCCTCTTCTCCGTATTCCATTCTACTCTTACTGTTCTTAGTCGCAGAACTCCTAATCGAATAGTATAGCAAAACGAATCTCCGCTCAGTCGACTTGGCTGATTAACGTATGGAGTATTCGAAATAATCGTTATAAAGTAACAAGGCGGGGCGGTCAGTCAATCTAAATCGCACTTGCTGAAATACGATTACGCGTGATTCGATTCCTCGCCAAATGGGATTCCAAGTCTCTCATTGCCGGTCATATTAAACTCGTCCAGTCTCTCTTCTACCCTTTTGGAATACATCCACGTTATTGACTCGCAATTACCAATACTCACTCGCATCCTGCACGCATCTTGATCAATTTTCCCAAGCTCGTAGTAATTAAAACAGCGTAAGACGAATCGACGTTCTGTAAAAGCATAGTCGTGTAACACTTAGCCAAGCATTTGACCAAGATTACGCGTTGTTGTTCTCTTCAGTGTCTTCATAAATTGAAAGAGGACGAAAAGTATCATCTACACAACTCTCTCTCTCTCTCTCTCTCTATGTCTCTTAGCAATTATTTTCCCGGATGGAAAGAGCTGCTCTTCCTACAGGTTAAACAGGTATAATTCAATGGGTTGCTAGCTGCTCATTGTCGAGAAGAAATTCCATGGTGTTCCATCCTTCATCTCGTTAGACAGTCTATCATTACATCAACACTCCCTGGCGGACTTCGATGTCTCGCTCAGCAGGCCGATATTAATCTCCTGTGCAAGATTGTTCGGAGCCCTCCACTCCTGCTGCTGCTGCTGCTGCTGCTGGTGCTGCTGGTGGTGCTGCTGGCATCGCGCCGGCTTTTCGCATGTCAGCCGCGAGGGCATGCGTGAAAAATGGACAGGTGCATTTAAATGCAAATCCTGAGCAACGATCCTACAGCATCCCAGTGCCCGAAACGTAATGACATCTCGAACGAAAGCAGCGCTCTTTAATGGATTCCAATAAATTGCCACTCGGAGCGATCTTCTCAAGGAGAGGGAGAGGGAGAGAGAGAGAGGGAGAGAGAGAGAGAGAGAGAGAGAGAGAGAGAGAGAGAGAGAGAGAGAGAGAGAAGAGTTCTATCGAATGGTTCTACGTAGCGCGATGAGAGAGGGAGAAGAAGGTATTCAGTGGTGACTCTCAGAGGCTCCTGAGGAGCGGAGGATTCGCGCGGTTTGCCATCAAGGCGGGAGAGGAAGTGCGTTCCATAAAGAGCGAGAGAGAGAGAGAGAGAGAGAGAGAGAGAGAGAGAGAGAGAGAGAGAGAGAGAGAGAGAGAGGTACTATAGCTGTATTTCACGCGGCCGAGCATTAGGCCGGCCGTGTACGTAGTACGTGTAGGTGCTCGGTACGTGCTGGATTACACGCACACGCGGCACCACGGCGTTACGTGGCCCCGTCTAGACGGCCGTCAGACGTATTATTGGGTTCGCGTAACTCTATGCTACATAGCTATCGCGTTACACGTGTATGCGCCTACACGTTCCCTCTCACTGGACGGTGAGTCTGTGTGCTCCACACGATCCTCTCTCTCCACAAGCAAGCCGCCAGGAGAGCTTCAGCCTGAAGCTTACCCTTCTCTCTCTCACACACACACACACACACACACACACACATGCTTTCCCTCCCTCCTTCTCACTCACTCTTGTTGTTGTGTGTGTGTGGATGCGTGAATACGTATGTGATGGTGGAGTGGACGCACGGTACAGAGAGAGAGAGGAGTGGGGGGCCCGGTGCCGAGGCGAGTTTCAGCTGACATAACCGCCGCTAATTACCCGGCTGCCTCGCTAGATCGGCCGCCGCGAAGCGTCCGACGCCGTCGTCCGTGCATACGGATGCACGTGGGTGCCAGTATCGTGTGTATGTGGGTGGCTGTTAATGGTATGTGTGCGGCCTTTCGAGCTCCAGAGATATATATGTGTGTGTGCACATACTCGGCGGCCCGCATCGGCACACTCTCTCGCAACTCTCGCCCACGTGCTACACTCCCCCCTCCCCCCCCCCCCCCCCCCCTCAACACCGCACAGCATCCACCACTCTCTTGGATTAAGTTGGGACCACACTGATTACTGTCCCAGTGATTCTATTGAATCTAGTTTTGCTTGTTTGGAGAGATGCAATATTTGAATGATAGTTGTTTTGATAATTGTGAATGGTTCTTTTGTTTTTGTTTTGGTAAGGTTGTTTTGAGTTTAATAGTATCGTTGAGCGTGAAAAGTGGAAGTTGGTAAACTGGTCCATGATAGGTTTACTCACTCGAGAGTTGAATGATAGTGATGTTACGTTGCAGTAAATAGTAGAGCGAGTAGTGATAGTTACACTGTTCGCACGGGGCGCGCGTTCATTCGCTCGGTTGCTTCGTAGCCCGTAATTATCCGTTCCTCCAATTTGCAAACTTACATGTAATTCAAATCGGCGAGCCGCTGCTGCCACCGCCGCAGCACCGGCCGCACTGGCTAATGCAATAATAATGACTTCGTGGAAATTGCCCAGCCGGCTAGCGTGTATACGATCCTTGCGAAATGCGCAAACCGACGGGAGACCGCGAACGAGCGCGAAACCTGGGCTGCTCTAGGAAATCCGCTATTGAATCCGCTCCAGGTATTAATCAGGCCGGCTCGCACCTGCCGTTCCTCCGCTCTCCAAGACTCTCGAATCACTTCCGAACACACTCATATACTGTTCATTCGGAATTATACACAAATCCACCTTGTTATTATTACAGAGGAGAAAAAACAATCCCTCTGTACTTACCGTAATTGACTACAACTCCTTGTTCCACTCACTGAACCAGTTTATCTTTTCTCTACGAAAAACTTGTATAAAAAGTACTTGGTTAAACCTTGAACAATGCATTATCAAGATATGTTCGTGGGAAGATTGAAATGATAATAAAATCAAAAGAAAAAATCAAAATCCACACGATGAATTGTAATACAAGGTATGCGTTGAGCTGTAATAGAGCGAAATAATACTGTAGGATCGTCCAAGCTCGTATAATCAAAGGGGGTAGCCGGGCTTAATAAATATAGAGACGAGTCACAACCGGTATAAGTCATTGACGAACTACCGTCTTGACTTGAAAGACGGTTCAGTAGCCTCCTCGGTGCGACGATCACCAACTGGTAGCCGAACACTTTTTGCCAAGAGATGCTACCGGTGTCGGTGTACCTGTATGATATTTTCGTCCTGCACGCACACGCACACACACACACACACACACATAAACGAGAAGAGAGTCAGGATCGGTCAAGCATTGGGTGGGAGCTCGTTCGCGCTTCCTGGAAATCCGCTCATTCAATGTTCTCGATCTATTTATGGTCACGCACGCCGGTGCTCGCCGATCTCTCTCGACGTCCACTTGAATGAACGTGGTGATGCACACGAGAAGCCCACCGGCAACAGTTGCCGAAGAAGGAAGAAGAGAAGAAAGGGCGAAGGGGAATTCAGGATTTCTAGGAGCTCTTTCGCCTTCCACATTAATCCATAATCAACGTATGAAGACATCAAAGCGGCAATGATAATGATAGTGATTGGAGTATATCGTAGATGCTCGCTATCTCGCAGTGCTTGCTAGTTTTCCCACTTCGAGCTTAATTACCCTCGCACCGGTGTAACGGCCTGTAAATTGGAGCGCACTTATCTGCCAACAGCAGATACCAGCGTGTATACTCGTACAATGAGAAAGCGAGACTGGAGAGTCACTGAGAGTCTCAGCCACTCCACCTGCCTCTCCGATTGCTCTTTCGATGGAGAAAAAGAGCGTCGAGTTATGTACTGGCGAGATCGCGCGTAAACATCGTTTATTATTCGCGATAATCGAATTAATAGCTCCGGCATCGTGAAAGACTCGCATTAAGCGTAATAAACGAGATCCACTTTAGCGCATTCTACTTCCCCTTACTCTTTCTCTTTCTCTCTCTCTCTCTCTCTCTCTTGCTCTCTTTTAACCAACACTCGCGGCACGTTAATCTACCGGCCGTTATCTCATTGCGTCTGAGCAATACCGGCGTCTACGCGCCACTTCACCACTGCCCTGGCGTCGCCTCAACGGTCGACTTGTCTTGGAAGAACTGTGCTCGCCCTGTTTTGTCTTACGGCCAATGCCACAGACACAACTCACTCTGATATAACTCTCAGATTTTGATAGTCTATCGATCGACCTCGCATTCCTTACACTCTGACTTGCTATCAGAATGTAAGGCAGAGTATGCTTAAATTGCAACTCTACCTGACTTTTTCTATTGAAGAATTTCATATCTCAAGATTGAATAGAGTTTCTCTAATAGATCATTTTAGTAATGGAAGTTACGAGGAACTCTGGCGACAATACTCGACGAGTACTCAAAGGTCCTTGAATAACTAGGTCACGCGTCATGGAGATAAAAGGGTGGCACTGGACCGGTGAAGATCGATCTGTTCTACCAGTGATGGTGATTCCTAGTCATGGACCCGTCTACCGTAGGCCAACGTACAAAACAGGAAGTACCACTTGTCACAGATTGGGCAGTCTTTTCGTAGACGCACGTGGTCCTAGTTCACTCTTCTCACTTTTTCTCTGTGTGTGTGTGTGTGTGTGTGTGTGTGTGTGTGTGTGTGTGTGTGTGTGTGTGTGTGTGTGTGTGTGTGACTCTGACGAGTTAAGCATCGTATGATCTACTTGGTAGGCATCGTATTATCACCACGTGCCTTTCCAGCGGTAGAAATGACCCGACTGTTTTCGAGCTCGTTGATCCCACGAGACTTTAACCCCCTCAGGAAGAGCTTTGCTCGTCGACCTCTTTCTCTCTCCTGTACTTGACCTCAATTTCAAAACGCATCTTCTCCATTATACTTCTATATTCTCACCTCCTAGAAAATATAGATGAAGTTAAGATGAAGCTGTATCTCATGGAAATGCAACAGTCACTCGAAGATGTGATTGATACAAAATAGAATTCGATACTCCCGCGGTGCGGTGGCGCGCCTCGAAAGGAAATAAGAAGAGCCGAAAGACAAGAACGCACGTCCGATTCTTTGCCCGGCCAGTGGATAACGTTACAAGAAGCTCGCGCGCCCGATGAATTTGCGTGGGAATCGATTTACTGGCGGCCAGGTTGGAACGGTACCATCCTAGTAAAAATCTATCTCTTCATCCGCTGAAGTATGAGATGAGGAAGATGATGAAGTTGTGGAATGAAAATGTCAGACAGACTTGAAGTAGACATGATCGATCATAAAACTATTATTAAAAATAATTCAAACCTTATTAATTATTAACAATATATACTTAAATAATCGAATGAAACAAGTTTCTCCAAGTAATTAACTAAAGTCGTAGAAATAATGCGAGCATTGAAACTACGACGACCGGAAACGCACAGGTCCGATTGACCAGTGCTCGTTTTCGTATCGTTAATTAACGTGAGGCCCACGCACGCCTGGTTGTAATAGGGACACCAGCATTAATACGGCACGAGGATATGCGCATACACTCTCGGAGACACGGAAGCAGCACACCGTTGGCAAAAGCTCCGCGCGCGTATCCTGGCCTGGACTCCTGCACTAGCTGCTGGCCGTTTGCTACCTCATGCGTGCGTCCGCATTCCGAGCCTTCAATTACGTTAGCCCGAGCGTACCTACGACTGGTGCACGCTCGTCCATTAGAGAACGCCGTGGAAATGCTGGACAAACGTTAGGCCGGCAAGTCGCGCATGTTATTATTCAGCCAGAACTGCCCGCTTTGTTGGATACCCGCGGCCGCAAAACAGAGACGCCAGAGCAAAACGGAGACTGGATGAGAGAAAACAGTTTCACAAAATAATCTTTGAGTATGAAAATGGATAGAAAACATGAAACCATTGACAGAAATGATGGAATTGTACCGAAAACAGGCGGAAATAGTCTCCTGATTAATGGAATTCACCTAATTTTGACGGTATTTTTCACGTTTTCAAGTCTTCCCGACGTTTTCGGGGGCTGAAATTTGGCGGAGAATAGTTTTTTGAATCAAGGAAGAAGTGGTATAAATTCCAGAGCCCTAGCTCAAAATTCATTTTTTCGCAAATTTTTGCATATGTACCCCTTCAAAAATTTTCGATTTTTCGAAGGTTCTGGGACTTTGACGAACGCTTGATATTTCGATTGTTTGAGTATCAAAAAGGATAGAAAACATGAAACCAGTGGCAGAAATGCCGGAATTGTACCGAAAACACATGGAAAACGGATCCTGAATAATGGATTTTCGTCTAATTCTGATGGTTTTTCCCATGTTTTTCAAACTTCCTGACTTTTTCCGGGGCTGAAATTTGGTGGAGAATAGTTTCTTGCATCAAGGAAGAAGTGATATAAATTCCAGAGCCCTAGCTCAAAATTCATTTTTTCGCAAATTTTTGTGGGTATACCCCTTGACGAATTTTTGGGCCAAAAAATGAACTTTGACCTGGGATTCTGAAATTTATATCACTGTTTCCTAGCTAAATACTGAATCACTGCCTGAAATACCAGACCCTGAAACGGTCGGGAAGGGTGGTTCAAAAATTTTAGATTTTTCCAAGGTTCTGGGACTTTGACGAAGACTTGATAAATCAATTGTTGGAGTATCAAAACGGATAGAAAACATAAAACCAGTGGCCAAAGTGCCAGATTTGTACCGAAAACACTTAGAAACAGCCTCTTGAATAATCAAGTTCACCTAATTTTGGCAGTATTTTCCATGTTTTCCAAGCATCCCGACTTTTTCCGGGGCTGAAATTTCGTGGAGAATGTTTTCTTGCATCAAGGAAGAAGTAGTATAAATTCCAGACCGGGAAAAAGCGGCAGGTGGCAAGAGGAAGGAGTATAGGAATTGTTACTTTTTTTTCGTGCTTTTTTTCACCGACGATGACGACGCAGCGACATTGGGGATTAGCAGTTGTTAGAGCGAGGACAAGAGAAATGAGTTATGATTCCCGGGCGAACGCAAAAACCCTACCATCGTCGCACTCCTTTATGACCGGTGTAATAACACACTGAAGATCGTAGACTTCCGTTTTCGTCTCCAGCCGATAATGCTGTCTCAGCATGCGACTTCCTGGTGACACTTCTCGCGTGAATTTCTCCTTTTTTGAACTTCGATAAATGGTTACTATGTACCTGCATGCATCTTCGTGAGATTGCTACAGTAACGGAATACACATCAAGATGCCGAACTACTATTTTCATTATGCCGATAAAGTACATACATTTTCCCGCATTAAGTCTGAACTCGATTTCAAAGTGTCTGTGAACAAAGTATACGTTATTCGCAAAAGAAAGCAAAGTAAGTTGTCGAGTCGGGTATCCCGAAGGATAACCAGACTGGACTTTTCCTAGAAGCGATTAGCCGTAAAATTAGCGATACGACTGTCTCGAGCTCGCTACTGTTGAATACGCCTATCATTCGGGATGAAGAAGAATTGATAGTGGCTACGGGGAGATCGCGTGATGGCTCTGTGAGGGAGAGAAGCCGAGCAAAAAGGATGAGCTGCCAGTTGTTTCGGGAAAACAGGGAAAAAACGAGTGGGATTTGCAGTTGGTCTGGAAAGAGCGTGTAGGTCCCTCTACCCTTTCGCTGTGGTCGGGAAGAAGGAGGATGCATCAAGGCCAGACGAGTGGTCCAGTCCACTAGTAAAAGGGGGCCGAAAAATGGCTGACAGGGGACAAACGAGGGCCATTTGTTACCACCAACTTGACCCGGGCGCTCGGCCGGCGCTACTTCCAAGTAGTGATGGGAATCAATCATTCTCGAATTGCCTCGCCGCCGAGACGATGAAATTCGAATAATTCAGAGCCCCCTTCCCAAGCGTGGCCGACTCCCTCCGGGCTCCGATCGCATAAATAAAGTCCGAATGAGACGAGGTAAACGCGATTGAAATAAAAGGGTGCAGTTGGAACTAGAAGAAGAAGAGAGATGCGCATACTCGGGGAAAGAGAGGGATCAAAAGAGGAGAGAAGTTCCTGGCTCCAGGAATAATTGATGCGACTACTTACGAGATATTTCTCACCTCGGCGTTGTGAAGCTGAGACGTTCGTTGAAGCAGCGAGTAGCTACCAGATTCCGCATACAAATGGTAATGAAAGCGTTGATCGAGGTTGAAAAAGCTACCCGACTACTTTATTTGCATACTGATCTGTCATCAACAGCATGCCACTTACCAAGAAGGGGTCAGCTTAATGATTGTACATGCTGACAGCAACTGTGTTCTAAAATTCGAGTCAGTCAGAAGTGAAAATGCTAATCATGATTCTTACTGGACAAAACTGTAGGAATTTCTAAGTGGCGATTAGAGAGGGAGTAGAACAAAAGCTATCTAAGCCAGCCTAGGATTCCTCGAAAGCGACGATTTCTACTTGAAAAGGTGAGTCACTCGATTTGATCGCATCCCAAGGGAAAGATTCGCTCTTCCTCTCACGAGGACGCACGATCTTGTTCGCGATCCTGCTTCTGCGTGGTGTCATCTTTATAAGGCCCATAAACTGTGTGGACGAGCGTCGAAAATAGATTCGGTGCTGCAGGCCCAGGACGCCGGACGCTATTAGGCCCCCAGGTACGCGCCGGTATAAAATTGACTTTTTATCGCGTCGAGCGCGACCACGACGGCCTGGAAATTAGTCAGCGACGTTTTCGAACTTCCCCCCGAAAAAAGTGGCCCTCTGCGATCGCCTTGCTTTCTCTTTCCTCAGGACCAACTGCTCCTGAACACCTTAAGTACTTTTAGTCAGAGAACAGGTGCGGTTACCAAAGAGACTTGAAATAATCAAATAATAGGATACAATTTGAAATGGAGTATTCTAGAAATCAATAATCCAAGGATAGCAAAAGAAATGTTTCCGTAGCTTCAATTCCCCGAAGATCGTTGAGACCGGAGCTATCTGGAATTCAACCTCCGAGAACGCCATTAGACTGAATTCCGGCATTCTTCTGGCATGACAAAGATGAATCAACAAGTGACTCGCTGCCTTGAAAACCCCATTCAGCCTGCCGCTAGACTGACAGTCTATGCTTCAAAGAAAAGTCTCTGCTGAGTTCTAACTGTGCATTTCCGCCGCGCGAGAATGAATAATGTTACGCCTCGGCAAAGAGAGTCGATCGTAAAGGGGTGCTGCCATCGTTTTCTCACTGCTATATACTCTGAATGCTACTCTCGAGTGTTCCAAGAATAGTTTATAACCCTTTAAACGACCCACCAATTTCGGATAACGCGTCTGATAGGGTTCGAGGTTCTTTTCGCGCGACTCTTCGATCAGGAGTTTCTAATCTCAAAGGAATTAAGCAGAACTCCAACGATATCGAAATACTGATTTACTAAAAAGGAAAGTGCAACGCACTAATGCTTCATATCTGCGACTTCATGCGTCCATTAAGCAATCTCTAGCACTGCCTATTTCCGGCTGAGGAGTAAACACATTTATACCAGAGACACTTGGGTATTAAGTTGTGAATTATTGTGAAAGGGTGCATGGTTTAATTTACGAGATTCAAGACTCACAGTTAGCCAGAAATATCAGTGGAGAGTGGAGAATGGTTCTAGTGATCGAGAAGGAAACTTCGTTTCCTGCCTACAGTACCGTATACTTATCCTTGCAAGCCGTCTCTCTATTGGCTCTACTATGCTAATTAGGCCTTTCAGATACTTCGATTCTACTTTTCACAGCCGCAGGAAACTGCTGTGCCGTGTAGAAACCCGATATACTAACGGAACTTCACCTATGAAAGGAATAAGTGTACGCGCGTGATGAGAATTCTACGATGAAGTAGAAGTCTGCTTGACAAACTTGATGCTGTCGCATGTAGACTTTGGAAAGTTCGTTGCAAGCAAAGTATGAAACGTTCATGAGAAGAGCGACGAATTTCAACGATTAAAGTGTCCAATTCATTTTGGTTGCTGTCCGCGCTGTGCTTCCTATCATTTGTCTCGAGACTTTATGGCACTTGCACGCACGGTTTACCCCGGCCAGTGGCACCCCGTTCACGAAAACGGCGCCCATGCGTCGCTGCTCCCATTAATTATACGACGAGGCCAGTCGTAAAGTCATCTCTTTAAACTCGTGCATCTTGGAATAATGCAGCCACTCATAGCGTGCCAAGTAACTCAACTGATTAGAACTAAGATTCAGTTGAGAGATGTCTGAGATAAATGTCAGAGAAGAGCGAACGAAAATAGGGAAGAATAAAGAAGCTTTTCTACCCAACTAGAAGTCTTTATTGCAATTGGCAAAAGAGTCAAAGAGATATATAACATGATTATAAGCACCGCAGTACCATTCGAATATGTTGTGATTATCCAATAAATACGAAATTTATACAATTCCACGACCCTTCTGGGTCAATCACCCAAAAATTACTTCTCACTTTGTACTAATCATTGTAACTATCATTGTTTTGTACTGAATTACCGTCATCGCCCGGAAAACGAAAAATCGATGCAATCGCTCTTTATATTTGGAGCCTTTCTAACTCATATGAATGTCAAGTAAAAAAAACAAACGAAGAATTGGTAAAAATAAATAGATGATTGAACTAATTACAATTGGATTGGTTGAGCGCACGAAAAATTACGAGCGGCTGCGACTTGAATTAACGAGTGTTCTTGTAAATGAAAGAAAAAGTGGACTCGTTGGAGAATGGCGACGAAAACAGTCGGTGGAATTGAAACGAGAGTGAGAATAATTAACGATCACATACCAGCGACAATTGCCGACGCAGTCTAGTGTATAATGAGCAAGTGTCTTTCTCTCGCTTACCGTTACCGTCGCCAGCTGCCTGGAGCAAGTGTCTATGTCTGCGTATAAACTGTGTATGCTGCGTGTGCAGTGACTGTAATGTCACGAGGAAACAGTTTCTGTTCCTGGCTGGCCGAGTGTTCATTCACTGCAGTCACTCAGCCTGCTTCGCGATTTCTTTGTAACGCTTCTGAGTCTTACGCCAAAGTGCTTGTTTCTTCTCAGTGTTCAAATCGACATCCACTGGAGTGCTAGTAGTAGAACCCAAACCCGCCTTGTTATGATGACTCCTTAAAGGCACCTGTAACATAACAATTTTAATAAATGGAAATAGTAATTCTAATTTTTCAAGATCCAAGATTTTTCTATTTCATTTGAACATTTATTATACATCAATTTTCCTTAATTCTTTTATAATCCTAGAATTAACTCAGTTCTCTCCTGTAATGTCCAGAACACGTGGCAATTAGATCACCAATATTTCCAGTGGCCATAATTATTGAATTTGTTCTAGAAATAACTTAGTTAATTCTGAGTACGCTAAGCAGGAAACGGCTGTACGACTACTACTAGACATCTCATTAGCTATGGGAAAAATCGCTATTCCTAGACCGAGAGACTTTCATTAAACGTAATTAGTGGGGCCTTTTTTTGTCTTCTGAAAAACAGTACGCCAGGATTTGCATGCAGCTCTATAAAGCTGTTTGACGTCCGGTTTCGTGCCGCTGAAAGCCTGGCTAATATTCGCTTAATTAGCCTGGTAACTTGTCTTCACCAGTGCATTCAGCAAGTTCCTTGACGCGCTGCGATCGGTGCGCCTTATCTAATTCGTAAATAAAATTCAGCCCGATTTTTCAAAGCATCCTTCAACGCGAGTGGTTTTTAATAGGCTTAAACGAGGACAGCTAAATTCGTCATCACTTAAAGTAGTCAAATATTTATCCTTCTATATCGGATGCCTAAGAAGTAGCCGAGATTCGCGCGCACGAAACATCAAAGGCAACTGTGCTTTGAAGTTTCCGCACTCTCGGCAAAAGGAAATATTTTCCTTTCACGACTTCCTTCCGAACGCACAGATTTTCCACATCCGTTCGATTTTCTATTGAATCACATGCTCGGTAAAAAAAAAAGTGGAATTTCAGGGATATTTGATCCTTGAGTGTGACAAGACATACTTTTATCAGCTGGATCGAAAAAGATGGTGGAAATATTTGTGGAAGAGGTACTAGATAGAGGGTAAGTGGAATGAGGGAGGGCGAGGGGGGGGGGGGGGGGAGAGGGAGAGCCAGGAGAAAATATAATTTGGCGGGTACTCTTATCGAGAGAGGGTCGCTTCCAGTTTTGAGTCGGCTCCACGAAGCAGAATGCCATCTCTTGAGCGTATTTGGGCCAAGTGGTCTCCCCCGTCTGACTTGTAAACGAGGCCCTATCCACCGTCGCCGGTGCTTGACTTACTTGTCCGAAAGGAAAAGAGATCAAAGCGGAGGAGCGAAAAGAGCGTAAAGAGGAAACAAGAGGAAACGGCTCCATTCGCCCGGGAAACCCTTTCCTCGAAACCTCTGCTGAGAGTCTGCCAGCCAAATGCATGAAACTTCCGATAGCATTCTACCCCGAAAAGTGCAACAATCCTTCCCCATCTCAATCCGACCAACTCTATCCAACCACACGGTAGTTAAGCAGATTGAAGAAAAATCAGAAGTATTTCAGAATACATCGATACAACAAATTCGATATTCTGAAATCGTAAGATTTCCTTGAGTTAAGAATTGAAAAAATCTTAAGTGAAGAAATGAGAAGCAGAGAAGTGAAAAGTTCGAGTGTGCAAGATGCAGCGTGCTTCATAATTCGGCGCCTGTTATATTTTTTTGGGCTCGTTAAGGAGAGCCTTGCTTGAAATTCGTAAGAGGCATCATCCTAGAGCACGGCATGGCGAAACTAGTGTTCGCCCATGCCCGCTGTATTTGGGACAAGTGAGCCTCCTCCTCCTCCTCCTACTCCTCCTTCTTCCTGTCTACGTAGGCCTCTCGTAGCTGAAGGAATAATTTAGACGAAGAGCCACTAAGAACACGAAAAATAAAGGCCGTGGACCGTCGAGCCAGAGACAAATTAACGGGCTTACGACGGTACCGACGAGAAGAAATTCAGGAGTACCAGATGAGCGGTGTTACGGCTCTGCTGCTGCTGTAATTTCGACCTGGCCTTACGAGTGTCGGTTCTTGAGACGCGAGCCACTCACACAGTAGCACAATTGAGATTCCCAAGCATTGATTGGTTAGATCGAATCTAGCCATGGAAAATGATACATGGTACATCGATCGTAAGATAGTACAAAGTTATCATCGCCGAGACACGAAGCCAGTAGACGCTGCTCCAGACAGTAGTGCTCGGATTATTTATCAGAAAGGGATTAACTGCGCGGTCTGCTGAACGAGAATCTCTCATCGATAAAATATGCACAGCGCACTTTGCAGCTTCATTATCGGGCCGATTAAACGGGCGCGCGGAACTTTTCGATACAGACCGGAATAATTCAAGACCGGATCCGACGCGAACTTGGGCGAAATCGGTCAGACATCTGAATAATTAGACGGCCGCCCGACTGATCGCTGAATTATTAGCATCGGGCGCACGATTAATCGCTCCTCGGCACGGTTCGACCCAGATAGGAGCGCGATTTTGTCCGGCACGAGGAAGCCACGTCAGAACATCGAAGACTAATGTAACCGATCGAGTGCCAATGAATTAATTCTACTTATTAATTGAATTCCACTCGCTTAATCGAGCGGTCGAACATTAATCTCTGCCACTCGTTCAATTGGTTACTCCTTCGTTAACAAAAATATCATCTCATCGATGGTGTGTCAATACACGAATGCAATTAGTTGCATTGAATGATTAATAGCAGCAGAGAATAAATATCCTTCTATTTGTAAAGTGGTAGATGATGGTGGGAATGACAAAGGGTCGTGTAAAAGTGAATTATTCTAGTAAAAGGTATCGAAGCTCGTATCGATGGGACAAAGTCTGTAATTAATGGTTAATTAAATGTTGGAAGGGCGAATGAAGGTTGGCAGTAGAAAAGGCGCGAGGAGCGATGCCAAAGCGAGGATCAGGAGGGTGGAAAATAGGCAAATAGGCCAGGCCGGCTGGACGGGCGACAGAGGCACAACTGGAGGCAATGCACCGTGATTACCGATTAGACGGCGCAGACACGTCGCGACGTCCGCAATGTCTCTGGCCCCGACACCACCCCAGACATCTCTTTACCACCTCTCATTCTCCCTTTCTCTCTCTATCCATAGCTCCCTTCTACTGTACGTTCCCTCTCTCGTCACTTATGATTCGCCAGCGCGAAAAATCAAGCGAACTGACTCTGACTGCCGACCGACTGGAGGCGGACGCCGCCACGAGAGAACCGAGAAGCTGTCCCCTACGTCAATTACGTGACAATAACGATTTAATGAAGATCCCGCTGTTTCTTCTACTTGGGAGACACCGCGAGACTCGTGCGCGCTCGCGCCCGCTGCTGATTTGCCTTACAAGTGTGTCTCTCTGACTCGCATCATCCGCATTGGCTGATTGCCGCACTCCAAACGACAGGCCACTCTCCTCAGCTGGAACAAAGCGTTCAATTCCAGGCACGTTTGATGCGTATGCGTCCACGCCGTTTCGTCAGTGCGCCAACGTGCCTTCCCGTACGTTCACCCATTAAGCATCCTCCACGCGAATGCCATTGACAGAGGCCTGGCCTTTCGACTCTACAACCCGCCAACCATCATCCGAGAGATATCCAACCGATAACCGATCCTCAAACAGCAAAAGCCTTCGAATACATTGATAAGAGAGTGGCCAACTTCCAACCGATAGGCAACATTCCCCTTAACAGGGATGTCTCGACGAAGTCGACTTATTCTACTTAACTAATGGACCGCCCGAAAACCAAATCGTACCGGGATTGGGCGTAGGGCAAGCGCGAGCCGCAGACGCAAAAATGGGGCGGCAGGAAGAACTGGACCATACTGCCGGCGCAAATGGCTCTGACACAGATTAATCTTAAGAGACAGCGAATGGGAAGAGGTGGAGGAGGAGGGGACTGACGTATCCCTGCATAGCTAGGGATAGTTTTTTTTTTTTTTCGTGTCTTTTTCCAGAGCATTTATGCGAGCAGTTGATATGTCTCGCCCGATGTGGGGCACACTAAAATCAGACAGTATGTTAAGTGGAAGGAAGTCTCCCGCTCACTTTTCAGGCGGGCGCTCGGGCATCTCGTGTCGGTTGGAGTCATTTGAACCGAGGGGGGGTATGCCTCCTCGACCCAGTCGCAGCTTTGAACTCCATTTGTATCCGCGAGCAGCGGAAGGAAATTCTCGGCTCGAGGGAGGCATACATAGGCATCCGCCGGTGTTCGTTCTCGTTCGAAGCACTGGCGGAGGTCGAGGCGGCGGTGGAGGCGGGCGCCCGTCGGCATCCAGATAAAACGGTGCCGCGGTACAATAACATATTGGGAATTCACGGTTTCGCCGCGAGACGCCGGTGGTAGGGTGCCAGACGGTCTGTGCCAGTTCGAAAGTTTGTCCCGGTTTGCCCGTCTGGCGTGCCGGGAAGCGAGTAGTCGTCCACGTCGTCGTCGTCGTCGTCGTCGTCGTTGCTCAGTGCGGTGCGGTGCACGTGTGGCATAGCGTACCGCCGGCGCACCTTGACAGCTTGAATATGGGCTCCGGAGAGAGAGAGAGAGAGAGAGAGAGAGAGAGAGAGAGAGAGAGCAGCGTGCACGGAGACAGCATATATTGGCTTCGAAACTTTGCTCGTTTGCAACGTCGCCGGTGTGTCTGCCACCGCCACCGCCATCGCCACCCACTACTCCGACGTCGCTGAAATAAACGTCGCTTCTCCTCTCTCTCTTTCTCTCTCTCTCTCTCTCTCTCTCTCTCTCTCTCTCTCTCTCTCTCTTTCGTCTCCTGTTTCTCCGCTACCCCCGTCGCGCTTCGTTCGTGCCCTCTTCCTTTTCCTCTGTCTAGCGGTATGGTTGCTGCTACTGCTGCTGCTGCTGCTGCTGCTGGCACACCTTTCCTTTGCCGCGACGCGTCGCGACGACCCTCGACACCTTTCCGCGCTGCACTTTGCCATGAGAGTGTGCACCCGACGAAAATGCACCGGCGAGATACCGGCTACTTTCGACTGAAATGCACCCGGTCTTTCAGACGCCCGCCCCATCCCACTTCAAGCCACAGACGCCCCAAGCTGGATAACAGTCTCGGCTCTACATACTTGGGAGAGGGAATACTTGTTGGTAGTCAGTACGATAATATCAAACTAGTATCAAAACTATCCTGTTTACTAGACTTTCAGTTAGTTACTAATCCATTAGACTTCGATCAACTAATATTAATTACTATGTAGAAAGAAAAAGGGGGGAGGCGGGATGAAAGTAGAAGGGAAGAAATAAAGTTTTCAGCCGTGAAAGTGGCCACGATGCCGGAGGGGTTGGTGAGCTCTCTTCTGGGAACGATCTCACAGCAGCCATCGGAGCCAACGATCCATCTCGCTCGGCAAGCCTCTACCGCCGCGCGGCATGTTTGCACAGAATTAATTAGTGTTTGGCCGTCTATAGACTCTGACTCTAGACTAAACTAGACGGAGCGAGGTGCAGGTATTCCCGTCCCCGACACCACCAATATCCCTTCCTCCCTCCTCCTACTTTAACGTTAGCCGTGCGCGCATGTGGGCTCAACGCACAACTCGTAAATGACTACACAACTTTCCATATAGAAGCATGCACTCGCACCTGCTTCTCACTCTCTCGTATTGCCATAGGAAATCCATATGTGAAATCCACCCAGAACCGAGTGCATTCGACGATAGGATGGATTTTACATGAGAGACCTATCAGGAAAACCCTCCGAACTAAATCCAACTGATGGTCAAAGGTGCGGAGCGAGTAGTATAAGTCAATAATTGGTCAGACGCGTCGAGATTTTTTGCGACCGTTTGAAACTTTTCAGTCGCTCTTAGAATAAATATCAATTTTCTTGTGTATGTATTATTCAAACACGCACGCAGGATGTAGACACGAAGTACAAGGGACGGAAGAAGAGACGTCCACTCTTTGTACTCACAACATAAGCAATACTTTTTCTCCCTCAACAAAAAAGAAATATACCAGTAACATGTATCGGCTTCTTCAAAGCATTACAAATTTCCTTCCCAATATTAAACATCGTTGATAAGAAACCCTAAAGAATCTAATAAAATATCACTGTAAAAATATCTTTCGTTTACTTCACTAGTGGTTCCTTTCTTACATGGGGTGTCAAAGGATTACCGCAATCGGGATTGGAATCGGTATGCAAAAGTGGCGCAGTCTGCATGGTCAACGTTGTAAAGGGAGGTGGAGTGAGAGTAGTCCTGGATGTGGAGGAGTGTAGAGATAGATGGAGATTACTGACAAGAGAGAGAGAAGGAAGGAAGGAAGGAAGGAAGGAAGGAAGGAAGGCAGGCAGACGTCCTGGCCGCGCGCGCGCGCGCGCGAGCATGGTCGCGCGATAATCCTGTGATGGATGTCCCTAGGTGGTCGGTAAGCCCTGCCAGCCAGGCTGCTCGGTCCGTCGGTGTGTTTACCCAGACGGAAGCCGTCTGGCGGCGATAGGAGAGCCGAGCTATCACCGTGCGGTGTGTGCGGGTGATACGTCGGTTCTACTTCGACCACCACTGGGACATGCGGCCTCCGACGAGACGGCGGCGGCGGCGGCGGCCACCGCCGCTCGACGACTCCACCGTCGCCGTCGCGTTAACCGGAGTATAATCGTGCGGACAGACAGTTGCGACGGAAGAGGATGTACTTTTTTGGATTTCCAAGTCAATTGACTGATCAACATTTTTTTTTTCATTGAGATACTTGCTTGTTTATAGTGTTTGATACTTGTATACTTCCGTTTAGAATCGAGTTGAATGAAGATTTAATAGAAAGGTACTTCTTTTGTTGTTTTTATGATTGCTACGTGATGGTACTAAATTTTTATTAGTTCTTCGTCTCTCTGACACTGGCGGATTGTAAATTGCCTTGTCCGACTGGTGTACTGAATGCCAGTGAGACAGCAGAGACCAAGAGACTTTTCCTCGTGGCTGTTGGAAATTCTCGTAAATGTCGAGTGTTATTACAAAGTCCTCGCGTGCCACTCGAGCACGCCAGTGTCATAATTCCAAGGCGTAATAGTCGCGAGGGAAAATGACAGGGTGACCTACAAATTCGTGCGTCACCACGAATAAAATGCGAGACTTATTACAGTCGCGTAGAGGCGTGTGTTACGTCAAATCGACCAGTCGTGTAATTCTTCAGGCTAGCGTATCAAAGAAACGCGAGCGGGCTGCATTCCAGAGATAATTGCATTTCAAGCAGGCCTTTGCAAAGGGGACTAGTGCAAACGTAATCGTGCATCGAAGCCACTAATTAATTTCCCCGAGGAAGCAACAAGGAACATTCACTGTTGCAGGGTTTCTATAATTTCTGTTCCAATTCCCACAAAGAATCGATCATCGACTATTTTCATAATTGAAAGAAAATAATATCCAAGACTAATTACTAATAAAAAGCAGAATATATATGCGATTTCGTGATTGGCGAGGGTTGGAAGTCTTAGTTAAAAATGGCACAGAACAAGGGTTGTCCTGGGGTGGTTGGTTGCCGAATCGAGGCCGAGCCGTTGGCGGCCGTCTCGACGATCGCCTGGGGGGCAGCTCTTGCCGGCGTCGATACACGTCAGGGACGGCTGGTGCTGCTTGTAATTAATAGATCTCTCTCTCGTTGTACATATTTGTATGCCGGGTCTGGCCGATTGTTCTGGGCAGCGTGTGCTGCTGTGGTCTCTGCTCTCTGCTCCGCCGGCACAGGTCGCTCTCGCCACTGTATACGCGCACCTCGTCTAGACCGATCGACCGCTCCTGGCTGGATTCCTAGCCAGGCTAACGTTACGGACAGCCGACGTACGGATATGCATGTACCACGTGGGTGTATACACATAGTTGGTCCGACTGTTAAACCGACGAGGTGGTTATGCGCGCACGTGTGCGCCGCTGCCCTCCTGTGTGCACAGCATTATGCACTCGCGTCCGGTTCCTCCTGGCTGAGCTCCGGTTAATTTCGTCCCGTCTCTACGTGTCTCCCCGGGGTATCATGCCACGGCCGGACTCGTCCTGCCACTCGCGCCGCCACCCCACCGAAACCCCTCTTATCCCTCTTTTATCTCGAAATTTTTCCCTCCTCCCTTGGACCTCTCCTCTCCCTCTCGACCACCACCAACAGCAGCATCCCATTCCTTCCTCCTGCTACTTCTGCTCTCTCGCCTCTCTGCCTTTTTACCTGTCCCATTCGGGGCCACTGGGACCACTTCCCTGCCATTTCATACCGTCGATCCATCCCTGATTTTTTTCCAACCACCCTCTTCTGATCCATATTAAACCGATGATTGATTGTTATAAGAGTTAGTAATGCCATTGAGAGTCAATGTTAAGATTTCATCTGGCACTCATGGAAACCCGAGAAACCACTGTCTTGAAATACGTATGTGTAATTATCCTTTAGGCTTAACCACTATGGGTATTAATAAAATGGTAGTGGATCCCGGTGTGTTTGTTCAGGCAAGCATTTCCCAAGGATTCTCAGGTATACGTCGAATGTTCCATGGAAGGATCCTTGAGACGGCGGTCCGACAAGGTGCATGTAGCAATTAATATTTTTCTTTCCCGCAGGATTCTTGTCCTGACTGGAGAGACAAGAGACAAGAGACAAGAGAAACGACAGAGGAGAAAGACGTGGTAGACGTGGCAGTGTCTAGGCAAATAGGCGATTCGGAGTTCGAGTAGGGGTAGCAGCGTAGCATGGCGAACGAATGCCGCACGGTGCATCCGCATGCTATCGCAGCAGCGGTGCATTACGAGTGCGAGTGCATTTACGCTCGAGAGCGTGTGTAACGACACCTGCACAATCTCCGATGCGCGCAAGTACACACACCTTCTCTTGCAATTCCTCTCTCTTTCTCTCTCTGTCTCGCCGCTTCCAGCCGTTGCTGCCGCCGGTTCTCCGATCCGGCGGGATCCTCTGGCGGCACTTGATCGACGCGTACTCCTTTATTTACCGCAGACACCCCCTGTCTCGAGCGAAAGAGCCGATGGGAAGGAACAGAGTGAAAGAGAAGTAATCTGGTATATACCCATGGTTAGTCAGCGGATCGGCGTCTAGACGGTAGGGAGGCTTGTGTTGGATTTATTTGTGACAGTGGGTTCCCACCTGTTGCCTCCCGCACCCCTTCCAAAACGCGCCGGCTACAACTTCTCTCTCTTACCCTTTTTCCTTCCTCTACTCTGCCACGCTGCTTCTCTCGTCTGCTATTGCTCCTGCTGCTGCTGCTCCTCTGCTGCCTCTGCTGCTGCTGCTTCTACTGCTTCTGCTGTTGTCGTGCTTTCTTGCCGCCGTGCGCCGCACAGTTTCTTGCGCGATACCTCCCCCATTCCTTCCATCTCTTTCTCTCTACCTTTTCTCTTTGGATCGCCTCGTCTATCTCGCTGTCTGTCCGGCTTTGTCTCATTCTACTTTCCCACTCCGCAACGCCATGCACCATAAATCCTCTGTGTTCCCCATTCACTCTTAATGGTACTCTCTCTCTCTCTCTCTCTCTCTCTCTCTCTCTCTCTCTCTGTCTCTCCGAGAATCACGTGAGAAGTCTTCGGGAACACCGAATGACTTACCCTTTGAACCTAGTTAATCTTAAGTCAAGAATCATGTGGAATTTGAGATTTGACGCGTCAAGTATAAACAGTCTTTAGGATTGGGTGCGAGAGAGTCCCGTAGACTGGAAAAGTGTGTCTAGTCGATCGGTGGTGCACGACTATGGGCAATTAGGTCGCAGTTGCGCTGTGAGCGGGGGTGCGCTAGCCCTAATCGAGACGAATGCATCGTAACGAAGCTGATTGATTGTATCGGGCACAGGGAAGACGTACAAATTCGCGCCTGGAAGCACGTTCCGTTAGACGAGCCGAGATAATTGGTTTCGCGATGCGCACGGTGGCGCGACTAAATCAATAAAAGGATTGGCAAACGCTCCGATTGACTTGTCTAGGGCTTCGCTTACGCTAATTAACCGTAATCGTGCGCCCCCGACTTGCCACTCGGCCGATTGCTACCTTCCCTCATTTCGGATATCCAACCTCCGATCTTACCATATTTCAATCATTCTAATCTATTTAAATAAATAAAATAATACTCTCTTAGTTATTTATGAACAGTATCAAAATCAATGTCTATCTTTTCTATTTATCAATTGATAGATTTTGTCGGGATATTTTCTAACGAGACATCGACGAGTTCTAACGTTACCAGCGATCAATAGGACGCTTTATCGCTCTGCTAACACCGGATAACTAACACTTAAGAATTCCGCGGCGCTATCGATTCGTATGAGCGAGCACGCCTTTTCATCCGGCGCGAGTTTGTCGATGCGACGTTAACGGTACCTTCCAGCATAAATTCCTTCATGCTGGCAATACCATATTACTTAATAGACTTGCTGGATTCAGAGCTGACGTTTCCCTGAATTGCATTCGGACACGCGATCTCACCAGGCGCAATTGTTCCCAGAGAAAGAAGCGATCTTGCCCTCCTGTCTGCCAAGCGCTTTAAGAGTCGCTCGAGCACGAAGAGGCGAACGAGCGCGCGCGCCAGCAAAAATCGGCATATCTGCATAAAGCGGCTTGTAGCAACGGGGAGGCAGGAAGATCGTAGATAAAGCTTCCCGATTTTTTCGCATAACTTTGCGCTGCTCGGCCGTAACCGTGCTGCTGCGACGACAGGGACCCCACGGAAGATAGGCCGAAGCCGCACGCGTCTCTTCTCGCTCCCAGGTTGAACACGTGGGTGCAAGAAGGTTCTTCACCGCCGCCAGACCACTTCCTGCTTCATTAGAGCATCGCGATAATCGCTCCTAGCCAAAGAGCCAGACACCATAAAAGTCATTTGTAGGTTACTAAGAACAAACTCGATCGGACATCTTCAATAAATAATCCAGAAAAATAAACTTATTAATTACAAGAAATATAAAATCAATAAAATTACATTTCTACTATTTTTCATATTATCTATCAAAAATAAGATCGTCAGAATCGATGATACTAGTCTCGCTAGTCTCTGCTTGTTTCTACGAGGCCGTCGCTTTTATTTTCTTGTTGCGTAACGAAGCCAAAGAGCGCGCAGTTAAAAAACCAGTGAGATGAGCGCTTACGTAATGATTACGTAATATCGCACTACACTATTTGTCTTGGCAAAGCGACGATAGCGATTACATCCCGGAAGTGAGCATTGCGAGTGGCAATGATAATTGTTAACAGGTCCAAATGCTGCTGCTCGGTGAAGAATTGCAAGGCGCATAGAGTGAGGAGAGCTTTAACGAGGGAAGAAGACTGACTGATCCTCGTTGCTCTCGAGGGCGTTCTTTCGAGCGGGCGTGTGTTTCTCTGATGAACCCTGGCGGTTGTCCCGAATTCCCGAGACAATGGGTCTCCCCCCAGGGGCCCAAGCGAGAGCTGGGGAGGTCGTTGCAAATCCCGGGCGTATCCTCGCACTCCCCTTTACTCTCTGCATTACATAATATCGAAACGACCTTGCGTTCAGCATGGTACAGCGCCCGAGGCGGAGGACTCCACACGCACAGAACTTCCGCTCGAATCGCGGCGAGCGGCTGGCAGAGGCAGCGGGTAGCAGCAGCAGCAGCAGCAGCAGCAGCAGCAGCAGCAGCCTGGCAAGCAGCAGCAAGCACACACAACACACAGGGCTGCCTGCCTCTCTGGCTTCCCTTTTTTTCAGGCTCTCCCTCGCGCCGTCTTTCTCTCCACTATTTCTGCTTTCGCCCGGAGGAGCAGGAGGAAAAGGGTATACACGCGGCATGAATAGAAGGCGTGGAGGAGGAGGAGGAGGAGGAGGAGGAGGAGGAGGAGGAGGAGGCGAAGGAGAGAGAGCACGAGGAGGATGCCAGCAACAGGTTTTGGCGGACAAACAGGGTACACCCGGACGGAGTCGCGAGTCAAGATCTGCGATTCACTTTTATCCGAGCCCTCCTCCTCCTCCTCCTCCCTCTTTTTCTTCAACCTTCTCCTCCCAAAGCCTGATGCTCCTGCTCCTGCTCCTGCTCTTGCTCCTGCTGACCACTGTGGACACCGCGCATCAAAACACTCGCCTCCATCCTCCATCTCGATCCCTCCATCCACCGCCCGTTAGAGACCTGTCCTCGATAGATACAGCCAGAACAAATGGATAACCCAGCAGACAGTCTTTAAGGAATAGGGCGTTCTAATCGGGAGCCAGTTCTTCAAGTAGTCTAACTTCCAGTTATACCAGACCATCACTGACGACATGGAAAGTTATGAAGCGTGTGTTATCTTTAATTGACGTCGGACAGGTATTCCAGAGCAACTTTGTTGCAAATTAATTGAAAGAGTTGGTTGGAAAATGTCTTGGATGAAATAGATAAGTGGCTTCGTGAAGGCAACTCAGTGATAATGTCTGTGTGGATGTTTGTGAAGATCATTGCTCTTCTTCGAGGGAGAATCGAAGTCACTTTCCTAGGCGAAAGGGTTCTTATGGAAGCACCAGGAATCCTCATTGCCACTCTTCTCTCTCGTTCTCGTGGGCTTGGATTATTTATTGCGTCATTAATCAACGAGGTTTTTCCTCGGTGGGACTGTAAAGTGCAGCCAGATGCAATATGGAAATGGATGTAAATCGTAAAAGGCGCTCAGGCAGACCAAGGTGTTCCTCTTGCGTGAGTATCGCCGTGAAATGGCTCGCTGGCCAGTTCCTGTAGAACGGGGGAAGTCCATAAAATGGAATTGTGTAGTTTCCGGATGCGCTTTAACGCCGCCTTGCAACACACGCGGACACGCTGTAACGCCGATGAGACTGGCTGGCTGGTTGCATCGATTGCACTCGGTGTATCCGACGATTGTTTCACCGCTTCCGATGCCAACTGAATTTCCGGGATCCACTGAGCACCAGTAACCCCCGAGCGAAGAATTCAATGGGCAACAATGAACGTCGAGCAATTTGCCTGGCTCGATTGCAAAGCGCTGTCTGTATCTCGCAAACGCGCTGGCTTAATGCGCGTCTGTCAGCGCTGAGATATGTCGATGTGTGTATGCGTGAGTCGGTGCAGTTTTATAAGGAACCATTGTGTTTCATCATCGTTACTTTAAATTTAAATACCCCGCGGGGGATACTCGACTCTCCATATTGGCGTACGTTACAAACTTTACGTAATAATGCCATAATCCCCTCGAGAGAGAGAAAAAAAAACAACCATATGGAATCGTATGATGTAATGTATGATGTATTGTAAAGGCGAATTAATGTTGAATCTCGGCACGAGTTGGAAGGTTCTGTGAGGCGTATTCATTTCACTGTTCGGTAAAATCAAGAAATGGATGACGTGCCTGACAGCGCGGTAAATCTCTCTTTCTCGAATGAATTACTGCGTAAAGGTGCACTTACGAGAGCACTTAAATGAATGAGTCTACCGGGATTACATTGGTAGGCGCACGCACCTACACCACCACCTGCTACCGGTGCAACCTTTCCTCTAGTCTGGTATAGTGACAACTTTATGTTTTATCGCTGTAGACTCAGTTTACTGGCAATCGCCATTCCCAGAGCTTTACAATGTCTGTTTTACGGTCTCTCGAAGGAACTTATGTGCCCTCCCAATTCCTCTCGGTTCCAACCATTCCCTTGATTGTTCAAGACACCCGTTTACGGTGCAGGTCATGCACCCGAGTTCTATAAAGTTACTTGTGTCTGTCGCACTAGTGGAGATTTGAAATTTTCTCTGACGACACAACTAACTAAAATATATCATTCACTCAGGTAGCCTTCCTCATAAAATTCGGAAGTCTGGCATTAGACTTTAACGGAATAGGAGGGCGATCTCATCCCCCATAAAACGGAACGCTCGCAGAGTGAGTGCACGACGAGCCGAGCATAATGACAGGAAAAAAGCGCGTCACAGCCTTCGTCGGGCAGCGAAACAAATTCGGGGACTAGAAGGTAGTCGATCGAAGTGATTTTACGAGCAAAAATCCCAGACACCGGAGACGAACGACACATTTCACCGGGGCGAGGAGGAATGCAGCCACGGACAAATTTGTCGAAAAAGTCGGCAGACGCGACGACGTCGAGGGGGGAAAAGGGGGGGGGGGAGGGTGGGCTAACACTCTGGGGGCAAATTGTCGACGGCGAGCGAGCGTAGGTGGAGAGACCGAGCAGAGAAAATAACCCGATCTCTGCTGGGTGCTCTCTCGCTGCGCACTAATCCACCCCCGATTTTGGACACCCTCCTTAATCTCGGAGTGTGCAATAGGGCATACGATGCGTCTAGACAAAATAATGATTTGGATTTCAATACATTTGCATTCATTAGCCCCCGGGCGAGTCTCTCCCGCTGTCACTCGCCCACCCTCGCCTCTCCCCACCCCCTCGCATCTCCTCTTCTTCGACGTTTCTCTACCCGCTGCTCTACCGGTATATTGTACATCCGTGTCTCTCCAGCAATTCCGTTCCACGTCTCGCGGAGTTACGCTCGTTATCATACGAATGCTCTACTCGTGCTGTCGGCGCTCGTTTCGTCGGCGTCGAAATGCGAGGCAGACCGACGGGCGAGTCAGCCAGCAGGACCAGCGACCGCTGTCTGCCTGGCGATCTCGTGTGATCGTGTGCGTATACCGTACGTGCGATGTTTACGAAGTCCCGCGAATTTTTCCCACCAGGCGTCAGCATTCTATTATTTTTCATTAGCAGATTTACTACTAAGCCCGACGAAATACACGCTAAAGATTAAAATTCCTAAACCCATCCAGATAATGTAAACCATACAATGAGAATAAGATTTATTCATGATTGGCATGCACACTTTTTGTAGAACTGTAGATTTCAGAAGTTGT
This sequence comes from Ectemnius lituratus, assembly GCA_910593735.2. Lineage (NCBI taxonomy): Eukaryota > Metazoa > Arthropoda > Insecta > Hymenoptera > Crabronidae > Ectemnius > Ectemnius lituratus. Next base: position 13,605,198 of record OU343039.1, on the reverse strand, counting down.
CACAAATTGTTGTGGGAATTGTAACACTTCTAATCTTGAAACAAGTATGAACAGTTAATAACTCACCGGTTCGGTGGGACCTTCTCCTTCCTTGCCCAGAGCTTGTCCTTCCGACCAGCCCATTTTCGCCAGCATCTTAAAGCCTCTATTGTCCTTTGCTATTGACCTGTGTACAGAAATACATTTCTTTTATAGCACGCATAATATAAACTTGGCACTCCGAGTCTGGATAAAAACACATACGTCTCCAAGGAACTCTGCTGCGTCTTAGCATGGTGATTCAGGGAGCCGACGCATTGTCTTCTGGTGTGCGCCCGATCTTGATATCCACTGGCTACTTGACTCGCACTGGCAGTGTTGTCTTTCTCCACGCCGAACTTTGTTTTCAAGCGACGCAACTCTTGTTTATGAAGATTCTTTCTGGGAGTTTTGGTCTCTTCCATACTGGGACCCTGTTGCAATAGTCCAGGCTCGCAGTGGCCGCAAGTTTCATTGCCATTATGGACGTGGCACAGAAGCTTTGTACCACCAACTTGTATTATAGAACCATGCGCTACTTCGCACGGTTCGGACTCTTGTTTCGCCACGGACAGCCGTTTACCGTTCAAGAATGTACCATTCCTCGAACCTAAGTCTACTAATTCGTATTGCTTTTTGTTCTCACTATACATCAACCGCGCATGTTGCTGTAATAATAAACAATTATTATTAAACTTGACTTTTTTCATTAATTTCCCTTTTTTTATTAATGTACGTACTTTGCTGATATTTATATCGGGTATTAAAACTGCGTGGTCTCCTTCTCGTCCAATTGAGCCGCCCGTGCATGCGACAAGAAATAGCGAGCCAACTTTTATTTTCAAGAGATTGGTTTCTTTTACAATAATCCTCATACAAGGCGGATAAACCTTTGCAAGATCTAGAACAAATAGCAACAATATATTCTGTTAATGTATGATCTACCATGTGTAGTGGAAAGTACAAAAGCAGGGAATAGATGATTCAAAGTTCACACATCGCCTTCAGGGATTCTGTAGTACAAAGGGGGGCTGAAGTGAAGAAAGAAAAAAAATAGAATAATGAACCTTGATCTTGCTCGTGCTCGCTGTCAGTACTAATGGATAATTCTGGTGTAAGTTCATTAGAATCACTGTCACTATCGGTAGTGGTACATTTACCCTCTTCAGACTCCTCACTCTCTGAATGCTCCTCTCTCTCAGCGAGTTTGCGCTTTTTCGCCTCATCCTACAAGAGAGATTAGCGTGCATATTAAAGGTATTGGGTAATTACCTAGTACTTGTTGTCTGTATCTCTGAATTGATATATTCGATAGTCCATGAATTAACGCATTTATCTCATCCGAAACCTGAAAGAGAACCAAATCTTATAGTTGTAGTTCAAAGTGATGCTACTTGGCATTGCGCAATGTTCCTCCAAGAACCTTGTTTGCCCTTTTGGCTTTTCTTTCCTTCTTGTTCTGTTGATGACTCCCTGGATTATTTACAACTACTTGTGCTTGACTATGGAACTGATATGTGCCACTGGATTCATCGTAATAGTAATAAGTGCCTGAATTTCCATCATAATAAAGCCTTTGTTTCTATGAAAAGTAAGATGGTACTCATAAACTGGTTGCTCCTAATATATGCGTCATAAATACATACCGCGTCATAGTAATATCCAGAATTATAATCATAGTACAATCCTGAAGTCTCTTCATAGACGAAGCCACTCTGTAATAGGGCAGTTTCTGCTGCTTCTTTCACCTGATCAGTGATACTCCCAGTTGTTTTATTATTACCAATATCCCAATCTTGTGTTAGATTCTTGTCAGAATTCAAAGGGTCTGTTTGGGTTCCATAATCAACTAGAGTCCCACTTTTCAACAACTTCTGGTTTCTCTGTATAAAAAGGACACATCACAGATTGGTCCATGGAACAGGACTATATTAGCATATCACATACTTCTTCGGTAAGTTTGTTTCTCAATTTACTAATCTTCTTCCGCTGCTTTTTAACTCTCTCCCGCAATTTTTTAATAAGCCTAAGGACGTGTGGGAAATCTTTGAGTTCCTCTTGGAAGTCATTCTCAAAGTCCGAGTTCACTTCACCCTCATCACTTTCACTAAACCCAATACTCTCTGTCATTCTGCTTTTATCGCTGTAAAGCAACCCCTACGTTTCTTCAACCCTCATTAAAAAAATATCGAGGGGTTCGTTGTCAAACCTTAACCTTTTAATACAGTAATCAAGGCTTCCTTTTCATTGGAGTCAAGGAATGAAGGAACCTGAACCAACTGTTCCCAATGACTGCAGTTGTTCATTCAAAAGGAATTACACAATACTTATTCAAACAAACGGAGCATCGTCAAAGATCCAATCACACTGTTCACACACATTCTTTCTCTACAAGAAATTCCAAAGGAACGAAGATATCTTCGACAATGTTACGAACGAAAACCTGTTTCGAACAAGAAAACTACAATGTCGGATTGGCGCGCTGCAGAGTGCACTGACAGACGGACAACCGGGATCATTGAACGTGTCGCCATCTGGAAACAGCTGTTCGTTAACACCCCCGAGCATCATGGCCGCTCCCAGTCCCAGGGAGCCGTCGAAAATGACATTTGTCAGGTGAAACCGGATCGCACGGCGCCGGACTATCGTCTGTATATCCGTTCGTCGGTGTCAACTCGAGTGTAGTGTTGCATCAACGTGGCTCGTTCCTGTTCTTCTCGTGCTTTTGCAGGCGCGTTATGAAGTGAGCCTCGCGCGCGTCTGCGATTTCCTCAGCGATTTCCTAAGCTTAGTGCGAATGTCCCTCCCAGGCCACTCGTCGCGCTCGCAGATAGTGGCTAGTGTTTCACCGTGTTTCCTCGTCCTGAGAGAGTCGAGCGTGGTGTGCCGCATTGTCGGGAAATGATACAATGATGCCGATCAAGGATAACCAAGATGTGGCGTGCTTCCTGGTCACCAAACACTCATGGAAGGGCAAGTAAGTGCACGCATCGTCTTCTCGCATCTGGACCGAGTCTCCTTTCGCTCGAGCTCGCATTCTCTTGCATGGCATATTGCCGGCTGACTGCCACACGAATTTATTATCTCTCATGTTATTCTATGACAAGTGTGGCAAACGATAAGATGGACCTAATAGCTCTGAGGCCTCTTTCACACTGTTGTGGTTCTGTGAGCTGCATCATAGAGCAAGAGTATACAATGAGATGTATTGTAATAGGGTGTCTAGGTTGCGACATACTCTGTTAGCTAGTGCCAGGTTCTTAAGAGGTTTCTCCACTAATTGCTGTAATTGATCTTGGATAAATAGGCTTTGAATATTTATCGAGATATATATATTCTGCCATGTCTCTGTTATCATGAAAAATTCCTAACTATTATTTACATGACTGACACAGGTTATAAAAAAGAATTATTGGCACTATTATCAAGCAACGTTGTTGTATACTGCTTCGCAATGTTTTGTTCCACAAGGAAAATAAGAACAATACGAGGTCACTGATTGAATCACATCTTTATTACTCATACTCTCGAGATTTAATAGCGCAAGGTATCGCGCCGGCCCGTCAAAGTTAATTGGTTACTACTCCGTTTGTAGATATAAGCGTATCTTTTCGATCGGTTCCATGGGTATTACTACCTACAATCCGCACACGCTGGAAGTGACGAACAAATGGGAATATTCAGACTTCATAAGTGTCCAGCCGACCAACAGGAACCAGGTGGGCTCGCACGAATTTAGCATAACAATGCGAAAGGAACGGAAAGTCGACAATATGAAATTCAGCTCGGAGCTTCGAGCCCACCTGTTGACGGAAGCACTGAAGTATAGGAATCAATTTGCCGAGAAGCCTAAAGAGACTCTGGTGAGTTGACGCGCGTGTCATCGCATTCGGCATAGCAGCTCTTTGTCTTCCTGGCTGAGCAGAGAGTAATACGCGCGCCTCCCCTTATCGAACAAGCCATGTGGCCAGTGTGACTGACTGCATAATGATATAGTAGTTTGACCTTATCAATAACGCGAGCGCCTAATACACTCACATTACGCCTATCATCCACCATTCGACCAATACTCCCCGCAATACCTTCAATTTTATTTATTGATCAAGCTCTTAATCCCCTATACAGCGTTGCGTCACATCTCTCGATTACTTCTTAATGCATCACGTAACGCGACACGCTGGTAACTCGGAAACAATCGCCACCTCTTTACTTTCCATCCGACTCGTTTTCCCCTGTCATGCACTGCTGAACCAGAGTGTATGATACTCTTTCTCCAATTGTAGAGGTACCAAGCGTACAAGCACCATTGGTCGGACACACGATTGCCCGTTGTGCTAGAAATAACACCTTACAGCCTTGATCAGCTGGACCCAGCGACTAATGCTGTCCTGGCAAGTTACTGTTACAAGGATTTCGAGGGCCTGGCTACCATGAAGGATTATCCCAATGGCTTCGTAATAGTTTGCGGCGGCTTTGGTCGCTTACACCTCTTCGCCTCCCAGCACATGGATGAGATCAAGAAAAAGCTATTGGATTCAGCATTGAATAATCTAGGTATCAGCATCAAGGTCCTTAAGGAACCGATCAAACTCGATGACTTTATCGCACAGAGGCTTGGAAAATTTAGTGGCGACGAACACATTACATCCGTGTCGGAATTCACTGTTCACAAGATCTCGTCGAGGCACGTCGAGGCTCAAAGAAGGACTTTATGTCTCTCGGATACCTGCTTGCTCGAGAGAGATCCGCAGACGTACAACATATGCACCCTCCGGCCGTTATCGGACATATTTGCTCTGATACGAGACAACGAGAATCCCCAATTGTTCACGATACAATATCTGAATGGGCAAACGCGTAGTTACACTGCGACTGATAGGGATTCGTTGCTTGCCTCCCTCCTGGACGGTGTGAGAGCCTCTGGCAATCGGGATGTCCACGTGCGAATGTATCCGGTGGCTAGGGGGAAGAGGCTTGGACCTCTGAATATGCCAGTAGACGAGGAGGTTGAGATATCACATGTAAAATTCCTCCAGCAGCCACCCGGTAGTCGCACTTTTGCCGAGATTCTTGAAAGATTCAATGCGAATGTTCCCTACAGTGGCCTGAATTACTCCACCTCACAAGATGTAAGATCCCACTCGGATGCCTTTCATTCCTCGTAATTAAATCAGTGCATTGAAGCGGTTCTGATAGCGCGGGCAGAGATTGAAATATCTTCAACCGTGAAACCGGCTAACGCATGCGATTGAAATTGGAAGTCAATGTCAAGTCTAAGTCGACAGAGTGATGTCCAGTTGCAGTTTCATTCATGAATAGTTTGGCCCAAAGAAAATAGGCACGTATGTTTCACATCGAGATATTTCCATCTCTGAATGGATGATCGTGTATTGTTAACGTAGACTTGAACAGGGATTTTCTGTTTCTGTCCAGGACGTTGTACCGCTTGAATGGACTGTAGCAACACTGCAACTCCAAGTATACAGTATGATGAATGACTACTTGCAGGGTCTCTTTACTGAAAATAAAGACAAGATCATTCTCGCAGCCCTGAGTGCTCTGGTGAACAGGGATCTAGAATCAAATAGCGAGATCGAGGCACAGTTTCACGCATTGCGAAGGTTGGTCGCGAGCAAAATTGGTTTCACTGCATTCACCACCCTGCCAGGCTTCCGGGAGACGATTGGCAATAAAGTTGTGAAGGCATTGAAGAGGCAGGATTGCGGGGTAACCCAAGCGGCGATCGATTGCATTTGCGCCCTGATGCAACCGATGCACGACGATTGCGACTTGAGGCAGGAGCAGCTGAATAAAAGTAGCCTTCTCAGTAGTAATAAGTTTTGGGAGAGCTTGCTCGATATGTGGATCAATCACATTGTAAGTACCACTCTAAGCCAAAAGCCACCCTTCACCCACAATCCATTCACGCCAGCATATATACGAACTAACACTCAAATACACACAGGGCATAGAAGAGACTCGATATTTTCATGTCTCTTCTTTTCATCGTTGCTATCATTATAATACACTGACTCACTGATCCTTTCCCCGTAAGCCGCGTCTATCTACCGTATATCGGAACCTCCGACGTAATAGCGTCCTTCTTTTAAATATTTCAGAACCATGGCACAGGTGCTCTGGTAGTTTCTGCCATGCTTGATCTCTTGACTTTTGCTCTGTGTGTGCCGTACAGCGAGACTACTGACGGTAAACATTTTGACAACCTTCTAGAGATGGTTGCTGCGAGAGGCAGGTCGCTTTTTAAATTGTTCCAACACCCCTCGCTGGCGATAGTCAAGGGCGCCGGCTTGATAATGCGCGCGATCATCGAGGAGGGTGCACCCGAAGTTGCGGCGAAAATGCAGGAACTCGCCCTTGCCGAGGGTGCCTTACCCAGGCACCTGTTGAATAGTCTCTTTACCATCGGTACTGATGGTAGATTGTTGACACATCGACAACTGTGCAGGCATCTTGTAGGACTTTGGGTCACGGGTCATCCCACAGCTATGGGATTACTCAAGAGAATCATGGTAAACTCTTCCACTAACTTCTTCTTCCTTGTTCCCATTCTTTCTGTCTTTATCGTTAGTCAGAATTTCCCTGTTCGTATCATCCATCCGGCCTTTCTGGCGCTCAGATAAAAATACGTCAGTTTGTTGCGTTTCCATGCAGCCGGTCGGCTTGCTGAATTATCTAGACTCGGAGGAGAAAGTGCCAGACTCGTATCTTGAAAAGGAGCAATTGAACAACCGTGACAATCTCAAGATTGCGATCGATCATGCCTCGAGGAACAAGAAGAGTCCACAGTGGATCGCGATCGAGCGGCAAATGCGAGTTGTCGAGAAACACGTGGAGAATGCACTTCAACATTGGGGTGCACGGATCGGTATTGAGAGGAAGGAGAAGATCAAGGAGCGGCCGATCGTCCTTAGAAAGCGGCGAGAGAGGATCAAGTCCGAGGCGAATTGGAAACTCTTCTATTACAAGTTCAATCAGGACCATTCACTGCCTAACTTGATCTGGAACCATAAGACCAGGGAGGAATTGCGAATAGCTCTTGAAAATGAGATTCGAGCTTTCACTTCCGACAAGGACCTGGCGGGCGGTACACTGATAGCATGGAATCATCGTGAATTTGAGGTGCAGTATCAGTGCCTATCGGACGAGGTCAAGATCGGCGATTATTACTTGAGAATTCTGCTAGAGAAAGACAGCCCCGACAGTCCAATAAGAAAATCGTGAGTACAGCAGAACCCTTGATCCCCTAAGAATTTGCTCCGCTTTAAAATCACTTGCCGATCCTATAGCTCTACCTTTTTTCATCGTAGGTACGAATTTTTTAACGACTTGTATCATAGGTTTTTATTAACGACTAAAGTTGAAATGAAGTGCCTTTGCTTGCAAGCAATGACTATAGTATATGGCCGATACTACGAGGATATCGGCCCATTTTCAGATACAAAATATATCGTAGGCATGCTCGAGCGTTGCACAGATAGGATGGAGCGCGATAGGCTAGTTATGTTCATAAATAAGCTCATACTGCACCGAAGAAATGTGAAAGATTTAATGGATCAGAATGGGGTGCGCGCTTTGGTTGATTTACTGACACTCGCCCATCTGCATACATCTCGCGCGGTTGTGCCCACGCAAACCAATGTGATAGAGGCTGGGCCCCAGCAGGAGCAAATCACGGAGAAGGAGTGGTACTACAATGACGGTGATCAGCGTAAAGGGCCGATCAATTTGAAGACTCTGAGAGAATTATACGTCTCCAATCAGATCACTTATAAAACCAAAGTCTGGGCGCAAGGTCTCGACGGCTGGCGCATGATCTCCCAAGTGCCGCAATTAAAGTGGACCCTCGTAGCGAGGGGGAATCCAGTGATAAACGAAAGTGAACTAGCGGCGTTAATTCTAAACATACTGATACAGATGTGCGAATACTTCCCGAGCAGGGATGCTGACGACGCGGTAATCAGGCCCTTGCCACGTGTCAAGCGCTTGATATCTGATCTCCAGTGCCTACCGCATATTGTGCAGCTTTTGTTAACATTCGACCCGGTTTTAGTTGAGAAGGTAGCCACCCTGCTATGCGAGATAATGCGCGATAATCCGGAGATCTCCAAGATTTATCTGACCGGCGTTTTCTACTTTATACTAATGTACACGGGCTCGAATGTTCTGCCAATAGCGAGATTTTTGCAATTAACGCATACAAAGCAAGCATTCCGAAGCGACGATGTAAGTCTACTGTATAGCATTGCATCGCAGTATTGTAGTACCTGGTATCTTCATTATTCATCGATTTCGTAGAACGTATCGTCCGATATTATGCAGCGGAGTATTCTCGGCCAGCTATTGCCTGATGCAATGGTTAGTTATTTGGAGAATCATGGCGCGGAGAAATTTGCGCAAATATTCCTTGGCGATTTCGATACCCCCGAGGCGATCTGGAATGCCGAGATGAGGCGGATGCTCATAGAGAAGATTGCCGCGCACATAGCCGATTTCTCGCCAAAATTACGAAGTCACACTATGGCGAAGTATCAGTATATCGCAATACCTGCCGTAAGATATCCTCAACTGGAGAAGGAATTGTTCTGCCAGATATTCTATCTGCGACACCTTTGCGATACCGTGCGATTCCCACAGTGGCATATACCCGAACCGGTGAGTCCTTTAGCGAGCTGTAGCAGATTTTAATAGGCACCAGTGATTGACAATTGGTTTACGATTTTCATTTAGGTACGATTACTGAAGGATGTTTTAGACGCGTGGAAAAAAGAGGTGGAAAAGAAACCACCTCTCATGACAGTAGACGAAGCATACAAAGTGTTGCACTTAGCTAGTGGCAAGCAGCACAATGAGGCAGACGTGAGAAAATCGTATTACAAGCTCGCGCAAATGTATCATCCTGACAAGAATCCTCAGGGCAGAGTGAGTTGTTCTTACAACTGCTATTTAATGCTTTTAATAGATTAAATGAGAGAATTCGAGTTAAAGATTCCTTTCGATTCTAGGATAAATTTGAGGCGGTGAATCAGGCGTACGAATTTCTCTGCAGCAGAAGTTGCTGGTCAACTGATGGGCCGAACCCTGATAACATAGTCCTGATATTGAGGACTCAGAGCATCCTCTTTCATAGATACTCTGACGAATTGAGGCCATACAAGTATGCCGGCTATCCGCAGTTAATAAAAACCATTAAATTGGAGACCGACGACGAGCGATTATTCTCGAAATCTGCGCCATTATTAGCTGCTGCCAGCGAACTCGCATATCATACAGTTCATTGTTCCGCTTTAAATGCCGAGGAACTTCGAAGAGAGGGCGGTTTGGACGTATTGCTTGATGCCTACACCAGATGCGTATCTGTCTTGAATAATTCAAGCAAATCGAACGATGTAGCTGTACAAGTTTGCATGCATATCACCAGATGTTTCGCAGTGGCTGGTTCATTTGTAGCTTGCAAAGATAGGATTGCTGAATTGCCACAGTTGGTTAAAGACCTTTGCCGGATTTTGCACTTTAAGGTTTGTGCTATTCGTAAGACGATTTGCTATTGCTAATAACAAATTCTCTTTCTCAAATATGCTTTGCTCTGACATTTTCAAGCATTGTATATTCTGTAATATAAACATATATCCCGCAGGATTTGACAAAGTTATGCTCCGTCGCAACCGAGTGTATCTCTTCCCTCGCGACAGATCCGAGGCTGCAAACAAAACTACTGCAATGCGGAGCCCTCTGGCACTTACTCTTATTCATGTTTAATTACGATTATACGCTGGAAGAAGGTGGCGTCGAGAGAAACCAGGAGGAGAATCGTCAGGAAGTCGCGAATAACTTGGCGAAACTGGCAGTGCGCGCCTGTGCCAAATTGGGCGGCTACATGAAGGGGGAACACGAGACACCTGTTAATCACGCGACAGTCACCGCCCTCGAGAGTCTGCTCACGCCTTATCTCGCTCGGCAGCTCGCGAATGACAAGCCAGAAGAGATACTGAAAATATTAAACTCCAATTGCTCGAATCCCTACCTGATCTGGGACAATGGCACGAGAGCAGAATTGAATGAGTATCTGGAAGCCAAGCGCCAAGAGCGTTTGAGTGGCGGTGATAACTTCGAACCCGATTTCAGTGGCTTCAAATATAGCGCCCATGCAGATGAATTAGTAATTGGCGAGATATTTGTCAAAGTTTACAATGAACAGCCCACGTTCGCCATTGAGGTACTGGTGCATCGCTCTACATTTGTAATGAAGTATCTGATCTATTTATTAACGTGACTTATCATTCTTTCAGAACCCTAAGAGTTTCACGATAAACCTACTCGAATTTTTATCGAGATCTTCTGAGTATCTGGCTTCCTTGGGAAGTGTAGCTCTTGGTAAGAAAGATCAGAAGAGATTGGAGCACGTGGTCATGTCTCTCGAGGCTTTAAAAAATGTCATTAAAAATAACCCCGGCATAGAATTACAGTGTATAGGACACTTTAAGTTATTGTTCGGTCTACTAAGTTGTAATAACTTTAAGCTAGTACAGAAGGGCGCGCTCGAGGTGATAAGCAACGTTACCAAAAATCAGGAATGCGTGGATGACATCGCCGCAAATGAAGTCATAGCGCATTTGCTATTGGCCTTACAATATTTGAAGGAGTCTCAATTACTTACTTTAGAAACGCTCTACGCTCTAATGAGTTCCACGAAAATCGTTAAGGAAGCGTTAGCCAAAGGTACTAACCGCCGTACTACCTCATTCAATTAATGAACACATAGTTATAACGATCGTTCTCATACATTGTTTTAGGTGCTGTTATATATGTACTCGATTTATTTTGTAACTCAAGTAATACTCAAATTCGCGAAGCTGCCGCGGAGCTTCTTGCGAAGATGCTGTCCGACAAATTGGCTGGGCCAAAGGTGAAGTTGGACTTGTCGAAGTTCTTGCCGAGATTATTTAGCGAGGCGATGCGCGACGCGCCAAAACAATGTGTCCACATGTTCGAGACGAAGCAGGAGAACCCCGAGTTAATTTGGGACGATGACGCCCGAGCCAGAGTTTCGCGCATTGTTGCCGAATTGAAGGACGAGTGCGTAAAGCATGCATAAATGATAGCTCTCAATTCAAATCCTCGTACTATATCGATATCACGTGTTGCAGGTATTGCGCGTTACAAAGAAGAACTCCCACTACAATACTTAAGCTCCCAGATACCCAAAGTAATAATATTGACATCGCGACCAATGAACCGGTTGTGGGAGGTGTTTATCTCAGACTCTTCATAGCCAGTCCAGCATGGGTTTTGAGGAAACCTAAAGAATTTCTTAGCGAACTTATGGACACTACGTTGACCTTGATGTCCAAGGAAAAAACAGATGTGAGTCTCAATAACTGGAAGTCGCGTATTCTGTAACGCACTACAATTACCTCTTTTGTGAACAGTCGGATATGTTGGAGTTAACGACCCAAGCACTTGTCTCTTTACTGCAAGCGCAACCGGCTCTGGCAGATCAAGTTCCATCCTTGGGCCATATACCGCGACTATGTCGGCAAATGGCAATGCAAAACAATCAACCTTCTGTATATAAAACAGCAATATTAATAATGCACCAGTTAGCAGCAAGCGAAGTAAATAAATATATTAGCGTGAAAAAACACTTTTGGGGTAATCATTCAATGTTATACTTGGATTACAGATTTGTATATCATCGATATGTCAAACCGAGTGTATAAGTCCGCTAAAGCATGCGATGCAGTCGAGAAAAGATATGATAGCGGTAGCATGCGAAACATTAAATAGGCTATTCTCGACTAACGAGGATAAACTTATTAAACAGGTATAGCAAACATTGAAAACCTGTGATATTCCTTATCTTGGATAGAATAAATTATTCCTATTTACATTCTGCAGGCACTAGATGCTGAAATGGTACCTTATCTATTGAATATACTGGAAGGCCGTCTAGATATTATTGAAAACCCTGCAACAGCAAAAGCTCAAATAGTGAAGGCACTGAAGGCCATGACCAGGAGCATTCTTCTGGGCGAGAAAGTAAATGCTATTCTGGAGAAGTCGAGCGTATGGGCAGAGTACAAGGATCAACGGCATGACCTATTCATTACCAACACTACGAGCTCTGGTTATCTGACTGGTACGCAGCATATGTCATTAAGTATACTTTACAAATAAGATAAATAAATTATTCAAATGAATATGTTAAACATACTTTTCTCAATACAGCCGGGACTCCGGTATCGGCCGGCTACCTGACTGCTGGGCCCAGTACTACTCTGACGACAGGGCCCCCACCAGTTGACAAGGAAGATAGTTTAATTAATGATAGCATCTGATACAGGTAGCATCGGAAGCGATATCTGTAAGAATGTCGGTCCTGAAATTCCTATTGGCATATTCTGCCGATATTAAGACTACAATGCCTGTGATTTTCGGCTCCTTAAAAAGAGGAATTTATCAACCGAATGATGTTTTTTTGTTGAATTTACCTTTGTATTTAAGATCTTATATATATAATACTTTCTATCGATTGTGTCTGTATGGGCAGATTACAATGTAATTGTCCAAGATACATAATCGTTCTTTACAGCGACTGCAATGTGTAGCATCGTACATAGAGTGAATTCGATGAAAGTCTAATACCAAGCAAACGAAGTAAACAAAGGACAGATTTTCTAGACAAAAGTTTATTTTCTACTTAGCAGACCTCCTGAATATAAAAACTCCTTTGTGTTTAGCGTGAATGAATTTGCATTTTTAAGTGAATTCACCTACATTATTTAATACAAGAAAGAAAGGGAATCGTTCATTCTATCGGAACAATAAATTAGGAACGGACAAATGCGTTCCCAATGGAAATCTCAATAAATGCAAGCAGGTTCTCCATCGCATTAAAAATCAAAAACACTCTTACTAACACGTTCATACGTAGTGCAGCATATTTCTCTGTGATAGCATATTTACTATACTGTAAAAAGGACGTATCGCAAAACACAGGCGCGCGAGGTCATACAGATTTGTCATAACACGTTGTAACTTGTATTAGGTATTTCTCAGCAGATATTGTGAAATCGAATACAATACAAAACACGATAGATAAGTTATACCTACACCATCAAAAATTGAGCTGCGTATCCCAAGAAACATTTATTACTGAAAATACCACCACCGTTTTATAATACATAAGAATCATTGACTATATTAACGGAACAGCAGTAGGAATTCTTTGCAATTTTGGGATAGTAGGGAAGTATCAAAATCTTTCTTTGGCATTTAAGGAATGTTGCAACGACTTGGGACATTACGTCCGCTTTTATGGCATTGAGTGCTAGCTAATTTTTCTGAACTTAAACACGTGTCCAATTAACTATGCACAACCTTAACGGTAAAGGAATCCATGGATTTTTTTAAAAGTAACGTCGAAGAAGTTGTTTTTCATATATCATAATTTCAACGATTTTTACAGTTTGTACAAAGAAGAGTGGAGAGAAAGAATTTTCCATGGTAATACCAAACGTGGATTCATTCGACTAGAGTAGATTTCACCTGCTTAGGGAGTTCCTCTTTTTCATATCAATTTCTAGTATTTTAATAAGAGCGGTAACTCAGTGAGTTCGTGATAATAGAATCTGGTCCTCCTGGATCCTAGTACACTAACGCGCCAATGTGTTATACGCCACTTGCCATCCACCAGTTCCAATACAAAACTTTATTGCGCCAGATAGACGAGTCGGTTGCGCGATCCAATTATTAGCAGGCAGAAAACAAAGTTCCTCTGACATTAGTGCGCGCGTCTGTCGGATTCAATAATGCAAAGGTCTCCACTTTGTCGGGCTTTGTATCTTTCGTTCTCGACTGCTACCCAATCTTCCATTGCATCCAAAAACACGACTCGTCGATCGACTCCATTAGTAAAGAGGAAACACGATGTCCATGTAATCAGTGGAACAACAAACAATTATTACTGTGTAAGTGTTTAACGTTAAGAGGAAAGCAGAAGTACGAGAAAAAAGAGCAGTCGATATGGTACAGTGAGCTGTATATAACACTTACTGACGCATGATGTAACTAAATGAACAAATTGTGGGAGAGCCTTAGTTATTTTTCTGTATTACGCGCCTGAGTTCTTAAAGTTCGAGAGTAAGATATTGTATATACACACCTATGTATATGAGACAAAAATTCTACCACAGATTATTGTACGTATGATTAGAGAATAAACGATTTTGCACATGGTACTTTCGCCGACTTTATTAGTCTCTTCCGAGACATTTGATGCGCCTTTCTCGTCTGTTCCAGTCCTCTCTAACTGATTTTTACCACTTATTCCTTCAGCTCGAAATTAGGACTTTCGTTTAAAACTTCACACATAATTAAGTAATCGTTTCGAGAATAATTCGAGAGCCATTTATCCAATTTCTCCTTAACTTTCGTAAACGAAGGTCTACTTTGCGGCCTCGCGTCCCAGCATGCATACATGATGTTGTATCTGTTTGCCATAAGAGTGAAATTACTCCATTATAGAAGAAAATATAAAGGTGAAAATTATACGTACAATTCCACACCGCAGTTTGGCGGCCTTTCCATTCTGTAACCGGATTTTAAGAGCTTTAATACCTTGTCAGTGGGAATACCCGGATACGGTACAGCGCCCATTGTTACGATTTCCCATAAGAGTATCCCGAACGACCACCTTCGGAAAATAAAAATAAACAGTTCATTTTTGATCTAATTAATCATGATAATGCATTAACAGCAGAAACTATACATGTCACTGTGGGTTGTGTACACTTGGTGTGTCAGTGCTTCGATGGCCATCCATTTCACTGGCAACTTCCCGCTGCCCCGCTTTCTATATAAATTCTCCTGGTAAATATCGCGGCTCAGGCCGAAGTCTGAAATTTTTACAACCTTGTCCGAGCACACCAGCACATTCCGTGCGGCTAGGTCACGATGCACTATTCGATTAGAAGCGAGATACTCCTGGAGTAAATAATGTATGTTATAAATTACAGTAACAAACAACATATAACTCCGGCAATACAATTCATGTTCAATTTACCATTCCCGTGGCCACTTGTCGGCTGAAATTTAGTAAATCAGCTCCAGTTAAGATATCCGTTGATTTTGCTACGTCTGCAAATTATTGAAAATGAAAAAATCGTCAGAATCGCATGCAGGCTTAATTAAAATATAATACCATGTATGCAAATTACCTTGCTGGATGTCGTAAAGGCGATTAGCGATTGTACGAATGTTTTGATAATGTGGCCCGTTTCCACCTGATTAACGTAAAAGAATTACATGTTTGAGATTAAGTGTTTTCCTTGATTGAAAAAGCGTTAATGCAGAGGTAATAAATACCAGAATTATTCAAGAGATCCTTCCCGCCACTATCAATGATCGGGTAAGAGTCGAACTTCAAACATGCCCTGTGCTCGAGAGCAACGTTTACCGTACTTTGCCAAATCTGAAGGTACCAGGCCGATATGTTACACAATCTGTATTAATTAGGGACCGGAAATATTGTGACTTCATGCAGTTCCTTACAGTCCTAAGGTAAGTTTGCAAGTCTCCCTTACAACAATATTCCACCACGAGCACCGGCTGATTGTACAGCGTGCAACATCCGAACAATGACACTATGTTTGGATGTTGACCAGCAGTCTTCATCATCACAATCTCTTGGTGAAAGCTTCTCACATCCTCTGTACTCGGATTGTCTGTGAAAGAATCGCAAACTCTTAGAAGATAGAAGATTGCAGGCACGGCAATTAGACGAACGCTCATATACCTCTTAACATTTTCACAGCCACGTCTTTAGCATTATCGAACTCATCTTTTAACGATCCGAATCTTACAATGCCATAGGCTCCGCTACCAAGTACACCTTTTAACTCCAATAATTCTGACGATAATTCGTACTTATCGCCTACCAGTGGGGTAATGCATCCTTCGAGCGCGTAATTACGTGATAGTTGCTTCTTCACTTTCTTCAGGGATGGATAGTTTTGGTTTAAGATCTAACAAGATCAAAGTTCGCTTATACTGTCTCTCTTAATATTATTATATGCTTTTATATTATGTTTAAAAAATAAGGAATCAGTTGTTTAAAGCCAGCATTAACACAAAACTCTTTTGAATAGCCTTTCTTATTCTATTCTTGGGTTATCACAAAATACCTCTTACCTTGAAATGACTGCGTTTCGTTATGAAATGTTTATTCTTATATCTATGCCGTTGGTATACAAGTCCACTCACCAAGATTACGATAGTTACTAACGCAGGCAGAACTATCATGAGCACATGTGATAGATTGTCTTCCTGAGTAACTGAAATAATAAATGGACTTTTAGATCTTATTTTTGAAATTAGGTTTTCTATAACGATACCTTCGTTCACGTCATTGACACCCATGGCAATCTCCGATATGCGACTTCTCCCACCGGTCGATTCGGCGAGAATCCTCACCACGTATTCAGGGCCTAATTCCAAGTTGAAAAAGGTGAACTGTGTTTCATTCTAAAAAATGCAGCTCTTTCGAAATCAATGTATACATCTTGATCGCCGCTTGGCGTCGAACTCACCCCAGCCACGAAGACTTCCAGATAGTCTTTTAAATTATCCAACAAGTCAAACTGGATAGTGTAATTATCGGGCTCGTATTTCGGCTTGTCCCAAGTGATTAAGACATCGTAAGACAATCCTTGCCGATACTGATGCTTGGCTTGCAAGTTCTTTACACTTGCAGGCGCTATATCATTCATACATTTATTTTTAAGCGGCAAGGCTTATGATAAAAAGCTGAAGCATAATAGGAACGTAGAAAGCTCACCACAAATATTCACAGTTTTATGTATCTCCAAGCACGACGGTACGAAAAAGCTAAGGGACGTTTGATTACTGTAGTGCACGTCGTTTTTCGAGGAAATGTGAATTACGTTAGTCAGATTGTAATGGACATCGTAAACTTTAACGCGGAAGTCCTTGTACTAAAGAAAAGAGAGAATCATGGATAACAGAAAATTGACAAGAACATTACATTTTTCACTAAATGGAACTGATAACTACCGACTGAAAAAAGCTGTACATCAAACGATGTTCTCCGGACCAGAATACTACATCGTAATCACAGTTTCGATCTAAAATTCAACTGCTTGAGTGTCATTCAGTACTACAGGTTTTAATTAAAAAATAGATCAACATCCATTTACCTTCGGCTGGAACGAATTCCACTTCCGCATTCAAATTACCGCTGTTCATTTCGTCAAATATTATTTCTGGTTGAGAGATTTCCTTCACCTCCATCGGTTGATAATCCACTGACAATAAACAGAAGGAAAGAATTCGATTTAAAGTTACCTATAATACGTATATCAAAAATATTTGCTCAGGTCGTTGATACCTGCATAAGTGTCAAACCAATCTGACACCTCAGGCAATGAGACGCCGTGTTTCAACAATCTATGGATTCGATATCTGTAACGGGTGCCGGCTGTTAAGTTCCGGAATGTCATTAACTTGCCACTGCTCTGCAAGAAAGGTGTCTGATTTGTATTTCCTGTCCCCCACTTGACTATTATCTTATAGGAATACCAGCAAAAGATTCTTACCACTCTTGCTGAATTCCATAAGTCTTCGTCGAACGAACTTTGTTCAACGACATAGATTCCAGGATTAAATTTAATTATCAAGAGATCCGTGCTCCTGCAATGTAAACTTGTATTCGCCATCGCTGGCTCGCTCACCTGTGGATAAGCTAATGCGAAAGGTTTCGTTTTATAATTCATTACATCGGTTCTCAGAGATTCTGCAAGTAATTCTTCGATACTTACGATGAAAAGATTCAACCGGTTGGTCGCAGGACTGAGCGCATGTTTCCTGAAAACCGAGCGCAGAAAGTTTATCACAATCTGACAGGAGCGATTATACGTCGGTGAAACGTGAGACAAAATCACTCGATGCAACTGGAAAAGGATAGCCCAGTAAAATTCCTGCTCGCGCAAAAAACGTGCGTAAAGGTATTGTTAGATCGATACGCTGGCGTATGTAAAACGTACACGCATAATAAGTCTGATCAACGCAAGTGATTCCGCCTCTGAGATTGCCCGTCAACCGAATTTAGCAATGCAAGTAGCTATGCGCTATTCGAGTCCCGAGCGGGACCCTCTCGCCGTTGTGCAAAGATAAAAGTTTCGAAGGGAAATGTGTTTTATCGTGCATTATTAAGATCCACGATGACCTCGGCTTTACAGATAGAAATCCCGTAAAAGATCCCCAATTCCAATGTAACTGAAGGTTCCAGCTCTGCTGTTTTTTTTACTCCAGAGAGTAAAGTTGTACTCGAAAGATATAATAGAGTTTTCTATTATTGTAATAGAATTCGATGATATCTTGATCGTCGGGTTAGAAAATACTTTTGTTGCTAGTAACTTCAAACCTATGTGGGGTGAGCGACCTCAACTAGACTGTTTTGCTTGCATAAGTAATGTGGGCGACAAACCGGGTTTGTGAAATTGTTATTACCAGCGACGTTCTGATTAACGAGTGAATACGGAGCGGAAGATCGGCAATGATTTGAACGGTTCGCTATCGACGTGATCAGCATTCAGGCGATTCTAATAGGACTTTAATCCGCCTCTAAAGTTTCAGCAACAGAACGCACATTGGTGAGCAGTGGATTCATGATTTTGAAATAGATGTAAATTCGGCATCCAGCGGAGAAGAGTTGCGTGTACAGTACGTGGACGTATCTTTGTACTGAGTGAAGCATCGAGTTCATGTTCATATCGGGTTAGCAGTGACTGGAATTTAAATTAAATTTCTATTGGATTCCCTCTAGAGAGCTGACTTTTTATATCCTTTAACAAATCCGAATTGCGCCGTAGTGTCTGCCGACAGAAAGTAAATAGAATGTATTAAAATATATCGTACACACACATTAATTAATGTAACGCGCAGACACCGGATATTGAAACAAGCCGCATCCTTTCATACGCGACACCAGATTACACACATTGAGGTAATCAGTCACTTAGTAGTGCTAATATACGTTGCGCCGTAAATGTGTAAATCCATCGCATCAGTAGACGATCGAGGAAGCACGCACGCCGGCCGAAGAGATAATCGACACTGCATCGCAAATAGCTGTTGCACGCTCTGGGATCTTATACGCACGCTTCTATCTTTATTGGTGGAATCGGAAGGCATGAATTTAAATACACCGTGTGTAGTAAACCTTCCAGTCGCTCTAGCTTTTCTTGTGCCCGAAGGTCAAGAGAGAATTCGAATACAGAGCATGTTATACGGGAGAGAAGAGTATCGATGTGCGTAATGTATTGACACAGTTGCGAAAAACAGTGGACTCTTGAAAAATGAACCGCATGCATGTATGTATTGCGACGCGCGCAAATGGGCAGAGAAGAATTAAGTGTGTTCATAGGATTCTCTTGACGCATCAAGGAGAATTACATTCTTGAGATAGAAAGAAATTTTCGGTTTAGTAGAAATCAGACTAGACCTAATACTTGTTTCCACTTAATTGCACCGAGACTGGTTTGACGCAAGGTTTGACATGGTTGAAGGCTGAGGAAGTGGGTCCGCTAAGGTCAGTAAACTTTATACGTACTACATACGAAATAATGGACAGGCAATTGGGCTATCAGAGAAAGTATTTCAGTAACCAAGATATTGATGTAAATGACAGTATGCTATGTTGTGACATACGACGTGTCATTAGAAATGAATAACAAGTAGTTTTGTACTTACGTTTGAGCACCGTATTAGACAATTGGCAACACGCGTGGCCTCCTCAAAGCCGAAAGCGCAGAACACCGAGGGCATAGCACTGAGTAGCAGGAAAAGGTGAAGTATCGGATGCATTCTGACGACTGAATTTCAAAGTTGACCGCGAATTTACTTTGCTAAAAGTGGTTGCGCGCGTTACGCCCGATTCGAATTGAGGGGGTATTAAAATACCGGCGACACCCAATCATTGAAAGGAGGGAGAGATGATGGTCTGGCCATAGGGCTTGCATCTCGAGCTTTACTGAATGAAAACTCGAATGAAAACAGTCCGCTTGTAATTTTCTGGCCCTGAGATTAAACCAACGTATCAGCACTCGACACTTTCGAACCCACTTTGCACCGTCGGGTTAAAACACGCACTCTCGGTATTCGAGTAGTCTTGATTGTGTCGGAAGGTAATGCCTCAAACTACCTCCGCCCCTACCACCTGGTCTAAACTATAAACGCACGTTAATAAAAAAGGTGGGAACACGCTGAATCCTCCACTGCCTCGTCCCCACCCCCTTTTCCTTTTGTACATTCTCCTTCCTTCTGAGAACATCGTCGAACGTCGTAGAAAACATTGTGCCTAAGCTTCGTGACAGACAAAGGATGAATCAAACTAAAATAACAAATTCTTCTCAAATTTCTTGAATATGCAAATTCATATAATTAAGGGGAAATGAAAACAGTGTGAGACAAAGTAGATGTATGAAAAATGCACGACGCTCGCCAATGTTCACGCCACGGAACAAGACCAATAATTAATGAATGAACTGGAATGATGAATTAGTGTTGTATGCCAATGACTAAGATGACATTCATTGGCAATGCTAATAAGCGTGCGCGACTTCAAACAAATATTTCTATCGCAAATGATAATTGCATTTCGATACTTGACGGCAATCACCTCCGTCGACCGAGGCTTCGGCGTCAATTGAATTTCCATCGAAGATAGCTTATACATAGGGGATTATCTGCAACAACACAGGATTCTTTAATTCGCATGGAATGTATTTGTAAACGGAGCCATCGTTATTTACAATATATAGTGCGCATTATGAGTCCCGCAGAAAGTTCTGCGAAGTTCCAACGCAGGCACAGCGGTACCATAGGATGCACGAGTGTTGGTGTGTTCAGCGGGAGACTGGAAGGTTAACGTCCACATTGACACGTAGCCGATTCTTCACTTGGTATTGTTCGCGTTTATATAGTGAAAGAGGAACACCAACACAAATAGCATCGTGCCGAGGATGTTGCAGAACACGACCAGCTGGTAGTCGGTGATCATCTAAAAGAATATTAGCGAGAATTACTTTCGTACATACCGTATAACCTAAGCACATGCACCATAAGAATTCTAACCAAGTATCTCGAAGTAAGCCTCCGTGGGATACTACTTCAAACGCACAACGATCACATACCTTGATCTAATATCCTGAGATGTATAATTTAAGTTTTTGTAAAGATAAGCACCCAGTAGATGCAATTCGGCCTGACACACCGATTCACCAAGGATGACAGCTTTTGCCCGCAGAGAATGCGGAGCACAACAGTGCCAGTTCCGTAGAGCAGATTACTTCGTAGTTCGTCAGATTGCCGTTCACTACCCACTTATCTTTGTAGGATAAATTATTTTAATGATTTCGCAGAATTTATTTGTATTCCGTTTTGAGGAAAAAATTTAGGACGACTTGAATGAAGAATTGGGGCTGTATGAATAACTCATCTGAGGCGTAGTCCGCATTTATTAGATTCATAAGCATATATGCGCATAAAAAAAGAACTTGGCGGCAAATGATGACGATGCGATATGCAGTTCTTGTTTTGTGCCTGCATATTTTAAAAAACGTAAACAAAACTTGTATACACTCCAAAAAACTGCGCATTATTTATTTGCGATTATATTCAACAAATTCATTTATTTGACGAGAAATTGTGTCGTGTATATCCCACGAATAAAAAACTATATGCGTCATCTTTGTCGAATTGCGTTTCTTCAAATTTTTGCTTTCAATAAAATAATAATTCATTCGTAGAATCCAAGAAATCAAAGGATTTTCCTACGTCATTATTCTAATGTAATTTGTTTAAATAAATAATCCTGTAAAACATATATATAATCTTTTATTTTGCATCCAAGCGATACCGCATCGCGAAGTTACACCACGATGAGCACGATTAACCGCGCCAGTGTTTTGAAATGCGGTGCAGATGAATTGCTGAAGGAAAAAGAGTGTTGTTAAGTTTTCGTAGGTGATCTATGTGCCTTATTATTAGAATAAATGATGTCAGCATTCCAAAGTTACTCGAGTATTGCTTAAGACGCATTGGAAATATTACTTTCCAATACTTTTAATGAACTTCTAACCTCACCGCCGATAGGCCAAAGAACTTATAAAGTGGGCACAGTGCGAAAAACGCGTGGTAATTGTTGGCAATTTCTTGTATCCAGTAATAACAGTGCGAGAATAAATAACAATGTTCGAGGCACACAGTATAAATGCCGAACACAAAGATTTGATTCATGACATCGCATACGATTACTATGGACAGCGGATGGCAACATGTTCCAGTGATCAGTTTGTCAAGGTATTATTACAAATAACTAAGTTGCTAAAAATTCGTCGCCTGTATATGTTTCACAAAAATATCATATTAACCAACTAGGTCTGGGATGAAGACGAGCATGGAAACTGGCACCTAACTGTTTCATGGAAAGCCCACAGTGGCTCAGTGTGGAAAGTTACGTGGGCTCACCCTGAATTTGGTCAAGTTTTGGCTACATGTTCTTTTGATAGAACTGCTGCTGTCTGGGAAGAAATTGGTAAATTATTTGAGATTACTTTATTATTTTCATTGGATATTGGGTATTCATTTAGTCTGTTCATAGTTGGCGAAGGGTCAGGTTCTGGAGAACGTGGTATGAGACATTGGGTTAGGAGAACAAATTTGGTAGACTCTCGGACATCAGTAACGGATGTGAAATTTGCACCCAAAACTTTGGGATTGCTGCTAGCTACTTGCAGTGCTGATGGAGTCATAAGAATATATGAAGCACCTGATGTCATGAACCTAAGTCAATGGACCCTACAGCATGAAATTAGTTGTAAACTATCTTGCAGTTGTCTTACATGGAATCCCTCTTTATCCAGGTATGGGGAAATATTATTTTGAAATACTAGATATGTGATACTTGGTATAAAAAGAATATGTGTTACAGACTACATCCACCTATGATAGCAGTTGGAAGTGATGATGCAAATCCGTCCACAGGTGGCAAAGCCTTTATTTACGAATACTCAGAGAGCAGTAGACGTTGGACAAAAACAGAAACACTTTCAGATGTTGTTGATGCTGTTCACGATATTGCGTTCGCTCCAAATTTGGGCAGGAGTTTTCATACTTTAGCTATCGCGACGAAAGACGTGCGGATAGTTACGTTCAAGCCGATGTTGTAAGCTTATTTTATGAACTCGATATAAATCTATCTTTAATAAACTATTAACTTTGTTGCGTCTGTGTTATAGGGATAGCGCGCAGAGCGGCTTGTCGCGATTTGATATAACCACGGTGGCGCAATTCGATGATCATCATTGCACTGTATGGCGTGTTTGCTGGAATATCATGGGCACGATTTTAGCGAGTTCCGGTGATGATGGATACGTTCGATTGTGGAAAGATAACTATATAAATGAATGGAAATGCGTTGCTGTTTTGAAAGGCGATGGCACGGCTACGCAAAACGCTGACACACCAATAATAGCGACCCCGCCGAATTATACAAGCGGCTTGCAGCAAACACCCTCTACAACAAGGTACTATAAACTGGGTTCGATCAGTCATCCAAATCAAGTACCTTGGCATTAGAAGAAGTAATCAGTTTTTTTACATCAGTCGATAGACTCCTGCGCCTTACGATTTCATACTACTGTATGCTGTCTGCACTTGAGTTCAGGAACACCAATTTGTACACTGAAGATATTGATTGAGTGTTTTTTAAACGAACGTCAGATTTTATTTTTTCTTAGTATGCTCCTAGACATACCAGAACCACGAACTTTACCTCCCCGTGACTTCTTCCAAAAGATCTTAGCATAATTCGAATTTATTATAAAGCAGAATCGTATATTTTTGAAACATTGAAAATAAATGAAACTTATATGAAGCATAATGTCAGTTTAATTACAATTTTCACATATACTGTACAGACTTCCATTGTTCTCTTTGTACTTCCATAACTTACCCGACAGATCTTATTTTTTACATTACAGTGAAAGAAATTACTCTACAAAAATTTTGTAACATACTTTTTACATAATAAAAAATACTGTTTCTACACTACAACATATCTTTCTATTTCTTCTTACCTAAATAGTCACAATACCGAGAATAATATTATTCTGTGTGTGTTCTGCATGATATGTCTCAATTCTTTTGTGGCTTCAGTTTTTAATTGACTTGTCAGATATAATTTCCAATTGTATTGAATGAATATTCTTTGCCTTTCAGAACTGTAACAATTCCGACAGTGACTTCGGAAAAACCTACGACTGCTGTAGTGTGTAGCAATAAATGGCAGGCACCA
The DNA here is from genome assembly GCA_910593735.2 of Ectemnius lituratus. NCBI lineage: Eukaryota > Metazoa > Arthropoda > Insecta > Hymenoptera > Crabronidae > Ectemnius > Ectemnius lituratus. The sequence continues at coordinate 13,580,786 of OU343039.1, read as the reverse complement.
GTTATCAAAGGCCGATTTAGCAAGTCTGTGTGGCTCGGGAACCCAAGTGAAACTACACCGCCACCTCCACCAATTTTGGAATGTCCGAAGACGAAAAAGTAACAATAATTAGTTTTAATTGATATAAATTATAGCACGGCTGACTAGTATACGTACTTTCTAGAAGATGATTCGACATTATTACCATTTCTTATTATTTGTGTGATTTTTTGATAAAACTAAACATTTTTGACTTCCAATTGTAACGAAGGAGGCCTGATGCATACCAGTGTTGGTAAGTTATTTATTTCCCAAACGCGATCTCATATACATTTTTATATTTTACTACGTTAATGTAATGAAAACACTCCTATCTCTTCAGTATTTCCTTGTTTTGTAAAATGAATCCTTGGCGCACACTTATAAAACATTTATCTCTATTTATAGACATAAATGAAGCACAGTATTACAGTTCAGATTCGCTGCGAATATCTGTAAGGTTTACATAGCGAATGTACTTATTATTAGAGAAATTATCTGTATGACACCAGTTAATTTTATGTGATTCCTTGGGTATAAGATTCCATGAAGTAGTTGTTACATTCTAGAAAATTAAGAAGTTTGTAATTAAATGAATAAATGATATTCAACTAAGTCAAAGCGTTTCTTTCTAGAACAATTATAGATATTGAAAGTATCTATAATTGATTTTCCTTGACATTGCGAGCACATGTACCGATCACATGGATATGTTGCTAAGCAACCCTTTGCCACTACACAGTATCACAGGGATGTTCCCTTTTATTTGCGGTATGTATTAACCCCTGCGCAACAATGACGGACGATGTGAGGCCAGAAGTAATTAAAACGACCCAAGATCTACTAGGAAAATACTTCAAAAAACCACCCCTCACAGAGAAGTTGTTAAAGAAGCCACCGTTTCGATTTCTTCACGATATTCTATCCGCTGTAACGTAACATTTATTAAATTGCATACAATTCTTTTCTGGTCGAATGTCCTATTAATGAAGCTTCGAAGAATAATAAGCAAATAGAGTCATGTGGAGTTGACTGCATATTTCAGGTCATACGGGAAACTGGTTTCCTCGAAGGGTTATTCACCGAAGAAGAGCTTAATTCGGAGAATATAAAAGATAAAGAAGCAAAACTTGCTTATCTCACAAAATTAATTGATGCCGTTAGTAAGTAAAAAATCAATTACTAAAATTCTTCTAGCTGAGTCGTTTATAATCGGCCCACAAATTGCAGAACTCATTACGGGTGTTAACTTGACGGTAAGACCTAGTAAAATAATATCTGGGCACGAAGCAACAAAAACCAATGAATTGTTACAAGCAATCGGGAAGGCTCTGGACAAGAAGGTATGTACTTGCAAGTAATGAACTAATGAATGAAAGTAAGGCCAATGTTTTTCTGATAGGTAAACAGTTCTGATGCTATCGAGCATTATAAAAAGAGCATAGACAAGAAGACCAAATTGAGGAGTAAATCGACTGTTAAGGAAGAAAAGAAAGACACTTCGCGCAATGCAGCGCAGAGTAAAAAGTACTCGGAGAAAGAAAAATCGCCACATGAGCAAAAGAGAAGATCTTCTAGTACGAGTAGAGCGCCTGCTAATGATTCCGATGCCCGAGAAAGGAGTAAACGTGAGAAAGACCGTGGGGCTATAAAGGCAATCCACGAGAATGAAAAAGGTCGTGGGAACAACGACCGTACTGCTATTCCACCTGCAGAGGTAAAGTTGTTGCTGATGATATAGATTGATCCAGGCATTCAAAAGATTTGATTAAGGTTTTCTTCTTCTCAGCCAGTTCAAGATAAAACATCAGTATCCGCGCAAAGGCGGAGACATAACTCTTCTTCTGGAAAATCTAAGGAAAGTACAGTGTCACAGTCTGAATCGTCCAAGCACGATTCCTCGAGAACGAATCTTCAGGTGGAAAATAAGATAGAAGAGCACTCCCGGCGAAAAGAATCTGCGAGCCGAAGCAAGAGATCGTCGCAAAGCAAGGATTCTCTAAATGTAATAAGCGCAGTTAGTGATACTTCAGCAGAAATAAAGTCTACTAGTAACGCGGAACCTCATAATGCACTTGATCGTACTAGTACGACAGATACTAAAAGAACTGGACCACCTGAATATGAAGTTAACGAACAAGTACAGAAAGAAGAGAAACCAGAACCGCTTGTATCCAATGTTCAAAGTACTACCACAGAAGACACGAACGAAAGGTATACGATTTTTTTAAGAAATCTGAAATTCTGCATAGTTAAACTATAGCTTACACTTTTAATTATTTTAAATGTTAGCACAGCGCAACAAAATGCACGACCAAGAACTTCTTTACGACCTCCCAGTGCTAGGCCGGTAAGCGCTAGGCCTGCGGCGCCTAGAATGAGGACCAAGACTGAAATCATCACTGAGGAAATATCGTAAATATACTCTTATTACACATAGGAAATGTCATATTTGTTCTAGCAACTCAATCGATTTTAGTACACCAATGGGAAATATCAGCGTTATTGTCGAAAACTCTGATACGAAAGATGATGATGATGCTGATGACATGGTAGTAATGGAAACAAGAGCTGGCAATAACGATTCTTTGGATGGTAGTGGTGGATACAAGATTGACAATGAATTGACACAGGAACATGGACATTTGGTGGCTCAAATATTGGAAACGCAACGTGAACTGGTTAATACCGAAAATGTGGATGTAATTCCGAAGAAAACTGATATTGTGAGAATTCACATTATAACTTGTACTATCTACCTTAATTTTAAACATTTTTTAACGCAAAGTACTATTGTTCTTAGGCATGGGATAGTACTTCGAAGAGGGAACGTGAAGTGGTCGCGAAGGAAGTTGATAAGTTACGTGAAACTTTACAGACATTAACACGAGCAACAAATCCTCTAGGAAAATTACTGGATTATATACAGGTGTCAATTCGATATGACGATAAGTATATTTAATATCTGAAAATAGAAATTATTATACGTATCATTTTTATTATAGGAAGACGTGGAGATGATGCGACGGGAATACACAGACTGGAAGAATCAATCGGAACAATTAAACCGGCAATTGAATATGGAAAAAGCGTATGTACTTTATTATCAATTTCAGGGTATTAAAGTTTCAAAGGTCAATTCAAGTTTTCCTTCAGGCAAACGAAGGACTTAATTGAACCCATGAAAGAAACACTACAAGAGATCGAAAACAATATGCAAACTCAACTAGACAAGATCTGTCAGACAAAATCTCAAATAATGAAAAATGATCAGAAGATTCAGAGATTGCTAAATGGACATATTTAAGTAGCAATTACACATCTATCGTATTTGTACATAGATTTTTAAAAATTTTGTTATATACAGTCTTGTATTGAATGTGGACCAAATATTTTATCAGGATCAGCATTATATAATAATATATGTGCACCGTTTTCCATGGAAGGATGACCAAGTACAATTTTAAAGAAACTAAATATATTTAACTTGTTTCTATTTACACTGTAGAGTATGAGTCAAGTTCTGTGGTAAAAAAAAATGTTGACAAATATATAATGTTCTTACATCTCATACAGTTCACGCAAGTTTTGAACTTTCTCATCCGAAACTCCTTCACCCTCCTTACAGTACTCAAAGAGACTTCTTAGGCCTAAAAGTGTATTGTTCTATTATAGTTTCGATTTCGATATTATAGTTAAGCTGCTAAAATATCAAGAAATTTCTAAAACATAGTACCTTCTTTGTCTTTATTACTGATGAACAAAATGAGAGCTTTGAATCTTTTAACTTTACTGAGGTCTTCTAGATATTGAAATACTGGTTCACCTTTTAATACAAATTCTGTTTTTAATATATTCAGTATGTCAGAAAATATATCTGACTCCATGGACTCTTGGAATATTGCGGGTATGCTGCCTGGAGTAAGTTGCTAAAATCCAAGAAAGAGTGCCTATCAATAAAAGGTTCCTAACTTGAACGAAGCCCAATTAAGTCTGTACCTTCAAATACTTGAAACGATACTCTGTTGACATGTTTCGTTTCCAGTGCATGAGAAACTGTACAGCTGTCTTTGGGATTGTTAGAATTTCTGGTACCAATTGTGGTACTTCAGGAACTTTCTTTTCACTGGTATTACTTTCAATAGTTTTGTTTTCTACAATTGATTTCTCCTTCACAATTGGTTTACTATCAGGTATGAGTTCAACTGTTTTGTTAATATGTTGCATAGTTTCCAATGAAGCTTCTGTAACTGGTATTTTAACTCCTACTTTCTACAAGTGACAAATGTAATATTTTATAAACATATGAAGAATTTTTCCTAATAAATTCAGAGCACTTACATTTGAGCGCAAGTGTGCAGGTCTTTTCACTGGTTCTACAATAGCAACATCATCTTTTTCTGGTAACCACTTTGGAATTTTTTTACTACTATCTTCATTTATTATTGCTTCTATTTTACTTTCTATCTTTACATCTTTTTTATCTGTTGTTTCTTGTTTGCTCTCTTTTAAACCAGTACATAATTTCTCAGCAATTTTCTTTTCAATAGGAACTTTGTCACTTAAATCTTCCTCACTTATAACAACTGGCTGTACAAGTGAATATAAAGTAAATTAACTGAAAAGTCTTTACTAATAATATTAACTGTTTAAGACACAAACTTTTGAACTTTCTATTTTCTTTTCAACTTGCGCTAGCAATGATTTTGCCTCTTTATTAGAAGGTTCTATCTTCAAAATTTTATCCAAGTCCTGCTTGGCTTCTTTGTATTGTTTCAAGCCCATTCTAGCAGATGCCCTTCTATGGTAAGCTTTTACATATGTTTCATCTAATTGTAATGCTGCAGAGCAATCAGATTCTGCAGAATGTAAGCTACACAACATAATATTCATTTAACAATAATATAGTTATATCCAATACTATATTAAATATATATGATTTATCATTACTTGTCCAGCTTTAATTGGCATAATGCTCTGTTCGTATAAAACACAGCATCATATGGAAACAGCTTAAGCGCCTGATTGTAACAACCAATTGCTTTAACCCATTCCTGTTTCCCTACGAAAGCATTACCCTCATTCTTGTGCTTTGTGGCAGCAATATGTGCTTTTTCTAATTCTTCTTTTGACATCTCTTCCCCCTCTGATTGATCTGAGTTTTCCTCTTTGTCTAGTTCTTTGCAAGCTTTATCCTTTTAATATAAGTTAATTGAAATTATAATTGTTTTATTAGTAATGGTATTTACTACAGGATTATAATCTACCAAAGGAGACATACAACATCAAACTTATCCCACGAAGAATAATCATATGACTTTATTCTTTTTGGATTTGCTCCACTCTCATTTTGTTTTGTCACAGCTACTGTCGGCTTTTTTTTAGCCTTGCTTCTAATCGGTGGTAACACCGCCTGCAGATATTACAATTTCTTTATGAAAACTTTAGCCCATTTTCGAAATGGGCTAAATGAATGAATAAAATTCTATTGACCTCTCCGCGGGCTTCTGCTCTAAGCTGCTCATCTTTACGTTTCATCATCTCCTCCCAATTCTTCATATCGAGAAACTGAGATTGCAAGTCCTCTGAATTGTTTTTTACTTGCTTTTGCATTAATACCGATCTATCCATTTTGCGTTTTTATATGTAAACACTATTCGCCGGCAAACACCGAATGCAAAACGTCAGGGCGTCAGGTTATGTACCACGAGTATTCTAGAAGTCGTACGAATTCGATATGCAAACGATAACACTTTCCTCGAAATAGTTAATGAAAATTATCGTTGGGAAATTTTGTTCTGCAATGCATTGCTATAGAATAAATTTTCGTAAGAACAGAGCATCGCAAGAACAACAGTATTGCATTTTGTCGTTCAGTACGCAGTTCACATTGATGTATTATGTAATGGCTCATTCGATTATTAATTATAAAAAAGAATATCACTCACAGTGGAAGCTGCAAAACTTCTTTTATATAAGAATTTACGATTCTTCCTGGAACCAGCGAAGACTTCAAAAGTATGTTGTTTGATCGATCAGAATATATATGCGACTGCGAGTGGACATGAGAATCGATACATTGCGATGAGAGTTCGATATGCGATACACTTGATGTTCGAGATTTCAAATATTGAAACCCAGGCTGTTTGTGTTATAATTTCCTATCAACAATTTGTATATTTGCGAAAGTCGAGCAGACCAATCTCCAAAAGTATAATTACTTTGGTTTCATGGCGAATAGTTTGTAATGCTAGATGAAAACAAAGATTTCTTTTCGTGTCTTTAGCGAGCACTATCTTGTTTAAGTGAATTGTTTGAATCTGGGCACTTAATCTCCTGGATGCAATTGGGATTTGCATAGCGAAGAGGTTGAGCTTGACATTCGACCCTTTTTAGATTTTGGGTGGCTGCCATCGGATCGAGATCGACCAGTTCCAATGTTAATATTCGCAACCCAACGATGCGGATGCGAAACGCGAGCAGCCAGTTTGCAGCCGTCAAGCTTCGCGCGTGCACATCGGAACCGACTGTCTATCGATATACACTTGTGATTAATGGACCTTTTTCTTATCTGACGCAGTGTCCTTCGAGCTTATTTAACTAGCATGTAAACTTTATGATTGTTCAAAGCTAACTTTATCAAGTGAATACAATTTACTCGAAATCTTTAACGCTTCTCGAGCAAAGTGTACAGTCAGTGTCACCCTCAACGGTTACCTTGTCCCTGGATATTATCTAGCCTTGTCGCGCACCTATCATTTCTTGTGCACGAAGTTCGTGATCAAGTTTGTCCACGATTCCCCCAGCACGATCATTTGCGTGACAGGCGGGCGAAATCCTGGAAAAAGGAAGATCACGACGCTCGTGGGCAAATCTCTAAATATAAATTGGAAGAAGTGTGCGAGAAAGTTGGGGGCTTTCTCGGGCGCCTGCCGTGAATGGTCTCTGCAGTTCCCTTTTTGAAGGGAAAGATTAGTGCGTGACATATGGATTGCATCTCGAAAGAATTATGACCTGCAAGAACACTGCTCAAATTACTGCGTGTACTGAAGTTTGTTTTGCGTCTCAATTCGCACGCTCTTCGAATTGTCTTGGGCTCGAATAAAGCTAGGACGTATTTAATACTCACCATTTTCGTCATCCATAAAAGGTACGTCCTTTTTATCATTTATCTATATAAAGGCACATCATTTTCCAAATTTCAACTTTTATGATCGTGTATATAATTACACAATAGTGGTACGTTAAAAACACTAGGCAATTATTCCATCAGCTAATTACTTTTCGGAGCGATATATGGTCATTGAATATAAAGTAATTGCTTGATCCTAATAATAGCTATTTCGAACCTTATCGCCCGGTTTTAACGGCCAGTTCAATGCGGCCTTGATACATACGGCCTTGGTAAAGTCACAGTCATTGGTATGGGATACCATGCTTGAACTAGAACAATTTTCCCAAAGGATCTGGTTTGTTCTTTAAATTGATGTTTGATTTTAATGAATTACATCGGTTTGAATCGGCGCGAGGAAGAATGTCCGAGTTTCCTTAAGTTGAGTCAACGGCGCGGTTGTATGCCGCTATTATATTTTCGGAAAGGTCGTTCTTGTAATAAGGTAGGACCGCCAGACGATCCGTCAGACAGACCGACGACAATCCAAACGTTCCGTTCTGATTTTATTCGTAGATAATGAAGTTCAACGATCATTTATTCAGAGAAAAAGAGATATAGGGAGAACCTCCTTTTGGCTGGTCCAACACCTGTGAGTGTAGAACACAGATGCTGGGGATGCCATCAGGCGCGCATCGTCGAAAGATGAAGTGGCATCCGCAATTGCGAGAGCCGCGTGTCCGGAAAACGCGTGTAAATCTTATGTTTACCCAGACACTAGCCACTTCGACTAGTGCGAGGGGTTATATTTATCAGCGTCGCTGCATCCAAAACTAGCCGACAATATTTACGGCGCGCATCAAGAAAAAGCTGCCAGCCACGCCGCGTGGGATTCCTTAAAGCTCGCCACCAATGACGAAATATATCCACGCACTTGATTTTGCGTCCTAATTCCACCCGAGTCTCGTACGTCATACATTCGACCGGAAGTTCTCTCTTTAATGATGATTGAACTTGTGTTAAAAACATTGGATCCCCTCTTGAAATGTGAAAACTGTCAGGTAATAAACCTGGCACTTTAGCAGTGCCAAAAGACGGGAGACCTAGGCCTAGATTTCATTGCAGTTAACTGAACTTGGAATTTCCGTCTGGCGACTACCCCTGGCCCCACTTGTCTTCTCATCACCAAGTCATTACCACCATCATTCTCTGAGAATTCAGCCATGACTGAGATTTTCAGGAATTCATCGTGTATAAATCATAACCGAGACTCGATCAGATTTTCTGTTTATGTTCTTTTCTGAATCAACGCGCGCGACTTTGTGTCCATAAGATTTGAACAATGGAAAGGAATGTCTGAGTGAAAGAATTCTTGGAAATAAACCTGATTTAAATATATTCCTCGACATCGTTTACGAGAAATGCTTCGAATACTGGGACATATCTCACACGTACATTACACAAGAAGCGTTTTGCGGGGCGCATAAATTAATTATAGACGGATTGGCGTGTGGACAGGGTGCAACGAAGTAGTTCATAAAATTAGAATGAAAGTGAGGGAGGCGTCGAAACTCAAATCGCACTTTAATGACATGCGACACTCACTTTGCAGATATAAATAGGGAGGGGTTTCGAATATGAATAATATGAAATGCCAGAGGAATTTGTACAAGTGCAAATTTCCGATTTGCCTACAGCGAAATTTTTCACGACAATAGAATGCTTCCAGATATGTATGAACAGAAATGTAAGGCTCTTAAAGTCTTGAGAATTGCAAGAGTCGGTTTAGTAATACTAATGGTCGCTGCAGGTTGCTGGACCAGAGGAATACGATGGAGATGCAAAGAGAAGATTACAATGAACCTCGAGGAAGGTGTTTGAAATAACGATCACGAGAGTGTCGACTGAATGAATGGATGAAGGATGACTGTCTCCTATCAGTACCAAGTAGCGAGCTCGACGAGCGGTGGTTTCACCAGGCTTTTGTTTATGTGGAGAGGTTCTCTGTACAAGCTCATCTACAGAGAACTTTTCCTCTTTCTCATTGCCTTCGGTGCACTCTCAGCCCTTTATCGCCATGCCTTAACTCCTGGACAGAGAAAGTCTGAATCTACTTCTCATTTAATAATAAAACCATAAAGCAAAATCCTAACTCTGCTTTTTATAATAGGGAGTTCGAGCAAATAGTCATATACTGCGATACTTTCATTAAGCTAATTCCATTGAGTTTCGTCCTGGGGTTCTATGTGTCTTATGTCGCACAGAGATGGTGGAAACAATATATAGCTATACCTTGGCCAGACAAGTGAGATATTTATGATTCTAAGATATCCCTTTAAAATAAGCACAGATATAGTGCTGTCTAATATTGTTCAATGCAATGAAGGTTTCTCTGAATTTTCTTGTAGGGTAATGCATTTAGTTGCACTCTACGTTACTGGAAACGACGAGTATGGTCGTATGTTACGAAGAGCTCTCATGCGTTACTTAAATCTTTCTTTGATACTTGTTTTGCGTTCCATCAGTTCGGCAGTGAAAAGACGATTTCCAACTCTGGATCATGTTGTCGATTCCGGTAAAATATTCGATGATTTGTTCAAACCAATATCAAATGAAATATCGTTCTTGATAATGATTATGCGACAGGTTTTATGACACCTGTGGAGCTGAATTTATACGAATCAGTGCCGAGCGGGGAATTCAACACTTATTGGATACCTTGCACATGGTTTGTAAATCTTTTGAAGGAAGCACGTCGCAGCCATCGACTACCGGATCCCCAAGGTCTCAAGTTAATCATGGAAGTAGGTATTGTCTGATAATAATGGGACACGTTGGAAATTGGAATTGGAAACTGGCGATAAGCCAATAATGCTCCTTTCAGGAGTTCAGTGAATTCCGAATGAAATGCGGCCTTCTCTGGAGCTATGATTGGGTGTCGATCCCTTTAGTCTACACCCAAGTCGTAACATTGGCCACTTACACTTTCTTTGCTGTGGCTTTGGTTGGCCGACAGTATATCGAGGGTGCTGAGAAACAGTTTCAACTAAAGATCGACATTTATTTGCCCGTCTTCACGATCCTGCAGTTTTTCTTTTTCATGGGCCTGCTAAAAGTATAACGATGCGATTATAAAACTCCTGATAATCTGATTGTAAAAATTGTGTCTGTTCTAAGATTGAATTTATGCATACAGGTTGCCGAACAATTGATCAATCCTTTTGGAGATGACGATGAGGACTTTGAATTGAACTGGCTCATTGATCGACATACCAAGGTATAGAAAAAATGTTCATTTTATAAAAGTACGTTGTGATTATATGGAATATCTTGTAGGTTTCGTACCTGGGCGTCGACACCCTTATGAATCGGTGTCCACCGCTCGTGAAGGATATCTATTTCGATTCTGAGAATCTAACTCTACCGTACACTGAAGCAGCAGCCGCTTACAAGAAGAAAACGTACCGCGGAAGCGTGGCGAATATGATGTTAGTATGCTCGTAAAATGTTACTTTTACGAGCGAGTCCGTCCGATGTTATTTACTGATAATTCTGTATTCTTAAAAATTATTAATGAAGTTACTTAACAAGATTCGCTGATGTAATTATCCATTGTAGGGTACCGGAAGAGAAACAAACAATGTTCCTACCGGATATAATGGAAGAGGAAGAAACTATTAAGGAGCCATCAACTCCTCGCACGTCGAATTTAAGTATCGTAACTCGTGGAAATGATAGCCCATCCGATGAACGGCGGTAAGTACGAGATTTCTTTTGCTATCCTTTCAAGCTCTATTAAGCTACACTCGTTTGTTCCAGCCAGATCAGCGGGCCCCCTCAGACCCCCCAGTTGTCTCGCAAGAGTACTGAAACGATTCTTAAGATGGATATTCAAGAATCACCAATCGATACTGAGCAAGCTCAACAACGAGGTATCATAGGCGAAGCAGTAAAACGCTTTTCCGGCTTGGGAAAACCCGGCACGCCGAAAACAGAGTCGAATCGGAAACCTTTCTTATACCTAGCGAAGACACCGAAGGTATTTTTGGAACCCTGGCCAAATTCTACTAATTTGCCGCAGCCTATGAGGCATATAATCGACACTCCGATGGTGTCCGAAAACGACATGAATCCATGGAGTGGACACGCTTCCAGGATCGTTGGTACCGGTAGTCTTCAAGTACCTAGTCCGATTGGAACACCCCAAATAGATAATTCACAAGAAGGCTTTGTAAATACAGCCTTCTCCGATGAACAATTCGATGCTAATGACATACTGTGCGATTGCAATTCCCAGAATGTAAATGGTAATCCCCACTCGGACGTATGTCAGTACCGATGTCGTCATCGTGACATTTGTCAGCATAAATGTGCACCGGACAAAAATGATAGTCCAAGCACGGAGGAGCAAAAGCCTAGGTTAAGTCATAGTCCTAAGCATCTTGTGAGGAGGCATCGATCAGTCGGAGAGTACTGCAGGAAGAAAGGTAATCGTTGGAAACATATGATGGAGGCTGGACACATGAGATTTCGACGAAGAACCGTTGATATTATACCTGCACCCGAGAAAATAGAGCAAGTTGAAGAATCAATTTTACCTGAAACAATGAGTACGCCGAACTTGAGGGTTCAGCATCCGGAAGAAAGAAATGTGGACGAGGAAGTAGCTAAAGAGCAACCTGGCCGTCCGAAGAAATATGATAATACCAGATTGTGAAATTTAAAGGACGATAGAAGCCTTAGAAATAAAGTCTTTGTGACGACGAGGCTCTAAATGTTTCCAATTTACGGGTAGACGGGACAAGTCCTTTGTGATATGCCGGGTGGCCTCGATTTATCCGAGACAACGCTAATGACCATGTGTTCAGCCATAAATGCCGTTCCCAATTCAATATCGAACATTTGCATAAGCCAAACGAAACGTAAAAGCCAACCTGCCACTACAGAGTAATGAATGATTATAAGTGATTCTTTCTTTTACCTTTGATTTATCAGCATTTGTATGCTTATAGCTAATTCCCAATTTGTATGTAATTGCGCAGCAGTATTACACGAATTTGAGTTCGACAAAGTTTTTCGACGGAGTATTCGTATTGCTCAGATATAGTACGATTAATTAAGTTACCGTCGTATATCGGGGCTAAGTTGAAGTTTTATTCTACGAATTCATGTGATCACTAGACATGTGCTAGGATAGCTAGGAATATTCCTTTCTGTACAAGAGAAATAAAGTGAACGACGTTCTCCTTTAATCAGAGATATCTCTGTAGCTTTAATTACTCACCAATCTTCTGCCGACGATAGTTCTTATAATGGCTGCAATGAAATAACCTCTGTGACTTCGTATTTCTTCCACACAAGCACTCACTTGCACAAGAAACCGATTACACTACCTTTGTTGCACTTTCAAACGGCACTGACCGTGTAAACAAGTGTGGCGCTGCAGTCACTTTAAACAGCTGCGACATCTATCTGCGCACTTACGTTACCGACTTGCATTAAAGTAAACACAAACAATTTGTTGATACAGGCGCGCATATGTGCCTTGTGTGCGTTCGGGTCCCGTTTATTTTTTCGTTCAAATTTGAAATTGTATTGCCAAAACGAGCGCGAAATCGGGTACGTTGGGGCACTTCTGGTGGTTGCACGTAATCGAAAGGCTAGTGGATGAACATCCGTCCGAGTTCCCGGAGCCTTTGATGTCCTGCACAGCCAGAGTTCATGGTTCAAAATGAATATTGTCTGCGTCATTTGTAGCGATTTATTGATACCCGCTGATGACGTCTTTTATACGCCTTGCGGGCACATCTTTCACTTTGCCTGCTTGACACAGTGGCTAGAGAGGTCAGTGATCTAACTTTACCTGACAATGATTTTGATGTACTCCAACAAGAAAATATGAATCTTTGTTCCTTTGTGCGCGCCTTCTACGTTTCTCTTTGTTCATTAGATCTAAGTCATGCCCACAGTGTAGGGAGAAGACAACCGATTCTAGGATTCACAGAATCTACTTTAATTTCTCCAACAATGATACCATTACGGAGGATGCGTCCTGCTTGCAGGATAGGATAGACAAACTGAAATTTCAGATCCTTATGAAGGACTCTGAAATCAAGCAGTTTTCCGAGAAGAATACATCTCTTGAGAGGCAAAATTCAGGCCTTAGGAAGGAAGTCAGAACTACTGAAGCTCAGCTCAGTGAAAAGAACAGTGCAATATATGCTCTCAAGGAACAGACCAAGCATTATAAACAGCAGGCATCGGAGATTGAAAATGCTAGGAAAGAAATTGACAAGTTAAAAAGACGGATACAAGAATATAGGAAGTATGTCAAGATAGTTGTCAGCAGTGATTAAATTAAAATGGTTATGTTTTAAAGTATAATGTTTTCTTGATAGTGTTCAAACTCTGTTGGATGCACCTTCTGAAGATGTTGATGATATGATATCACGAACTACCGATCCAAATACCCTTATCACTTACATATCTGTGATGAAGAGGTGGACTAATTTTCCTTTTTCGTGTTGGTGGGTATGACATAAGCCACAAATAATAAGGAAGTTCATTGGCTCTAGGGAGATGGTAACTAGTTTAAATAAAAGAAGAGACTTAAGGAACAGAGTGAAGGACCTTCAGCAAGAACTCACGAAAGTATCTATGGAACGAAACTTCTTGAGTGATGAAAGTGGAAAAAGAAAGTATGTAAAACAAATAAAAATCAAGTAACTCCAGATAGTGCCAGATCTTAATCCTGTATTATTTTTAGGAAATTGGAAGAGGATTTAACAAAATGCGAAACTGAGAAGATGGCCCTGTACAATGAGATTGCTGAACTGAAGAAACAACTTTCAGGGCAGAAGTGCAGTGATTGTAGTTGTAGTAAAGTTGAGAAATGGTTAGACAATTGCGACACTGTAAAAAGGGACAAGTCAACAACTCCAAGTGAGAAAAAACTGCCAAGAGAAATGCCAAGAATAATTGAAGAGAGAATAGTTACAAGTACACCGATAAAAGTATGTATTTTGTATGTAGAACTTATTAGTATATATACCATTGTAAAATTATATTACAATGTTTAGGAAAATGGGGAGAATTCGCCCTATCTACCAGTTAAGGCACAGGGTGTCTTTGCTCTCAATGGCCAAGTAAGTAAACGGCGAGCTGGGCTAACTCTCGGAGCGTCTATTCTTTCAAAGAAACCGAGAATTGAGCAGGCAGCCGGGGTAAGAAATATCTATTTTGCGATACTGCACCATGAGTACTTAGATATCTGAAAAGAATTATTTTGCAGAAATCGGCATCGGCTAATATGCTTACGTATGATGGCTTCGGAGGACATTCCAGGCATGATTACTTTCCAAGCCCACTGAACAGCGAAAGGTTCAAAAGGATGAAAACTGACCCAAATATTGTAAAGAAGAGTAAACCGGACGGTGGGCGCAATAAAAAATTAAGCGACTTTGTAGTCACTGGATCTGACTAGGATGACACGTTTGGACATAGTGCTAGATCAATAAAACTATTTTTTAACTGCCTATTTATTTGCTGTTATCGTAACAAAACATTTGTAATGGATCTGTACATAAACAATGAGTAAGCGATTAATCAAAAGATTACAATAAGCTCAAAATTGAATAAGCGATCGTCTGGATTGTTCTAACAATATTTTTGTAAAATAATTTTTATGCAATATATTGAACTATTTATTAAATACTAGTAGTACAATGATCGATTCCCCCACGTATCCAACATTTCCCTAATTCTAACTTTTTATTAACTATTCATTTCCGTTAATTATTTTCCAGTTATCGTTGGAAAATGATTCTCCTGAGAAGCCTCCAGCGACTAGTGCACTAGTCAGTAGTTCGAAGCGTCTTCCCTTGAGGGAACATTTCATTGAGCCTTATCTATGACATCCATAAATTATGACCAGGATATCCCCTGCACTACTATATCGCAATGCCTATACGCACACATTTTGAGGCGTGTATTGCGCCGTTTAGTATACCAGACACTATGTAATGAAGTTGTTTCCCAATTTCGACCAATTGGCAATACGTTATTAACGGAAATAACTTTTTTGTTTCAAAGTCTGTTGTATTTCATATCGGAGTTTTTTTATCTCTCTAATTACCCTGATACGTAGAGGTCGGAATATTGTATCGTTAACTATAGGATAGCACGTCAGATAATGATTAAGTGTCGTGTGTAAGTCGTGTGAACTGACGTTTACATATACCATGGCAATAAGGATGATCCTTCAAGGCAGTTACGCGCGTTGCAAGTAATATGCTCATACGCCCTGATGGAGATTAGTACCGATTGCTTAATGCAACGATCAACCTCGGTTAAATCTGAAGCTCACGGCTGCTGCTGGATTACAAGATCAATCGTGGTTAATTAAGCGTTTAATCCCTCGGGCTAACATGGCTATTCTGCGAGCCTAGACTTTAAAGCGAAACGTGTGGGAGAAGTCGGGCATCCTGGAGACAAGATGCTCAAATTCCTGAGGTGATATACTTCCAATTTGAGTGAGATCCATTTCTTTTAGTATCTGAAACAGAATTTATCTCAGTGAACAAATGTAGCCGCAAAATTACTACAGTTACACAATATCGAGTGGGAACACTCTCGCTTTTAACTCTGACCGATTATTCCCTGATTGGAAGTTGCTCATTTGGAAGTGATTGTGAATTAATGAAACATGGGACATCTTTATTGCGGAATAATCGACTTCGAGCGATAATCGGCAGAGTGCGATAATACGTTTGATAACGCACAGGTGATGGGACTATATTATTGTACCGATCGGCTGGAAATCTCGGCAATTAGTGAAGTCGGCCCTCCCGGTTGACTGAATGACTGGCGCCAATTAAATATTCTTCCGCGTAATATAATATCGATGGGCGCGTATTATCATTAATCACCCGGCTCATTGACGCTCATTTCATCCTCTATTATCACTGCTCACATGGCTGGGCTAGAATGACGGGAGGTCTGCATGCTCACATTTCGAAATCGCCAGATTCGTCGACTGCGATATGCTCAATATCGAATTACCGGCGGTTGGGATGCTTTTGACTGGCAGTTTTCCGACGACTTTACAAATTGGAAATACCTAGCGAGTGAATCGGAAAATCGACCTCTATTAAAGCACCATTTCGAGAGAGCGATAGGTAATGATACATCAATGGGATTAATCGTGAGGTGTGCCTAGCTGGTGAGGAACATGTCTCCGCTAATAGCATTTGTATTTGCTATCGGTGTCTCTTACGTGACACCTCGAATAAGCCTAGCTAGTATCATCGGCACACCCACCATTTCTGCCACCTGTTTCGCTTGTTCCCCGTCGATTCCGTTCGCTCCACCCTGCCCGAATCGCGTCAGCCTTTGCACTGCCTCCATCAGATCCGTCAGCGAGAGCTGATTGTCCCCGTCAAAATCTGGAAATGAAGGGACATTAACAGGCTTGTCTTTGTCAACAATGTATGTAACATACATCCATACGATTCTGTTTACTTTTGCGCACAAAACCCCTTCAACACCTTTATTTATCGTATTGCATTATAATTTTGAATAGAAATATTTTATCGCGCGGCTTTCGAATATATTCGATACAAATGTTTCGCTTTTTGCATGTTTCGATGCAGTCTTGTTTATCTAACTTCAAAGCCTCTCCACTAGTGGTTGCGGCCGCACAGTTTGGTTTCCGCGGCTATTGACGCGGCGCCGCGCGTACCGTGAAATTAAACGATCTCGATTAACGAAATCGACTGCAGTCTCTTGCCCCCCCAACCCCTGGTCCCACTCCCACTTCACCCTATTTTCCTAATACTAGATAGGCTTTGTCGAGTGAAGAGGATTACACGACCTTCCCCGCAGTTACCCCTATATCCGGCCATCTATGCAGCCAACCAAGGACAACAAGAATGTTTCAAGCAAACCAAATACCCAGTGGAATCCCCCAAGCGACATATTGCACTGATCGAAATCGTATACGTAAGCTATACTACCAATTACCAAATAATAAAAATGCCCAAGTGGCGCGAACTTTTTCAGGACAGTTCTCGGAGAAGGCTGAGCAGATATCCAGCAAGTCCTCGAAGCTCAAGCAACCATCTTCCTCCGAGGAAAATGTCCGGTAGATCATATCACGAAATGGGTTGTGCTGGAAAAGTATACTAAACTAACATCGAGTCACTTTAATTTTTTGATCGTTCAATTGGCTGACTCACTTGAATCTGCGGGAACACTTTTGCAACTTCCTTCTTGGAAAAGCGATAACGAAGATCACCACGAAATCCATCTGGTACTATTTCGTTTAGAAGTCCAAAGATACTGTGTGTAAAAATGTGTTTAAGAAACAGGTGAAGAAGCAGTGAGTATTTTTGAGACTTTATGTTTTATTCATATATTCGTAGTTTCCTTGATCTCAAAGCATTACTCTGCGCTCTCAGCTATTACGCTAGCAGTATTTCGAGTATTCTCTGAAGCACTTACAGCGTAACTGTATATGAGTTACTCACTAGCGTATCTCAGATTTAGTGAGGTACGTCAACTCAGCGTACTCCATGAGTGCCTCGTAAGGGAGGACTTCGTCAGTCGAACACGAATTTCCCATAACGATCAGGGTTTCACTCGTACTACAGCTAGTCACGTAGAACATTGGGTATTATCAATGAAAACGCTGTTACTCGCTTATCAGTACGATAACGCGTTTTATCAGCTTGATCGTCGGGTTTCCGCGCACATGCTGCCTCAAATCCATCAAATATCTTAAGTCCTTTGCAGTTCTCGTTATGCGCTTCAACTATATTCCTCCTTTATTATATATAATAAATTCGTTGAAAAATAATCAATAATTATAATAGTTGAACAAAGACAGAGTTAATCGTATATAAAACCTGTGGTACATCGCACAGATTTCGCGAGGAAAGAAATATTGGTCGCCGGCTTACTGATTCGAACTTTCCCATTGCGCTATTTGCATGGTGCGGGCATTTAAGCATTACACTGTTATGTATGTACGCGCTTTCGCGCGACAGTTCATTAAGAGGCCACGAAATAAATGCATATTCATGCCGCTCGTAAATCAGAGACGGTCGGGGGTTGCGCTCTGGATTTATCCGAGGCGTACATACGTGAACGCTCAAGAGTTCGCTTTAGAACTAAGCGGCGGCATTCTCCTAGAATGCGATCACGTAAACGATTAATCGGATTCACATTCGCCAGCGTGGATTTCGTACCACTTTAATTGGATCGTCAATGACTAGGGTCACTGATTGGCTTGGTTCCATCACCATTCGATATGGTAACCCTAAGTTCCAAGCGATGACCTAATTCTTTCAAAATGTATAACGTGCGAGTGACGGCAGCATTTTTTTCTCGCGATTCTTGAATTTCATTGCACCCTGTTCCCGCCAGATCCCTGCTCTCTCAGTATTATACACGATGGCGAGAAAGTGTGCGTTTAACATACTGGAATAATGTAATCTGCATAAAACATGAGTGTCAGCTTTCACAGTGTCGCCCTTCAACCCCTATTTACAACGAACCCATAACGCTTTACTTTTGGATGCCGCTCACTCTCGCAATATTACCCGTCCGCTTACTGCTTTATGTTACTATTGTTCATGTTGCAGCGAGATTTTATCTCGACTGGACTTAATAATGCTAAAGCAGTTAACAAGTCAATCAGTTAACAAACTTTCAGATCTTTTCAGAGTTAATTTTCAAATGAAATTTCTGCCGATAACATTCCTACAATTAATAGGAGACTCTACATTCTGCAGTTAGTATTCTCGAGAACGAGATCTCGCCAATTTCTCGTAGTGGATAATCATCCTAGTGGTTTCCGACGTGGACACACTTGATGGTTGGGCCTAATCGTTTGGGTGTAAAGAGGGAGATTGGTTGGGACGAAATTTTCCCGGTGTACCAGGTCGGATCATTGGTAATAACACTTTGGCTGTGCTGGCGTACGCTATTCTTCTCAGTTCCGGTGTGGCAAAGTGACAAAGGGAGAGTGTGGAGGGCAGTGGTCGAGTGAAGCTGTTGTCAGGTCAGCTAACGAGTCAAAGTGGCTGCGATGATAGGCTCGTGTGTGAGAGGGGGAGTAGCGTCGAAAACCGGCCAATAATTATTACACGAGTCCGCGGAGCGGTTATTGTCCCAATTCGGGCCTCGCTTTGCGGATAATGGCTGTGCTCGAGAGGTCATGTGAGCCTGACGTTCCAGCATGTCAACAGCAACTATGCATCATCGGATGTCTGCCGCACGTAAACGCCTGTCTCCCGCCTCCCACCTCGCGATTTCCTCCACCCACTGGAACCATCTCGCCATCGCTTCCTCCGCACCCGCACCCGACATCCACCACCACCACCACCACCACCACCCTCCTCCACCCTCCACATCCCCCCTTTATATCTCTGCATATCATGTTTACCGCTATCTCGCTCTCTGCCGACGTACCACTCGCCTTATCCTGATCGCTTTGATTCGCTATTGTACCTCGATCCTACTGTATCGCTACTCCTGATCCACCCACCACCGGACCGACTTCCTTCGAATTCCCATGCAGGCGTTCCTATTCTATGCTTTTAAATCTGGTCAAGGTAATGTTTAAGTATTTCTTGATATTGTATTGAATATATTCGTTTTGAGGGATGTTCTATTTTTCTCGAAAAGATAGTAGTCGTATCGATTGTTGAGTAGTAGAAACGGTTTTGAGCCGCTCGGTAGAAGAGCTTCCGCCGAGTGTTTGCAGTTTTGCACCTTCTGTCTGTGCCATTGTTCGTTATCGTGTACCTTTTCACCCCCTGTTTGGCCTAGTAGCTTTATCTCGAGGCTCCGTTCTCGCTCTCCGTCTGTCTGGCTCGGCCTCAACCACTGAAGCCGAGCAGCGCACACCACACTGACGCTCACAACTACCCCTTCAACCCTCTCTAAGCCTATCCGACGCAACCACCCTTGGATATACGGGTCACGCCGGTCGTTCATAACAATAAGCAGCCGATGGTCAAGCGGAACCTCGTTAACTGTGAAATATCGATTTGCTCCTGGCTCGTCTAAGAAGGTCGAACTGATCACTGATAGATCGCGATTGATCGAAATCAAGATCCTAAGCAATTCCTTCTATACTTCCTCCTTCAAATATTATTTCTATGATTTCATTTCAATATTTCACTCAGTCAACTATTTCTGAAATCAAATAGATTTTAATACTCTGATATCAATGCGGAAAGTATTGAATAATAAATGACACAGAATCGAATGAGATTCACGAGTTCTGCCAATTACACACTCTGACAGGGTTTCGCACTCTCCAGTGTAGCTTACCACGATTGACATTGTGCCGTCGTGCCGATAACAATTCATTTTCGCTCGGTTGCATGCACGTGATCGTACTACCTACGTTGCTTAAAGAGCAGAACGCTTGCCGTTCTAATATGCCAGGAGCGATCAGCCTTTCAGTTCTCCAATCGTTCTGCCAAAGTCCTAGCTTTCTTTAAGGACTGTAATGAAAAAGAATGATGATGATTATACGATCGAGAGAGTTAAGAATGAATATTAGAATGAGGATAGAAAGAGTGGGCTCTCTTTACCGTCAACATCGCTGAGACATACCCTGGAAGCTTCGAACCAGCGTAGCGACGGGCTTCGAGGGCTCCTCGCTCGCGAGACGAGGGTGCTGCCGTGTGTGCAACATTCCAGCGATCGTACGAGGCGCACGAAGTGGAGAACTCGAGCCGGCTGCATATCTCTAGCCTAGGAATTGGAGTGGATGGCGAACGTGGGTACAATAGTTCGCATTGTATTGGATCTCGCCGAGTGATAGGGGCCTACCCTTCCATCCACCCTTGCTACCCTTATTCTAGCTAGCTCTACCTATTTCTCCCTTTCTCTATCTGACTACTCCTTTCTAACCACTGATTTCTTCTTTACGCACTTTTCACCACTCTTGTCGTTCGGGTTGCCTCAATTTGCTGCAACTTTCAAAATTCGTCTTAGATATTATGTTATGCGAGTTTTATATTGTTTTCAATATTGTATATTTTATAATACTCTTTTCATTCGCTAGGATATTCCTGCTCTGTTCTTTACACGAGAGTCCAGGAATCCCATGGATTCGGAAAGAAATCGATCAACGGGCAACTCGTGATGCTGCAAATGCCACTCTCTTCTCGTGAATAGTGGCCGCCGGGTGAGAAATGCTACTCTCTCTCTCTCTCTCTCTCTCGATTGGAAGATTTACGCCTTCTGACTTTAATGCAGTCTCGGTGAACAATGCACGGAGGAATATAATTTTTACTCGAAACAAAATGGACAGACTTACACGGCTATGAAATAGAGAGTGGGAGGAGTGCGGTTCTGTTTGAATAACGCTCGCAACCGGGTCAGCCCGGCTTGCGGAACTGTGCCACGCTCGAGATGAGAATGACGAATGAAGTATGTGAACAATGTGTAAGCGGGTGGAGGACTTCGTCCGCCGTTCATACTAGATGCAGCGTGCGACTGCCAATAATGGAATAAAGTTTTGTAGGAATTATCGGTAGGAATCAAATGCTTGTCAGTCTCATTTCATCGGATTGCCAGAAGGATCCTGCACAATTTGGTGCATTGAAATCGGCAATTGTTGGGCCAGCCATTTACCAGTGGGACCAGGAACGAGAGGGCCGCAAGCGCTCGAGTATTGTATAAACAATTTGTTCGGCTTTCGGGGCCAATTGCCAGCTATCATTTTCATACGATATTTATATGGATATCGGGCAAGCCACAGGGCACAAAAATGTTAGGTGGCCGGAGCACGGTCGACATAACGGCCGCAATGGTGAATGAAATTCCATCGGCAGAAAGGTAGCGTGAAAAATGGAATTACCGGTGGGAAACTGGTCTGCAGCTCCGCCGCCGGCTGCGAAGCGCTCCAAAAAGGGAGTTAAGCGGCCTTCATCCGGCAAATAATTGATGCACGCCAATTAGATTTGTCAGGGCGATCGTCGTAATGAAATCAACAGGAACACTGGCCACTGGACACCTATCCACTTGTAACTGGAGGATAGCCTCACATGGAACACGTAGATCCGCAGCAGAGTGCTGCACTACCCACTCGGTGTTAGATTTTTTTTACTTTCCCGAGATCGGTTACACGTGTGATCTAGTACTGCGTAAGATAGGGAAGCGGTATTCCTGGGATTTTTCAAATTTTCCAATGGCCGAATGTAAATTTGGTGCAGTTCGAATTGAACGGTTTAACCGTACCAGATAATACGTGCGGAGATGTAATCTCGAGAGTGATATTACTCGCACCCAGGAAATAACTTCGTATTCCCAACGACGGTCGGCATTCGTGGAAAAATTGCGATCGTCGAACGCGCGCATTTTGTGTCCCCTCCGAAGGAGCAATTGGAAATGGGAAATGCAATTGAAAGTATTACCAGGACACCTGGTATAGGCATGAGCGTGGCCGGCCAATGTAGGTGGTCCCGAAGCGGAGTCGCTAGCGTGAAATTTAAATTTCTCCGATACCGGACACCACTAATTCCGTTGATCCGGTAAAACCGCCTGCAATTCGTGGCGCACTTTCTCGTTAACGAAGATAACGCGATTCGAACGTCCCTCCCGCTCTAAGGGAACGAGCAATTATCGTCGCACTTATCGATGATCGTCGCCACATTCCGCACCACGTCTTTTTCTACTTTCAGGGAACGAGCCAGCCCTTCAGAGAACCAATTCAGTAATCCTATTTCGAATTTCGTTGGAACGCTTCCTAACTGGCCAGATAAAGTTTGGATAAATGTAGCACAAGTCGAAAAGAACTATCGACGACTATCAGCTAAGAATGTTCAATATCTTACACGTGGGACTAGTTTCAGTCAAGATCTTTTTATTTCAACACAATTTCTAAGGATTCTTAGATACTTTATTTATCGGCGGTTACAACAGGAATTTCAGAAATAACATTGTGGCATTAAGATCGATAATTATCACAGAAAGCTAGAAGACATTTCCCAGAAAAATCTTTGGTTCCCAATCGATTGTTTAAACTTTATAATTTTGACGTTAGAGCAACGAGTTCTTTACGTAAGATTTTTCCTGTTGGATTTTTGGGAATGCTGTCGACGAACTTGACACCTCCTCTAAGCCATTTTTGCGATGACACTTTTTCTGCAACAGAAACATAAATGATCTCATTGAAATCTTGCCTCTATAACTTCTTCTGTAAAGAATGCCAGATTATTATACTTACCATTGACGAACTTGGCTATTTCATTTGCAGTAGGATTAGAATTAGGCTGCTTGACAACAAATGCGGTTGGCAATTCACCGGCTACCGGGTCAGGTTTGCCTACGACTGCGGCATCCTTGACAGCTGGATGCGATAGAAGCACGGTTTCAAGTTCCACAGGTGACACTTGGTAAGCCTTGTACTTAATGAGCTCTTTTAGTCGGCCGACTATGAAGAACTGGTCGTTCTCATCGAAGTAGCCAAGGTCACCGGTATGAAGCCAACCTTCTCGGTCGATCGTGTTGGCAGTCTCAGCTTCATTCTCCCAATAACCCATCATCACCTGATTACCTTTGCAACAGATCTCTCCGGGTTGGCCTGCACCCAACATTTCACCTGTGGTTGGATTTATCACCTTAACTAGGAATCCAGGGTATGCCAGACCCACTGATTCAAAATTTTGGCGCCCCAATGCAGTCATATGACTGACTACAGTCAGTTCAGTCATACCGTATGCATTTCGGATTGATCGACACTTGAGGCGCTTCACTACTTCATCAGTTAGCTACGAATTGAATTATTTTTATCAGTTACTCATACCTAATTATATGCTCTTTAAAACTTACTTCTGCTGGGATTGGCGCTGCTCCGCAAATGATTTGCCTGATACTACTAAAATCGTGCTGTGCCACTGAAGGCTCCTTCGCCAAGAAAACAAAGACAGGTGGTACCAATGCCAGATGCGTTATCTTATACTTCTGGATATGCTTGAGAAAATCGTGACCGACGAACGATCGTGATATGACGGCGGTAGAACCATGTACAATCATTGCCAGCAGCATTCCGAATCCATAACCATGGTAGAACGGCAGGAATAGTAAGAATCTGTCATTTCGACGCACATCTATAAGGTTTGGCAACCTAGAAAGAAACCCAAAGTGGTAAGTCTTAACATTTTTTTAATTACTTAATTTATTAGCTTACCCCACATGTTCGAGGAATGTAAGGAAGTTATATTGAGATAGTACGACGCCCTTTGGTAAGCCTGTAGTCCCACTTGAAGCGAGGATTGCAACTGGTTGTTTAGAAGGATCATTTATCTTCGCAGGAATGTAAAGTTCTGGGTCGACATTCTCGTTACTTTGCAAAAGTTGCGTTAAGGTTGCTAATCCATCTGTAATTGGTTCGTCGTCCAATTCGATGATCTCCAATGGCCAGGATAGCTTCGGTGCTATCTGAACAAGTAGTTTCTCACAGCGCCGAGACGCGAAGACGATGCTGGGCTTGTAGAGTTGTAGCATACGTGTCAGCTCCCCTAAATAACATATCCACAACTTTTTTTACTCTAACACTTTTCCCACCACTTTCTTTCACTCCTTAACAATTGTTACTTACATTCAGTGTAAGCAGGATTTAATGGAGCGAAGATACCACCAACGAAGATAGTCGCACACGCTGGTATCATCCAATTCAAACGGTTCTCACTCATGACAGTGACTCTATCACCGATTTTTATGCCGCGGGCTGTCAAGGCAGTCGCTAGTTTTACACTGTCTCTCATAAGATCGCCTGATCGAATGTACTTGTTCGTCTCTGTTTCCAGCTGCAAATAAAAAGGAAGAAAATTAATAATGATACTAATAATTCTTGATTTATATTGATATTCAATTGAGATACTTACATATACGACATAGTTCCTATTGTTACGCATATGCTGCAATAAATATTCGCCCATTGAACAGTTAGGTGTTGGTTTCGCTGTTGGTCCATGAACGATTCGCTTCTGATGCGGATTTTTCCTTTGGCAGGATTCACAGTCGTTTTTGGTGGATGGCATCTTTTCTGGTGTTCTGTTTGCAACCATCAATATTGACTGTTTAAAGCTCAGTGCTGAATGATTCTCCTTCCAGTAGCTCCTATCGCTCTCGCCGCGTATCTCTTTATCTTGTACCGACCAACTTTGCCGGAATGCTTGATTGCTTCAGTAGCAGTGTTAGTATGAACTTTCGGGGCGAACATACAGTACAATAGGTTTCGCGAAGCACTGGAGCGTGGAACGATATGCGGTCTTCGGTATCCTATCGAATACTATTTGCCGAGGCAGATTGTTCGAGAAGAGAAGGAGTTAGTAGTATAGATAGAGAAAGGGAGAGAGAGAAAAAGAGCTTTGATAGGCCGACGATATAGAGTCGAACTCTTTACATATTCATTTATCTTTTTCCTTCTCATTTATTCATTGACATTCTCTGAGTCTGAAGTTTTACTCTTGCAAGATCATTCTCCTCCCAGCATCCATGGGATGCTGTACCACCGATATATCCACTGTATTACCAGTATCCGGAAATCCAGCGTCATACTTCTCGATACAGAGGCGAAAGCCTGTCGACAAATCGAGCTAGGAGAAAACACCGAGGCCGCTTGACACTGGACTCGCGATAATTTACAGGACTCAGTTATTTGCCGGCACAGCCGGCTGGACCGGCAGCCGTAAATATTGGTTCTCCGCTAGTACCGCCGGCATTTATCACTCGATCGAGTCTTATTCGTCGATAATAAAAGACGAGGCCACTGCACCCTGTTATATTAAATTATCTAGCAATTCTTTGCCAATCCAGTTCACTTTTGAAAAACTTATTTCAGAATATGTTTTGCACGCTGTAAATTAACTTGGAAACACGTGAATGGAATTGCGTCAGCACGTGATGATCATGCGTATTGAAATCAATACTGATTATATAAGAATAATCTTCATATTTAATTAGTCATTCCGACGTGTGTCTTGAGAAGTATGTGGAATGTGAGGAGCAATGATATGATCAAATTACTAACGTGGTGTTGGTTAATCCACGGTGTAACTTTGATGTATCAATATCGTATCGGGACAGAACAAGTCTCAGTGGCGGTAGCTCGTTGTAATTGCGTTGATGATCGCGGCGCCAATGCGGAAAATGGAATTACGAACTTGTACTCCGAGTGTTTAAGAGGAGAGGGTTGGAGCGAAGGGAGAAGACAGGAGCATGGGTATATCGAACGGGCACTTTAGAGTTCCTGGCTGATCAAATATCAGACTGGTCATCTGATTCTACTTAAGAACCTGGTAAAATGTAACGTTTCCTTGGCATATTGAAATTCCAGCAAAGAGATTAGTAGCGAATCCGACAAATATAACTGATAAGCGACACTATCTACTATGTAACTTTCCTGGCCGCGTTATCTAATTTTAAACTTAGTCAGCATTGACATTTTAACCGCATCTTTAATAATCATATTAAATTATTGATATAGACCCTAAAAAAAGAGTCTTGCAAAGTCATTTACATGTGAAATCCACGCGGAAACAAGATTACGGAATATTGGGAAGTTGTACTGTCATCGTAAACGTATGTAAGATGACTCAGTGAAAATGTGACTGATTAGTAATACCGAGAAATATCCCGAATTCAAGTGCGAGTTGTTCGGACTCCATTGCGCGTACTTCACGGTCAATCTACGCGGAGACATCCGGGGGAGAATGTGCGGCACGGTGTCCCCCTGGTATCCTAGGGGATGTCTTTGGACATTCATGCAGGGTGATAGCGGGCAGAGGAAGAGACGGGAATGCGTTCTCTGGAATAATTGAAGTGCTGGCCGGTAGCCCTTCTGGGTTAATCACGACGCGGACTGGCTATGAGAAGGACGCCCGGAGGTAGAGGCGCGCACGCCGCCGCCCCAGTTACGAACTTCATGCCTAATCCACCGCTGATATTTCCGCTGACGTTGCCCGTTTCAAGCCCTATCATCATCACTGCCTAGTCACCGATACCATTTTTAAGGGATCGCTGTCACCAATCTCTCACTGAATTAATTAGAACCCTGTCTTTCGTCTCCTGAATTCCCTATGACTTCTGAAGGACAATTTATATGCTTGGTGGTAGCTCGAAAATAAAAGACGTGGTTTCCCGCAAGTCATTATGGGGTTGAGTTGTTCCTGAATTTACACTTGACCACCTCGCTGGCACGCGATCCAGTGACCGGCGATATTTTTCCAAGGCTTATCGCCAAAGTTAATTAGGGCGTTCTAACTGTTTTTGGTACAATTTCGGTCTTTATTCCATTGATTCTTTGTTTTCTTTCTGTTTTGATAGTCAAACAATCGATTTATCTAGCGTTCGTCAAAGTCCCAGAACCTTGGAAAAATCGAAAATTTTTTAATCACCCTTCCCGACCGTTCCAGGGTCTGGTATTTCAGGCAGTGATTCAGTATTTAGCTAGGAAACAGTGATATAAATTCCAGAACCCTAGGTCAAAGTTCATTTTTTGGCCGAAAAATTCGTCAAGGGGTATACCCACAAAAATTTGCGAAAAAATGAATTTTGAGCTAGGGCTTTGGAATTTATATCACTTCTTCCTTGATGCAAGAAAACATTCCCCACCGAATTTCAGCCCCGGGAAAAGTCGGGAAGTTTGAAAAACATGGGAAAAACCATGAGAATTAGACGAAAATGAATTATTCAGGATCGGTTTTCCATGTGTTTTCGGTACAATTCCGGCATTTCTGCCACTGGTTTTATGTTTTCTATCCGTTTTGATACTCAAACAATCGAAATATCAAGCATTCGCCAAAGTCCCAGAACCTTCGAAAAATCGAAAATTTTTGAAGGGGTATACCCGCAAAAATTTACGAAAAAATGAATTTTGAGCTAGGGCTCTGGAATTTATATCACTTCTTCCTTGATGCAAGAAAACATTTCCCACCAAATTTCAGCCCCGGAAAATGTCAGGAAGTAAGGAAAACATGGGAAAAATCCATCTAAATCAGAAGAATTTGATTATTCTCGATGACTTTTCCACCTGTTTTCGATACAATTCCGGCATTTCTGTCACTGGTTTCATATTTTCTATCCATCTTAATACTAAAACAATTGATTTATGAACAATTCAGGAAGTGGGGGAAAAAAAAGATCGAGAAAATCTCAAGCCCGAATTCTTTTGGTTCATGTGAAAGAAGCCAAGTGGATCGTGTCGGGAATGCGTTCTCTCCTATCAAGAACCCAAGTGTATTCAAGCGGAAATTATCAGTGTCACTCTCAGCTCCGATACATTCGCTTGATAAGAGCTTCTTGCCATTTGGCGCACGTGACTCCGAGCGAGTCCGTGCGGCACCACCGTCTGTCACAGCATCCGGGAGGAAAAATGGTCCTGGTGTGTTCCCTGGCTTGAAGGGAGGAATTAAAATCATACCGCGACATAGAAAGGAAGGTGGATTTCCCGGGGAAAATTCCTTGGGTAAACTTTCGTGCAAGGCGCGTCCCTTTTTTGGCCACGCGGTGGTGGCAGTCTGTGCAGTAAGAGTAGGTCGCGTGCTCCGAGGGGTTGATGGAGTTAAGGGATGGGGGCGCGTGCCACTCTGATTGTGGAGGCTCTGCTAGAAGACGATGCTCGCATGCCGGCCATTCTTGGTTTCCTGGGCACGCTCGAACTTTCCACTGACTCATGTGTGTCTCTCCTCTCTCTCTTTCTCTCCCATCCTCTCTCGTCATGCTAAGCCTTGCCCGGCACTATCCAACTTAAGTGTACAGGATTTTTCACTCCAAATAGTCGTTCCTTCCTTCCGAGTGGCGTGCTCGGAAGTTAAAGCGTTATTGGCCGTGTCTCCACTGATTTAAGCAATTCCTTCAACCTCCCGCGTCCTATTAGGAGAATTAACGAAGGCTTTCCCACTCCGACACTTCGACGATCCTTCCATTGAAAGAGCCTGCCGCCACCCGAAATGGGTCGCGAGTGAATCTCGATACCTAATGGAGCTCGACGTTCCCCACGACGAAATCTCATTGGTGTTACGATGGTACTTAGTGCGTACGACGGGGATCACTGCCAAGATTTCGGCAATAAGAACGTTTTAAAGGGACAAACTTTTGGAATCTTTGTTTTTGTTGGATTCGCATAATATGGAAAGATAGGCTTTGTAATATCATCGTGTTTTTCCGCTGCTGAGTCAGCTTTCCCTAGTTTTTCCTATAGAAAAGGATATATAATAATTTATGAGACGTTTCAAATTATACTATACTCCCAGTCACGACACATTGATCATAGAACAGAGATCTTAGACGGAACATGTGTGCATGCGCGGGTTAATACAAACAGAGAGTGACATGTATTGGTACGAGACTGTACGTCAGTATTAGCAGAGACTTAAGGACACTTCGTCGAATGGTCCTAGAGCAGGGAATGCGTAGATGGATCTTGAGGAGTGCCGGAGGGGGGAGGGGGGAGGGGGGGGGGTGGAGTCAGTTGCAGCTTGGAGGGTTAATAGTATTAGTAGAAGGTGGGTGGTGGAAGTGTGGAAGGGTGTAGCTGGTGGCGGGTAGGATTTTGATAACATGTGACTTTATCTGGAAGTGCCTAGCGCGCAGGTACTCTGTTTACTTAAGATAATGGCAAGGTGGCTGGCTGGCTAAGCGTGGATAGAAGGGCGGCACACGGCGAACAGGATATTTCAGGGTAGCAAGCTGAGAAACCAGAATGCAACTGGAGAGAAGGATGCCGGAGGAATGGTGTTCTCGAAATAGGGGAAGAAAGAGGGAGCTAGCGCAGTAGGACATTCATGGGGGTTGCAGCGCACTCGAAAATGCCACTGAAAGGGGGTGGAAATCACAGTTGGGGGGCAGAAGGGCAAAGGGTGGCACACGTACGTTCGAGTACGAAGAAACCAAGAGCAAGAATCGAGGGTGGAAGTAGCAAGGCAAGTCTTCTTGGTGGGGTGCGAGACACCCTCACTCACTCCCCCTTGCGCTTGGCTACAAGAACTTCATTTTCCAAGCCATTACGCCCCGTCCCACTGCAACGTCCTCGAAACCCCTTTACCCCTTAAATTAATTTATATCGAAATTTTAAATGACACTCATCGGACCGAGCAATAAATAACGCTCGCACCCACCACCTTCGCGCCAATAGGGGAGAAACGACGCTAGCTTCTTCAGCTGATATTGTCACTTTTCCTTCCTTGCCAATTCGAATATATTACCTCGTACATTTCCTAGTCGATCTTTTACTTTTCTTGTTATAATCTTATCTGAACTTGATACTTAATACATTAAATAAATAAAGTACAATTACTTTAAACGACTAAGTTTGACTTTAGAGTATTTCGAGAGACGTGAAATGGATTTGGCTTTTTACCAGTTAACCATGAGAGCGATTCCCTCGTTAATATAACGCTGAGTGGACGGAGAATTTCGAAACTCTCGACGTTAGTGTGTGCCTGGTGCTATTTGAGATATACAGACGAAATAATACAGGTGGCAGGAGGCAATCGCGCGGAAAATCGGTCACACGAGAGAGCCGATGTAGACGCTGACACGGTCGGATAAGAGTCCGTTCTATAACCTAGCAGTATAATGGTACCCTTTATAATAATCGCTCTGACATTCCACTGGATTGGTCCTTTGGACCGACTGGCATGCACGCTACCCTCTTTTAACTTCCGGCTCCGCCTCACGAATACGCGAATTTCGGCTAAAAAATGTGCTGCGTCTGCACGATCCTTTACTCCAAAATCGGTGACTCACCATAAATTATCAACCGAAGGTCGAACTCCCCTTCAACGTAATGTCTTTTCAAAAGTTACCTTCTACGCATTGCTAATTCCTTTATTATCTTCAAAGTCTATTACGAGTTACTTAAGGCCGTTCACATTATCTTAAAGGATGTCATAAACAAGATTTATGGACATACAATGACCTTTGAATGAATTATCGAAATGCGTTAGTTTATGTTCAATATCTCTTTTCTATGAATGAAATTCAGTATTCCATCTTTGTGAGAAACGAATTGTACATTTCTGTGGAAAGAGAGTCAGCAGTGGGCAAAAGTAATCAGCATTCTGGGGAATACAGTGCGTGCTGTCTCGTCAAGTAGCATGTAGCGTGGTTGCAGCATGCGGTCAATGCGAGAGAAGGGCGACATAGGTTGTAACAGAGAAATTGTTTTGTCCCCATAAAGATGGGACGTTACAACCGCTGCACCTTTCGCATTACATCGGTGCAGCTTGTCCCGGTCATTTTCTGCCATGCACAACCCGCTTCTTCTCTATTAAGCGCCTGTGTACCATGGTGGGAAGCAGTTCGCAGCCGAATCGGCGCTCTCGTTTACCGTGTCATTCTCCGGCCGAACTGGTCCATCGAGCGGCGGATACACTTGACCACCCTCGTTTCATCCTCTCCTCTACCAAATTCAGATACCTGCCTCGACTAAATTCCACAGGCTTTACCATCGAATTCTTTCATCCAACGAAATCTGACTTTTTCTCACATTCCTTATGAAAAAATGAATATTATAGGAAGAAGATAAAAGGGAAGAAATCGTTTATTGAATATCTCATTGAAGAAGATTTGAGAACTATGCGGAATCAAACAGTTTATCGGAGAGATTCACTAATTGATCCTTGGAAAGATGTGAACATCCAGACACGGGATGTTCCCGTTCCAAGACTCGACAATGATAATTAAGATCGCTGGCAAGCAGGATGCTGCGATGGGGAAGTCGGTTAATTCGGTGATTTCCTATGACCCTGAATGACCCCGGTGTCCCTGCTCCCTGTCGTTTGACGATCCTGTACACTACTATCGCTTGGGAATGCTCC
The DNA here is from genome assembly GCA_910593735.2 of Ectemnius lituratus. Lineage (NCBI taxonomy): Eukaryota > Metazoa > Arthropoda > Insecta > Hymenoptera > Crabronidae > Ectemnius > Ectemnius lituratus. The sequence goes on along the minus strand of OU343039.1, from coordinate 13,548,812 downwards.
AGGCAACGAGAATTCCTCCCTGACCCTCTTACTTTGGCTCGCTTACTAATTAACTCGATCTCGAGGCGCAAATAAACACGTATCCGATGCAACGTTAATCGATTAAGTCTTTGAGAGAGTCTCGCGTATATCGGTAAAACTATAATGCATTATAGTCGGCGCAGGAATGGAATTTTATTTTCAAACTAACTGCATTAAAACTACACGCTAGAGGTTCCAGGGGCGTCGGATTTTTAAGGGGAATTTTAAGGGAACGTCTTTCCAGCAAGTTTTAAACGAACCATCAGCGTACGGATTTCGCCTGGCAAGTGGAAAATTCAGCGATCCTTCGGAGTTTCTGGAAGAGTACGTTTAATCGAAAGGAATTCCTGTCGAATTATTTATTTCAAAAGACGAGCTACTACTTCTGCTTTAATGAAAATCAAAATAATTAGAAGAAGATTACTTATTTTAGAAGAATTCTGATCTATGAATTGTTCGTAGTATCGAAAGAGTGTTTTGGCATTGAGTTTCATTAATTACGAGAGTCGTTCGAGAAATATTTCGAGTGTTGGGGCGCAGAGAGAGAGAGAGAGTGCGAATGTACACGTTTCCCAAGTTCTCGCGGATTTGTTTCTCCAGGGCGGCGCGGAATTGTCGAGTTTCGCGACAATGCGGTCGCCCCGAAAAGAATGGCATTGTGACCGTCACCGAGAAAGGCGTATTCAGTTTTTGTAGCTGCTGCCTGCAGGAAATAATTATTTCTTTCAAATGAGAGGGAGAGAGAGTGAGAGAGCGTTGCGTGCCGCCGCTGCCACAACGGCGCAGCTAGCGATTGTCGAAAAAATGGAGCGCAGCTGCGCTCGCTGCCCGATATTATAAATAGCGCCAACCGGAAATGAGTGTTACGTATAGACAGTGCGTTGGTCTTAGTATCGAGCTGAGTAATGAGGCTGTCATTAATTGAGTGATCCACCCTGATTAACGCCTGTAACAAGCAACTGCATCCGACTCACTTCTTAGGATTCTTCAACGTCCGAACTTCTCACATTATTGGTTTTTTGTAGCATAACACATTCATGAATATATAACATATTTTACGGTTATAGAGCGGACGTTATGTGGTATTAAAAGTCATCTGGAATTAATTCTATTTTTTCCTGGTGATATGATAATGATAAAATTACCACAAGATTTTATTACTTTTCGCTTGTGATGATCCGTTTTATTCCTGGTCTTCTTGAGTAGCTGGCACAAACAGAGTACTCACTGACACTCTCACCGTACCCGCCAATGCTTTCGGTGACACTGATGTCTGTTCAACACGATGTATCATCCGATAAGTACGTTTGTTTTTGCCTTCACCTTATCGCTACAGCCGTAAATTTTGTTATCACTTCGGCAGCACTTATACTTACTAATCAGATACAGGGCTGTTCACTATTAGCAAATAAATAAGATAGCGAGAGTGTGAACTCATGAAATTTCATATAAATAATTTGAATTGCTAATTGAAATTTTCCGACATTCCATTCTTCATGGAATTCACATTTATTCATTAATTTAAAATTAATATTTGATGGTCCTGTTGCAATTCAATTGGAATCAATGTCGAATTAATGTTTCAACTGTGAATTGAAGAAGGTGCTCGCGCGTCATTGAAAAGTCGTGGGCAGGACATTCCAGCGGCAAAACTTGCCTTCTTAGTTTCACAATTTCAAAGCGCTCCGGGTAATAGAAAAGTCGGGGAAGTTGTCAAGTTCCTAAATATTACCATTTTTGCCTCGCCGTTCCTAACGAGATCCACGGAAACTTCATTTTTATTGCGCTACACGCTCAGATTCTCCTTTCTTCCCACCCCTTTTCTCTAGGTGGTAGGTAAGTTTCAGGCTCGCGCGCGCTCGCGCGCGCGCGGTTCCACGCCTCGAAACTTTCGCAAAATGTACTCAGGCGCGCCGTTCGAGAATGTACTTAATAGTGCGGAATAATAGGAAGCAGGATTTCGGGCTCGAACTTATAGAGATATCACCGGGTTTTACGTATCCGGTCTGCACCAATATCTCTCTCTCTTTATAATCCAATCAGGCTGGAGTCAATTTTACGTGAGTATTAAAGTAGATCGACGAAGTATTCGAATGAAAATTACACACATAAATAATAAAAGATTATCAATTATTTATAGAATTAAATAAAGAAATCATTCGACATTTTATGAGATAGAATTTTTATAGAACTAAAAGAAGTTTCAAATGAAATGAAATAGAGTGACGGCGAATCGTTTTAGTCGACCGGTTGGACGAAGGCTGTTTACGAGGAACTTTTCTGTGGTCGGCTTGAACAGTGGGGCACTCGTCGTTCCCGTGGTAAATGCCAGGGCGGTAAGTGTACTCTCGGTACGGCACCCCCGGAGGCCCTGCTTTGTTGGAGGCCGCAGACCTCTGATACCATGGCATACTTCATCCAGGAGCGCCGGGTATTCCGAGTACTCGCGGCACGAAGTAGTTACACACTGGCCCGGGCCAAGGAAGCAACCTACCAACGCATTCTGGGTCCTCGTACGACCAGAACCTGTCTTAGAGAAGCCATCCTAGCCGCTCGAAAAGGATTGCCGTTCGCAATTCCCCACGCGTTCTGCTAGATTCTCTTGCCAGCGTTCTACCCTTAAGATAAATTCTCTCAACCCTCTTAACACGAATTATCGATTCACTATTAAGATCATATTATAATACGAATTTTTGCAGACAAGTTTTTCTATCACTTCATCATGGAATATCTTGCGATAGGAAAAAGGATTTCCATGAGAGTGATGTCGATCAGCCCTTTTTGGAAGCTGCGAATTTCGGCGGCAGTGTGGATTTCCTGCCACTTTTTGCTTTTTAATAGAATTTTAATAGAATTCGAAATATTTCATGGAAGTGCTGTGATAAAGGTATTGGGTCGCGTGCGATGGAGCGAGCTGCATAACGGATAACCTATGAATTCATTCGCTTTTTACAAAAAGTGATCGGTTGGTTGAGGGATTTTCATCAGGACACGTGTAAAATACGAATGGTAAAAGGGAATTTGTAATGGCCATTGATAAAAGTGCTAGAGGCGGAAACAGTTATCGTTTTCTGTTTTATTCGTAGTTGTATAGGATGCTAAGATTTCGGAATCTTGTAAGATAAACTATTATACAGGATTGCTAGTGATGCCTGGTGACTTGTCCGAGTTCGATAAGCCGTCGATGATACAATGTCTCCGCGGTTCGCTTGTTTTCGTGAATTTCACTCGGCACCGACGAACTTCGCTTCCTCAGGGTTCGATATCGGGCTTCTAATGCTAAGTACTCGGAATTGGGGACAGAACCACTGTTTAAACTTACACGTACCTACTACCAACCCCTTTCAGCCAAGACCCATATTGTTCTCGTGTCGAAGCGATCGATTTTCCCATAGTAAATTTCAAGGAATTATTACAAATTTATTAAATTCTAAGTTAAAATAGTAAGAAATATATTTTATCTTAGTTGAGTTTCGTTGTTACATGATTAAAAGTGAGATACTTTTAGCAGTGGAAACCAGTTACGCTCAATGATCAAGTACCCTTCGACTTTCGCCTTGGAATGTTCTCTTTTCACGCTTAAGGGGAGTAAACTTTGAAAGCAGTCGGTGTCGAATCTCCGACAAAGTGCACTGCTCGGCACATGTGAAGCCGCTGGCTGACTCTATGTCTGTGTGTGCAAGTGGTAGTGTGTTTCTTTCGACGATTGCGCCCGCGGAGGTCGCAGTTGTACTGTAAATCTCGAAGTTCCTAGCCGGTGCTAATTCGAAGTTCGGTGCACTTGCTGCACAGCCCTCTCTTCTATATAACGCTCGGTAGACAATCGCCTTCAGTACCGAAATGTCCGCGGGCGGAAAGCCCACGTACAATCCTCGAGAAAACTGATATCAACATTGGTGCCCATTGTTCTTTCGATGCTTTGTGATAGTCTCAATAAAGAATATTTCAATCAATCGTGAAAAATCCGACGTCAATTTTCCATGATAAAGCCGGGGAAACTTTCGGTCTCCAACGAGGTCAGAATTCTTTCATTCGTTTTGACAGATTAAAGTTGCCGAGAGTTTAGATTTATTCATACCTTTATTACCTTTCTCATTTGAGTCTATGAATTTTTATAATTTCATTCAAATCAATTTGTAATAATTGATAGTTCGATTGTTGATTTTCAGGTAGGAATAGTCAGTTACGAATAATTTCCTGGGATGATAGTCTAGTGGCAGGAACTGCTGCAACGGGGCACAGCCAGTTTAGGGGGTCACCCACTTTACTGGCAAACAACTAGTGCCCGAAACTACTCGGCAGCGTTGAATTTTGCGAGCAGTTACGGTTAAGGCGGCTATGGGGAACTCGGTTACGAGCCCGATATATACTCCTACGACCCACCCACTATGCTATATATGAACTAGGATTGATTGACATCCAAGTATACTTGCTGCCAAGCGTGTTATCGAGACACTATTATATCCTTTAACGTACCGTCAACATTATCGTCGCAATTTATTTCGTAATTTATTTTTTTTACACTCCCACTGAAACTACTACCAAGTGTGCCTAACGCAATATCCAATATTTACAGTGGCGACGTAAAAAAAGAGAGATTGTGCGAGCCAACCTTTTTTTTAAAAAGGGGTGCCTCGAAAGTTTGCTGGTAGGAATTCATTAGATTTGAGGAGTTTGTAAATAAATTCGTCCGCAACAGTTCACGTTGATATTATACCAATATGTTCAAGTTAGCTTTATTCATTAATCGTATCCTGTAAAACGGACACACACTACTCCTTTTCAGTGCAATTTCTCTTTTTGACTCTCCGTGCGTGTAGGGGGTGTGCTATAACGCGGTGCCGGAGGCACAGTTGTAATTAAATATTTCCGGGTTTGTCTTTGCGCCTTTAAGCCTGGATTTAATTCCAGTTTTCCGCACTCTTTTGATGTTTTCACCGTATGTTTCTAGTTCCTGTTTAATTTCAGCTCGCCTACTATTCTCGCCCGCACGACGTACTCGCTCGCTCTCTTTTCGTCTCTCTTCATCTCAACGTTTCGCAATGCTACGCTATTACTTTGTACCTGGCGTAGAGCCGGAACTGCGTACTCTGCCGGCACCGCTTCCGGAGCAAATATGCGCCGAATGTGCGTGCGCTTTGATGGCCAACGAATCTAGATAGAATCAAGTATGCCAGCCGATCTCTGGCATTCCAATTGCAAAGCTCCACTCTCGAACGTTGCTCGATTTTTCTTAGCTTCTACATAGCTAACAGAAACGAGAAACCGTTTCTAGTGGCGAACGAATAGAACTGGATTGTTCCCTGAAAGTTGTAGGATTTGGAACGTCGATGTTTTGACGCCGGACACCTCGGTTATAACTAGTTCGTTTCATTCTAACATTCGCTCGAGGCATCGTGTCATCCAGCTGAAAATTTGAACGTCGTGTCGAGTTGGGAAACGTTCTGAGCCTGGCAAATGAGCGTTCGCTACTGCTATGTATCCTGGCTTGACCAAAACTAGACAATATCACTACCATGATGCCTTATTTAGCCACATTCACATACGTCATGGATTAGTTTCAAAAGTGGCATGAAATTACTTTCGTGCCAACAAATTTCTCTCGATGACAGAATATGTAATATTCATAAAATGACGAATGCAATACAATTTGATCTACCAGAATTGAAAACATCTTTTGGAAAAATGACATTTACTTAATTCTTAAATCAAGCAAACTCAGTAGAAATCTCCATTTATTTTAGTGGGTTTCGCAAGGTTACAGCGGAGGATCAGTGTTTTCTTATCAGGTCTGTTCTAACGCGGCTATAAATATAACATCGATAAGATCTACCGCACGTTCCCAACTTCTGGCTGGCTCTGAAATTAAGCAGATCTTCCCTCTACTAATGCGTTTTTTAAACTCCGACCTGGCTGACACAGTACGTCTGTTTCTACTGTCGCTCGTTTTCCTTCGCGACTCGTTCATTATTACCCAAGGAACGATGGTGCATCGAACTTATTCTACTAGCGATGTCAGCCAAAATAGCTGCTTTATTAACCCATTCTTTTCTACATCATAAAAAACAGATAATTCCAAGAATTCAACATTAAAATAAAACACGATTTTCACACGAAGACGAAGTGTTTCAATTAGAGAGAATTTTCTCTATGTTTCCCAGCATCCGTTGTAAGGTAATGCAGGTTTGGATCACGAAAAACGTCGTTGAATTCTCGGTGGTATCTCGCTGGCGGTGATACAGCAATCAAGGGTATCGGTGGGCGATCGGCAACAGGAGGAGGTACACGTTGGCCTAATGGAAGTCGGCGTGACGCGATAAGCGGACTCACCGTGCTTTCTCGTCCATTTGGCCTACGAGAACACTTTCCATGTATGCATTCCCACACACAAACACACAAACACACACAGTCAGCTAACATTGACAGAGAGGGAGCAGTGTTGCGAGAAAAAAAGCGTAAATATTCATTTCGCTTTGGGGTTGGTTGCCGGCACTAGCGGTTCGTTGCGTCGGATCGCAATCACTCCGGATGAAATGGAGTCCGATTACAGGACGGTGACCTTGGACCAAGGATATATCTCGGATGTTGGAAGAGGTTGTAAGTTGAAAGAAACACGAAAGTTGTCGCGCGCCACGGGTATTCCTTAAGAAAGAGTGAGAAGGAAGGAGTTCTTGAAGCGGAAAGGGCCATCCACATACGGCAATAAGAAAAGAACACGAGCGAAAAAGGCTAAGCGCGGGGGTAGTGAACAGAAGGAGAACATCGAAAGAGAGAGAGAGAGAGAGAGGGGGTGAGTTTTCTTGCAAGACACTCTATAGATTCTGAGGGAGGTTTGAGAGGGGAGAAGCGAGAGTGGCGGGCGGTAAAGAGGGGAGGTTCGAGCGGAGGGATAATTGAATACAACTTGATCGAGCCGCGCGTTTCCACCCCATTAAATCGGGCTTAAGTTCTTGAGGGGGTGAGAGAGCAGGGATTCTCTCCCTCTCTTTCTCTAGAGAGAGAGAGAGAGAGAGAGAGAGAGAGCTGTTGAAAGAGAAGGAGAAGGAACAAACGGGGGGTGAAAGGATGCTGGGTGCAATCGGGGGTTGTTAGAGGGGGACCGAGAGCTTTGGAGGGACCTAGAGATAGAGTCGGAGGGTTTGGTGGTTACGAGCGAGAGGGTTGCCTTCCGCTGGCCTGACGAGAAGGCGAGAGAATGTTTACTGCTGCCCCAGCTGGGGGCCAATCAGCCTCGCGCACCCTTCCACGAAGCCTCTTAACCCACACACACACACACACACACACACACGCGCGCGCGCGCGCTTCCAGAAGCCAAGACGGAATAGAGAGAGAAATAATCTCTTTCTCTTTCTCTCTTAGCTCACTCGGTCGAGGCGTACGCCGTCGTACAATAGGAACGCGCACTCTGGCAATAGTTAAGCCGATGTCGTTATACTGTCGGATTATTCCTCACCCTGGCGGCGCGCCGTTATGGCGATAATCAAATTAACCCGCCTAGCATTTTAAAGGAGTCTCGCGCCGACGAGAGGGTGCGCTAGAGACTGCTTCGAGTCTCGAAGCCACTGCCAATTCCTTGCAGCTGGGTCCACTTGGATTACTCGGTCACCCGGTAACCGGGGCCGTCTCCTTCGCCTTTCTAACTTGCTATCGCTCGATTGCCTTCTACGATTGCCAGTTAGCAATGATTTGCTACCTGGCTTAAGATGACTTCTCTGACCGGTGACTTATGATTCAACTATTGAAATATAACTTGATGTCGTTTAAGTTACTTTTGATAATAAATAGTATATTTGTATTGTAATGGTTGTGTAGGAAGAAGTTAGAGAATAGCAGGAATTTTTGTTGGATTCTAATGATTTGAATTAGGATTGGATGTGGTGGGCCAGCATTTTTCAAAGTCGGGTTGGAAAGTTCTTAGCGCGACAGTGGGAACGACAGGCACGTAATACTTCCAAGTGCATCGGCTCGCGTTTAGCCCCATTGTCCCTGGTAAGTAGAATCGGCCGAGCTGTATACAAAATGATCCGATAGACCGGCAAGAGTAATTGGGCCACGACGAGTGGTCGCATCTTTAGAAAGTCGACTGACATGTGTGCGCGCGCGCGCGCGTGAGTTCCCCGCTTAATAGAGAACGATGTACGAAGTACGAAGGCAGACTCAGGAATGTCGAAGGCATCGAATTCAATGATCTTCATTCTCGCATTGGCTAACCGCGTAGGAAATGGTGCGTTAAGTTCTCCGAGTAACAGTCTCATGTATAAGATGATACATGCGAATCAGTTACAAGACTATCATACTCTGGAAAATACATTTCCACCTGATTCTCCGCTTTTCGTTAATTGATTTAATTGATTCATCTACATACGCCTGGCTTTTCTCCGTCATCACCTGCGTCCAAATGCACCGAACAAATGCATACCTCTTATATAACAACACTTATAACAAAAGTGACGAACTATTAAAAGATTTTCCATCGTTATCAGAATCACTTAGTTCTGCTCACCTTTAAATACGTAGATTTTTCAGATATTAAAAACACTGGGAAATTATTCTGCATCTACATTTTCATATTAATTTCAGGATTAATTATTTTTTCCCATCGAGAGTTCCCAGTTTATGTGGACGCGCGCGCGCGCCCGAGAGTGCCTGCGATTTATTGAAAGGACGGCGTTCATTTGATCCACCGTGAGTAATTACTGGTGGCGGACCTCGAAATTCGCTGGTGTTTTAAATCATTCCGGTGTACATATCGGACACCACGCCTGCACCTGCCAACTTCTGGGTAACCGTAACATCCGGCGCACACGTGATTACACAACATTAATGCCGTGATTAGATAACGCAGGGTTTGCATGTATGCACCCCACAGCTGGGAACGAGCTTTTGATCGGATCAGAAACGCGAGGTAGAAATGGCCGTGCAAAAAGAGCAGCTCGACATCGAAATCCCCTATGACAGAATGACAGGCATACGAAAGTCGGGTAGTTTTGCAATCAGTATCGTTCCTCGATGGATTCCTTCTGATTTTTACGATAGCTAAGATAGATATTCCCAATCACGTTCTTTCAAATCTCGATGACTCAATCGAGACACTCTTGTCCTCTACTTCTTCGTGCGATCGTACCCGCAAGCACTTCCCATTGCGCTACAGCCTTACAAGTTCCTCGTATAAAGGAATCTCTCGCATTGAGGTAGGTCTGACTACAAGATCTCTGTGACAAACTCTACTTAGACAATACACTTCCCTCGCATTTTCCCCTCATATTGTAACATCCTATGCAATGCGAATCGATTCAACCATTTCCAACAGAGTACATTCACCCCGAAAGATCCCATAACGAACTCTATAACATTAGAATTAAGCTCATCGAGATAATGTCAAATATCATCGGATCACTGTTCATGGGGAAGTTGGAAGCAGTAATAAAAGTAACCCTCTACGATTAACTCTTCGGTTCAAGAAGATCTCGCGGGTTTCAGTGATAGGAGCCCTGATGTTCTTGGTCGAATGCTAGTGTGGTTGAAACGCGAAGGAAGGAAGTAAGTAAGTAAGAGGTCGCGAGAAGGGAAGTGAGGATTCGAGTGTATATACAATCGGCATAGGACTTGGAAGAGAAGGACAAAGAGAAGGGTTGGTTGGTCGAAGGTAGAAGAGCTTGGATAGCTGAGGCTGGATTAGAGGGAGTCGGAGGGCTTTGGCGGATCGGTTGGACTCGTGTCTATGTGGCCCTCGCTCTGGGCCGACTTCTTGGCCGAGATTAGCTTAGTTACAGATAGCTAAGTCGAGAGATCCGGAGCGCCCGCCTGAAGACACAGATGGAGGAAGAAGAAGTTCCTCTTGGATGAGAGGGAATGCGGGGAGGATAGTCTAGAGATTCGGGATTCCAGAGTCGAGCGTCGCCTTCAGACGAGACACACAGCATCCGGTAGATCGGGGCTTTTACATTGGAAAGACAGAGAGAGATATATATATATATATATATATATGTCTACCTTCGCTTTCTTGAAGTCCTAGTATGTATGCATATACGAACACACATCGGAGTATCGTCGGCACAAATAACCGCGGTCCAACCTGGTAAGAAGTTTGATTATCTTTCCGGTCGCTGCGGAAGGCAAAGTGCCGCTGGCCCGGTGCTTCACTCGTGGATGCAAGGATATTGTGATCCCTCGGGAGAGAGGCTCAGGAGAGAAAGAGAAATAGAGACATGCTCTCTTGGCAGAAAGTGTAAGAGAGAGAGAGAGAGAGAGGGGGAACAGACAGGGAAAGAGAATGAGACAGAGACAGAGTGAACTGTGCCAACAGTTGACTAGCTCTACTGGAAGTAAGACATTGGAGTAACGCAATATTACTCGGCTCCACAGTCCGCGTGAAACCAGGAAAGACTTGCTCTCCTCCGCTTGGACCGAGTCTCCAACCACTAGCAAACAGGACCTTGCCAACCCTACGCGCAGTTAATTGCCTTGCCGATGCAGGATTAGCAAGCTGAACTGCCTGCCAGTCGACTTTACTCGCCGCACTACCTCCGTTCCTACCCCTTCAACCTTAAGATTGAGATCAAGCTCTGACAGTGACTTTCCCGGCTGTCCTGGAGAATCCTTCCAATTGTGCAAAGGAAAATAAGTAGTATAAGTCTGATTTTATAGTCTGGATTATCCTATATGAAAAGAGTCATTGTAACAGAATGTTTCATTGTAGTTTTAATGGAGTTTTGTACATTTTAAGATTACTTTTGTAATAATACTGTGTATAGAATAATATCGAGAGAAGGTTAGCTCGACTTTGAGAGATCAGGTATTAGACATATCCTCTGCGCGAGACACTTTGATCCTGTCAAGATGCTTGCGTCATCTTTGAGGTATTGATCTCCTCGACGGGGAATCCTGGATTCCAGCGGCAATGTTAGTACTGATAAATGGGATCACTTGGTCCTCGACTAGCCGCTCTCCTGCAACGGTATACTACTCGAGCATACTGATTTCGAGATGTGGTCACCGATAATAGCTAAGCCCTCTCTCATCTACTTATCGGGTAACCCTTCATCGATATCTGCAGTCGAAGACGCTATCGAATCTCAAGTTGTCCCGATCATTTCACAATAGGAACTAAAAAGGCTCTCTTTAATCCTTTCCAAGCGGAAGGTAGGTAGTCCCTGTTGTGGATATGAAATCGATTTAGTCAACGGGTAGAGAGTTTTGCGATCGGCAGAATCGTGTATGGTGCACGTCGAGCTTTACGCTTCATCGATTTTTCATTACGGACTGAGTGGTATCTAACCATCCAGTGCAGACTCTATTGAAACGAGTCTTCGTTACAACCGAGTTACGAGGCTCAGCAATCTAAGCCGGTTCATTCGTTAAAAAACAAAACGAAAAAAACAAACAAACAAACACAAGAATTCAATAGCCTTCACTCGAGAAGTTTCGATAACCCTATGTAATATCAAGATCTTAAATAGCGATCGACAATAATCAAGTCGATATATATTACTAGTTGAAATCTTGGGTTGGATGGCTTGGTAAATCGAAGAGGGGGAGGTAGTCGGTCGCGTGCACCGGAGATTTCCGTTGCAGGGCCAATTACGAGCGATTAATCACATCCGGCCAAGCTGTGCCTAATCAGTCGGCGATGGTAGATCGACTGGAGAGTCATAAAAAGCCACTGGACCGCTTAGGACTCCGAGGGTCAGCTGGCTCTCTCCGGTTCCACTATATAGTTCTGTGTTCTCGGTATCAACTGGAGCTTAACGAAATGCGAGAAAAGCAGAAAGAGAAGAGGCCAATAGCGGGAACGGATGCTGGAGCGCGATGCTGCTGAATTCTACGAAGGAAGAGGAGGAGGTAGAGAACGAGAGGGGTGGAAAGAGGAGGGTGGAGGATGAAAGGGTGAGAGGGTGAGAGGCTAGGCTGTGCTGACGTTGAAAGATGATGGTGCTCCTTCTCTCCGGCCGCTGCTTCCAGCATGATATAGCACCACCGAACCCGCTGATAGATCCAATTTACAGGGCGCCTTTAACACACACAAACACCAAGCGCTCTCTCTCTCTCTCTCTCTCTCTCATGCGCTCGCGCACCCGAAAGTTCTCTCGACTCTCCGCACTTCATCGGCTGGCTGGGGGGGAAGACAATTTTTAACTTTGCAAACCTTCCGCCTGGCTTAACTTGGATCCGCTTTTTCCAACCGTTGCTAGGAGAGTACCCGTGGAAAGTAGCTCGAACGGGCGCATTGTAATGACGCCCATATCGTGAGCAAGGGTTCAAAGGGTAGCCGATCTCATTATCTGCTTTATTAGCCCTGGTAATATTACTCTCTTGCTTATGCGACTAACGAAACACCGCTATGTTCTTTATAGTAGATTTTCGCATTGATGAGAAAGTCGAAGAAAAAGTAAGTGATAATTGTAATTTGATGAGTTGTGATCGGATTATCGTATCTATAGCAACGATTAAGGCAATACTCCAAGGGCAGAGGACAATTAATCCAAGCGGAAGCAATTAGCAGTGCATGGGAGGGTCGGGCAATCGGAACCAGGCGAGATTTCAGTCCCAGGAGGTTCGAACGAGCACCTCCCTCAAGGTGAGCATGACTTCGAATCGTATAGGACCAGCTGACCCTCCACGATTAATGATAAACTTAATGATCGTATCTAGTAGAGACCTTCTGTGTCCATTCATTCTTGAAGACTATCTTTTACTACAACCTATTTTTAATCATTACTTTCCCAATGACATTTCCTTTATTTCGATACTTTAAAATAATCACAAAGTTTTACTAAAAAGAGATATATATAAAAAAGAGTGAAAAATAGTATTAAAATTGTGGTGGCAGGTGGCGTATTGGGGCAGTTTCTATCGTAAAGAGGAGCCAAAATTGCATAGGGTGGATTTGCAGGGAGGGTTTGCCGTGGTCGAGCGAGGGATGTACTTGACGTATTGCTCCAGTGATCGAATATCGATTAGCGGACCACATGCACGCGCCACAATCCACCCGACACCAGTCGTAACTTGCACTCCAATGCTATATTCCACTAATTACCAAGGCGACAGGGAGAGTCCTGCGACTGGCACTTCTCACGCCAGATCTTGGTGGCGCGCATATCGCTCGAATCGCTAGATTATTCCATGAGCAGCTCGGCTTAATCACTGGCCGATCATTGCGGCCTCCCTTGATTCCCTTGATTCGTATATCCAATACTATCGAAATCCAATAGGATTCAACCAGGAAATCTCACATGTGTTTTCTTACTTTATATTATTAATTTTTCTTCATTCTCTAAAGTATTATTAAATAGAATAAAAAAGATCATAAGTAAGAATGATAATTTAACTTGGTATTACATATGACGAACTTTGTATACGAATCTTAGAAGACGAGACTAGGATATCCTTTTATGATGGACTTTACGAGCTCGTCTTCAGAGGCCGCGGAGCGAAAGACTGCCGAACTTTGAGGACATGTTGACTAGCGGGGATTAAAGTCGGGAACTTCCGAGGGAAAGATTAACCAAGTGTTCGTCATACTCCAATAAATCCGACGGGGTGGGGGAGGGTTAATGAGGACGTGCTTCCCCGAAGCTCTTCGTTCCTCCTGGCAGCTCCTCAACTATATAAACTATCCGGGGCACGTGGTTAAGACGTCTTTCGATAAGCGAGAAGGCCCTTCGGCTCTCCCAAGCGTTTCCTTCCTACGGACCAACTACTCCTTCTATAATTCTCTCTTGCTCTCTCTCTCTCTCACTTCTCTCCTCACCTTCTTCTTACCGACGACCCATTCACCCTTTCAGCACTTCTCGCCCGCCCTCGCTCTCAACGCGCAACCCCTGAGAACTTAATTGCGAATCACGGGGAATTTTTAATCAGGCACGCACTCCTACGCTCGAGTATTATATTCGAGGCTGGTTTGAAATTCTGTTTGCTCCGGATTGATTAATACCGAAGGTTCAAACTTTCAAAGTATCATGAATGCTCTCTGTTGATAGGAATTTAGAATAGTACACGTGACCTTTTTTTTCGGGGGGGGGGGGGGAGAGAAAAAGATATGATAAAAGTATTTCGAGTTTGAAAGGTAATTTCTGTTCTGTAAACTGTAGAAGTTTTAAAAGGAGTGGAATAATTACTGGACACCGATGCCTTGTTACTTGGAATGTTAACGAGTCTCCGTGGACGGAAATCGCAAGGGGGAACAAGTCTCCTGCAGATTCTATCTTAAGGTATATTAGCTTAAGCTAGTATTATATGCATTTTAATGAGCACCGTCCTTGCGACTTCTCGAGGAGCCTGCAAATTATAAGTAAACCGAAAGAGAAACTTTTTGGGAAACAATGGAAAGAGTAGAACTAAGTAGTATCTTTTCTAATGACAAAAAGATTCTTTGAAGGTCCTTGACCAGTAGGAGTTACTATCCAAAGAAACAGAAGAAGAAAACAGGGCGAGACTTGCACTCAGAGTGTTCCGTTTCGGTGGTGCTCGATAGCGCAGCGTAAACACAGCTAGACGGAAAGAGGAAAAGCGGAAACGCTCGCACCGACCAAGGAGAGAACGGTCGACGAGAAAACGGAACGGGAGCGGCTGTGTTTGCTGTGTTAAGTGACACTAATTGAAAGTTCAATGCCGGCATATTGATTACCGGCTAGACGCGCGCACAATATCAGACAAACAGCCCGCGGTAATTCGAGCTTGGACTCTAGTAAGAGAACGGACACACTTCCAGACATCTCTCACTCTTATTAGAATCACTTCCTCCTTCCGATTTACACTCTCAACACAGACACAATCTAATTCATTAAGAATCATCTAAAATCTATCTCTGATCAATCAAACACTTTCAACAATATTTCAAATTAAATCTCGTTATTCTAATCAACAATCCAATTCATCTTCATCCCATTGGAAAAGCTGGACTCGCGAATGCAAGCGAAACGGCATTACTCCAGCGGTCTCTGGTAATCCCTTCACGTGCTTGGAGAATCGGGCTCAAGCGTCACGAGATTTACAGCATCTCATCAAGCCGGTGTGCCGGTGAGGTGTGCAGTGGCTGGTGGGGGCAGATAGAGAGTGCGAGGTGTTACGAAACACCTGCATATACAGTGGCGTACAAATGGTAAAGGTGACAAGGTGGTGCGCGCAGGGCGGAACAAAACATTCGAGTGCCAGGAGAGTCAGAGAGTGATACGAGAGAAACGTTTGGATGCTGCGCTCGGAGCTTATCTTGCTAGAGAAAGAAAGGAGGAATTGAGAGAGACTAGGCTGGACGGAAGATGAAGTTGAACGTGTTGGACTGTCACACGTTGATATCGTTGGTGCGAGGAAAAGGCCAATATAAGCAGTTGGCTCGAAGCTGTTTGTGCAGCATCCATACTTTGGCAACGAACGAGGAGACTACAAACAGCAATGGCTAGATATATATCCCCTCCCCCACCTTGCTTCAGACACGCTTGTATACATTTCCTCGTCACTCTCTCCCTCCCTCCCCCCTTTTTCTGTCTGGCAGTCACCGAAGAGATATAAACTGAGTTTCTCCATCCCCACATCGAAATCGTTGCGACGCCGGTTCCTGGCCTTTTTTAATTTCCTGACCACCACCTGATAAGGCGCCCACTCTGTAATCCCAACTCTGCCTCTACCATACTCGTTTTCATCCTAGCAGTTTTCCAACCCTGCCCCTCTTTTTTTTTTTTGCCATTCAATGTCCATGCTGGCTTCGAGCCATTGTCGTTAGTGATATTCTTTCTCTTACTGATTTCAACTAGAAAGATGTCTCTTTAGAACCATTGAAACTCGAGAAAGAGAGAAAGAGAATACTGAAAATATTTGCAAGAAGAACTAGGAAATGCTAGAGAAAAGTGGGAGGAAGTGGAGATTGGTATCCCATCACTCGTAGAAGAAATCCCATCGCGTGGAAACTGGTTGCGTTGCGTCTCGAAAGAAACGATTGCTATATGGTGAGGAATTCATTGGGGAATTCCTCAGCCATTGGAAGCAGGAACAATTGACAAAATTTCGGTTGCAGATACCTGGGTGATTCTCTCGAATGGGAGAGCATTGTCGCGTACCTCCGGGGAAATTTGGGTGTCTGGACCGAGTGGAAGGCTTCTGGAATCGAAGGGCGAGAATGAGATGATACCGAGTGGTTTGGTTTCTCTTTCATTCGACTTGGTAAAGAAAATTGTACCTGTACAAGTCTCCTTTGAGCTTTCGTTAGTATTATTTATATACTAATATGAATGCTTGATGAAATATGAATTTTTAATATATTATTCTAATAATGAAATGATGTTGAATTCATCATTAGTAATGGAGAAACAGAACTAAAGGATCAAGGAGACATACCGTGGCTCTAAGGTGCACCCAAGGCAATTGCCATTACGTCCAGATGCACGTAAGCACGAGAACGTAAAACTATACCAAGTCCTTGCCTTGGAACTTAGTTAACTGGTTCTTCGGAGTTTCAGCAGCGACCCTTCGAATGCCAGGCTTGCGCCCGGGGAGCTAGTCTTACGGCCATTTCTACCATTCCACTCAATCAAGTCCTCGGCTCAGTTTTGAATTAACTTACTCGAGTACCCGATTGGTCGCATGAAAATCGACCAATTGCCAATGCTAACTTCGAGCTAACAATAATTTCTAACTCATAATCGATAATAAACCCTATCTTGATAATAATCCAAATAAATGATCGATATTGAAATATATTCTTAAGAACTTCTAAACCATTTGGACAGAGTACAAATAAAGGGAGACATTCGCATCTATCTGGTTGACTGCTTCAAACCAAGAGCACATAACTGGGATAGTCAAAGTTCCAGGTAGGCCTTACTACCAACTTGATGTCTTCCCTTTGACGTTACAACTCTCTCTCTCTCGGTTCTCGTCCACCGAAATTCTCGTCATCGAGAACAAAAGTTTGAGATACGCGGTAGTAGTTGGTTTCTGTTGCATCTGAAACCGCGAGGGTAAACCAAATGGTTGAGATGGTATTGATGGCACGCGGTCTTCTCATAGTCGTATTAAACTTGTCGAATCTCGATATCCCTTTGACAGTGTGCTAGTTACCTAAGTCAGTTGGCATCATCCTCGACCCCATAAGGGAATCGTTCTACCTAAGACAAATCCTAGTTACATTTCATACATAAAGATCTCTAAATTATTACAATCTCTTTTCACTCTTTCTCTCTTTCTGGTAGAGGACCATCGAAGAATTAATTTCTATCGCTCGAATTCTTTCTCTCTCGAATGGAGCCGATTCTTAGCCGGCTAATGGGATTCCCGGCGAACTTCTATATTTAATCCGCGAGTATAATTAGCGCCGGCGCCGGCGGCGGCGGCGGCGGCGGCGGCGGCGGCAGTGGCGCAGCCGAGCAAATTGCCCTCACGGTGGATGCTTAACGAAGGAACACAGCATAATTGAGGAACGTTGGTCCCAGAGAAGAGCGTAAGATTGCTTGGCTATCGTTACACCTCGAGAGAGGTCCTTTCCAACGATGTATCTTTATTTTGTTGCTGGGAAACACCCTTTTCTCGGTGGCAAGGATGCTCGTAAAAATTTTCGACCGGCTATTGTGCGCTAATTAACCGCAAAACTGTAGTATCAAGGAAAATCGTAAGGGCAAAACGAAGCCACCTGAGTCGAGAGGAAGATTTTCCATGCGGAAGCAATTACCCTGAGTATCTGGGAAAAATTGCCTCGGCGTCAATTAGTCATGTGCGAGCCGTGTACAGAAGGGTAATCTACTTTCTCCTCGCTTCCCGCCGATCGCTCGATAAATGAGGAATAATGAAGTAGGGGAAGTTAAAAACTGGAACGGTAATTAATATGGTTTAGTGTCCGGCTTTATTGCATTTGCGCCATCTACCTTAAGGAATGATACTGGCCGAGCGACCATATTTAATGTTTAATCAACTGTCCGACATTAATTGAGGCCTTGGAGTTTCGGGAAGAACAGTGGGAAGAGTGCTACCGTGTGCCTTTTAAAGTTACCTCTTAGAAAGTGAGCCATTTCAGTGCCGAAATCCTTCCAGCCGTAGTAGCTGGTTAGAAAGGATCTCCTTCCTTAGAAGACCGGACCGGCCTGTTTCCTTTGTTTCTTCTTCGTCATTGTCGTCCCGTGGCGGCCCTTTCTCCAATATCGACAAATGGATCGGGTATCCCAGTTGATAGAGAAGCTCCAGGGGAAAATTTGTTGCTTGCCTGTCCGAAATAAGAAACCGATATCGCCGAAATTTCGAGAACGCGCCACACCAAAGAAAGACACTCCCATTTCCTCATTCTAGCTTTCTTCTTCCAAGCTAGCAACTGCTACATTTCTGATTTGTCATCGACGATAAGAAATCTTTAATCTTCAATTTTTTAACAATCACTATTTTTTTTATTACAAACAAAAGAATCAAGAAGATCGTCCAAGAAATTCTAGTCCCTCAGGCATGGGATAAGCATATTTGGCGGGAAGACAATTCTCGCGCGTTCATTTCGTTTCCGGTGGGTAAAAGATAGGGCCGAAAAATCTCTCGATCGAAGTATAATGCTATCTGTCCAGCTCAATTCGATCGGGCGGCAGCTCGTTCGGTGCCTTCATCCCTGGGATGGTCGGTTCTCCCTTTGTTTCGTTCTCGTCACCGAGGCCCAATCATCCCCGAGCGGCTAGCGTTCCGTCGAATAGTGGCAAAGGGTTCAAGCGGCTCCCGCTAAGAAATCTGATTGTAAAGAACGGGCGTGCTAACGGTACCACTTTCCCACCAACGAAACTCTATCATTCCTCTCTCTCCTTTTCTTTTTCCCAACTATCCTCTTCTCTGTCTGCCGTTTTATTATTTCGACGCGTCGCTACCACCGTCGCCATCCTCAAAGAGATATCACGAGTGTTTCAATTTCGGCAGATATCGAACCGGCCAATGGACAGGAGCGATGCCCGTGGGCGATCCTTTATTTTATACGTTGCTACGTGCTCCTTCGGCATTCCTTACTTCCCTGTGTCCACTCGCCTTTGACTGCTCACCCTCTTCCTTCTCCTATCCCTTCAACCTTTCCTACCCCCCGCTTTTGCGTTCACCCTTTCCAAGTTGCAAGACTTTTGGGAATTGCAGGTCCATGGCTTTCTTCTTTGATACTAGCAAGATTTCTGTTAGTCTGATAAATGAGATGTTCATACTAAAACACAATCGACAATGACACTATTCTCTATCCATGAAACCGACATCGGTTTCGCATCTCCCACAGGAATTTAATAATCACCGGCTCTCTAAATAGCCAGCTTTTGGCTAAACCTAAGCCGAAAGTTCGTCCGTTGCTGGACCTCCATAGAAATTATTGGCAAACTATCTCTTGCGGCTGGATTCCTTTAAACTAGTTTCTCCTGTACGCTTGGACCCATTATGTGTATCCCGCAATTGCAAGACAGAGGGGAATGTAAACGCGGCCCTGGTTGGAAGTTTAAACATTTCGAAAACTTTACCATCCTCTGCGATTTGCTGAAATTCTGCGGCAACTTTCCCTGGCTCGCGGCACGTCATGGCATACGAGAGAGTCCCTCTTTTCCTCTATTCGAATGTAAATCAATTTTTTTTCGACCAATTGGGCACACATTGCCAGAGAGTGATTGTGTGAGTTTGCCTTTTGAAAACCAGTCGGCAGAATGAATGATTATTCGCCAATGTAATCCTATTCACGGTGAAACGCTTGGCAAACATATTTTTGAAACCATTGAAATCCCTGGCCGCGTTTTCCGAGACCTTTTCCACCAGTATTATAATCCCAATTACTCTACCAGGAAGGAATAAGTTATTCGGAAAATCCATGCTTTTATATTACATCCATGCTTGTACAATGACGATCTTGTAAATGGGGTCGAGTTCTATCAGGTAGAAACTAGTAGAAACAGACGGGTTTAAATAAATCGCTTCAAGTAGTATAAGTCAACTATACGCCAGACAGTCTTTACCATACGCATCATTCCATTTCTTTCATATTACAAGTGTACAACATTACCATTAAATCATTCTATATCCATCAATTACCATTGCCATTCCTAATAACCCGAGTAAACAGAGCGCAAAAAAGAATGATGAATTGCAAGTGGGCAGACAGGCAAAAAACTGACGGGGCGACATAAATCTAGCAGGAAAGAAATCCTGTGATACGCCATAGTCCACCGGGAATTCCACATGTAACATTGCAAGCCAGGCTTGATAATTAGCATAAGCTCAAAGTTAAACTGTAACGTATTATCACCAATATGGAGATTGGATTATCCGAGTCGTTTGTGTGCACTGTCGAAAGGTTTTGACACGAATTTATTATTTCCCAACGAAACAACGCTAATAAATGACTCCTAATTAATTTATTCTATGTACACACGAAAGGTAATACGATCCGCGTGAAATTCAGGTGTGTCTGATGAAGGAGCGAGTGAGAAAGCTTCTGGTTTCCCATTTATGGGAAAAGGATGTGGAAACGAGTGGCCCTTGGGCGCTGCCGAAAAATCCCACCCGAAATATACTATGCTCCCCAGCACTTTTTTCACGTGTACTCACCTCGAAGAGATAAGCACGTTCCACCGGGAATTACGACACGCCGTTCTTCGAGAACGTTCAGCCCCGATACATTTTATCCAGATTTACCGAGCAAATAACCCCATGGGAAGGCAGCGGCAGTATAGGCGAAGTCCAGCGCGATTTGTATATCACATTAAACGATGCACCTGTCACAAAGTCGATGGCAGAGAAGCTTGAAAAAAAATATCCGCTCATTTTTTAAGCAAATCTGCACGAGTCAGGCTTTGCTTCGCTAGATAGAATACAAATTATAGAGTTTACCCTGTGCAGCATTGCCTCATTATCCAAATTTTTTTCCCACCCCCCCTCGAAAATCGTCAAAAGAGCATGCGCGATATATTTACAATACCAGTCATAAAAGACTCGTCAAAGATTAAAATCCCTATTACCAGAATATAAAAACTCACGTCACAGATGAGAATGAAATAATGAATCCTGGCGAATCGGTGGGACGCGTGCGAAGGCTTTTAAAAACGGTGCAGGGATTAGGACAGGGTGCAGAGACGGAGGCGTGCGCGGGCCGATTAGGGGATCCTGCGCGGCTCCCGGACTCTCCTCTGTGTACTGGGATCCGCAGTAGTGTCAGTCAGTCAGCCAGCCAGCCAGCCAGCCAGCCAGCCAGCCAGCCAGCCAGCCAGCCAGCTATCCCGTCAGCCAGCCAGCAGAGCTATCGGCGAAAGAGCCCCACTCGCTCGCTTTTCGAAAAGGCACGCCGCCGTCGCTGCAGGAGTGGCTTCGCGCCCCCGTTGCTGGGGTGGGTTGTTCGACAATCGAAAGGCGAGTGAGAGAGAGATAGAGATAGATAGAAACAGAGAGACAAAGATAGAACTATAACAGACGAAAGGAAAGAGAGAGAGAGAGAGAGAGAAGGTTTTGAAAGCCTCTAACGAAAGAGACAGAGAGAATTTAGTAAGAGGGGAAGGAAGAGGTGTCCCACGAAGTGAGAGACAGGCCGTTGAAGATACCGCAGGTTGCTGCAACGAAAAGAGAGCGAGACGGGATCGAGAGGCTCTAGAAAGGGAAGCGAGGGTGCAAGCGAGCAAGTGCGGAGGCTAGCAGGACTAAAAAGGAGAACCGGCGCGGAGAGAGAGAGAGGGAAGGTCTGTTAGAGGAGGTGAGAGCAAGAGCTAGAAGAGGGGTGGAAGAGAGGGAGTAGACTACCCTCGGGAGGGTTGGAAACGGGACCGCGCGTTCTGGAAGCAGGCTAGACCGAGATCGCGATATAACCGGAGGAAGTGAGAAGCCGGCGCCGAGCTTCGTGGCGGAGTGGAGAGAGGGCCGAGAGCGGAGGGATGGAGAGACCGTGAGAGCGTGAGAGGGTAGCGATTGTGCTACAGTCGCACCGCGACACCCCCACGAGTGAAACCGCGCGCGCGTGCCGAGCTGAACTGGTAGCCCCTTTTGGCCCCCGTGTGAAACACGGCAAGTCCTCTTCGCGGACAGTGCTATGCTTTTAAGGCTGCAACCAACCTTGCCCACCATCGTCATCGGACTCGCTCTTCCTTCACTGCTTTCAACCACCAACGGACTACTCTATCCTGTCCGAGTACAACTTTACTCTACAACCGAGCTTTCCAGACGGTAAGTGGCTAATCAAAGACAGTTGCAGATAAACTCTCATCCTTTCAACTATCTACGAGTTTACTACACTCGAAGAGAACAAAAACAGAAAGACAGAGGAACAAGTGAGGGTGAAAATGTCTTATTGAAAGATTTGAGATTGTGGAAGAGACTGAAGAAAATACTGGGCGAAATAGTGTATCATTCGACGGAGACCTGTTGATGATTCTACTTAACTACCGGCTTTATCCTCGACCTCGCTTTTGGCTAATCCCTCACGCAAACCTCCTACGAGGGTTCTAAGGAGGTCCTAGGTCAGTTAGTGTGTGATGTGCACTGTCAACCTTGTACAAGTGCTTCATAGGCGTACGACGAACGAGACACCAATTTCGCGATGTGAAATTAAACCCTACCGTTTGATTAGATTTTTAATCAAATTCTGGCCATGAAACGGTTATATAGTTTTAGAGGGAAAAAGTTTAGAGCATCGTAAGAAACATTGGACAATTTTTGAAATAATCACGACGGAAGGTGGAGATTGGTCGTAAGAGTTTTTGGGGGAGATTGAAGGGGTGATATTCTCCAAGGACTTGATAGTCTACTTGACGAGAGGTGAATCATGATGAAGTTGCAAGTTATGAAAAGCCAGACAGGGTGACCCTTTGGTACGGAAGTAAGTTCACGAGTCCCATGGGAGGGTTTTCTTGTGGCATATTTTTCGACGTCGCGCGCCTTAGATGGCAAATTGCCGAGTAATGGGCTCCGACAGAAACCTGTTGAGGGAGAGGTAGGCAACGGGTTATCTTAAACTCCGAGTCCCAGTTGTTAGCTTGTCCATGGGCCTCAGATTGATTACGACGTGCGGCAAAGTCAATTTAGAATAACGAGTCTTTCCCTCCCTTAATCCTATTACACTGCAAACTTTCTTCAGTCGAAGTCGAAGGCTTGGATGAGATATTAACTTCAACTTCACTTCGATCACCATCGAATCTAGTCGTATCGACTTAAAGATAATACTGCTCGAGTTACTCAATTGGATCAATTGTGGAGTGTGAAGTGATTGTCGCAACTGGTCCAGTGCGTTCGATATATCTTTACGAGATTTCATTGTGTCGATAGCGTTCGGTGTGCATTAAAAATTAGCATAAAAGAAGACGCGCTCGCGCGCGCGCGCGTTATTACATAGATGCTTCTGGACGTAAAAAGAGCAAAGGCTGAGAGACTCGAGAAGAGTGCGAGGAAGGTTGGTAGTGAATGCGGGACTCACGGCAGCCGGTGCAACGGAACGGAACACGGGGTTCCTTTTGTTCGGGGCACCCTCCACCAATTCATTCAGCGGCGACGTACACATCCACCCTTTTCCTCCTACGGCCAGCAGCCTCGTTTCCAGCACCTGTGCACCAACCCTCCTCTCTCTACTCTCCTTTGGAGAACTGCCAATGACTTCCGGCTGACTCGTAAAACCTGTTGATGATGCCTGACACGCCACTACCCTTTCGTGCTTACAAGTCACACTAATTTTTTTCTTCCTACTTCTTCGTATCCCTGACAAGAGAACGTAGAAAGCAAACCAATAACATTCTCCCCAAGTAACACACACACACACACACACACACACACACACACACACACACACACACACACACACACACACACACACACACACACACACACACACACACACACACACACACACACACACACACACACACACACACACACACACACACACACACAATTCTACCTTAGAAAGTTATATATATATATACATATATAACTTCCTCGAGGGTTTCAAATTCCCTTGGAACAGTGGAAGCTGCCATTCCCTGAAAATAATCGCGTAGATCCGGAGCGGTGCGCCGGAAATTAGACGCATAATTATCGCAAGTATCAAAGTTATAATTACAAGTTGTTGGTAGCGAGCGAGCCCTGTATTTACTGGCGCAATTCCGTCGGCCTCCGAAGGGGTGAGTGAGTGCAAAGAGAGGGTGGGATGGGTGTTGGGTGGGATGGATGGTGGCGGTGGTTGAGAGGTCAGGATTACTAATGAGACAAAGTTTAAATAAAGTTAATTTGTCGCGATAACTTCATTGTTACATCTCGAATAACATATTCATTATCGCGAGCTCGCATCCTGATTAATCGTGTTAGTTGGCCTACGAAGCGAGTCGTGGTGGAGGCGCGAGCGAGCGCGCGCACGTTTAAAATCAAATAGAGTTACTCGTGCCCGTTATTGTTCCCTCGGGACAATGTAGGGACTCTCACAGCCTCTCCCCATACGCGTAATTAACTGTATCAGCGAATGCGCAGGTATTTCCGCTCAGTATGCACAAAGGTAAATGGTAGAAACAGTCGCGCTCGCTCGTACGTCGACTTCAACTGATTTTTCACTAGTAATTGCTCGGAGATTAGATTATTGTAATTTCGAGATTACATGGGTATTTATTTATTCATAATAGCCAATTGGCTCGATCGAATGGAGCATGAAACTGATAGAAATTAATCCAGTGGTTACCCTGGATAAAGTCCAACTAATTATTTCATTGGAATCGAACTTCCATTACTCCACGCTCTATTTCTTTCTAGTATTGCTTGTTATCAATCGAACATTATTATTTTTCTCAATGTACCTCGAATACACATTGGCGATCGAGGCCAGAGATGATAGATCGCTCGATTAGACAAGCCGGTAATTGGAATAATCGAAGGAAACTGGACCAAGTGAATCGACAGCGTTCCATTCCCAATGTCGGACAATAAGATTTCAATTTCCGAACCAATGCACTCTGATCCTTCACTATTCCTCATTTTCGTAGTGTAAGAGAGTAGTTCAGTTTCCCCTTTTAATTCCTATTGCATCGCCACATCAAAGAGACTCGAAAACAAAGCAAACCGATTACAATGCATTCGAGAGTCCCAAAAATCTCGTACATGCATCTGCCAGTTGCCCTTCGATTCAGTTGATCCTTTGAAACACGCACTGCAAACTAGTCGTCGATTTTTAAACCAGTTGAGCTCTCAAACCTTCAGAATTTTAACACGAGATTTTCCCCACACGAGAAAAAAAAACCCTGAGCTTAATTGGACGAGATTCATATTAATTGCTGCATGAGAATACTGGAATTCAACATGAAATCGTTGTACCTTCGGAAGCAGCCACTTTATACTGGAGATCTTGGCAATGCATGACCTAATCCTTTCAACTGCGCAGACCCTGTGTAACATACACGGATGGCGCGCTAGCTAGCTCGCCAATTCGCCTGCATGTTCGCGAAACTCTGCTCTACGTATATAATTGGCGTAACGCGAACTTGCCCTGTATGTATAAAGATGAAGTAATATCGTGTAGATAGAATCCACTATCTCGAGAAGGGTTCGAGAAGTCGCTTGTTGGCAATTTTCGTAATTGCTATTAAATTTACTTCCGTCGATCAAACGAAATAATTGCATACGTGAAACAACGAGAGAGTAGATAGGTATCGTTGGTAAATTCTGTTAGGAAGGTAGGAGCACGTTCCATTGCTTCGTTTGGGATTTGTTTTGTCGGTGAGAGAGCATTTTGTCTGCTGGCGTCTCCTTAATTATTTCTCTCGCATTCTATCTTCCTCTTTTACATCAACAGCATCCGAAAGCCACCAAGTAGCTCCGAGAGAGAAAGATGCGAGTGAACATTCTTCTCGCGGAGACGTTTCGTTTGGCCGACAGCCATGTTTCTTTCCAGTGCTAGAAGCGGCACGAATTAATCGTCCGGCACACTCCGTCGTCACCGGGGAATTATCCAAAGCGAGCTCGATAAAAAACAGCCCCGGGAAGAGGACAGCTAGTTTCTGTCCTAACGGAAGGCCGCCGGTGCTACTTCCAGGGGAACTTGCATTTTTCATGGGGTTGACAGGGCAAGAAAACGGACGGACTCTACCTTCGCGTTTGCTCAAAACAGGAAATGGATAAAGAGCGAACTTGCTTGGACTTCTTTCTTCCTGTCTTGTGTATATGACTTTAACTGGTACGCGCGAGCCATGTCTGTTTTTCCTCTCGTTTCGTACGATTTACATGCGAGTCACATCATATCACAGCTTCATGGTGACAACATCACCCCAACAGCTTTTCTCTTCTCGCAGGTTTCAAGAGCCTTCTTTGACGTTGCGCGTACACCCTTGCATAACTGCCGATGCGTAAAGTAAAAGAGCCAGAAACGAGGGAGTAAAAATGTCCTAGGTCACATTCACATTAGACGTATTATTACTTTAAATTAAAAATATTTATAAGATAATATATTATATTATTATCGAATCGTAGACTATTCTTCTATTTTAATAATGTAACAGTTCACCGTCGTTGGTTACTGACAGTTTACATCCGTCGTGACTATCATTAAGCATCCTGATGCAATTTTCCTTGTGATAGGAAAACTTTTCCAACTTGTAAAACGATGGATTGTCTGTGTGCGTGTATACTATGTATATGTTGTAGCAGGGTGAGTAGCGGAGCTTTCAGGAGTTCGCTCGATCCAAATAAAATATCGGAGGTGTTTGCGCAGTCGAGTTCTTTGGAATGTCGGGTATACATGTCTGCTTGATTACGTTCCCACTGCGCTGCTTGATCAAACATCGCCAGGGTCCCATTAAAATTCGTCCTCCTTCAAGCAGGCAACGTTCTCTTTCTCTTTCTCTCTTTCCTTCGAAGGGATTAGTTTTACTCGTCCTTCGTAAAATCGAGAAAGTCAGTCGAGCGAATCTCCCTTTTGCGTTACTTCCTACTTGTTCCTTATATTTTCTCATGTCGCTCTCGATCTGAAAATTGGCCGGCCTTTAGTGAGCGAAGCTTCCACTGTACGCGCTGTTAAAGAATCCACGTGGCGAACCGCTCGAGATTCTAGGCCAAGAGTAGAAGAATGAAAGGCACGCCGTACCAGCCGCTAGAAATGCCGCTCTTTATCCGCTTACGCCGCTAAAAGAGGGCAGTATTTTTTCGAGCAGCGGAAATATCCTAGATACTACGTTCTGTATCGCTGACACACTGATGCGGATATATCCGCTTAAGCCGTCTGCGGCCTTAAGAATCGACGGTGACGTTTCTTCGGAACTTCCATTCTTCCTCCTTTTTTTTTTTCTCATCCCTGAGAAAAAGCTTTATCGAGCCTGCTAACCGGATGGATCTTGATGGCAAGCTTAACTCCGATTTCACTTGATTCTCTGATCACGAACGTATCTAACCACAGACTGGTTAGCTTGACCCATTGTCCGATAGGTTGGAGTTTTTGTGCAAATGTAAGATTAAGGTTAAGATGGAAAATATTGGTAGAGGGATGTTACGTCCTCTTTACTATCGATCGTTTCTTATTGACATCGGAGATTGTCCGTTTGCTTTTTCCTTTCTCCATTTACATGAATCCAGCTTCTCTCTTCTATTCTCAATTGAAATGGAAAGTCATCTTGCTTTTCGAGTTTTCTCGACTCTCAATGCAGGATAGAAACGATTGATGCAATAGATCGATCTTTATCGATGTACACAGATATACATGTGTCGTGGTGAATGTCAGAGGATCGTAAAGTTTACTTTCGTTTACGTTTACCTTGCTGAGGCTTCGGTTGGAGTGCAGCTCTCTGCGGACGACAGGCCATCCCGCAGCCTCCGCTGCTGTCTTCTCCTTGAGTGGTGAGATCCAAGCGATCTCTTCGAGCAGCACTCGATATCCCCAGGAATGTCACATACTCGAACCTCGACCAGTTGCCCTTCCGCGTTCGCTTCGCACTCTTGTCTTCGTCAAGCTTGACATGCCGATCGACACTAGCCGATGAAAGTTTCAGTCGGTGACTTTCCACTCGGTGAAGATACTCTTGCTGACGTTGCCACCCAACGATAATTGCCTTGAATTCGATCGAACTCTATTCTTCTCTCTTTCTTCTCTCTTCTTTCATTCTTAAAATTTTCTATCTCAAGAAGTAGATCACTTGGGACTGAAATATCTGTTATCCCAAGAATTCCTTTCTATTTTCGTTCAAGACATTTAATGCATCTAGAGATTAATTATTAGTCATCCACACTGGTCCATTTGGAGGATGTTCGAGATCGTGGATATTGAAATCGAAATGTTAATCGGGTTTACTTAAGATCTGTGAAAGGCTTGGATATTCAGTAAGTCTGTCGATATCCTCGATATCTATTTCTGACTGGAGTGCTTCTTCTTTAGAGTACTTTTATAGTACAGAACCTTCTTGAAGCTCTACTTGGAAGAACACTCGACAGTACTCATCGACAAATGATCCGAAGCGAAGCGACGATCGCGTGGCTCTGTGCTATTAATTAAAAGTTTCGCAGCTCGTCGAGTGGGCTTGGTGTGCTTCGGCGTCTTTTCTTAAGGGTGTTTCGGGGGAGGCGGATGGATAGGAAAGGGAAGAAGAAGCACGTGCTCTCTTTTAGGTTGGTGGCGCTGGATGATTGCCAATGAATGCTTAAGCGGCGCGAGGACCTGTTGATAATCGCGTGATATAATGCTCTTGGCTCGCCTTACCCCGATTCCAGCGTCGCTGGCTTCGTCTCCGCACCCACCATCATATTCCTAGCCTTTTTTTTTACACGACGCCGACGCCGCCGCCACTACCACCACCCTAGAGTGACTTAACGTCTCGAGAGAAGCAAGGCTTTATGGGACGATTATGCAGGCATCCACCTATTCAATTGTTCATGATGGAAAGCTCTCTCTTTCTCTGGTTATTACTGTCCCGCGCCTCCTGAAACACTCCAACCCCAATGCCGTAGTCGCTTTCAACCCCCTCGGCGCCAATACTTTCTACCCCTCGCTCCCTCTAATTAACTAGCTAGCGATTCAATGCGCGTGGACACGATTTAATGGGACTCTTCAATCTTCATTAGATCGGACGAGCTCTCGTCGCAATGAAACGATAATAGTGAGTGGCGATATCCTATGGCTTCTACCAGCGAGAAGCGAGATCGCTCTCGTTCTCGCCCGAGATACACACTCTACGCCCCAGGCATAATCGAATACCGATGCTTTTCGGAGTTAACCTTAATAATCCGGAATAGCATCAGTTTCGTGGAACACTGTTTAGAGAGGATGTGATTTCGCAATTGCATTATGTATGATATATATGCTGGAATATTCAACCTTCCTTGTTTGTTTATTAGATCTGTATCAAATAGGTTTGCGGTCTGTCCGAACGACCAGTTGGTTCTATTAATTTTAGAGCAACCCTGCGGGCACGTGTAATTGTTAATTAAAACAATATGTAGTTATGATTACCGATTGTATATTACTTGATACCTTTTTCATACATGAAAATCATTCTTCCTCACTATTTCAAGCTTTAAATTTATGTAACGTATGCATAACATATTAATTCCCGTGTGAACGACAGCTTCAGCGAAACCAATTCTAAATTACAGGAGCGCGAGCGACCACCGCCACACGAGCGCGCGGGCGCGCGGGCGCGCGGGCGCGCGCGTGCCACAGGATATTTGATTATCGGTGCATCGATTATCGAAACAGTTTCAGGTGCGCATTCCGCTCGAAATCTGCCCTCCAATATCAGATAGGCAGTCAATTATACACCCTTTCGAATTTCTAAATAACTCGTAGTCATCCACCATTATTAGCACTCTCTGTCGAGACCGCTCATTCGATTAACTTGGGAATTAAATGAAAACTCTTTTTTTGGTCGAGTGTAATATTTCGTTATTACACGTGAAATGTAATATCGTGGATAGGTTCGTGCCCGAAAGGTTGAATCTCGTGGGGACAACGTCACGAACATGGAATATGCGAAACTGCCGAGTGTAAATGAGGCTGGAGTTCTTTCGACAGGTTGGCAGCGAGGATCTGCTAGCCGGGAGTGCGCATTACAAAAACAATAATGCGAGCAGTGAGATCTGGATAGGCAGCACGCGTTTCCATGTATCTGTATGCGACAAGACCCATTAAACGGCCATTTGCCGGGGCAAATAACGAGCGGGCAATGCGTCGATGCACTCGCCGCACCCGCACCCCTCCGCCTGCCCCCTTTTTTTTTTCTCTCCTCGGTAGGGCCATCGCACACACTTCCACCCCTTAGCGAACGAACCTGGCCTGCCTGCTCGATTTATTCCCACCCCTTCAAGCCTATGCGCGAGCCAGGGAATTTTAGATGGCGCTTTAATATCAGCCGCGATGACGCTTTTTTCGCGGCTTTCCGACGCTTTATTACAAAAAAGCCTCGAGCCACCGGTGCCGCCGACGCCACCGCTACGGCAGATGTCATGCGAGCTTTTTCGGCTCATCCACCCACACAGACCACACACACACACACACACATACACACACATACAGTTTAGTCTCTGTTCGAATATGTTCGGTTTTCCTGGGATCAAACGATACCTTCGTTCTTATTGATCGGAATTCATTTATAATATGTTTCATTACTTTTGTATAATAAGAATAGTTCGATGAATTAGTTATAGTATAATTCAAGGATTTTTATTCTCAATTTAATAATTGTCCAAGTGGAAATTTGGTGGAGGGTTCTCAGGGTTGAATGGTGTTGTTTAAGAGCATCCTCACTTGTAAGTTAACCGAGGCGCGCCGACTCGAAATTAGACGGGAAGCGCCCGCCTATCGTTGTGTGTGTGTGTGTGAGAGAGAGAAAGAGAAAGAGAGGCAGAGAGAGAGAGATCTCGATTGCGAGGGCGGCTCTCCGCTGAGTTATTACTTTAATTTCGAAATAACGGCTGGCAAGATCGACTTTAAGAGGACCGCCGGTGTACAGTTGTTACGGCTGTAACAACTACCGTGAAGGTGAAGTATGGAGAAGCCTAGCAATTGATATTATTCCCCAACCCAGTAGCTTTCTAGTTTCTAGTCGAAATTGAGGGGATCTTGGCACTCGACGAGCAAAAGGGGTTTACGTCGGCTCGACGAGATGTGTGTCTCTTCCCTCTCTCTTACTCTCTCTTGAAAAGCATCCTCTTTCATTGAATAGGTAGAAGCGAATGGAATTCCCGGTGAAATCAAAACTGTCTTAACCGGTGAAATTAGCCGAGAGTGCCGCAAGGTGCGTCGAAACCACCCTTTTGTAACTCTCGAATTAAATTCACTGGAAAACCACCCCCGCCCCCCCCCCCCCCCCGCCCCTCTTTTATGTCAAGCAAATTCTCTTGGATGACGTCGGACGATTCTAAACGCTCGTTAAATCCTTGAATAAAAGGATTTCGCTTGGTGAAGTACAGGATGAGTATTAGAACTGGCAGGACTTGGTCGAATTCTCGTGGAAATTGGATGACATAAGTGGGAGTCAGTAAAATACAAGAACTCATCTGGAATTGGATTAGTCTTGACATGGAAGCGAGGTCATCGGTACGTAGACAGAATCGTCCGTGAGAATTCTGTGAATGCAGGAATTGGGTCTCATCGTTGGAAAAAGTAGAGCGAAATGCGAGAGTAAGGTAATGATCGCTAATTGGGCCATTTAAATGGCCTCGAAGGTTAATGACCGATAATCACGAATGGCCTGGGCAGGACAGACTACATCTACTGAGGAACTACTTTTTCAGCTTCCCTTTCCCTGACATACACGACTACTCGTACAGTTTCTACTTTTATACGTGTGTCATTGGACACGCAATTTTCTGCTACTTTGCGGCAACCTGCTGCAACTATTCTGTGTAATCGGAGAACGCTGATGGCAGACAATTCGAATTCTATAGGTCGATTTAGAATACGATTTCTCTTTCTCTCTTTCGAGAATTCAACTCAAAGTACTATACGCTCGGCAGAATGCACTTGCCAGCTCTTATTGCAGTTCCAAGTTAATTCTTCATTCGTCAAGTATTTTATAGCACGGCTGATTGTTACTCTATTTTACCTGGAACGTTATTCATATTATTTCTCTTTCTCTCTCACTTAGGTAGCATATTGTAATTCTTCTGCTTCCTCGATGGCCCAATAATTGCAGCATTATGAGTGCGCGCTCGCGTGCGGTGGTCCTTTTTCCCTCGCGCTCTCACAGGAGAAACGTTGGCTCGCAATTTACATTCTTCCGCCGTTGGTGCCACTGATATAAAGAGCTGGTCCGCGAGAGCGAGAGAGAGTGAGAGAGAGAGAGAGAGAGAGAGAGAGAGAGAACATCGGATGGAGAGAGCTTCCTTTGAAATTCGTTTCAATATGTACAATTTGTCGCGGCGCGCGTGCTTTCGCGCCAGCCTGGCCTTCTACTTTTCCCACTCTCCTCTCTTTTTCTCTCTCTCGCTCTCTCACTCTTTCTCCGTGACCCTTTCCCACCCAGCTTCCTACTGGCGAGATCGCGCGAAGATCGATTTTGTTCTTATTCCGCCGATACTATCTGTTATACGGAATTGCTGAACTTTACATCCGCCCCAGATTTTATTCGCCGCGGCGCACATCCCGCTCGATCCTCTACCGCGCGTTTCGAAGTTCCTGGTAGGGATTCCAGGGTAGTATGGGAAAAAAATTTGACACCGCCAGTAAGTAATATCTTTTGGTCGAGGGGATGAAACTTCGGAGGCTGCATTAATAGAGCATCAAGTACGAAAGCTTTCTCTCATGGTCGCATGCAATATTACCTCATATTCGGTAATCCTCTCATTCATGTGATCTCTTCTGCATGGAATCTACTACATCGCTTTTTATACCGGTCTACCATTAGGAGGATCGATTAATTCCTATTCATGACATGAATTATTAAATGTTCTTTTGACCGAGGTTTTTTTCATGGCTATTGGTGACTGGACGGATGAGATTTTCCTAGTAAATTTCCCGTGGGGAAGACGTGTACGCGCAATTAGTTCGTAGAGAGAAAGACAGTGCTGTGAATTATGTAGCATCGGGACTACATCCTTCTTACATAATCAGCTTTCCCTAAGGCACTTAACAGCTTCTCTTCTTGTAGCTCTCTCTCTCTCTCTCTCTCTTGCTCTTTGCTCGTGCTTGGGCCCCGCTAGCGGGCTTATGCTTATTTTAAAGACATCAACGGCGCCCTGCTACGGAAATGGCCTTTTAAATTCACTTCGGCACGCTCGACTTGTTGGGCGAGTGCCATTGCTTTGTACCGCAAGTTTTTCTCACAATTCGCTCGAGCAAACCCTCTCATTGGTAGACGCGCCTCCTCGAACTTTACATTCGTTCCTGGCAAAGCTTCTTCCTTCTCTATTTCACTCTATTATGCTCTCGCGATAGAAAACAACGTCCTCGGTAAATGAACTCACTCGAGAATATCATCCAACATACCAATTACTGGGTATTTCAAAGATTCCTTGCTGATTTTTTATCCCAGAAATATGAAAAAAGGCTTGATCTACTTATGAAAGACATCGATTTAGTTAGTGAGACAAAAATGAACCCTGGTGTTCCAGTAATTGGAGTGAATTATCGATTATCGACTTTTCATGAAGGTGTAATTTAGACGAACGTGAACTAATAATTGGGATCTGTGGCGAACAGGATTCCGTCGACGGTACTATAATTATCTGGCAGTGGTGATTTGACCAGGAATCAGTGAACGTATGAAACACGATAATTCCTCTAATTTTAGTACACTGTTAGTCTTCTTGTAAAAGATTAAATTAAAAACTGATGCTTTCATTAGTCTATATTTCTGTAAATCAATACAGACATATGACCCAATTAAATGTCTTTATTTAGATATGATTTATTGATATTAGAATGATAGCTAACAAAAGGCTGGCATTAGTCAGGAGTTCCGAAACACGATCATTTACGAATTCATGCTGTTTGCAAAGCAGGTGGGCCGCAAATTCACAGTTCGCAGTTGCATTCAGGCCACGCGTAACTGGGAGGGAAAATTGTCATAGGACGTGGGACTTCTATTCGGCGGGCACGCGGGGGTTAGAGTTCCGAGTGTCTGGCACTAGAAACGAGAACATTACGCCCCCCGAATTCCCTGAAACATATTCGGCAGGCTGGATCCGTGCGTGAGAGCCAGCAGTGTTCCCCATTCCCGGTTTCACCAGACGACACCGAATCAGCCAACTTTACATATGCCCCCGACAGTTCTTCCTCGATTCCATTTCAGTCTACATTCGAATCCACCGTGCTTTCCTCTCACCTTCATGACTATTTCGACTTCGTTTTCAAGTCACATCAGCCACAATTCAATTCAATAGAAATAAAGATTATACAATGTCATATATTATTAATATTTCATATGAAAGTAGTTCCTCTTCGATTTCATTCTATTCTTCAATATCAACAAGAACAAGTAGAATTCACTGACAAAAAGTACAGTCCTTCTTGAATGGTACACGCATGGAATCCTCCGGCTGTGCCTACAGCTTTTTCCCCGGCTATTATTTCTGCTCTAACGCAAGGGAAAAAGAAAGAGAGTGGCGTACCGAGAGCGGAAAAACCGGCGGGACGCCTGTTATTTATCGCGTCGGTTGGTCGGCCGGTCCACCGCCAAAAAGAGTGGAAAATTTCTAATTTATCGAACAACCAAGAGAAAAGAAAACCAGTACCGAAAGGGATGTCTCTTGCGTGTACTCGTCGATTATCCTGGAAATTTGTCGAGAACTCGTAACGATTACCAGCCAAGCAAAGAGCAGGATTCCAATTTTT